>JAJHZJ010000675.1:188104-1388104 GCA_023548195.1 Bettongia penicillata ogilbyi
GTCCAGGGACGGCCCCTGACAATCTTTAAAAATAAGATTAAGCAGTGAGAGAGAAATGTATTGGGAGGAGACAGGGAGAAATAGAATGGGTCAAATTTTCTCTCATAGAAGAGGCAGGCAGGAGACTTTTTAATGGAGGAAAAAAGAGGGGAGCTGAGAAAAAACAAACATTTACCTCATCACATTGATAAAAAAGGATAAAATCACACTCATTTTGGTATGAAAACTTTCTTACAATAAGGAAAGTGGGGAGAAGGGGATAGCAAGGGGGGGTGATGGAAGGGAGGCAAGGGAGGAGGGAGCAATTTGAATCAACACTTGGGGAGGGACGGGATCAAAAGAAGAAGAGAACAAGAGGGGCAGATTAGGAGGATGGAATATCCAGTTAGTCTTCACAACACATAATATCAGAGAGCCATTGCAAAACTACACAGAATGGCCTATATTGAATTGCTGCTGTCCCAAAGAGAAGGGTGGGGAGGGAGGGATGGGAGAAATGGAACTCAAAGTTTTAGGAACAACTGTAAGATTGTTGTCTACACTAGGAAAAAGAAATAAGTAAGGGAGAATAGAAAGTCATCTGCCCTACGGGAAAAAGAGAAGATGGGGACAAGGAAGAGAGGGATGAGTAGAAGAGAGGGCAGATTGGGATAGGAGAAATTAAATGCTTGGTATATTGGGGTGGGGGGAGGGGAAAAGGGGAGAAAATTTAAACCCAAAATTTTGTGAAAATGAATGTAAAAAGTTAAATAAATAAATTGATAATTAAAAAAAAGTTCCCAGTGGTCTTCTAAGGCAAAATTCCTTTCCCATTCTGAGAATTATGGAATTAAATTGCACAATGTAGTAGATCATGTGTGTGTGTGTGTGTGTGTGTTTTTGTGTGTGTGTGTGCATGCGCACGTGCATAATGCTTTGGTTTGTTTTATAGACTTCTCTCATTTATTTTATTTCTTCTCCACATCATGACTATAGTGAAAATGTGTTCAATGGGAATATATGTGTAGGTGCTATATAGAATTGTATGCTGTCTTGAGGAGGGAGGGGGGTGATGGGGGTAGGTAGTGGGAAAAAAAAATCTACGTTTTATGGCAGTGATTGTAGAGCATTAAAATTATTAAAATGAATATATTAAAAATAGGAGAAACAGGAAACAAAACTTAAATGGTGGGCATAACTTTATAAAACAAACAGTTGGACAGATGGAAAAGGAGATGCAAAAGTTGACTAAAGAAAGCAATTTGATAAATTATAATGTCAGGGAAGTAGAAACTAATGACTTGATGAGACATCAAGAATCATTCAAATAACATCTAAAGAATGAGAAGATAGAAGAGAATATAAAACATCTAGTTGGAAAAATAACTGACCTGGAAAATAGATGGAGGGAGAAAATGTAAGATTATTAGTCTAACATATTACCATGCTGAAAAATGGAGACTGGACAATATAATCTAAGAAATCAGAATTTCATTAGTAGGAGGTGTTACACATTCACACACCCACACATACACACATTTATATATATATTATATATATATATATATATATATATACACATATACATATACATACACATACATGTACACATATACATATACATATATAGTATATATACATATATATAGTATATATACATATATATGTATATATATATATATATATATATATACATATATATATATATATATATATATATATATATATATATATATATATGTATATATATATGGAGGGAGGGCACCAAGTGAATTGATTAGGAAGGGATGCTATCTAAAATAATGTTAAGGGGTGAGAGAGCAATATATTGGGAGGAGAAAGGGAAAAATAGAATAGGTGAAATTATCTCTCATAAAAAGCAAAAACTTATACAATTGAGGGGTAAAAGGGGGGGTGAGATGGAAAACGTGAAGTTTACCACCATCACGTTGGGCTTAAAGAGGGAATAATATGCTCACTTAATTTGGTATGAACATCTTTTTTTATACCAGAAGAAAGTAGGGGAGTAGTGGATAAATGGGATGTGGGAGGATGATTGAAGGAAGGGAAAATGAAAAGGGGAGGAATTAGAAATAAACACTTTTGGGGAATGATAAGATCAAAAGGGAGAATCGCAAAACTGAGGGCAGGATAGGACGGAGGGAAATATAGTAAGTCTTTCACAACATGACTATTGTGGAAGACTTTTTTCAAAACTACTTATGTATAGCCTATAGTTAATTGCTTATCTTTTCAGTGGTGATAGGTGTGGAGAGAGGAAGGGAAAGAATTTGGAACGCAGTGTGTTAGGAATGAAGGTTGAGAATTGTTTTCGCATGTAACTGGGAAATAAGAAATACAGATAATGGAGTATGGAAATTTATATTGCCCTATGAAAAAGAAAGAAGATGGGGATAAGCGGAGTGATGGATGTGGTAGAAGAGAGGGTAGATTACTGGAAGGGATAATCAGAATGCACAGTGGTTTGGGGTGGGGGAGGGGGAGGGGGAGAGATTGGGAGAATATTTGAAACACAAAATTTTGTGGAAATGGATGTTGAAAACCAAATGTAAGTAAATAAACTGAAAAATAAAGATTAAATTATTTTTTTTAAAGTCAAAGAAAACAAATTTTATTAAGGATTCGCCAAATTGGGTTGCCTCTTAAGGAGCCTAAGCTTTTGTAACGCTTGTATTCACAAGCGGGCCAGATAGAATCCCAGCTAGACAGTGTGAACTGGATTGAATCTGAGTGTCTTCACGGAGCCAAAGTAGGACTTAAATACAGAAAAGAGTTTAGGAGGGATGGGAGGTGGGGATGGGGTGGTCTGGCAGTGTAGAGTGATGGGGGAAGAAGTTCAACAAGGGGCTCCAAGGAGGATCAAAGCTGGAAACAACTGGAGGTAATCAACAAACATAAGACAACTGGGTGCCTAGGTGGGAATGAGGTAGGGCAATCAAGAGATAACCGACAATGGTCACAGATTTGAATACGAAAGGCCAGATTCTGTGAGGGGATACAGGGAGAGCTCAATGTGAGTATGAAAAGTAAGTTTCAGTGAGGAGATTCTAGGGGAGCTCAAGGAAGTTCCCAGCGTCTGAAGCCCATCATTCCCCCCTCAAACAGATTGAACCCAAATTCTTTTGGGGTAAGGGGCGAAGGTCTCAGTTTCTGAAACTTTTTCCTGCTGGCAATGGGCGTAGAGCTGTCCCTGCCTAGATGGATCCTGTTTAAGGGGCCAGACTTCAGAACCTGGGCGGTGCCAGGTCCAGTGGCCTGAAGACCTAGGATTCAGACAGAGGTTGGTATACAGCATGGGTTGTCATCTGTAAGTTGATGGCTTGTACCCTGGAAAAGACAAACCTGGCAAGGAGGTTAAGCAAATACACACCAAGCAGGTACAAAAGGAGTATAAAGAAAAGACAATTTCCCTGGCATAAAAGATAATTTCTCTGGAGAGAATTAAAGATGACTGTGGCAAGGCCAAAACATAGAAAAGCACGTTTGATAGGAGAGTTTTTCCCTGTCAGATATCCCCTTTCTTTCCAGATTGCTCCATGGGTATGCAGAACAAGGAAAGCATATTTTGAACAAATAAAATCATCAACTGGCCTGGCATCAGGTCCTAAGGAATGGGTTAAGACTCCCAAAGTCTGTCCTCTCCTTTCATCAACATACAGAGTGAAAGGTTTTCCCAGATTGGGTAGGTCTAGTGCTTGGGTGGTGATCAAATTAGTTTTCAGTCTCAAAAACTTTAGCCTGGTCTGAGTCAATGCCCTGAGTAGGGTCATAAAGGGGTTTAGAAATAAAACCAAAATTAAGAATCCAGAGTCTACAAAATCCAGTCATCTCTAAAAACACTTGAACTTGTTTCTTAGTGACTAGAACAGGGATAGACAGGATTGCCCTTCTTCTCTCAGAGGTTAAGGAGAGAGAGGTGGGTGTGAGTTCATGGCCCGGATACTTTATGGACTGGTATGCTATCTGGACTTTGTTCCAAGAGACCCTATAGCCTTGAATGCCTAAGAAATCAAGAGCTTCTGTGGCAGCAGCCAAAGAAGCCTCCTGGGTGTGGCTACAAATAAGAATATCATGCACATACTAAATTAAGCTACTGCCTGCTAGTATCAGGTGCCTTAAATCCCTTCCCAAAGTCTGGCCAAATAAATGAGGGTTATCTCGTAAACTTTGGGGCAAGATTGTCTGTGTTAGCTGATATGGACTTGACTCCCCAGGAAAAGTACATTCAAAAGCAAAAATAAATTGTGAGTATTCTCCATTGGGCCTTTTTGCAGGAAGGATTGCAGGGTTGCATGGACATAAACAAGGGACAAAAATTTTATACTTAAGGAATTTTTCAGTTAAAGGTTGTAGTCCTTCCCAGGTCTCAGGCTTAATCAGATACTGGCTAAGATGGGGGAGTATTTTAGGGTCTGAGAGACTAACAACAGTTGAGGTGGCAGAAGTAGCTCTCTCTGGAATTCCAGTGTCCCAAATATTTGGCCTGACTCTCCCACACTCTCAAGCAAACCAGGGAAGATATAGTGAACAGAGGCAAAAGGGAGATGGGAGATTTAACTAGAGAACATTGGCTCCCCAATTTCACCATCAGGTCCCTTCCCAACAAGGGGGCAGGATCAGAGGAGGGCATAAGGAAGTAGTGTTTAAACAACAGATTCTCAAGCAGGCTGGGGAGGGGATATGTCTGGAGACATTCCTTAGTTTCCCCTTCAATACCTATGACCCAAGGGGTCAAGGGTTGGGTATGGCCAGAGTGACTGGTTAAAGCAGAGAATTTAGCCATGTTAAAATGGGTAACCTTATCTTCAGCCTTCGTTTTTGCCCAGGGCTTGATGAGAGAGGTGGAGAAAGTGGGAGCACTGCCAGCACCCAGGCTTTCCCATCTTTCCAAGTCTTGAGAAGACTGAAGGACAAGATACTGGGGGGTGGATCCAACACTTTTCCATCCTGAGGGACAATCCTTCCTCCAGTGTCCCTCCTGGTCACATGGGCACGGTTCCACAGGCGTTGGTTCCTGGGGCTCCCTCGAGGGAGGGGCCCAGGAGGGGCACTCCTTGGACCAGTGACCCTTCTTGTGGCAATGAAAGCAGGTTTTCCCACTGCCGGAGTAGCCAGCTTTCCTCCAACAGGGTGCCTTGGAGGGGTGCTCCCTGGGTCCTTTTTTGGCCAAGGCAGCAGCCAAGAATTGAGCCTACTCCCTGGCCCTGGCCCTTCTCCTTCATTCTCTTTCCTCTGCTGCAAGGAGGTCTCTGTTGTTAAGGACTCCAAAGGCCTTCTCCAGTAACTGGGCCTGAGGTGTTTGGGGTCCCATTGCCAATTTCTGCAGTTTCCTCCCAATATCTGGGGCAGACTGATTAATAAAATACATGTTAAGGATTGCTGCCCCTTCTATGGAATCAGGATCCAAATTTGTATGCTTTTTAATAGTTTCTACTGGTCGGTTTTGATAAAGGGCAGGGTTTTCCTTTTCTCCCTGAGTAATTTCCCTAATCTTTTGAAAGTTTACCTGCTTTTTAAATGCGGCTTTTAGGCCTTCTAACAGGCAAATTACCATAAAGTCTCTCTTTTCCCTGTCCTCACTCTTTTGATAGTCCCATCTGGGGTCACTTGTGGGAACAGCAGCTGTTCCTGGGGGGTATTTTGTGGGATTATTGCTAGCCATATGATCCCCAAACTTTTGGACATGTTCCCAAATTCTCCCCTTCTCCTCAACGGTACAACAGACAGAGAAAAGAATATGCAAATCCTTCCAAGAAAGTTCAAATTGTAGGGATATGTCCCTAAAACCCTCAGTGAACCTAGTGGGGTTTTCCGAGTATCTCCCCAGTTTCTCTTTAATCTGAGTGAGATCTGAAAGAGAGAGTGGAACCCGCATTCTGGTTGTCCCACTGGGTGGGATAGGCACTTCTCTCAAGGGAAACAACCCTGATTGCCCAGTGGGGACAGGGGCTTGTGGATAAATATAGGAAGTCCCACTTCTTGTGAGGGAGGGGTTGGGGAATGCCTGCTGAACTGGATTAGGCTGCAGGGCCAGGGGATCTGGCTGGCAATGGGAAAGATCTGCTGGTCCCTGAGAAAGAGTAGGGATTAAAGGGGGAGATGCCCCAGAAGGTGCCACAGGAGCGGGGCCTGAGATCTGAGTGAATGTTGCCCGACCAAGAGGGACTACAGAAGGAAGCACCCCAGGAAGGCCCATAGTTGAGGCCTGAGGTAGAGTCCCCAAGGAGGGGTGGGTTACAGGCAGTGATACTGTAGAGACTGCCGTGGGGGTGGGGCCTGAGGTCTGAGTGACTGTTACCCCAGTGAGAGGGGCTGCAGAGGGAGGCACCACAGCAAGCCCCGTGGCTGGGAACTAAGTGGGGATTGGGAATGGAGATAGGGGAGGAAGTGAGGCCGAGACCCTACCGGTCATAAACAGGGGGTCATCCAAAACATCCAATTCACCCCCATTTCCCTTTTTTGGGATGGCTCTAGTTACAAGCATCTTACAATCTGTTCTGAGAATGGGGTCCTGAGAGAGTTCGACAAAGGCCCTAATGTAAGGTATTTCTATCCATTTTCCCTTTTGGAGGCAGTATAATTGAAATTGTAAAAGGATATTACATTGTAAGGTCCCAAATATGGGCCACACTTCGTTGTCCTCCAGGTGATACTGAAGCCAAAGTGTGTTGCAAAAGAATATCAACTTTTTCTTTAAAGAAGTCTATTTTTTTCCAGATTTGTAAAAGGCAACCAAGAGGTGAATTCCTTGGGAATGATGAATTTTGTCCCATTTTTTTTTCTTTTTTTTTCCGTGGGGACTAGAAGTCCCCTCCCCCCCACTTAGAAGGGGGACATAGAAGTAAGCCTTGAGAAAAAAACAAGAGGACAAAAATAACCAAGCTTTCCCTGATTTCCTTGTGCCCAGGAAATCCAGAGAATTCCCAGGTCCACTGCCTAACCACTGGACCGACAACCTGAGTCTCTAACTCTAGCTCCCAGAAAGTTCAGAGACTGCCTCATACTGAGACCTGAAGCCAGGTCTGAAAATCCTCTTCAAAGGTGCTTGGAGAGCAAGTAGGGGATAGAGAGAGGGAGAGGCTTACATACCTTCCAGTGTGAGCAGAAGAACTTGAGATTAGCAGCTTGCTGGATCGAGGAACCAAAAAGCGATGAGGTGTATTGGTGATGGGTGGGACCCCAAAATACGGACAGTCTGGGTCGTGCTCGAATGAATTCGACTCAAGCCTTCTTAAAGTCAAAGAAAACAAAGTTTATTAAGGATTCGCCAAATTGGATTGCCTCTTAAGGAGCCTAAGCTTTTGTAACGCTTGTATTCACAAGCGGGGCAGATAGAATCCCAGAATCACAGAGTGTGAACTGGATTGAATCTGAGTCTAAATTAAATTTTTAAAGCAAAAGAAAAGAAATGATGAAGGAGATGATTTTTAGAAAAAATGGAAAGGACGTATATGCAATGACGCAAAATTAAATGAGCAGAAACAGATGAACAATATAAACAGAAACAGCAATACTGCAATGGTAGCCAGCTGCAAATGACTTAGCAACTCTGATCAATACAATAATCCTCAACAATTCCAAAAGATTCATGATGAAATATGACAAATGGTATTCTTCTCCAGAGAGAGAACTGATGGACTGAGTGCTTATTAAAACTTCTCTCTCTCTCCCTCTCCCCCACTCTCTGCAACATGGCTAATTTGAAAAGAGGTTTTGTGTAATGTCATATTTAAGGGTGTCACAACCAGACACAACTTTCTCAACATATCAAAAAGACAAGTACTTCCACTACTGTAATTCAAAAAGCAAAACAAAACATAAAACAGGAAAACAAATAGAAATTTCATCATCCCTCAAAGGTCCAAAATGTGATTCACCATTTATTGCAAATTTCCAGGAGAACCCTGCAATATCGTTTATAGGCCAAATGATGTTAGCCATGCTAAGAACTGACAAAACTACAACTGATGAGTGGTTCAGTCATGCAAAAGCTGACTGAAATTCTCCAGGTTATATGGCAAGAGCACATTACCCTGCAAGGGTTCAAGTATACCTCCACTGCTCATATATATAAAGGTAAACGGAATAGGTTGTCCTGGGACAATCACAAGGGAGTCTCTCTCTTAGTCCTAATGTGCTGATCCTTCACTTGGAAGACTGTCATATACATGAGAGCCAGGGTGGCTTCATAAAGGGCTGAGGAGGAGTTGATGCTGTATTTATTGCCTGACATTTCCAAGAGAAATGCCAGGAGCAGAACAGAGATCTGTCCACAATGTTTATAGATCTGGCCAAGGCCTTTGACACTGCTAGTCATGAAATCTTATGAAAAAATATGTCAAAATTTGGCTACCTGAAGAAGTCCATCAATATTGTACATTAATTTCATAATGGCGTATTTGCCTGGGTTCTGGATAATGGACAAAGATTTTGTTCTTTCTCAATCAGCAATGGAGTGAAACAAGGCTGTGTGCTTGCTGCCATGCTTTTTTGCATGATGTTTTCATCCATGTTCTCAAACCGTACTGATGGTAAGTTCTTCAGTTTGGAAAGGATACAAGCCAAGACTGAAGTGGATGGAATGTTGATACATGATTTTCTGTTTGCAGATGGTTGTGCCCCCAGTGCAGCCCTTGAAGCTGAGATCCAACAAATCATGGATAAATCCCCTGCTAATTTTATCCTAATAATTAACACCAAGAATGTACAGATGCTCCATCAGCCACCACCATGACTCTCATATGTGGAACCACCTTGCTGTGGATTAGTTTACTTACCTTGGTAGTGTACTTTACAGGGATGTAAACACTGACAATAAGGTTGATATACACGTTGCCAGAACTAGTTCAGTGTTTGGGAGGATCCAAAGAAAAGTTTGAGAGAGAAGAGGTAATAGACTGACTACCAAACTGAAGGTCTACAAAGCCATTGTGCTGAACTCCTTGTTATATGCCTGGGAAACATGGAGACTCTACCAGCATCATATCAGGTAACTGAAACTCTTCCACTTGAACTGTCTTAGGAAGATTGTGAGGATCACCTAGCAGGATAAGGTACCAGGCACTGGATTACTTGCTCTACCTAAAGTGCCAGGTATTCAAACTGTGCTTCAGAAAGCAAAACTCTGATGGGCTGGCCATATTGTTTCAAATGCAAAATGTATGTTTGCCAAAAAGACTATTTCATGGAGAGTTCATATGGGGCAGGTAATCACATGATGGTAATAAGAAGCGAAGCGATACAAGGACACTCTCAAGATCTTGCTAAAGAACTTTGGATTTGATTATGAAACATGGGCGACACTGGCATGTGACTCCTCAGCATGGTGTGCTTGCATCACAAAGGGTACTGTGCTCTTCAAACATAGCAAACTTGAGATATGATGCACAAATTTGTGGTATCCACCTGAAATATTCACGTGAACTATCTGTGCTCAATCAGGGATAGAGCATTCCCAACTCATATTGGTCTGGGCAGCCATAGTTAGAAACACTGAAATTTCACTTGATCATAGTAATATTATTTTGGTCCTCTTTGATGACGAAGGACAACTAGGCAACCAAAGACCTAATGGGTGAATTTAGATTTTGACTGAGTCTATGATTTATTTCATTTTACTTGACTCATTTCATATTTCTTCTTTGCTTTTTTTACGTAAAGAGTTAAGACAGAAAATAAGTTTCCTCCCACTTTTTGAAAGGACTTTGTCTTCATTGATTTTGATGACCATTGCCAAACATGGCATCAACTATACATTTCATAACTTTGTGAAAATACACAGCAAAGCAATAGTGTCTTTGATACAGAAGCAATGATACTTTATAAACAGTCTATTTTAATTTCCACTAGCAGTTAAAGAATGGCATGTTAGTATCATATACAAAAGAAAGTTAAAAGTCATTAACATTACCAAGATGAAAGGATTACTCTTATGATAAGAACAAGGGGAAAAGGATTATGGCCATTATAAACAACGGATAGGTTTCCTTTATCCCCTTTAAAAAGAATTTTTAGCAGTAGAGGCTGATGAATGTCTTGCCCTCAGTAATACAAAATTTTAACTTTTAAAAATTATCTCTAGGGACCTAGCAGTTTCTAATCTTTTTAGTATACATTTCCTTGATTCTTTGACCAGAATCATTGACAATCCTCTTCTTAGCTCCTTATTCTAAGTATATGTTTTCATGATTGTGGTTCATATTCTTCACTCTTCTGACTCTAATTAAATTAGAAATTGTTGGCTGAAAGCATTTTATCCCTATCAAGAGTATTTTTTCAATAAATTGCTTGTAATTTGTTTTCCTTCCCATAATAAAAACAAAACCATTGCTTTTACTTTTGATTTAGAAATACATTTATAGTTTGTGAATAAAGCCCTAATTCACTTGGCAGTTGCCAACATTTCAATCCACTATTTATCTTCAGGCACTTATGTTACAGGTTATTGATCCTTTGATGTTAGTACATCTCTAAAGAACTACGTTTTGAAGGAGTTGAAATTTTCTGAGTAAGAAAGAAACATAACAGAGAGATGGAAAAGAAAATTTGAGCAAGGGATGGAAAGCAGGAATCTGCAGTGAATATGTGAGAAGGGAAATGGGAATAGGGAGAAGGAAAGGAGAATGGGTTCATGTAAGGCTTACAAGTGCAGAGAGCAATATATCAGTATATATATATATGTGTGTGTGTGTGTGTGTGTGTGTGTGTGTGTGTGTGTGTACATAAACTCTGTAAGATTTTCAAAACGTTTTATACCCATTATTTTATTCTTGATATAGGATAGTAATTACAAGTAAGTATTTTAATCCCTATTTTATTTTATAGGTTCAGAAATGAAAGTAGAAGACTATTTGTCTATGCTGGTCACATATCTAGCGACTATGTGAAAACACAGCATCTGCACGTAAGCCTTTTAAACTATGGGTTCAACAGTTTAGCCAGGAAAAAAAAATACTGCCTCTATATATATCAAAAGTGATTTTAAGACTGAGTCAGTAAGACACTGAATGTGTTTAAAACCCTATGAAGGATTAGGAAACTATGAAAATATTGGGAACGTTTAACTACAAAATCATGATTTTTGTTTTGACATGCGCTGTTTCTGGAAGCTATTTCTTGCTGATTGAATCAAATCTTGAATTTAATACTGGGGAGTACAATGTGGTACTAATGAAGACAGTAGATTACTTACTCAGTTCATTTGTACTCGTTACCACAAGGATTTGATTGGTTTGGTTTCTCTCTCACCTGTATAGACTTAGAGATTGAAGCTATAATGTGAATTCATTTCCTTTGCTATTCTTCATGTCTTTCCACAATTTTTAGTAGCTAATCCACCTAAAACACTAGAGAACTTCTTATTCGAATAACTTTTTTGCTATAAATGAGCTTTTCATATTCGTCATGTACCATTTCTCATTCTCATTACATGGCTGTACCACATTGTTATATTTTCTCAATATTTTAAAGTTATTATTTGTTGTTTTCATACCATTTATATTTTCTAATGTGATCTTCTCCCAGCATCTGTCTCATGTCAAACATTCAAAATAAGCTAAATTTAAAAAAAAAAAAAGAATGTAGAAGTGGAATCAAATAGGTAACATAAAAACCTCTGATATTATATGGAATGTACTACATCTATGGTCTCACCTCTGTGAAGAAGCAGGGAAAGGAACCTTCTCATTTCTCTCTACTTCTCTCTGATTCTTTCTTTTTGTCTTCCTCCCTGTCTCTTTCTCCCTGGTAACCAAGCTTGGTTGTTATAATGTTATAGTACGAAATGTTAAGTATTTTTATTAGTTTTAACATTATTATAGTCATTTTGTTTATCATTGTCCTGTTAAATTTTTTGTCAATTTGCCTCAAATTATATATATCCTCATAGATCTTTTTCATTATTACACAAAATATTGCAAGTCCAAAAATTAAGATGTTAAGGGGAACTTAGTGAACATGTAGTTGAATTCCAAATAATTACTTTATAATACATTACATATTATTTATTTTTATGCTGTAATAATATAACATATTGTAATATGCCTATTTTAATATGTAATATATTGTATATACCTATTATAAGTTAAGGTGGTTCTCTAAGGTCTACTTGAAGAACTCCAAAGAAGGGCAAACTTCCTCTTCTTAAGAGAATTGATTTGTTTCTGGAAAGCTCTGATTGTTAGGAAGCAGGCAATATTCTGATTCCCATTGTTTGATACATTTGTTCTGATATAAAAATTTTACTTTATATATAACCTTTCCATTTTGTCAATGAATTACTAGTGGTATATGAATTGCAAGTGGAATGGCTTGGGTAAATATTATGTATATTTACTTAGTCTCTTCACATAATTCAAGAACATAATTTCCAGAACTGTGAGAGCAATTCAAAGTTCCACCAAAACAGCGATAATAATAAACAAATAATGCAAAAGCAAAATTATACATACCTTTCTACCACCATTCTAACACTGAATTAATTGTCATTTTGGTAAATTGGTAAAGTTTTACAGTTTTCTGCGATTTATAATAAATATTAAAGATGCTTTAATTTACATTTCTCTTAATGATACTTATGGACATTCTTTCAAATGATTAGAAAAGTTTTTAATTCTTATGTAGGTATCTGTGTATACTGTGAAGTCAAGTTCTGGCAGTTGGAAGCTGTATAATGCAGTAGTTTGCCTGGTGTGGATCTGGAGCTGCCTGGTGTGGGCAGAGACCAGGTAAGAACTTTCTGTGTTTCCCTGGGGTTACACTGAAGCTCTTAGTATGATATGTGGAGGAGGGCTTGTCTGGTCACTAGAGGTCTCCTCCTTCCTGAAGGCTGCATTAAAGTATGGGTTGGCTCAGCAGCTGGTGGAAACCTGTTTGCGGTTCCAGTGGTGGTTCTTTGCACTGGTGTCTGCTGATTTCCCTGACTATGTGAAGGCATGTGTGTTTATGAGGGGGACCTAGTGTTGGTACTTGCCACCTCCATCACCCTGGGGCTCAGGATCTCCTGCTGTTTTGCTGAGGTGAGACTTGCTGCGGATATGCCTGAAATATTCTATTGGCTCCCTCAAGTCACAGTAAGTGGGATATTTGCTGTTACTCTCCTTATCCTAAAAGCTTAAAAAACCGTTGCACCCTATCTTTCTACTGGTCTGACTGTTTCAACATTTTTCCTGGGGTGGTATTTTCTGGGTTTTCCAAGGTCAGTAAGGAGAGTGAGAGTGACTTACTGCCTACTCTGTCGTATTGATTCCTCGAAGTTTAAAAAAAATCTATTTTTGAGCAAATGCAAGAAGAAATTATCTGGGGTGGGTGGGGCATGATGGAGCAAATATTGCAGAGTGAGAACAACTACTCACCAAACCTCTTAGACAAACTCCTTCAGATACCTCTAAAAAGAGAATCTGACTAAATTTTAGAGGTGCAAAATCCAATCGATGACAGACTTTGGAAGATTCACAGAATAGGACAGACTGCAAGATTGACAAGAAGGATCTGTTCCGAGGTGGTGAACCCACAGCACACAGTGCAGTGCATTCCACAAACAACCAGGAAAGCCCCAAGGTGATCTCAGGCAGCAGCAGCATGGAAGAAAGGCAGAATAGCAGCCTGGGGCAGGAGACCAGCAGAGTTCAGTGAGTGACAGCCATTGAGTCCTAGGTATCAGCAGCAGCCACTCCCAAGACTTTCAACCCATAGACTAAATGTCTGTAAGTCACCTACTTAATATTCCAGGAGCCAAACTAGCAGAGTGATTGCTAACTTTTCTATCCTCCTCCCCTTAATGACTTCGAAAGAACCGTAAAACGTTTCCTCAGAAAAATCCTATATCAATGGGAACAGCTGAAAGGACACACAGTCTCATGGCACCTGAAAATAGAAAATAGCTAAAGGGGATTTCTCTTACTGTATGGAAGGCTAAGAGGAAGAAGAGATAGAAGAAAATATAAAATATCTGATTGGAAAAACAACAGACCTGGAAAATAGATCCAATACAGAAAATTTAAGCATAACTGGTCTACCAGAAAGCCATGATGCAAAAAAGAGTTTTGACAATATCCTCCAAGAAGTCATCAATGAAAACTGCCCAGAAGTGCTAGATCCAGAGGGCAAAATTATCATCGAAAGAATCCACCATTCACCTCCCAAAAGAGATCCCAAAATAAAAAAAAAATATATTGTTACCTAATTACAGAACTACCAAGTGAAGGGGAAAATACTATAGACAACCAGAAAGAAACCATTCAAATATCAAGGAACTCTCAGGATCACACAGAGCCCTGCAGTTTCTACATTAAAAGATCAAAGGAATTGGAATCTGATATTCTATAAGGCAAAGGAGCTGGTACTACAACTAAGGGTCAATTGCCCAAGAAAGTTCAGCATAATATTTCAGGCAAGGAGGTGAATATTCAAAGAAATAAGGGATTTCCAGACCTTCCTGACAAAAAGGTCAGAACTCAATAGAAAATGCGACCTTCAAATGCACTCTCAAGAGAGGGATAAAAAGATAAACAGGGGGAAAGAAAAACTTATTACTCAGTCTGAGCAAATTGTTTACATCCCAAAAAAAGAAAATGGTCCCTTTTATTCTTGGGAATTGTACATCTATTACGAAGTACAAAAGGGGTATACATAGAGGGAAAGTGTATAAAGTAAATGATGTGATGATAAAAATGTAATTCAAGCATGTAAAGTGACTGTAAGAGGGATATTAGAGAGGGCTAAGGGGAGTGCAAGTCCCGTGATCAAGGCCATAGTTGAGGCAAAGCCTGTTCCCTTGGGACTTGTGCTTACACAAACCCTTGCAAAAGCTCTCCATGACCCCAGAACCTGATGTTCCTACAGATACTGATTTAATGAAAGCAACTGTACCCAAAAAATGGCTATGGTCCCAAGTACCTTACACAGCAAGTTTCACCAATCATAGCTTAGAGTTGCAATAAGCAATAAAGATTTACCAGTACTCACATACATAAAGGATTCCATTTAACATTTTTCTTTCTCAAATTTAAAACTTGTCCTGCTGTAAAAGACAATTGTTAAAAATCCTTTCTATTTATTACAACCTTTGAGAAAGTCCCATTAATTTTTTATGAATTATTATATAAGTCAAACAAAATTCTATCTCAGGACTGAAGATCTTGCTCACATGGATGGTTTCCAGGGTCCTTAGTAACTTTGCAAAATAAAAGGAATTGGCACAGGTCCCATGACTGACAACCCCCAAACATACAGAAGGACTGTTCTGAATGGGCAGAACAAGTCTAAATAAAGTTTTTACTCAATTTCTTTCTGTCCACACAAAATGAGCCCCTGAAAATGTTAGGTTTTAGCATTAAAGCAGGGACTCCAAAAATTCAGTAACAATCCTACTTACAACTTTAACTTCTTTAACAACCAAGGATGAAAACATCTGTTTTTCTAAATTGCAATTTAATATAAGACAAGGTTTCAGGACTGATAAAACTTAAAATAATGTGACTTGTTTTACACAATTTTCCCAACATCTTTAGTTTCAATAAAATTCAAATTTAAAATTACTTTTCCTAACACCATTTCTGAATTACCATGATCACTCAATTTTTACACTAAAAAAAGAATTTCATTACAATTTACAAACACAATAGTAACCCAAACAGTGAACTTTAGGTCTCATTATTTATGTTTCCAATATAAAAATTAGTAATAGAAGACTAAATGTGGAGGCTGGTTGGCTTGTGATCTTGTACTGCTCTGTTCCATCCCCTACTCCCAAGGAAGATGACTTACATTCCCTACTATATTTTAGCACTCTCTTCCCTTGCTCTAATCCTGAATGAGAGGAATTAACAGAATCTACTAAAATGTTTTTAACTGTCCTAAATATTCACTGCAGTCCTAGCTCGGTGGTTGGAGTCGGGACTACAGGGTAAAAACTCCTAACGGTTCTAACTTTTTCTCAAGAAAATTTCACTTCTGTGTCCACTCCTTAAAAACTTTTTTGAAAGAGATAGCTGTGAATCTTCCAGTGGAAGTGAGGGAGATTCTGGGACAAGATACAGTGGTGCCTAGTTCCCTCCTTTCTACTTTATTTCTGAGGTGTCTTTTTCCCTGTTACCAATTTGCTTTAGTGCCAAATAATATAATAAATGCTGACCTGTCTTAAACAACCAATTAGGAGTGACATCACTCAACTAAAATAATTACCTTTTGGTTGTTTCCCATTAAAGAAAATCTTTTCACTTTTTGGTGAGGCATAAGATAAGTAAAATGCTAGTCAGTTTGTCTCTATAATTATGAGGGGAAAAGTTTCCCTGATTTCTTGTCTGTCCCCACACCCTCATAACCTGGCCAGGGTTAGAAGGTAGAAAGAGAGAGAATTTTACCACCAACTTTCCAACAATTTCCAAAACTGTTATGCTTACCCTTAAGTCAGTACCTATGCTGTTCTCCTAGTGGACTTTGATTACAGCCCCTTTTAAAACGGCACATACATTATTTCTTTGTAAAATGTTTCGGACCAGAAACTGACTTTAGCAGACATATAAACTAAATAATACAATATATGTGTCTCTCTTTTTCTCTCCCATTCTCTTCCCTGATGCTGCATCCATCAGAGAGAGAGAGAGAGAGAGAGAGAGAGAGAGAGAGAGAGAGAGAGAGAGAGAGAGAGAGAGAGAGAGAGAGATCGGGAGGGAAAGAGATAACTGCATTCCAACCAGCATGATGGCACTGGCCATATTAACACAAAAACACCTGGACACAAAATATATAAAGACAGAACACATATACAGACAATAAAATAAAATCCAAAAACTGAGGAAATATTGTCAAAAATCCTATGCACAAATTAGACCGTTGACTTGCTTTCTTTCACTGTGTTCCAAACATCTTTCATATATTTAGATTCCTCAACTAAGTAATCTCGTCCTTCAAGAATGGTTTAGTTATATTGTACCAGTCAGTGGGACATAGGGCTGTCTGAGAAATGGATTGAATGTAAAGACTACCTGGTCGATAATTGGTTAATTTATTTAAGAATTTACAATCTAGAGGAATGTGGACTCTATCTTTACTGCCAGAACGTGCTTTTCCAATCTTTACTTTTGTTTCGCCAAACGTCCTTGTGTTAAAGCTGCCTTTTGTTCAACTGTCCTTCAAACTTCTAGCCAGCCCACTTTAGCCTGGTGAGATATCTACAACTGGTGAAGTATTTACAACAAAAATTGCCCTTATTGAGATTCTTGATCTTTTTGCATGAATTGTATTTGTCCCCTGTTTCTGGAGCTTCGGTGATGTTTTTGCTATCTCCGAAACACTAACACACCTCCTGGTAAGCCTGCTGAAATGAGTTGCTGGTGCCTGAATGAAACTCGAGTGAGAGTGAAAAGAAAGTGTGACTCGAGTCTTCCCCTTGCCTTCATGCTGTCTCAGCAACAGCGTACGAGGTTGCCAACTACTTCCTCCCTGTTCGTCCTCTAACCCTGTCTTTATAAGATTATACATAAAAAAAGGTTCCTGTATCAACCTTCCTGGGGTTAGAGATGTCATATTCTGTCAATTGCTCTCCTGCTATTATCCAAACCTCCAACATTCCTGGAGGTCTCTGGTTTACCCAGGCAGGGGGATGCCACTTGTATTGTCTCTATAAACTGTCTTATTTTTTTTAAGCTGCACTGAGTAGTCTTGCTTCTTAAGGATCTTATATATGATCTGCACTAAAGTATCCATATCAGATATTTCTGTGATAGAAGCTGTTAGCGCCATGATAAGAAACTTTGTCTTACCTCACTGAAGGATATTTAACCCTTCAGGTTTCTCCTGGAGACTCACAAAGTGAGCTGATTATTTTGTTCTCTTGTGACTGGTCAGGGTGCCCTCCTACAGGATCTGTCTTTCCTCGTCCAATGATGAGGAACTTCACAAGGTATGAGGCTGAGGGTGGGGGTGGGAAGGGGGGAGAGAAGTCTTCTTCAAGTCCTACATTGGGTGCCAGTTGTAGGATTCCTCCTTGGGTAGAGGGTCTTGACCAGCAAAACCCTTTGTTCTCAGGATTCAATGAATGTGGGGGGAGGCAGATTGTAAGGCAACTCTGTTTATTCAACTGAGAATCAAGATTTTTAAGGGCTGTAACCACAATCACGTGCACACTGAGCTCATCCCATTACTTCACTATCTGATGACATGCCCCCATCCTTGTAACCAAAGCAACTAACAAAGCTTATCTTGCTCCTGAAGGTAGTTCCTGTTCCCAGGCCCAATTGCAACATTGCAAAGAACATCTGTATCTGCAGGAACATGAGGTTCCAGGGTCATGGAGAGCTTTTGCCAGGGTTTGTGTAAGCACAAGTCCAACAGGAACAGGCTTTGCCTCAGCTATGGCCCTGATCACGGGGCTCGCACTCAATTTATCCCTCTACAGGATGTAAAAAGGGAAGCAGAAAATGATAAATTACATCACAGGAAGAAATGCAAAATTATATTATAATACAGGGAAAGAGGGGAGGGAGATGAGCATTGTTTGAGAGATATGCTCACCCGATTTGGTTCAAGGAGGGAAAAATTAATTAACTAAATTAGCTCTATAGGCAGTAGGAGGGGAAGGGGGATGAAAGGGAAAGAAAGTGGGGAAGAAGTAGTAAGGGTAAAAGGGAGCAAAAGGGAGGGGGCACTGTAAGAAGAAAGGGAAGACTGTGAGAGGTGCTGGTGAAAAATGAAAACTATTGAGGTGGGGAAGGGAAATGGAAGAACTTAAAGCACAAACAGTGTGAAAATGGGTGGAGGGAAAGACACAGACTGTAGTCGTAACTGTTCATGTGAATGGAGTGAACTCTCCCATAAAACGCAGACGGATAGCAGAATGGATTAAAAGTCATAATCCAACAGCATGTTATTTCCAAGAAACACACTTGAAACAGGGGGATACATAGAGGACAAAGGTAAAAGGTTGGAAACGAATATGTTTTACCTCAGCTGATGTAAGAAAAGCAGGGGAAGACATCCTAATCTCAGACAAAGCAAAAGCAGAATAGATTTAATCAAAAGAGATAAGGAAAGAAACAATATCCTGCTAAAGATACCATAGATAAGGAAGCCATATCTTTACTAAGTATGTATGCTCCAAGTGGTAGAGTCTCAAAATTCTTAGAGAAGAGGTTGAGGGAGGTGCAGGAAGAAATAGACAGCAAAAATATACTAGTGGGAGACTTCAACCTCCCCCACTCTGAAATTCATAAGTCTAGTCTCAAAATAGAGAAGAAAGAAGATAAGCAGGTGAATTTAACTCTGGATATGATATGTACAAAAGCTCTCTGGAGAAAACTGAATGGGGATATAAAGGAATAAACCTTTCTCTCAGCAGGACATGACACACATACAAAAATTGACCATGTTGCTGGGCATAAAACCTCTCAATCAACTGGAGAAAGGCAGAGATAATCAATGTCTCTTTTGAAGATCATAATGCAATAAAAATTATGTGAAACAAAAAGCCATGGGAAAATAAACCAAAAATGAATTCAAAACTATATAATCTAATGCTATGATGTGAGTAAAACAATAAATCATAGAAAATATTAACATCTTCATTCAAGAGAAATACAATAATGAGACAAATCTTATGGGATACTTCAAAAGCAGTTCTTAGGGGCAGTTTTATATCCTTCAATGACTACATGTATAAAACAGAGAAAAGGGAGATCAATGACATGGACCTGAAGCAGAAAAAACTAGAAAAAGAACATACTGAAAATCTCCAAGTAAATACCAAATTAGAAATACTGAAAACCAAAGGAGAGATCAATAAAATTGAAATTTAGAAAATTATTGAAGTAATCAGTAATACTAATAGTTGGTTTTATTAAAAAAATCAATAACATTTATAAACCTTTGGTAAATTTGATTTAAAAAAAAGAAAGAAAAAACCAAAATACTAACAGCAGCAATGAAAGGGGAAAACTTACCTCCAACGAGGAAGGAATTCAAACAATAATTAGAAATTATTTTGCCCAAATTTATACCCAAGAATTTGACAATCTACATGAGATGGATTAGTATTTTTAAAAAATTGCATAGATTGACAGAAAAGGAAGTTGAACACTTAAACAACCCCATGTAAGAAAAAGAAATTGACCAAGCCATCAATGAACATCCTAGGGAAAATCTCCAGGGACAGATCAATTTGCAAGTGAAGTCTATCAAACATTTAAAGAACAGTTACTTCTAATATTATATTGACTATTTGGGAAAATTTTGGAAGAAGGAGTTCTCCCAAATACTATCTCTGATACAGATATGGTTTTGATACCTAAACCAGGAAGAGAGAAAACAGAGAAAGGAAATTATAGAACAATTTCTATAATAAATATAGATATAATAATTTCTATAATAAATATAGATGCACAAATTTTAAATAAGACTTTAACAAAAAGAATACAGTAACTTGTCATGAGAATAATACATTATGATCAGGAAGGATTCCTACCAGGAATGTAGGCCTAGTTCATTATTAGGAAAACTGCTAGCATTATCAGTCATACCAACAAAAAAACGAACAGGAACCACATGATTATCTAAATAGATGCAGAAAAACTTTTGACAAAATACAACAGTAATTCCTACCAAAAACATTGGAGAGAAAAGGAATAAAGGGAGCATTCCTCACAATAATAAGCAGTATCCATCTATAACCTTAAGCACGCATGATATACAATGGAGATAAGCTAGAAGACTTTATAATAATATCAGAGGTGCAAAAATGATGTCCCTTATCACCACTATTATTCAGCATGGTAGTAAAAATTTATCTATAGCAATTAGACAAGATAAAGGAATTGAAGGGATTAGAACAGGCAAAGAAGAAACTAAAGTATCACTCTTTGCAGATGATATGATGTTATACCTAGAGAATTCCAGAGGTTTACATAAAAAAACCTACTTGAAATAATAAACAACTCTGGCAAAGTTGCAGGTTAGAAAATAAACCCACACAAATCTTTGGCATTTGGATATCTTAGTAATAAATCCCAAAAGCAAGGGAGAGAAAAAAAATCCGGTTTAAACCTAGGGTACACATAAAACATTTGTGAATTTAACAGTCAAAACAAATCCAGGGACAGTCCGAACAAAAGTTCAGGATACTTTTCACTCAAATAAAGTCAGATATAAATAAGTGGAAAAACATCAGTTGCTCATGTGTGGGATAAGCCAATATAATAAAAATGAAAATTTTGCCTAAAGTACTTTACTTATTTGGTGACATAAAAATTAATCTATCAGATAATGATTTTCTTTTCTTCTTTTATTATTTTTTCAATTTATTTATTTACGTTTTACATTCATTTTCACAAAATTTTGGGATCCAAATTTTCTCCGTGTTTGTCCCCTCCCCCCACCCCAATACACTGAGCATTCTAATTTCACCTATCACCAATCTGCCCTCTCTTCTATCATCCCTTCCTTCCCTTGTCCCCATATTCTCTTTTGTCCTGTAGGGCCAGATAACTTTCTATTCCCCATTACCTGTATTCCTTATTTCCTAGTGGCAAGAACAATACTCAACAGTTGTTCCTAAAACTTTGAGTTCTAACTTCTCCCTATCCTTCCCTCCCGACCCATTCCCTTTGGGAAAGCAGGCAATTCAACATAGGGCATATCTGTGTTGTTTTGCAAATAACTTCCATCATAGTCGTGTTGTGTAAGATTAACTATATTGCCCTCCATCCTACCCTGCCCCCCATTGTTTCAATTCTGTCTTTTGATCCTGTCCCTCCCCCAATTTTGAAGTCAAATTGCTCCCTCCTCCCATTGCCCTCCCTTTAATCATTCCCCCCACCCTGCTTATCTCCTTCTCCCCCACTTTCCTGTATTGTAAGATAGGTTTTCATACCGAAATGAGTGTGCATTTTATTCCTTCCTTTAGTCGAATGTGATGAGAGTAAACTTTGTTTTCCTCTCAGCTCCCCTCTTTTTCCCTCCACTAAAAACTGTCCTACCTGCCTTTTCTATGCCTCATTCCATTTCTCCCTGTCTCCTCCCAATACATCCCTTCCACCATTTAGCTTCATTTATTAAGATATGATCCCATCGTATTCAATTTACTTTTTGCCCTCTGTCTCTTTCTGTGTGTGAATGTGTGTGTGCATGCGTGTGTGTGTGTGTGTGTGTGTGTGTGTGTGTGTGTGTGTGTAATCCCACCAACTACCCCGATACTGAAAAGTTAAAAGAGTGAGAAATATTGTCTTTCCATGTAGGAATGTAAACAGTTCCACTTTAGTAAATCCCTTATGAATTCTCTTTGCTGTTTACTTTTTAATGATTCTTCTCATTCTTGTTTTTGAAGGTCAGATTTTCTTTTCAGCTCTGATCTTTTCATCAAGAATGCTTGAAAGTACTGGATTTCATTGAAAGACCATTTTTTCCCCTGAAGTACTGTACTTAGTTTTGCTGGGTAGGTGGTTATTGGTTTTAGTCCTAGTTCCTTTGACTTCTGGAATATCATATTCTATGCCCTTCAATCACTTAATGTAGAAACTATTAGATCTTGTGTTACCCTGATTGTATTTCCACAATACTGGAATTGTTTCTTTCTAGCTGCTTGCAATGTTTTCTCCTTGACCTGGGAATTCTGGAATTTGGCCACAATGTTCCTAGGAGTTTCTCTCTTTGGATTTCTTTCGGGTGGTGATCAGTGGATTCCTTCAATACTTATTTTGCCCTCTGGTTTTAGAATATCAGGGCAGTTTTCCATGATAATTCCATGAAAGATGATGTCTAGGCTTTTTTTTTTTTTTTTTTTTTTTGATCAGGGCTTTCAGGTAGTCCCATAATTTTTAAATTGTCTCCCCTGGATATATTTTCCAGGTAAGTTGTTTTTCCAATGAGATATTTCACATTATCTTCCATTTTTTCATTCTTTTAGTTTTGTTTTGTGATTTCTTGCTTTCTCATAAAATCATTATCATCCATCTGTTCCATTTTAATTTTGAGAGAACTATTTTCTTCAGTGAGCTTTTGAACCTCCTTTTCCATGTGGCTAATTCTGCTCTTGAAAGCCTTCTTCTTCTCATTGGCTTTTTGAATCTCTTCTGCCAATTGAGTTAGCCTATTTTTCAAGGTGTTATTTTCTTCAGTATTTTGTGGGGGTGTCCTTTAGCAAGGTGTTGACATGCTTTTCATGCTTTTCTTGCACCTCTCGCATCTCTCTTCTCAGTTTTTCCTCCACCTCTAACTTGATTTTCAAAATTCTTTTTGAGCTCTTCCATGGACTGAGCCCATTGAATATCTATTTTGTATATTTGGGATACAGAAGCCTTGACTTCTATATCTTTCCCTGATGATAAGCATTGTTCTTCCTCATCTGAAGGGATGGGAGGAGATATCTGTTCACCAAGAAAGTAATTTTCTATGATCTTATTTATTTTTCCCTTTTCTGGGCATTTTTCCAGCCAGTTACATGACTTCTGAGTTTCTTCTCCACACCTGTCTTGGCTTCTGCTCCTCCCAGTTTGTGCTTGGGGTCTGAGATTGAAATGCTGCTTCCCAGACTCTGAGCTTTCAGTGGAGGAAGGGCTGTTATACAGTGTGAGATTAAATTCAGGTGTTCATGGGGGGGGCAGTGTTGCTATTCAGTGTGAGATTAAGTTCAGCTTCTTGGTTGGTGGCAGTACCACCACACTGGGGCTTAGATTCCTCAGGGTTTTTTTTGGTGACCTTCAATAATGGATTCAAGCCCCTTCCTTCTTTGGGGCTCCTGTCTGCTGTTTCCTCTGCTGCTGCCTCCCGAGCGGACCTGAGTTATGGAGACACCCTCCTCACTTTTCGGTCAGTCAAAAAGGCTCTCTCACTGACACTTGGCGCCTGTGAGTGGAGGGTTCTGGGCGGCCACTGGAAATTCTGTCCCTGAAGCCTGCTCGGATCTGCTCCTCTCAGTGCCATGTGGCCAACGCAGGGGTGGGCTCCACTTTGCGTCCAGTGTGCAACGGACCTTTGGTGTCTGGCTTTCAAGTCTCTCTGGAACAAAAATCTCCTCCACTCTGTTGCTGTGTGGCTTCAGCTGCTCCAGAATTTGTTGGGAGTTCTTCTTTACAGGTATTTTATGGGCTGTGGGTTAGGAGCTAGCATATGTGAATCTTTCTCCCCTACCATCTTGGCTCCTTTCTCCCAAATAAGGATTTTCTAGAGCTGGAAAAAATAGTATCAAAATTCATCCAGAAGAACAAAAGGTCCTGAATATCAAAGGGACGCATGAAATGAAATACTACAGAAGGTGGGGGTCTAGCAATACCAGATCTCAAATTGTGTTATGAAGCAGTAATTATCAAAATCATTTGGTACTGGGTAAGAATTAGAAAGATAGACAAGTGGAATAGGCTAGGTACTCAAGACACAGTAGACAGTGAATAAAGAAATCAACTGTTTAATAAACTCAAGACCACAGTTTCTGTGATAAGAACTTAATTTTCGAGTTCTGGGAAATTCCTGGGAAAACTAGACAAAAATGTCATGGGAACTAGGCATAGAGTAATGACTGACACTGTACACAAATATAAAATCCAAATGTATGGACAAATTGGTAGAGCAAATAATAGTGTATTTATCAGATTTATTAAGAAGGGAAGAATTTTTGACTAAAGAAGAGGTGGAAACCATTACCAAGTGCAAGCTGGACAATTTTAATTACATTAAAGTGAAAAGTTTTTGCACAACTGAATCCAATCCAATCAAAATTCTGAGGGACGTAGAAAACTGGGAAACAATTTTTACAGCTAATGTGTGTGATAAAGGCCTCATATCTAGAATAGATAGAGAACTGAGTCAAACGTACAACAACACCCGTCATTCCCCAATTGATAAATCATCAAGGGATATGAACAGGCAATTTTCAGAGGAAGAAATCAATGATATCCATAGTCATCTGACAAAATGCTCTAAATCACTTTTGATTAGAGAGATGCAAATCAAAACAACTCTGAAGTACCACACCACACCTATGAGATTGGCAAACATGACAGAATAGGTACATGATAATTGTTGGAGGGGATGTTGCAGAGTTGGAACACTAATACATTGTTGGTGGAGCTGTAAGCTGATCCAACCATTCTGGAGAGAAATTTGGAACTATGTCCAAAGGGTTACCAAAGTATGCATACTCTTTGGCCCAGCAATATAGATCCTAGGACTGTATTCCCCAGAGATCATATAAATGGGAAAGGATCTCATATATACAAAAAGAATTATAACAGTACTCTTTTTGGTGACCAAAAACTGGAAATTAAGGGATGCCCATCAGTTGGAGGACGGCTGAAGAAATCATGGTATATGACTATAATGGAATACTATTGTGCCATTAGAAGTAATGAACAGGAAGGTTTCAGAAAGGCCTGAAAATACTTACATGATCTGATACTGAGTGAAAGGAGGAGAACCAGGAGAATTTTTTGAACAGCAATGATCCCAGTGTGTGACAGTTTTTTTCTTATAGACTTGCAACTTCACAGTAATGCAAGGGCTCCAAACGAATTTAAACTGTCTTCTAAGGTAAAATTCCTTTCACATTCAGAGAAAAACACTATGGAATTCAATTGCACAATGTAGCAGATCATTTTTGTATGTGTGTATTACATTTTGTTTTATTATATGATATCTACAATTCAATTTAATTCTTATACACAGCATAACTATGGTGAAAATGTATTTAATAAGAGTGTTTGAATAGAACCTATATAAAATTGCATGGTGTCCTGTGGAGGGAGAGGGGTTTTAGCTACGAGGGAGGGAAAAATAATAATCTAAGTTATGTGGTAGTGATTGTAGAACATTGAAAATAAATGGAATTAATTTATTAAAAAAGAAAGCATGGAAATAGGAATTTGGGGATAGTTGAAAACCAGAATAGCAAATTTTTCAGAATTTCTTTTATGCTACTGTCTTCCCACAGCCTCTCCAGTTGGGCTTTTTGTCTCTGGTATATGCTATTCATGTCCATGACCTCTTGAAGTCTTTATGTTCTTTTCTCAAAACTTATAGATATGACCAAAGTCCATCTCCCTATTTAAATGTCATGATAGTTCCAGTCTCTGTGCTGGAAAAGGATAGTTTATTCCTATGAACTACAAAACTTTGAATTCCAGTCGAGTATCAAAATCCTGCAACATAGTCTTTGCACATCTTTTTAAATTTTTGTCTGTTGTACTTTGTTCAACATCATTCCTGAGCACCACTGGGATGATCTAGCCTATATGCCAATCCTTCAGTAAACTGGTTAGTTGTTTTTGTTTGTTTGTTTGTTTTTTTGATTTTTTTTAGAAAAAATATTATCTGGGATGCTAGATAAAAAACCAGATGTGGATTCTAGGAGACAAAAGTTCATATGCTAGCTGAAACCCTTTCTAGTTTTGCAACCTGAGGTAAATCATTTGACCACTCAAGCCCTCAATTTATTGTTCTGTTAAATGGCAATAACCGTGCCACCTAAGTCCTAAAGCTATTGCGATGATCAAACAAATCCTACACCCACAAACACACATACATACATACAGAGATAAAATGACTTTGTTTAAAATACTATAGAAAATATAAATTATAATCATAATTTTTATAATTAGTATTATGATTACTAACAGGAGCAGAAGCACCTATAGTACCAACAGCAGTAAATAGTGGTAGTGGTAGTAGTAGTAGTAATAGTAGTAGTAGTAGTAGTAGTAGTAGCAGCAGCAGCAGCAGCAGCAACTGCAGTAGTAGTCTATTTTTTCCCATGAATTTTCTCTTTTATTTCACTAGAAGTCCACTTGGACCTATATCATCAGGTTTATTCATAATTTGTCCAAGCTATGACTTTCAAAACAGCATTCTCTTGTATTAATGATGCTTCTGTACAGGAAATAATTTAAAGGTTAGAAAATAATTCTACCAGATAGTCATAGCATGATTTTAGTTATAGTATCATGTCAAGGAGTATTTTTCTATTTAGCTTTGTAAAATGGCAGATGTATTTTGAAAAAGAGAAACTTAGCCAAGAGGTGATAAAATCTAATAGATAAACTCAGACAGAGTAGAATCAGAAACTTATTAGATTAGGGTTTGTGAAATATTCTTTTTTTTTCCTTTTTTTGTTTTTTTCTTTTTATTTTATTTATTTATTTATTTAACTTTTCATATTTCATTCATTTTCACAATATTTTGGGTTCCAAATTTTCTCCCCTTTTATCCCCTCCCCCCACCCCAATACCCCAAACAATCTAATTTTCCCTATCTCCAATCTGCCCTCTCTTCTGTCATCCCTCCCTTCTCTTGTCTCCATTTTCTCTTTTGTCCTGTAGGGCCAGATGACTTTCTATTCCTCATTAACTGTATGTCTTCTTTCCTAGTAGCAGCAACAATACTAAACAGTTGTTCCTAAAACTTTGAGTTCCAAATTCTCCCCATCCCTCCCTCCCCATCCATTCCCTTTGAGAAGGCAGGCAATTCAATATAGGCCATTTCTGTGTAGTTTTGCAAATGACTTCCCTGATAGTCGTGTTGTGTATGAATTATCCTTCATCCTAACCTGCCCTTCATTGTTTCTCTTCTGTCTTTTGATCCTGTCCCTCCCCAAGTGTTGACTTCAAATTGCTCCCTCCTCCCTTTGCCCTCCCTTCCATCATCCCCCACCTTGCTTATCTAATTCTCCCCCACTTTCCTATACTATAAGATAGGTTTTCATACCAAAATGAGTGTGCATTTTATTCCTTCCTTTAGTCAAATGCGATGAGGGTAAACTTCTTGGGTTTTTTTTGTTTTTTTTTTTTCTCAGCTCTCCTCTTTTTCCCTCCACTAAAAAGTCTCCTACTTGCCTCTTAAATGACATATAATTACCCCATTCCATTTCACCCTCTTTCCTCCCACTACATTTCCCTCTCACCATTTACCTTAATTTCTTTTAAGATATGGTCCCGTCCTATTCAATTCAATCTTTGCTCTCTGTCTCTGTATGTGTGTGCATGTGTGTATGTGTGTGTGCGTGTATGGAGCTAGATCTGGAAGAGACTTTAAATATTTTAAAGTCCAAATGAAACAATGAGGCCTAGAGAATGTTGTGACTTTCCCAGTGTCACACAGGTATTTGCAGAAATATGATTTTAATTCTTATTCTCCTAATGCAAGGATTCACATGTAAATGAAGAATTCATTTGTTTCTCATACTCAGAAATACAATCAGAGTCACACTGCCTTAGTTATGCCTACACTTATAATTCGCTGTTACCTTTTTCTTATGCTTTACAACTCTGAATATTCCTGCAAATATGGTTCCAAGTCTTGGAAATAGGGCATAGTAAATGCTCGTTCTATTCTAATTGCTGCATTGTCATAACATATCATTAATAAAAGATCGGTTTTGTTCTGTACAACATAAGAAAATAGCATTAAAATACTAGTGAAAATAAAAATACATTGACATGTAATAGGAAAATATTAAGAATTTCTTAGATCCAAAAAGTAATTTGATGTTTTCAGTCATTCAACTAACTGGATCTTTCCTATTAGTTTATCCTAAGTTTCACTTCTTAAACATTTAGGTAAATAAAATGGCTACAAAAAGACTTGATTTCCCAGATTGAACATGTGGATCTCATTGAGTGAGAGAACCAAGCTCCCTTTGCCTGTTCCTTATAAAATGTTGCTCCTTGTTTCTATATATTCATAAAATCTTTCCATTTGAAACACTAAAAAGACTGTCTCAGAGGTTCAAAAGAAGCAGATCCCATTCAAGGTCATTTGTATAAGAAAAACCTTTAAATACATAATATTTAAGCAAAAGAAAGGAAGGGTATTCCTAATTCTGTTATGTATTATTTAAATTAAATAAGCTTAATTTCTGTCATTTAAGTAAACAAAATAAATAAATTATATTCTTAAGGCAAAATAAAACACTAAAGACTATATTCATATTTGATTTTACGTTATAAAACAATTCATCAAACTAACGTATCCAACAGCAGCCATTAGCATTTCAATTGAGTAAAGTTTCATGGGCATTTCTATACTCTGTGATTTCCTGAAAGTGCTAAGAAGAATATTCCAACGATTTATAAATTCTTTACTGAATGCCATGGAGTGTTGGTATTCCTTTTATATTTTTTAATTTTTTACGTGCACATGTGTTGTGGAATAAGGAAAACAGATTGACATTAACAAATGGAGAAATTCTTCAAGGCAACCCCAAAACAAATTAGACCATTAAGAAATAAAAAAAAGGGAGGAGTCAAGATGGTGGAGGAGAAAGACACACACACGGTAGCTCCAAACCCACAGCCTATAACATACCTGTAAAGAAGAATTCCCAACAAATTATGGAGAAGGAGAACACACACAGCAATAGAGTGGAGGAGATTACTGTTCCAGAGAGACCAGAAAAACTGACACAAAATGTCCATCATGCACCGGACCTGGAGCAGTGCATAGGCCAGCCTTGGTGCAGTGGCCTTAAGAGGGGCAGATAGGAGCAGGCTTCAGGGACAGAAACTCCAGCAGCTATGCAGGTCCATCCACTCACAGGTGCCAAAGGTCAGTGAGAGAGCCTGTTTGGCTGGCCGAGAGGGGAGCGGGGTGTCTGTATAACTCAGGTGCCTTCGGGAGGCAGCAGCGGAGACAGCAGCAGACTGGAGCTCCTAAAGCAGACAGGAGCTCAGATCCACTGTTGAAGGTTTCCACGAAAACCCTCTGGGGAAAATGAGCCCTGTGTGGTGGCCCTTCCCCAACTTCAGCAGCTGAACTTAATGTCACATTGAATAGCAGCCCTGCCCCCACTGAAAGCCATGAGTCTGGAAAGCAGCATTTCAATCTCAGACCCCAAGCACTAGCTGGGAGGATCTGGAGGTGAGGTGGCTGTGGAAACGAATCTCAGAAGTCAAGTAACTGGCTGGGAAAATGCCCAGAAAAAGGAAAAAAAAATAAGACCATAGAAGGTTACTTTCTTGGTGAACAGATATTTCCTGTCTTCCTTTCAGGTGAGGAAGAACAATGCTTACCATCAGGGAAAGACATAGAAGTCAAGCCTTCTCTATCCCAAATATCCAAAAATTTAATGGGCTCAGGCCATGGAAGAGCTCAAAAAGAATTTTGAAAATCAAGTTAGAGAGGTGGAGAAAAAACTGCAAAGAGAAGTGAAAGAGATGCAAGAGAACTGTGCAAAGCAGGTCAACACCTTGCTCAAGGAGACCCAAAAAAATGCTGAGGAAAAAACATATTGAAAAATACGCTAACTCAATTGGCAAAAGAGGTTCAAAAAGCCAATGAAGAGAAGAATGCTTTCAAAAGCAGAATTAGCCAAATGGAAAAAGAGGTTCAAAAGCTCACTGAAGAGAATAGTTCTCTCAAAATTAGAATGGAACACATGGAGTCTAATGACTTTCTGAGAAACCAAGAAATCACCAAACAAAACCAAAAGAATGAAAAAATGGAAGAGAATGTGAAATATTTCATGGGAAAAACAACTGACTTGGAAAATAGATACAGGAGAGACAATTTGAAAATTATTGAACTACCTGAAAGTCATGATCAAAAAAAGAGCCTAGACATCATCTTCCATGAAATTATCGAGGAAAACTGCCCTGAGATTCTACAGCCAGAGGGCAAAATAACTATTGAAAGAATCCATCGATCACCACCTGGAAGAGATCCAAAAAGAGAAACTCCTAGGAATATTGTGGCCAAATTCCAGAACTCCCAGGTCAAGGAGAAAATCTTGCAAGCAGCTAGAAAGAAACAATTCCAGTATTGTGGAAATAAAATCAGGATAACTCAAGATCTAGCAGCTTCTACATTAAGGGATCGAAGGGCGTGGAATAGGATATTCCAGAAGTCAAAGCAACTAGGACTCAAACCAAGAATCACTTACCCAGCAAAACTGAGTATAATACTTCAGAGAAAAAAAATGATCTTTCAATGAAATAGAGGACTTTCAAACATTCTTGAGGAAATGACCAGAGCTTAAAAGAAAATTTGACTTTCAGACACAAGAATGAGAAGAAGCATGGAAAAGTAAACAGCAAACAGAAGTCATAAGGGACTTGCTAAAATTGAACTGTTTACATTCCTAAATGGAGAGACAATATTTGTAACTCTTAAAATTTTTCAGTTGGTGGGATTACTCACACATACACACACACACACACACACACACACACACACACACCCACACACCCATACGTGCACACACACAAAGAGACGGAGAGCACAGAGTGAATTGAATAGGATGGGATTATATCTCAAAAAAATGAAATTAAACGGTAAGAGAGAAATGTCGAAGAAGACAGGGGGAAATGAAATGGGGAAGTTATCTCTCTTAGAGGAGGCAGGCAGGAGACTTTTTATTGGAGGGAACAAGAGGGGAGTTTAGAGAAAAACATGAAGTTAACTCTCATCACATTGACTGAAGGAAGGAATAAAATTCATACTCATTTTGGTATGAAAATCTATCTTACAATACAGGAAAGTGGGGGAGAAGGAGATAAGCAGGGTGGGGGGGTTGATGGAAGGGAGGGCAATAGGAGGAGGTAGCAATTTGAAGTCAACACTCGGGGAGGGACAGGATCAAGAGAGAGAATACACGTAATGGGGGGCAGGAGAGGATGGAGGGAATTATAGTTAGAGTTACACAACACGACTATTACCCAAGTCATTTGCAAAACTACACAGATGTGGCCTATATTGAATTGTCTGCCTTCTGAAAGGGAATGGGTGGGGAGGGAGGGATGGTGAGAAGTTGGAACTCCAAGTTTTAGGAACAACTGTCGAGTATTGTTCTTGCCACTAGGAAATAAGCAATACAGATAATGGGGAATTGAAAGTTATCTGGCCATACAGAACAAAAGAGAAGATGGGGACAAGGGATGGGAGGGATGAAAGAAGAGCAGGCAGCTTGGTGATAGGGGAAATTAGAATGCTTGGTGTATTGGGGTGGGCAAAGGGGACAAATGTGGAGAAAATTTGGAACCCAAAAATTTTGTGAAAATGAATGTAAAAAGTTAAATAATTAAATTTATTTTAAAAAAAGCAATTAAAAAAAACTAGAAGAAATTGAGGAGGGGAAGAGAAGCGAAAACAAAACTGATCAATATTGTTCTAATTGGTTGTATGTATCTGTATGCAAATATATAGAAATAGATATAAATTAACAGGTGACAAGCTGCATAGAAGGCTGGAGTAATAGTGAGGAAGCCCAGAATTCAATCCCCCCTTAAAAATTTACTAGATATATGTCCTGGGCCACGTCACTTAAACTCAGACTGAGTTTCATTAGATGTAAAATAGGCATAATAATGGTATCTTCCTGGCAGGGTATTATTGAAGATTAAATGACATAATATACATAAAATGCTTTGTAAACCTTAAAGGTTATTATTACTGTTGTTGTCATATTAACACACATACTAGTGCTATTACAAGTAAAACTCAACTACCTCTACAACTACCTCTACTACTACTATTTCTACTACTACTACTACTCTTGCCACCACCAGCATCACTACTACTACTACCACCACTACTACTACTACTACTACTACTACTACTACTACTTGGGTTAAGTCATGATTTGTTTGACCAATGAATTTTTTCAATTGGAATTATTCACTGATATTGGTAGTTGTACTATTTGAATTTAGAGCCATGTGGTAAGCCAAATAGAAATATGCAATGTAAATTCAAATAATGTAACCAATTATCAAGTTTGATTTTTTCACCGATAGAGACCTTGCGTACTATGAACATCGAAAATATTCATATTTACTATAATTTAAGGAAAATATCTTAGTGTTTAGCATTTTTGAGCTAGGATCATGAATTTAAGGCTGAAAGAGATTTATAATTTAACAATGCTACCTTCTTTTATTTTGGTTTAGCATTATTTTTTATGAATTAGGAAACTGATACCTGGTGTGACTACATTCTCTCTCTCTCTCTCTCTCTCTCTCTCTCTCTCTCTCTCTCTGTCTCTCTCTCTGTGTGTCTCTCTCACTCTCCTTCAGCTTGTGTGTGCATGTGTGTTTGTGTGTGTGTGTATGGACACATACTAAAGGGGGCATTCTGCATTTATTGTAGTCAATGGATACATGTTTGGATGGTGTGGTTATGGTTGAATGATCACCTGTGCTTTTTGGTGTTGATTATTGGACCAAAATTAGCACATACAGCAGAGAATTAATCCATACTTTGTTGCATCTCACATTCAGAAGGTGTATTTAGTGCACAACCATTTGCAAAAAGAAAACTATACACCATCACCTCCTCCACTTTCTTCTTAGCTTGTAATCTTTTCAAATTGAACAGCTTACCATCAGTATGGTAATTGAACTTGATGCCTTGTTCACCCTCATTGAAAGCATATGACAACGTGGCTGAAAATACCATGTTATAAAGCATGAGAGAAAGCTCACATCCCTGTTTCCTTCCATTCATAACTGAGAAGTCATGAGAGCATTGTCCACTCTTCAGAACCTGCACAAACATGTCATCTTGAAATTGACATACAATGCTAATGACCTTCCCTGGGCAACCAAATTTTGATATAATTTCCCGCAATCCATCACGACTAACAATGTCAAAGATGGTCCAACCGACAAACATTGTATACAAACATCTGTTCTTTTCCTAGCATTTCACCTGGAGTTGCCGGGCAGCAAACATCATATCAACTGTTCCTTGGCCTTTTTTGAAGCCACACTGGCTGTCAGGTATATAATTCTCTTCCAGGTGAAAAATCAGGCTATTAAGGAGGATTCTAGCAAGAATCTTGACAACAACAACTAAGAGAGACCCCCCGAGATTGTCACAGGACAATCTTTTTATCTTTACTTTTAGGGAGATGGACACTGAAGGCATTCTTGAATTCATGGGGGACAACTTTCTCTTGCCATATAGCCTGGAATATTTCAGTCAACTTTTGTATGGGTCAGGGTCTCCCTTCCTTTCAAATCTCACCTGGAATAGAATCAGCACCAGGTGCTTTGCCACATGAAAGGACCTTAATGGCACGTCACCTGTTCCACCTTCAAGGCAGATGATTTATGGTCAATCAAACTGTATAAACCTATTTTAACCTTCTTTGTTGACACCCACTACACACACCTAAGTACTGGTACCTAACATCCTAGGATGCCAATTTTCTTAATATTAGTAATAGATAAATAAACAGATATATGTTTACACACATATTCATATATATGTATGTGTGTACATATGTATATGTATATATATATATATATGTGTGTGTGTGTGTGTGTGTGTGTATACATATATGTTTATTGTAATGCAATTTAGTGACACAAGGGAGAGATTGCTGCTCCTCGAGATTTTAATTTCAAATCTGACCTCAGGTACTAGTACATAACCCTGATGAAGTCACTTAACTCAGTTTGCCTCATTTTCCTCAATTATAAAATGATCTGGACAAGGAAATGGGAATCAATTCCAGTATGTTTGCCAATTAAACACCAAATGAGATAATGTCATTCTTCATCAGTTTATAAAATTTCTTAAAATTGTTCACTTCTATGATGATGTTAAGGTATAAATTGTTCTATTTACCCTTATGTAACTTTGCTTCAGTTCATGCCACTGTTTTGCTGTATTTTTAAAATCACATATTTCTTCATTTCTTTTAGCACCACAGTATTCCACCAAACTCATAAATAATAACTTATTCAAACAGTCTCAATTGATGAGCATCATCTTAATTTCCAGGGTTTTTGTTTGTTTGTATTGTCATCACGAAATGTGCTACTATAAATATTTTCACGTATGGGATATCTTTTCCCCTTTCAATGATCTCTTTTGAATATAAGCCTACCAGTAATGTTTATAGGTCAAAGGATATGCATTGTTTATAAACTTTTTACGTATGATTTCAAATTACTTATCAGAAAGCTCATACCCTTTGAGAAGTCTGTCAACTATGATCAATTTATGTTGAGGGCCCGGATGGAGTGCTGTTGGCAAAGTTCAAGACTGACCTTCCGGGAAACCATTCTTTGATGTGCTCATTGTCATCCAGAATAGCTCTCCAGGTCCACTTGGATGTTGCTGTCTCTATGAGATAAACATGAGAACTACAGAATACAACAGACTACAACTGGAGATGAGTAGAATGTCACATAGACTTGCAGTTTCTGTCTATAAATACCCTGACCCTCAGATCAATAAGCAGAGTCTCCCTATCTTCTACTGCCTGCCCATGTCTTTCTTTTTCACTGCTGTCACCAAGCCACATGGGGACGCAGGCTGTCCGGAAGAAATGGCGCCTGAACAGGGAACTGACCCAGGAAGGGAACTCGACTTTCGGTGGTAGGGGCCCCCTTGGAAGGAGCCCCGAATTGTGACAAAGCAACTAAGGTAAGGGGAAGCCTCACAGAACCCCTGGGGAGGCATTTCACTTTATCCAAGGTTCACTCAGGCATAGTAAAATCTCAGGAAGTACAGGCTTGCAGGGAGAGCTTACTGTGTCAATAGAATCAAAAAGCAGATTCTGTTCATAAGAAATCAGAACTTGTAGGTAAATAGAAAAAGTAAGGTTAACAATGGGACAGTTATTTTTAAGGGCAGAAACACTCAGGTAGGGGCAGACGTGGAGAAGGAGGAAGGGGGAGAAGAGGTGGACTCCTGGTCAGAAGAAGCCTCAGCACTCCTGGAACCTTTGGCTCTCACAGATCCACTGCCATGCTATACTCCTCTAGAAACTCCAGATCCCAATAAGGCGGGAGGAGTTGCAAGCAAATTCACCACTCTGAACATTAAATTTTTAAAGGAATTAAAACAAGGGGTAATCAACTATATACCCAGTAATTCTTACATTTAGTCTCTTCTAGACAGCGTTTCTCAGACAGCCCTACACTCTACTGATTGGTGTAATTTAGATAAAACCATTATTGAAAGAGATTATTCAATGTGGAAATTTGAATTTCATAAAGGATGTTTGGAAAGAAGAAAAGAAATCAAGCCAAAGGTCTAATTTCTGCAGAGGATTTCTGACAATCTTTTCTTAGCTTTTGAATTCTTTTTATTGTCTTTATGTGTATTCTGTCTGTATATGTTCTGTGTGAGTGTTTGTGTCTTAATCTGTTTCCCATATTTTCTCTTTTCTCCCCCTTCATACCTTCTCTCTGATAATTGCAGCGTCAGGGAGGAGAACGGGAGAAAGAAAGAAACTAATCTTATAGTACTAAAGGCAGTTTGAGATAGGGTATACAAGGTAACAATGTATGTGCAGTTTTGAGGAAAGCATAAAAGTTTTTGGACATTGTTGGAAAATTGTTGGTAAAATTCTCTCTCTCTTTTTACCTTTTAACACTGGCCAGGTTGTGAGGCCGAGAGGAAGACAAGAAGAAATCAGGGAAGCTTTTTCTCTCATGTCAGAAAGTCATATTGTCTAGCATTTTAATTATCTCATGTCTCACCTAAAAGAGAAAAGTATATAGTGGGAAAAAACCAAAAAGTAGTTATTTTGGTCATATTTTAAGTGACACATGTCACTCCTAATTGGATGTTTAAGACAGGTCAGAATTTGCATATTATTTGGCACTAAGGCAAATTGGGAAAAACGCATAGATCTGAAAAAGCCACCTCAGAGATAAAGGTTTTGAACTCTCCAGCAGAAAGGAGGGGACTTGGCGCCACTGGATAGCTGTCCAGAAGTCTCCTTCACTTCAGCTGACAGATTCAAAAGCCCTTTCTTTCAAAGAAGTTCTTAAGGAGTGGACACAGAAGTAAAATTAACTTGAGTAAAGGTTACAACTATTAAGATTTTTTTTTTGTCCTGCATTCCCTTCTCTGATCATCCAGTTGGGACTGCAGTGAATAGTTAGGACAACTAAAGATAACTCTTATCATCCCAGATTAGATCAAGGGAAAAGAATGCTAAAGAATAATATGGAATTTAATTTACCCTCCCTGAGATTAGGGATTATACCACAGCAGTATGAGATCACAAGACAACCAGCACCTACATTTAGTAAGTCCAATCTTCTATTAATCATAATTATGTCTGATGGTTTCGATATGTAATTAGCAACACCTAAGGTTCACTATTTGTGTTACTTCTATGCTTCTAAACTGTAATAAAATAGTTTTGTTCTGAAAAAATTCAATAAACCCTGTAATCCAGAAACAGTATTAGAGGAACCAATTTCTAATATGAATTTTGTTGAAACTAAGAGATGTTGAAAAAATTGTGTAACACTAGTTGTGTTATTTTAAATTTTATCTGTCCTGCTAACCTTATCTAATAATATTTTGGTTTTTTGTTTGTTTGGTTTTTTTTGTAATTGTCATTTAGAAAACCAGGTATTTTCACCCTTTCCCGTTAAAGAAGTTTCAGTTAAAACAATTTGGATATCATTTTAAAAGTTGTAAGACTGTTAAGTTATTTGGAGCTACTGTTTTAATGCTAAACCTAAAATTGTTAATTGATTAATGTATGTAGAAAGAAAAGAATTGAATGAAAACTTTTTTTATATTAGTTCTGCCCATTAAGAACTATCCTCCTTCATGATTGTGGATTGGCAGGCATGGGGTCCATAACAATCTCCTTTATTTTGCCAAATTACTAAGGCCCTGGAAACCATCCTTGTGAGTAGAGACATGAAACCTAAACAACAAACTCGAAAGGCTTATGCAAATTATAAACAATAAATAGAATTTGCTCAGAAGTCATTATAAGTGAGAGGATTTTTGGCAATTGGCTTTTTACATCAGGACAAGTTTTAAATTTCCTAAGAAAAGATCTTAAACGGAATTCCTTTATGTATTTGTGCCCTGGTAAATCTTTATTGCTTACTGCAACTCCATGATAATAGAAATGACTATCTGGTTCTAAGCTGACTAGTGAATTTTGTGTTTAAGGCAAAAAGAAAAACATTTGAGACCATAAATATATTTGTTTTAAGTTTGAATTTGGGTACACTTGTTTGCATTAAAACAATATCTGAGAGAAATGCCACAAGCTACCCAAAGGGAATACTTCCCACCTGATTATTTCTGAGTGGCCATGAAACAGATACTACCTAATTGGAGAATTTTACTCTTATCTGAATTCAGATGGAGACAAGGATGTTTTATCCTCTCATATTTGCTATGTCACATGTTTCTTCTTTCTTTTTCTACATAGCAAATTTCTATGATTAATAGCAAGTGACCCACAAAACATGTGAGCCCCTTTTGTGTAATCTTACTGCAAAATCTAATATTATTTTTATCTGAAATTACAACATGTTCAGCAATCTAAGTAAGCTACTTAAGACTCACTTAAGATGTCCCCATTGTTTAAAAGGATTTTATAAGCACTAATGTTTTTCTGTAACTAGTCTCTTACTGCTGTGAGATAAAGTTGCACCTTTTTGACTACAGCATTTTGTGGTATCTTGGAATTCTGTGATAATTAAGAGTTTGCTTTTTTATGTTATTTTAGGAATTCATATTCTGTAATGACACTTTTATACCAACCAAGCTTTAATGGATTTTACTTTTAAAAGATTTATTTAAAAGATTTACTTAAAAAAATTTTATTTATTTAAAAGGTGATTTTAAAGGTTTCCAACTAATTATCTTTATAAAATTTAGTGACTGTTAACATCAGGACAAATTATAAATTATTTCAAAACAAAAGAAAATATTTTTAGAAGAAACATTTTAAAACAACACCCTATAAAGCCTACTTAATTTTCATTTTGAAGACAAGGTATGGATAAATTAATATACAATGATCTATAAAGTAGAAAATATCTTGCTATTTTAATCTGAATTTGCAGTCATTCTATGGCCTAAGCAAAAGTTAAAATTGGTGTTTGAACTTCTTAATAACTTAATTGCTTAAGATTTTTTTTCTAGAGTATATATAATCAGAGTAGGATAAACAAGCCTGTGAAACAACGATGTATATCTACTGAGTTGTAAGGTTCAAATTTAAAACGCTTTGGTTTAAAATGATACAGTTATACTAGTGACGAGTAATAATTTGTGAGCTATCTTGTCTATGGTAGAAAAATAAAGGAAAGTGAAGCAGTCTGAATGATAGAAAGGAGTAGAAAAATAAATTGAATGAATTAGAATAGACAAAGATGAAGCTAAGTTATCAAACTTTTCAGATTATATGATTAAAACATTCTGGGGAATTAAATGAAACACTAGTTAAAACAATAAACAAATTTGGCAAAGTTGCAGTTTACAAAATAAACCCACATAAGTCTTCTGCATTTCTATATATTACTAACAAAATCCAAGGGCAAGACAAATAAGAAGAAATCCCATTTAATGCTAAGATAGACACTGTAAAATAATTGGGAGTCTACTCACCAAAACACTTTCCCTACAAATAAAGTCAGATTAAAGTAAGGATAAAAACATCAGTTGCTCGTCGGGAGGTAATATCAAAATTCATCTGTAAGAAGAAAAGGTCCAGAATACCGAGGGAACAAATGAAAAGAAATGATAGGTAGGGATGGTGACTTAGCTCTACCAGATCTCAAGTTATAGTTTAAAGCAGCAGTTCTCAACACCACTTGGCACTGGCTAAGAAACAATGTAGAAAAGTGGAATAGGCTAGGTATTCAAGACACAGTAGTCAATGAATATCAATCGACTGTTTGAATAGCCCAAGGACCCCAGATTCTGGGATAAGAATTCACAGTTTGAAAAAAATTACTGGGAAAACTGTACAACAGTGTGGTGGAAATGAGGAATAAACCAATGCCTGAAAAGGTACACAGGAACAAATTTCAAATGGGTACAAGATCTTTGTATAAAGATTAAAACTGTAAACAAATTATTGGAGAAAAGAAAAGTATATTTATCAGATTTAGGTAAAAATGAATAATTTTGATATGAGGGGGGAGGAGCCAAGATGGAGGAATAGAAAGATTCACATATGCTAGCTCCGAGCCCATAAATTACCTCTGTATCCCAAACATCCAAAATACATATTCAATAGGCTCAGGCCATGGAGGAGCTCAAAAGGGTTTTGAAAATCAAGTTACACATGTGGAGGAAAAACTGGGAAGAGAAATGAGAGAGATGCAAGAAAAGCATGAAAAACAGGTCAATACCTTGCTAAAGGAGACCCAAAAAATGCTGAAGAAAATAACACCTTGAAAAATAGGCTAACTCAATTGGCAAAAGAGGTTCAAAAAGCCAATGAGGAGAAGAATGCTTTCAAAAGCAGAATTAGCCAAATGGAAAAAGAGGTTCAAAAGCTCACTGAAGAAAATAGTTCTCTCACAATTAGAATGGAACAGATGGAGGCTAATGACTTTCTGAGAAACCAAGAAATCACCAAAGAAAATGAAAAGCATGAAAAGATGGAAGACAATGTGAAATATCTCATTGGAAAAACAACTGACCTGGAAAATAGATCCAGGAGAGACAATTTAAAAATTATGGGACTACCTGAAAGTCATGATCAAGAAAAGAACCCAGACATCATCGTTCATGAAATTATCAAGGAAAACTGCCCTGAGATTCTAGAACCAGAGGGCAAAATAAGTATTGGAGGAATCCATCTGTCACCGCCTGAAAGAGATCCAAAAAGAGAAACTCCTAGAAACATTATGGCCAAATTCCAGAATTCCAAGGTCAAGGAGAAAATATTGCAAGCAGCTAGAAAGAAAAAATTCCAGTATTGTGGAAATAAAATCAGGATAAGTCACGATCTAGCAGCTTCTACATTAAGGGATTGAAGGGCTTGGAATAGGATATTCCAGAAGTCAAAGGAACTAGGACTAAAACCAAGAAACACCTACCCAGCAAAACTGAATATAATACTTAAGGGGAAAATATGGTCTTTCAATGAAACAGAGGAATTTCAAGCATTCTTCATGAAAAGACCAGAGCTGAAAAGAAAATTTGACTTTCAAACACAAGAATGAGAAGAAGAATTAAAAAGTAAAGAGCAAAGAGAAGTCATAAGGGACTTACCAAAGGTGAACTGTTTACATTCCTACATGGAAAGACAATATTTGTAACTGTTTTAACTTTTCATTATCTGGGTAGTTGGTGGGATCACACACACTCACACACACACACACACACACACACACGTGCACACACATAGAGACAGAGAGCACAGAGTGAATTGAATAGGATGGGATCATATCTTAAAAAAATTAACGTAAACCATGAAAGAGAAATATATTGAGAGGAGAGAGAGTGAAATGAAATGCAGTGTATTATCTCTCATAGAAGAGGGAGGCATGGGACTTTTTAGTGGAGGGAAAAAGAGGAGAGATGAGAGAAAAACATGAAGTTTCCTCTCATCACATTCGACTAAAGGAAGGAATAAAATGTACACTCATTTTGGTATGAAAACCTATCTTACAGTACAGGAAAGTGGGAGAGAAGGAGATAAGCAGGGTGTGGGAGGACGATGGAAAGGAGGGCAATTGGAGGAGGGAGCAATTCGAACAGTCAGGGAGGGACAAGATCCAAAGAGAGAACAGAGACAATGGGAGGCAGGATAGAATGGAGGGAAATCTAGTTAGTCTTACACAACCCGACTATTATCGAAGTCATTTGGAAAACTACACAGATATGGCCCATATAGAATTACTTGCCCTCCCAAAGGGAATGAATGGGAAGGGAGGGATGGGGAGAAGAGGGAACTCAAAGTTTTAGGAACAACTGTTGGGTATTGTTCTCGCTTCTAGGAACTAAGAAATACAGGTAATGGGGAATAGAATGTTATCTGGCCCAACAGGACAAAAGAGAAGATGGGGACAAGAGAACGGAGGGATGATAGAAGAGAGGGCAGTTTGGTGATAGGGGAAATTGGAATGCTCGCTGTATTGGGGTGTGGGGAGTGGACAATTAGGGAGAAAATTTGGCACCTAAAATTTTGTGAAAATTAATGTAAAAAAATTTAATAAATAAATTTATAAAAAAGAAATGAATAATTTTTTACTAAACAAGAAAGAGAAAACATTATGAAGCGCTAGATGGATAATTTTAATTACATAAAATTGAAAAGATTTGGCACACCAAAACCCAATATAACCAACATTTGCAGGGAAGCAGAAAACTGAATAAGAATTCTTGAAAGTAGTGTGTGTGATAAAGGCCTCATTTCTAAAGTATATAGAGAATGGTGTTAAATATAACAGAACACAATTCATTCTCCAATTTATAAATAGGATATGAACAGGCAGTTTTCAGAGAGAGAAATTTAATCTATCTATAGTCATATGAAAAAATGTTCTAAATCCCTATCGATCTAGAGAGATGCAAGTCAAAACAACTCTGAGATACCACATCACATCTATCATATTGTCTACCATTACAAAGAGAAAGATGATAAGTATTGGAAAAAATGTGGAAGAGTTTAAACACTAATTCATTGTTGGTTGAGATGTGAGCTGATCCAACTTTTCCAAAGAACAATTTCGAGCTTCGTTCAAATGGCTAGAAAAATGTGCCAAACCTTTGACCCAGCAATGCCTCTTCTAGGATTGTATCATCAAGAGAACATAGAAATGTTTAAGAGTTCCACATTTACAAAAATATTCACTGGAACTTCTCTTTGTGGTGGCCAAAAACTGCAAATCAAGAGGGCGCCCATCAAATGGGAATGACTGAATAAATTGTGGTATATGAATGCAATGGAGTACTATTGTGCTGTAAGCAATGATGAACAGAAAGACTTCAGAGAGGACTTGAAAGAGTGTTATGAACTGAGGCTGAGTGAAAGGAGCGGAAACTTGAGAACTTTGTACATAGCAACAACTACAGTGTAAGAGGAATATTCCTCATAGAGGATGCAATGCAAGGACTTAAAAAATTCCCAGTGGTCTCTTAAGGTAAAATGTCTTCCACATGCAGAGAAAAAACAATGGAATTTGATATCAGTATGAAGCAGATAATTTTCCTTTGTATTATATTTTGGGATTATTTTATGACTTTTTATGTTCATTTTAATTCTTCTATTCAGCATGACTAACGTCAAAATGTATTTAATGGGAGTGTATGTGTAGAACCTATGTATCATTGTACACTGTCTCAAGAGAGAGCGGGAAGGTAGGGAGAAGTGACTGTAGAACATAGAAAATGAGTAAAATAAACAAAGAAAGATGTAAAAAGATTTGTAGATATCTAATATGACCCTATTGAGATCACATAGCATAAATTCATGGGATTCATCACAAAAGCAAAACTGAGTTGAATATTGTCAACACAGTCTGAAGTACTTAAATGTCTACATAATTACAATTAGGAAATGGTGGTGTGATAAATAACAGCATCTTCAGTTTAGAAGATTTATTGATGAATTCTTTATGAGCTTCCTACGGATGTATTATGATGTCTTCAGAGAAAAAAATGGAAGAAATCTGCAGATAAAAGCATAATTTTTATCTTTATTTTCCTTTTTTTTTGGTCTGGGATCTCTTTTTGCAACATGACTAAAATGCAAATGTTTGAGACAACTGTAGATGTAAAAATGACGATAAGCAAATGTCTAGTTGTGTTGGTGTGGAGTCAGCTTCTTCAAATATATAGATCAGGAGTGGGACCTTGGGGAAAGATAATTTAAAGACACGGGAAAAGGAGGGCGGAATAAGGAGTGAAGTTTTCTTCAATAAAAGAAAGACACTCAGAATCACTTGGATTAGTAGAGTATGGAGTGAAAGCGTGCTAATTATTGAAGAATGAATTAAAGTAGATTATGTATGCATATAGACTAGTCTGTTGCGGTAATCAGATGATTACACTGCAAAGCACTCCTTTGAGACATAACCTCAAATGCAAATTAAACAGTTCTTATGTTCTACTTCACATTCATGTGATCAGAAAGTATGATTTAAAGAAAAGAAAATTTAAACATTGATGGACTGAGGAAAATGAGATATGTTACAACATTGTTGATATATAATTGAGTTGGTCCAGAATTTCTGGGAACTCATTTGGAATTACTGTATTCTCAAAAGTTTCTAAAGTCTGTATGCCTTTGATCAAGAAATATTACTAAGCCTATATCCCAATGACATTTAAAGACTGAAACCAAGGGAGTGTTCTTCAGTTGGAAAATGGCTGAATTATTATGGTATAGGAATTTAATGGAATAATATTGTTATATAAGAAAAAATGTAAAGGATAGTTTCAAAGAAATCTGGGACAACATGTAGGAATGAGTTCAAAACAAACTGGGTAACACCATGATAATAATTTATACAATTTTGAAAAATTGCAGAAATGCAAAAGCAAATTAACAAACATGTATTAGGCACTGATTTTGTGCCAGAAACTATATTGAGTTTTATAAATATTATCTCATTTGTTCCTCATAACAACCCTGGGAGATAAATGCTATTATCATTCCTATTTTAAAATTGTGTAAAATGAAGAAGACAGAGTTTAGGTAAATTACCCAAGATTACACATCTAGTAAGTGTCTGAGAATGGATTTGAACTCAGGTCTTCTGAGCACTCTATCAGCTTCACCAACTTGTAGCCTCATATAGAAAAGAAACTTTCAATGACTTACGTACTCTATAAATGTAACGAATATGCATATTTTCAGAGAATCGAGGATGAAAATGCTACTTATCCTCGGAAATTTATTTTCATTTCAGTCATGTTGCAAAAGAAAGCAACATGCACAATGCAATCCAAAAGAATATTATTTTTTAAAGTATGATTTGACCTGTATTCACGTGCCATCAATTCTTTCTCTGGGGATAGATAGCATTTTTCATCATAAGTCTTTAAAAATTTTCTCAAATCATTTTATTACTGAGAATAGTTGTCCTTCAGAGTTGATCATCTTATAATATTGCTGTTACTTTGTACATAGTACATTCACTTTGCATCGGCTCGTGTAGCTGTTTCCAGGTTACTGAGAGAATGTTGCTCATCATTTCTTACAGTATAATAATATTCCATCATTATTATATACCAAAACTTGTTCAGTCATTTCCCAGCTGATGGCCATTCCCTTGATTGACAATTCTTTGACACCAGAAAAAACTGCCACATTTTTGTATATATAGGTTCTTTTCTTTTGTTTTTTAATATATTTTGAGATACATACCTAGTAGTGGCACTGCTAGGTTAAAGGGGATGAATGGTCTTATAGGTCTGTTGTCATAGCTTTTAATTTCTCTGCATATAATGGCTGAACAACAACAAAGCATTAGTCTCAATTTTCCCATATCAGCTCCAACATTTGTCATTTTCCTTTTCTGTCCTTTTAGTCAATCTTGTATGTGTGAGGTAGTATCTCAGAATTATTTTAATTTAGATTTCTTCAATGAATAGTGATGAAATGAATGAGGAAATTATGAAAAATACCATTTTCCATGTGATTACGGATAGTTTGGATTACTTCATTTGAAATTAAAGGAATTTTAATAGGCAATGAGGAAACAAAACTATTATTCTTTGTAGCTAGTATGATGGAAATTTGCATACATATGTACATACATACATACATACATATATATTTTTTTAAGTTAAGGAAATGAGTTGAATTCACCTTATGTGAAAATGTGGACCACATTTCAACAGGACCTACAGGCCTAAATATAATGTTTTTCATCACTGCTTAAAGTTTCCATGCCAATGACTTCCTATATCCATTTTAATATTTTCATACATTTTGCTCAATCCAAAAATTTTCTCTTAGTATCCTATTACAATAAATAAGATTTGTTATAGTTTATAATTAGTTGTTTATAAATTTAAGAACTGAATACATACCTACCTATATCACACTATGCAGTAAAAAAAGTGCCTATTTGTTTTTTTTGAAAGAATTGTTTTTTTTAAATTCAGCTAAAGGTAATCTTAAATCACTTCCACACTCAGGTAAGTTTTCTATTTTGTTTTTCCCACAACTATTTTTAATCATCAACCATTTTTCTCCTTATTTCCAGTCCCTATGCTCATCAATACTTATTACTACTTTGAAAGTTAGGCAAGCTCTCATAGGACCTTGGATATGCTGCTTTGAAAAACCGATGCCTCATCCTTTCATCAGACCTATGGAGAGGAGTGATAGAAAATCCACCTTTGATTGCCGTGGGATTTGAAAGGCCTAGTACTTGATTTTTTTTCTTCCACTGAAGTCCAGATCCCCCTAGCAATTTTAACATTCACCTGCTTGGCAGATTTATTTTGTCATTGAGAGCTCTTCTCTACAGATAGAGGTAGCAAATTATTTTAAACTGAGCTTAGAGGTAGTAGCCAGATTATTTTTAATGTAACCCAACAGATTGCAAGGCTTGTATCATCAAGTTTTGACAACAATCAATAGCCATTCAATAGCTATTCCAGTATCAGCATTCCACTGGTCGGGTATCCATCAAATAAGTGGTTCAGTCTAGAAGACAAAAGGATACAATGGAAAAGCTGCTATGCTGAGATTCAGAAGACCTGGGTTTAAATTCATTCAGTTCCGTATCGTCTGTGTTCTTGAACATGTCACCTCACCTTCCTAATTCCCAGATTCTTCATTCATAAAATGAAATAAATAGACTAGATTATCTCTATTCCTTCACAGGACTAAAAATCTTTCATTATATGGTGAATAATTACTCAAGACAATTCTCTAAGGGATAAATTGCAGAGCAACTGTCAAAATACTTTGATAATAAAAGTTTTCAATTTTGAATTCCCTTCTTATTAATAAAGTCACTGATACATTCAAGCTGTACACCTAAATATGAGGTATCATTAAAACTTTCGACATGTTTTGCTATTTTTACACTGTTTTTGGATTACAGAAACTGTTAATTTAAATATCCACATAACACAGAATATCTTTCTTAAACATTATATAATTATGACTTGTCAATATATCACAAAATTAAAGAAACAATAGAAAATTAACGAAAATTAAAGGAAACAATACCTGTCTTATAGTTGTGAAATAAAAGAAGTGAGGTGTGAGGCTGAGAGTCCTTTCTCCTTGATAACAAGGAAAATAGTGCTCATTGCTTAATTCAGATGATTGCATGATTCTGAATACTTAAAATACACCAAAATCACTGTTCTTAATAGGGTAAACAAGAACATTTTTGAAACTTTCAAATGGAAAAAGAAAGGTGACAGCATCCTAGGGCTAAACAAAGGCTGAATTAGAAAAAAGAAAAAAAATGAATATAGAGCCACTGTTTTTGCTTGAAAGGCAAATAGTGTACAAATAATGTCAGTGTTCAAATTACCAAAGCTAAATTTTAGAAGTGTATTTTTAAATTGCTAAAAATTTCATAAAACCATTTCATAGCAGGGGAAAAGAAATAAAAGGAGCCAACTTCTAAGGTCACATTTTCAAAGTTTTATCAATTGGTGGATGAAAAACATATAATTACTCATGCAAAAAGGGTAATTTTGCATGTAATCTGCAATTTACTATTGTTTAATTTGAAAGTCAGCTCAATTGTTTACTTTACATGTTCAGTTTACATGCAGTTTTGAAACTTGCTATAGGTTGAGGTGTATTTATACCACTTAAATTATGCTACCCCTGCTAAATTCATTCTCATCTTTTCAGTCATTATTTATGTTTAGAAACTGAATTCTTTGATTCCAATTCCTTCATGATAAGATAGAGCACATAAAATGACAGTATTTTTCCAAGAACTTCTGTATCTAAAGCCAGAACGTATTCGCTTATGATGTTTTGCATATGCATTTTCCAGTAAACAGATTATGTATCATTCGTGTCCCTGATGAGACAATTAATTGCCCTTTGCCATAAATTTTGCCTTAATCTAAATTGTAAGTGAAAGTGAAAGAAATAAACTCAGCTGATAAGAAAGATTTCCACATATCCTAACTGCATTTGTCTGTGAAACATTAAACAATATAAAGCTATAATATCTTTTGATGATCTCCTCTTTTTCATAGCCACTTCAAATAAATTCTTTATCATGTATTTTGTGCTTTCTATGGAAATGGACTATCCATAAAGCTTCCTGCAATTCTCCATTTCTGTGTACGTGAGAGACAGATTGAGAAAGAAGGAGAAGAAGAAGAAGAAGAAGAAGAGAGAGAGAGAGAGAGAGAGAGAGAGAGAGAGAGAGAGAGAGAGAGAGAGAGAGAGAGAGAGAGAGAATATTTTACCACCATCATCAACGCCCAGTTGCTGGTTATTTACCTCTTTTCTCTCTCTGTCTCTCTGTCTTTCTCTGTCTCTGTCTCTGTCTCTATCTCTCTCTCTCTGTCTCTCTTTCTTTGCATCATTAATAAGAACCCCTTAGGCAGTCTGGAAAAGCCTAAGAACTCTTTCTTGAAATAATATTTTTAATGTATAACATAAAATAGGATTTTAAAGTAAACTGATTATATTAAAATGCAACTAACAAAATATGCATTAAAAATTCACAACCTCTCTGATCCATGGACACATATTAGACATAACTGCTTTAAATTTATATCCTATTTTTAATAAGTAGTTGTCTTGAATATACCTATGTTCATATGCAACTTAAATGCAAGTCTGGACAGTTCCAATATTCACTTAGAGTAACAAAACTAAGATTCTCCCTTTTTTAGTCTTACCTCAATCTCCAACCTTTTCTCACCATTACAGGGCTACGTTCTTAGCATTAGCCTATACAAAATTGTTTCATTCAAGTATACACGATTATTTTCTAATACTTCTACTATACCTCGAGTCACTATCCGAAGTATTTTTTATCTCAATAACGTGTAGCTCACAAAGAAAGGTATGATAAAAACAGTGTGAAATTTGTAATGACGTTTATCATATATTTACCACAAAATACTATTTACACAACCAAATATTCCCCATAAGAATGACACCTTTAATTTTATTTTCTAAGGTGTAAATTTATTTATTTTTAGTTTTCCACATTCATTTCCACAGGACTTTGAGCTCCAAATTTTCTCCCCTTTTTTCCCCTGTGCCCCGAGATAATCATGCATTCTAATTAGTGCTTCCCCAAGTCTGCCCTCCATTTTGTCACCCTCCCTCTCTTTTCCCCTTCCCATTTACTTTCTTGAATGGCAAGATTGATTTCTATACCCCATTGGCTGTATATTCTATTTTCCAGTTCCATGGAAAAATATTTTTTTAACATTTGTTTTTTAACCTTTGAGTTCCATATTTTATCCTTTCTTCCCTCTCTACCTACCCTCATTGAGAAGGTAAGTAATTCAATACTGGTTATACATGTGTAGCTTTGCAAAACACCCTCATAACAGTCATGTTGTAAAAGACCAAAAAAATTTCCTTCCACCCTATACTATCCTCAAATTATTATATTTTCTCCTACGACCCAGACCCTTTTCTAAAGTGTTTGCTTCTGACTACCACCTCCCCTAATTTGACCTCCCTTTTATATCCTCCCCTCTTATTCACATCTCCCCATTTTCCTGTAGGGTAAGAAAAGCAACTGAATGTATATGTTATTCCCTCCTTAAGCCAAATCTGGTGAGAGTAAGGTTTGTTCATTTTTTTCTCACCTCCTCCCTTTCTCTTTCAATGTAAAATCTTTTTCCTAACCTTTTTTAAATGAGATTATTCTTACTGTTCTATTTCTCATCATATCTCATTCCCCTCACCCGTTAATATTATTTTTAGACATTATCACTTTAAACTAACACTGTGCTATGTACCTATTTATATATCTATTTATCGTTGTTTGTATGTATGCACATATCCATCTTTCTATCTAATTCCCTCCAAATGCCTTAATACTGAGAAATATCTCATAAGCTACAAATGCCATCTTTCCATATAGGCATGTAAACAGTTCAATCTTAGTAAATCTCTTATGAATTTTCTTTCCTGTTTACCTTTTTTTTTTTTGCTTCTCTTGATTCTTCTATTTGAAATTTTGTATTCAGTTCTAGTCTTTTCATCCAGAATTCTTGAAAGTCCTCTATTTCATTGAATATCTATTTTCCCCCTGAAGGATTATATTCAGTTTTGCAGGGTACAAGATTCTTGGTTTTAATCCTAACTCTTCTGACCTCCAGAATATATTCCAAGTCTTTCAATGCTTAATCTAAAAGCTGCTAGATCTTGTGTTATCCTAATTTTATTTCAAGAGTCCTCAAATTATTTCTTTCTGGCTGCTTGCAATATTTTCATCTAGACCTGGGAACACTTTAATTTGGCTATCAAATGTTTTCCTTTTTGTATTTCCTTCCAGAGATGATAGTTAGATTCTTTTGACTTCTATTTTCTCTTCTGGTTCTAGAAGATTAGGGTAGTTTTCCTTGATAATTTCCTTTTTTAACTTTGATTCATTTATTTATTATTTATTTATTTTCATTTTAACACAGTTCATATCACTTGCAATTCCAATGTTTAGTCAGGTGATACTTAAACCTTTCACAATGTAGATCACAAATGAATTTTTTTTTAACATTAACCAACTGAAACACAAATAACTATGTATGCTAACTTCAGAAGACCTTGAGCGAATTGTCTCCACACTGTTACTAAGAATTAAAAGACCCTAACTTACTGTTGTTGTTTTAAAGTACTGAGCCTAATAGCTTCATTTTAGACTTAACCTCAGATTTTCACCTACTAATAATCTATAATTTAATAGTTCTGGTATTAAGCTTACAAACCTTTTGATTATAAGAAATTACCATTAAGAGTAGGGACATTGCAGGGAAACAATTTCTCCCCAACTTCAGGTAAGTTCTAGGTAGAAGTAGACTGTCAACTTACGTTCAGTGAAGCTACTTGTAAATAGCATTGACAAACACTTTCAGTTGGCCATCACTTTTTTTAAAATTTATTTATTTAACTTTTGACATTGAATTTCACAAAATTTTGGGTTCCAAATTTTCTCCCCTTTTATCCCCTTCCCCCACCCTAATACACAAAGCAATCTAATTTTCCCTATCACCAATCTGCCCTCTCTTCTATCACCCCTCCCTTCTCTTGTCCTCATCTTCTCTTTTGTCCTGTAGGGCCAGATGACTATCTATTCCCCATTAACTGTATTTCTTATTTCCTAGTAGCAAGAAAAATACTAAACAGTTGTTCCTAAAACTTTGAGTTCCAAATTCTCCTCATCCCTCCCTCCCCATCCATTCCCTTTGAGACGGCAGGCAATTCAATATAGGCCCCATCTGTGTAGTTTTGCAAATGACTTCGATAATAGTCGTGTTCTGTAAGACTAACTGTATTTCCCTCCATCCTATTCTGACCCCCATTGTTTCTATTCTGTCTTTCGATCCTGTCTCTCCCCAAGTGTTGACTTCAAATTGCTCCCTCCTCCCATTTCCCTCCCTTCCATCATCCCCCACTTGATTATCTCCTTCTCCCCCACTTTCCTGTACTGTAAGATAGGTTTTCATATCAAAATGAGTGTGCATTTTATTCCTTCCTTTAGTCCTATGTGATGAGGGTAAACTTCTTGTTTTTCTCTCAGCTCTACTCTTTTTCCCTCCACTAAAAATTCTCCTGTTGACTCTTGAATGAGAGATAATTTACCCCATTCCATTTCCCCCTTTTTCCTCCCACTACATTTCTCTTTCACCATTTACCTTAACTTCTTTTAAGATATGGTCCCATCGATGGGGCAGAATCAAGATTGCGGAGTAGAAAGACTCAAGTATGCATGCTCCAAACCCACAGCCCATAGGTTTAACTAAGAAGAGCTCCCCACAAGTTCTGGATCACTGCAGGTTGTGCAAAAACACAGTGGAAGAGATTTCCGTTCGAGAGAGCCCTGGAGAGCCGTCCCCAGGGTCCGTTGTGTCCTGGAAAGTGGAGTCCACCCCAGCGCTACCCTGGCCACATGGCCGAGAGGAGCAGATTGGAGCAGGCTTCAGGGACGGAACTTCCGGCGGCCTGGAAGGTCCCTCCACTCACAGACTCTACAGGTCAGTGAGAGACACGTCTGGGCTGGATGAGAGGGTAGCGGGGTTTCTCCATGACTCAAGCCCCCTCAGGAGGAAGTGGCAGAGGCAGAGGCAGGGGCAGGAAGCGGTGGAAGCAGTGGCGGCCCCGTGACTACCCGAGCAGCAGGCAGGATCTTCATTACTGAAGGTCTCTGCATAAACCACCTGAAGGAGCTGAGAATGGGAGGTGGCCCTGTCCCCACCCGCTCCATTACTGAAGGTCTCTGAATAAAGCCCCTGAGGGAACTGAGCCTGGGGGGCGGCCCTGCCCCCAATACAGCACCAGAACTAAAGCTCACATTGAATAGCACTTGCACCTGCCGCTGAAAGCCCATTTGAATCTCAGACCTCAAGCACTAGCTGGGCGGATCTAGGCAGGGGTGGACAGGAATCTCAGAAGTCAAGTAACTGGCTGGGAAAATGCCCAGAGAAGGGAAGAAAAATAAGACTGTAGAGAGCTTTTTTGAGCAGATGCAAATGATGCCACCTTTTCGATCTGATGATGAGGAGATATTCTTGCCATCAGGGAAAGACGTGGAGGGTGGGGCCTCTGTATCACAGACATCACAGGGGGTTGTCGGGTGCAATCAGGCCTTGGAAGAGCTCAAAAAGGATTTTGAAAATCAAGTTAGACAGGTGGAGGAAAAACTGGGAAGAGAAATGAGAGAGATGCAGGAAAAGTATGAAAAACAGGTCAATACCTTGGTAAAGGAGACCCAAAAAATGCTGAAGAAAAGAACACCTTGAAAAATAGGCTCACTCAATTGGAAAAAGAGGTTCAAAAAGCCAATGAGGAGAAGAATGCTTTCAAAAGCAGAATTAGCCAAATGGAAAAAGAGGTTCAAAAGCTCACTGAAGAGAATAGTTCTCTCAAAATTAGGATGGAACACATGGAGTCTAATGACATTCTGAGAAACCAAGAAATCACCAAGCGTAAACAAAAGAATGAAAAAATGAAAGAGAATGTGAAATATCTCACTGAAAAAACAACTGACCTGGAAAATAGATCCAGTAGAGACAATTTAAAAATTATGAGAGTACCTGAAAGTCATCATCAAGAATAGAGCCTAGATATCATCTTCCATGAAATTATCGAGGAAAACTGCCCTGACATTCTACAACCAGAGGGTTAAATAAGTATTGAAAGAATCTGTAGATCACCACCTGAAAGAGATCTAAGAAGAGAAACTCCTGGGAATATTGTGGCCAAATTCCAGAACTCCCAGGTCAAGGAGAAAATATTGCAAGCAGCTAGAAAGAAACAATTCCAGTATTGGGGAAATGAAATCAGGATAACTCAAGATCTAGCAGCTTCTACATTAAGGGATCGAAGGGCGTGGAATAGGATATTCCAGAAGTCAAAGGAACTACAACTCAAACCAAGAATCACCTACCCAGCAAAACTGAATATAATACTTCAGGGGAAAATATGGTCTTTCAGTGAAACAGAGGACTTTCAAGCATTCTTGATGAAAAGACCAGAGCTGAAAAGAAAATTTGACTTTCAAACACAAGAATGAGAAGAAGCATGAAAAAGTAAACAGCAAAGAGAAGTCATAAGGGACTTACCAAAGGTGAACTGTTTACATTCCTACATGGAAAGACAATATTTGTAACTCTTAAAACTTTTCAGTATCTGGGTAGTTGGTGGGACCACACACACACATATACACGCAGGCACGCACACAGATATGCACACATATAAACACATACAGAGACAGAGAGCACAGAGTGAATTGAATAGGATGGGACCATATCTTAAAAGAAATTAAGGTAAATGGTGAGAGAGAAAGGTAGGGGGAGGAAAGAGGGTTAAATGGAATGGGTTAATTATATGTCATTTAAGAGGCAAGTAGGAGAATTTTTAGTGGAGGGAAAAAGAGGAGAGCTGAGAAAAAAAAAAACAAAAACAAGAAGTTTACCCTCATCGCATTTGACTAAAGGAAGGAATAAAATGCAGACTCATTTTGGTATGAAAACTTATCTTACACATAGGAAAGTGGGGGAGAAGGAGATAAGCATGGGGGGGATGATGGAAGGGAGGGTAATGGGAGGAGGGAGCAATTTGAAGTCAACACTCGGGGAGGGACAGGATCAAAAGCAGAATAGAAAGAATGAGGGGCAGGATAGGATGGAGGGTAATTCAGTTAGTCTTACACAACACAACTATCATGGAAGTCATTTGCAAAACTACACAAATATGGCCTATATTGAATTGCCTGCCTTCCCAAAGGGAATGGGTGGGGAGGGAGGGATGGGGAGAATTTGGAACTCAAAGTTTAGTATTGTTGTTGCTACTAAGAAAGAAGAGATACAGTTAATGAGGAATAGAGAGCCATCTGGCCCTACAGGAGAAAAGAGAAGATGTGGACAAGAGAAGGGAGGGATGACAGAAGAGAGAGCAGATGGGAGATAGGGCAAATAAGATTGCTCGGTGTATTGGGGTGGGGGGAGGGGATAAAAGGGGAGAAAATTTGGAACCCAAAATTTTGTGAAAATGAATGTAAAAAGTTAAATAAATAAATAAATATTTAAAAAAATAAAAATAAAATAAAATAAAAAATATATGGTCCCATCCTATTCAATTCACTCTATGCTCTCTGCCTCTGTATGTGTTTGCATGTGTGTATGTGTGTGTGCGCACACGTGTACATGTGTGTTTGGGTTTGTATGGGTGTGTGTATGTGTGTGTGTGGTCCCACCAACTACCCAGATACTGAAAAGTTTTAAGAGTTACAAATACTTTCTTTCCATGTAGGAATGTAAACAGTTTACTTTTGGTAAGTTCCTTATGACTTCTCTTTGCTGTTTGCTTTCTCATGCTTCTTCTTCGCATTCTTGTGTTTGAAAGTCAAATTTTCTTTTCAGCTCTGGTCTTTTCATCAAGAATGATTGAAAGTCCTCTGTTTCATTGAAAGACCACTTTTTCCCCCTGAAGAATTATACTCAGTTTTGCTGGGTAGTTGATTCTTGGTTTTAGTTGTAATTCCTTTGACTTCTGGAATAGCCTATTCCACGCCCTTCGATCCCTTAATGTAGAAGCTGCTAGATCTTGAGTTATCCTGATTGTATTTCCACAATACTGGAATTGTTCCTTTCTAGCTGCTTGCAATATTTTCTCCTTGACCTGGGAATTCTGGAATTTGTCCACAATGCTCCTAGGAGTATCTCTTTTTGGATCTCTTTCAGACAGTGATCAATGGATTCTTTCAATACTTATTTTGCCTTCTGGTTGTAGAATATCAGGGCCGTTTTCCTCGATAATTTCATAGAAGATGGTATCTAGGCTCTTTTTTGATCATGACATTCAGGTGGTCCCATAATTTTTAAATTGTCTCTCCTGGATCTATTTTCCAGGTCAGTTGTTTTTCCAGTGAGATATTTCACATTTTCTTCAATTTTTTTCGTTCTTTTGCTTTTCTTTTGTGATTTCTTGGTTTCTCAGAAAGTCATTAGCCTCCATCTGTTCCATTCTAATTTTGAGAGAACTATTCTCTTCAGTGAGCTTTTGAACCTCTTTTTCCATTTGGCTAATTTTGCTTTTGAAAGGCTTCTTCTCCTCATTGGCTTTTTGAACCTCTTTTTCCAATTTAGTTAGCCTATTTTTCGAGGTTTTATTTTCTTCAGCATTTTTTTGGGTCTCCTTTACCAAGGTATTGACCCATTTTTCATACTTTTCTTGCATCTCCCTCATTTCTCTTCCCAGTTTTTCCTCCACCTGTCAAACTTGATTTTCAAAATCCTTTTTGAGCTCTTCCATGGCCTGAGTCCACCGGCCATCCACCTGTGATGTCTGGGATACAGAGGCCCCAACCTCCACGTCTTTCCCTGATGGTAAGAATAGTTCCTCATCATCAGAATTGAAAGGCGGGAACATCTGTACCCCATCAAAGTAACTTTCTATAGTCTTATTTTTCTTCCCTTTTCTGGGCATTTTCCCAGCCAGTTACTTGACTTCTGAGATTCCTGTCCACCCCCGTCTAGATCTCTCGTGTTTGGGGTCTGAGATTCAAATGGGCTTTCTGTGGCAGGCGCGGCTGCTACTCAATGTGAGGTTAAGTTCTGGTGCTCCCGTGGGGACAAGGCCACCTCCCAGGCTCAGTTCCCTCAGGGAGTTTATGCAGGGAACTTTGGTAATGACCCTGAACTTCTGCCTGCTGCTCTCGGGGTCCCAGTGTCCGCTGCTACTGCCTCTACTGCTGCCTCTCCCGCTCTCTCTGCTTTTGCTTCCCGAGGGCCCCTTAGTCACACAGACACCCTGCTCCCCTCTCAGCCATCCCAGACGTCTCTCTCATTGACCTGTAGTGTCTGTGGGTGGAGGGACCTTCACGGCTGCCGGAGGTTCCGTCCCTGAAGCATGCTCGGATCTGCTCCTCTGGGGCTGCGTGGTCAGGGCAGCGCAGGTGTGGACTCTGCTGTCTGGAGCATGACGGACCCCTGTGGACGGCTCTCCAAGGCTCTTCAGAACGGAAATCTTTTCCACTGTGTTTCTGCATGCCTTGCAGTGCTCCAGAATTTGTGGGGAGTTCTTCTTGCAGGAAATATTTCTGCCATCACTCTTAAAAGATCATTTGGAAAGTGATAGATTTTACTATGAATAGCAGTTTTTTTCAGTCAATATATTGCCAAAGGTATTGTTCTGACTGTGTTTGGGATATTAAATTAGCAAATCTAGTTTCTCATTCACTCGATGGTTAAGCTATATGGAGTGAAGCTCACAGCACCAGAACTTTCCTCAACAAGATTACAAAGACCTCTTTGCTTTTTCTTCTCTAACTAGGGGCAACAAAGAGCAATAAACCCTCGTGAAAACCTTCATCTTTCTCCCACATTGGGTAGCATCATAGGGCAAAGGAACCAGTGAAGTTCAAAAGGAGCTCATGGTGTATTAACTCAATTCTCCACACCAGTTACAAATTTCTGAGCTTTAGTCTTCTCTCAAATGACAGATTTTAGTTTCTACAGTCCTAAGGAAACAACTTTTTCAAGCAACTTACTGTGTCTTTCCCTATTATCACGTTCTTCTTTCTCTATTGTTATGGTATTGTAAGATGCCTCTTGTTCCTCCCTGCTCAAAAACAACTCCCAGAATACAACTTTTTTTTTATTTTTTAAAAGTCACAACTCTAAGGTAGAAAAAAAATGGTGAATAAAAGGCAGAAACTTACTTGGGTTTTGCCCCAAACCCTTTTGACAACTTTAAATGATCTTTCAAAAATATTTTGGAGTATAAAAACTGCCATAAAGACAAGGTGAAATAATTTTCTATTGAAATACAACTTTGAGGTTTGGGAGGAAATATCTGTTGCACCTTGGTGACAGCATAACACAATTCAGCATAGGCCATGACGTAGAGAACAGTGGAAGTTTTGGGTGGTGACTGAATCATTTACAGCAGGGATTGTTACTGTACCTTTCAGTCCACAGATGGTAAAGGGGTCAGTCGATTGTTTAGAATGATGTCACAGGGGTATCTTTGCTGCAACTGGAATCAGTACTGTGTTGAATTACCCATGCTTGAATCTGTGTCATGGGCCTATATCACACTTCCAGAATGAAGAGGAACTAACACCCGTCCAAAACACACCAAAATTTGTGACTGCACTGGACCTGGAGCCCTTGTCACATTTAAAGGGAAGCAAAGAGGTTTTGGTGATTGCTAGCAAACCAGAATACAGGTCAGAAGGATAATAACCAATAGACCATGCCACTTCGACGAATTGAAACCATACAATTCCCCAAAATTATCTCTGAAAACAGCTTTACAAAAACCACTGGCGCTTAGCACAGTGCCGTTTACACTTTTGAAGCCTAGCTCTACTTTGCTATATAGTTAAAAATCAAGAAATAGGCTGGAAAATAAGCACACAGCAGAAAAAGTTTCTGACTATAGAAATTTACTATGTTAAAGGTAGGATCAAAACACAAACTTAAAAGAAGATATCTTAAAAACAAATGCTACATCTAAAACCGGAAAGAAAATATGAATTTGTCCCTGAGCCAATTCAGCTCACAAAGAATCTTAAAAATCAATTAAGATATATAGAGAAAAAAACACTGGGAGGAGAAGTGATAGTGATGCAAGGAAATTACGAAAAAAGAATCAACAGTTTCATAAAGAAAGCACAAATATAATGAAGAAACCATGTTAAAAAAAGAGAATAGATAAATGATAAAAGAGGCACAATAATACACTGAAGGGATGTATGCCTTGAAAAGAAAAATTGATCAAATGGAAAAAGAGGCATAAAAATTTATTGAAGACAATAATTCCTTAAGAAGCAGAGTTGGCCAACTGAGGGGAAAAGTGGTACATTCACTGAATTAAAGAACTCATACAAAGTAGAATTGGCCAAATGCAAAAGGAGATAAAAAAAATCTCACTGAAGAAAGTCATTTCTTAAAAAAATTAGATTTGGTCAAGTGCAATCTAAAGAGTTTATGAGAGAACAAGAAAAAATAAAACGAAAACAAAGGAATGAAAAAAAATGAAGACAATGTGACATATCACACTGGAAAAACAACACCAGAAAAATGATGCTGGAGAGATAATCTGAGAGTTACCTAACTACCTGAGAGCCATGATAACATAGTAACAACAACAACACTAGACATCACCTTTCAAGAAAGTATCAAGGAATGTTTGCCTCATATTCTAGACCCAGAGAACAAAGGAGAAGTAAAAAGATAAATGATCAAGGGAAAGGAACAGGCAATTTTCAAATGAAGCAGTCAAAGTTATTTATGCCTATATTTTTAAAATACTCTGACTCTTGATTAGAGAAATGAGAGCTAAAATTTCTCTGAAATACCGTCCCACAACTGTAAGACTTGCAAATATGGCAGCAAATGAAATAGCAAATTTTTGAGGAGATTTGTGAAAATTGAGTCACTAATGAATTGTTGGTCAAGTTATACACTGATCCAACCATTCTGGAGGTCAATTGGAACTATACCCAAAGTGTTGTAAAACCATGCATATCCTTTGACCAAGAAGTACCCTTACCAGATTAGTAAGTTAAAAATACAAAGAAAAGAACTTTTATGGATAAATATATTTATAGCATCTCTTTAAGTAATGGCAAATAATTGGAAATCGAAGGGAAGATCTTAAATGAGGGAATGACTAAACAAGTTATTCTGTAGTGAAATGCTGTTTTGCTATAAGAAATGATGAATGGGATACATGCAGAAAAACCTTGAAGAGAATTGAATAAACTGATGTGAAGTGAAATGAACCAAACCAAATAAACATTATATACAGTGACTGCAATATTTGAATACCAATAAAATTGCTTAACTTTCTCAAAAGTACAATGATCCAAGGAAATTTTGAAGGATTTAGATAAAATATGCCATTCAATTCGAGAAAGAGCTGATAAAATCTAATGATAGACCAAAACATAACTCTTTTGTTACTTTATTTGGAGAGGGAGGATCGTCTGTGTTTTCCTTATCAATATGACTAAGATGGAAATATTATGTTTTATATGATTGCACTGTATCAAATTGCTTGCATTCTCAATGCTGGGGTAAGGGAGGAGAGTAAAGTAGGAGAAAATGTGGAACCTGTTTTTTAAAATAAATGACAATTTTCTTTACATACAACTGGAGGGAAACAAAATATTAAATTATAAAAATAAAAAGTCAGTCATATAATAAATAAATGAATGACAACTATGAAAGTAAAATCATCAGATATGTCTTATTCAATCAGGAGTTTTTTTATAATAACACTTCATTCTCAAAACACATAATTCCTCATTCTCTGAGTTTTTCTCTTTATAGAAATAAAGCATACAAATGAGAATTTGAGGTAGTGCCCATCTTGTCTCAGCTCTGAGGTCTCCAAAAAGGTGAAGTTCCTCTTTGGTACCCTTGAATGTCTGTTAAATCATTTTCAATCATATTTTTCTGAAAACAAATCTCACCAATTCTTTATAACCCTGGTTCTGTTCCCACAAAAGTGAGGCATTATTCCATCTTCTGGCAAGGAGATTAAAGTAAAAAAATCCATACTCTAGATCATTTTCTGTCCATATGTATTAAAATTATATTTGTAAACTTTACACTCTTATTTTGTGTTTATCAAAAAATAAATATTTTCTCCTTGTATTAGACATCAACAGATTTATCATTCATTGTGTTAGTATACAATATCATTTGATGACCTAATTAATTTGAGTCACCATGTATTGATCAAGTACTGACTGTGTTAGTCACTGTTCTGAAAGCTACAAAGCAAAGAAAAGCAAAATGAAACAGCAATGTCAATAGCAAAGACTCAACAATCCCTTGGTCAAAGGAGCTAACTTTCAGTTGTGAAAGACAACATGCAAAATGCTGTTTACAAATGAGATTCCTACCAGATAAATGGAGGGAAGACAATAATATCATATTTCACTTGTATATTCATTGAAGATTTCATACCAATGTTTTTTGCAAAAAAAGGGAGTTGTGACCATTATGTGAACCTTTAAAAATACACCAATTTTACTTAAAAATACTTTGTTGCTGACCTATCTTTGGTGCAAGATTTGGTGAAATATATAATATTCATGAACACATGTTGAAATTAAATGCTGACAGTACCTAAACTGATGAGTATAGACTTGGGTCTTGCAATGGGTGAGAGATAAATGCATATCCATATGTCATTGATGAATACATTGCTTCTCTCTTTACCTTTTAAGGAGCATGGCGAACATAATTCTACCATAGAATAATTGCACAACGAAAGGTTATAAGCCAATTTTTAGAGCAAAATAACAGAGTGTGATGATTATGCAAGTAATGATGAGTACACAGTAAAATATAGTATTTAAGAAGGCTGATAAAGGCTTCTTGTTGCCATTGGGATTGTATGTTTTTAATTTATTACTATGCATTACTACTAAGTTTTCTTTTGTTCTTTGCTGTACACTTTTTCCTTTGTTCCCTTCCTCCCTCCTACCTGCCACCTCAAAGTCAAAATTCATCATCGATACATTTATAAATAGGGCTTGATATATACATAAAATATACATATACATACATATATTTATATACACACTTACATACATAAACATATATTTTCCCAAGATATTCTACTCCTAATATTGTTCTTATATGTTTGTGCATATTTCTTTTTTCTTATCTCTCCTAATTCTACTTCATTTCTACCTTTCCCTCCCATTACTTAACCTACCCCCACTCCAGCAAGTCTTCCCTTATCCTTCCATTCCCCTAAATCTAAATACTCTTCTATACCCCACCTTTTTACTTATTCCCTCATCCTCCCCACTAAAGATCCCTCTTTTGTCCTCTCCCCTTCTCTATCCCCTTAGAGTTTTCTTCCTTTTTTTTTAATTTAGAAGATTTTTATGTTCTAGATTTTTTGTGTATGTTCCCCTCTTAAATCGATTTCCGATGAAGGTAAGTTTCCAAAACTAACATCCTCCCTTCTGCATCTCATTTCTATGTGTTAGTCTTCCTCTTGCACTTCATTTGTATGAGATAACTGGTCTTTTAGTTGTTCTTGAATGCTTTTAGTTTTGAAAGTCATGTCATACTCATGTCTATCGCAATCTTTCTTATAAGCTACCTTTATTGCTCGTAACAATCTTAGACATAGACTTTACATTTTCTATATATAAAAGGTAAATGTTCTATCCTTATTGAGTCCTTTCTAATTGGTCACTGGTAGGTAGCTAGTATTTCCCCTGGCTTTTGTACTTCAAATCTTCTACTGAGTTCAAGCCTCCTTTATTTGTTTTTAATCAGAATCCTGAAAGCCTGAAAACTGATCAAATATCCATTTTTTCCAGTCAAAATTATGCTTAACTTTGCTGGGTATGATATTTTCAGTCAACGGTGCAGTTCTTTACCTCTTCCATGTATATTGTTCCAAGACCTGTGATCTTTTAGGGTACCCAATTCTAAGTGTTATGTAATTTCAATTATGGTACTGTCATAGGTATATTTTTTTTTCTTGTTTCTCATAATATTTCATCCTGGATCTGGGACTTTCAGAATTTACCTGTAGTATTTCTGTGAGGTTTCTTTATTAGATCTCTTTTAGGTGGTGATCAGTGGATTTTTTTTCTATTGCTGCTTTCTCCTCTTCCAATGCAAGGTTAATTTTCTTTAATTATTTCTTGTATTGTTGCGACAAGATAATTTCTTGATCAGAACTTCAAGGTAGTCCAATTATTCTCATATTTTCTCTTTTTGATCTGTTCTTTAGATCCACTCTTTTTCTTATGAGTTATTTCAGATTATCTTCTAATTTTATTCTTTATATTTTGTCGTTTTTTTTTTTTAATCTCTTCATCTTTTATAACTTTGCTGGCTTCCCATTACCCAATTCTGACTTTTATTGAATCACTTTCTTCCTTCAGATTCTGGATATGCTTTTCTAATTGGCTGATTTTCCTGTTATATCTTACTTTTCTTGTATTATCCTTATTTTTCTTTTTAAGTTTTCCTTAATCTTTCTCTTTTGACTTTTAACGACTTTTTAAAAGTTCTTGAATTCCCAATGAATTTTTTTTTAAGAGAGGTGACCATTTGACATCAATTTTGGGGAGTAGAAAAACTTTCTTTGCTTCAGTATCTTCCTCTTAAGACAAAATCTGGGCTCCTATATTCTCATAATACGTCTCTATGGTTGGATTCTTCCTCCTTTTCCTGTGCATATTTTTTATAATAATTTAGTTTTTCATAACATCCTTTAGTCCTGCGGTGTGGGGGTGATGCCTGTGGCCTCTGATTCTCTCCAGTTCTCCCCCATGACCTGGAACTCAAAGCAAGCCTCCCAATCTCCTATAAGTACCTACGTCCTGAAGAGTCCCTGATTCACTGCTTCTGTGCTCAGTGCAGGGGAGGTGGGGAGGTGGAAGAGGATGACTGGTTCCTTCTACCCCCAAAGTTCTCTGCAGTACAGCTTGGCGTGCTGTTTCTTGTCAGCAGAGTTTCCCTAGGTCATCCATAGGTCAGAGTCCAATTCCCCTCACTGTCCTGGGAGTAAAAGTGCCTGGGGATATAGTAGACTCCCAACCCAGCTTATCCCAGAGCTTGCTCCTCTTTTTTAAATAGCTGGCCTATTTCTGCTCTTCATAGAGAGGAAAACTAGTCCTGGGATTTTTCTTCAAGGCTTCTCTCATTGTCCCAAGAGATCCCCTGATCTGCCCCCACTCTGTTTTCGTGACTCTGTTTTTGTCCAGAGATGTTATTTTATCTTTGTTGTGGAGGAAAATTTTGAGAGCTTGAAATTTTCTGACCTACTCCTCCATCTTCCCAGAGTCATCTGACATTGGAAATGTAGTCACTCCTTCAAGGAAATGAGAGAATTCAGAATGTGAAGAGGAAAGGGAAGAGTATTCCCTTTATGAGGGCACTTATTGAAAACCTATCGATTTGGGAGTTAGAATGCCTTATGTGAGGAACAGTAAAGAAACCAGTGCTTCTGGATGAGAGAGTACTTGAAGTGGGAAAAAGTTTAAAACACAATGGTGAGATAGAAGAGCACCAGGTAATGAGAGGCAACAAGCTGAAGAAAAGATTTTAGATTTGATACTGAAGATGATAGGAAGCTACTAGTGCATATGGAATAGGGTGGTGACATGCTTAGACATACATTTTACCAAGATAAATTTGGCAGTAGAATGGAAGAGATTTTGGAAACTGGAGAAATTTGAGGTAGGGATACCAAAGAGAAAGTTATTGCAATAGTCCATGCATGAGGGGGTTAGAACCTGTAATAAGGAAGTGGCAGTGTTAGTGAAAGAAGGAGGCATGATAGATGTTCTAAAGGTAGAATTGACAATCAATATAAATTTCTTCCTTTTCATATATATACAAAAGTCTCCCCATACAAAATCCTGGGAATACACACAAAATTTTTTTGCTCTTTTCATCGTTAATTACAATTTATGAAGAGTCCAGAGGAAACCATATAGTACCCAAACTGTTATCTGCCCCATTAGAATAGAGGCTCTTTGAGGGTAAAAATTATTAACATTTCCTCAATATTCCTAGTGGTTATTACAGCAGCTGGTGTATATTAAGTGCTTAATGAATGACTGATCAATGATTGTTTGTTTAATTGCTTTATTTGTGAATAGAGAGGGGGATATGGCATGAAGAAAACTAGGGTTCAAATATTTCTTTGGCATACACTATGTGACACTAGATAAGGCACACTACAGTGTAGTACCATTAGGAAACATGTTTAAAACTACAGACTTTAAATGAAGATTCCTGTCTATTTGCATCAAGAAATTACTCCTCAAGAGCTAGGTCCAGTCCATTTCATTGAAAGTTCAACATAATTGTTAACATCTACCAAGCATAAATAGCATTCTGCTACCCTTTCATAGAATACATTTTCTTTACAATTTCCACTCTCACATATTGAATTTCTTAGAGATTACCTGCTCATTTTATGGGGTGGAGTAGGTCAGTAACATGAAGTAAATATTTTTTAGATTTTGTTTGACTGATTCTTGCTGTCTCATTGAGTCGTTAGTTTCTACTTGCGCAATTCTAATCTTCATCAAATTGTTTTGTTCCATTAACTTTTGTATTTCCTTTTCCATCTGCCCAATTTTTCCTTTTAAGAAGCTATTTTCTCCAGTTAATTTTTGTACTTCCTTAACATTTGCTCTTTTAGGAAGTTATTTTCTCCAGTTAATTTTTCAACTTCTTTTTCCATTTGTTCAATTATCCTTTTCAAGGAGATGTTCTCATTAAAGAATTCTTTCTTAATAATTTTAAAATCATTGGTCAGTTTATCTTCTATTTCCTTCTTCAGCTGTTCCAGGAGAGCTGCTTGTACTTGCGAGTAGTTCATAGTCCCTTCTGAAGTTTCAGATGGAAGTACAGTCTCAGCTGTGACCTCCTTGGGGTTTGTGTTTTGGTCCTTATCCCCGTAGAAAGATTCTATGGTTCTTTTGGCCCTCTGCTTTTTCCTGTTCATGATGTTGATTGAGTATTGTGGCTTCTGGTTCTTTCACTCAGAACCTAGAAAACTTTTTGCTGAGCTGATATGTGAAAAAGCTAAAAGCAGATTTTTGTTTGGTGTTTCCTTGATCAGCCCTGGGTTTAGCTTGTTAAGTGTTGGGGAGGAGAGTTCTGGTTGCAGGAGATCTCCTCAGCTGAACTGAGGCAAAGGTAAGCTCAGGGACTGGTAATCCCAGCTGCCCTATTGTCTTTCTGATTCCTCTGGATAGCTGAGGCACGCCTAGATGCTAATGCGCGTTCCCACCCCTCCTGGAGCTCCTCTCCTGGTGCTGAGGTTTGCCTGGGTCCTAGTGCAAGTGTTCTCTGCCCTGGGTCCTCTGTCCTTCCGGTTTGCCTCTGCCACCGTAGGAGGAATTCCCCTTAGCTATTTTCCTCATCTCAGGGATTATGAGACTATTGGTCTTCTTCTTCTATTTCTACTGATCTGGGATTTTTCTGGGGAGATATTTTATGGTTCTTTCACGGTCATCAAGGGGGGAGGAGAGAGCACTTACTGGTCACTCTGCCATCCTGGCTCCCGGAAGTTCAAGAAGGTGACTTACCGAAGTTTGATCTTCGGGCTGAAGGTCTCAGGAGCTGTTGTGCTTATAATCTGGCACTCCGCGGCTCTCACTGACTCGGTTCGGCTTGTCTTCCACCCTGGGTGCCGCTCCTCTGGTTCCACCCACCACTCAGGTTTCTCGAATTTCTTCTGCTCTGTTGCGCTGGCCACACTGCGCTGTGTGCTATGGGCTCACCCCCATGGAACAGATCCTTCCCGTGGACCTTCCAGTCCAACCTGAGCTCCAAATCCGTCACCATCTGTCTCCCACTCGATTCCACACCACCAAAATTTGGTCAGATTCTCCTTTCAGATGTACCTGGAGGAGTTTGTCCCAGAGCTTAGGTGAGTCGTTGCTCTCACTTCATCTTGGCTGCACCCCCCAGTAAATATTTTTTAACAAAGAATCTTATAACTGCAAGCTGTGAGAGGTGAGAAAGTCTATCCCCAAATTAATTAGCATTTTGTGGCTATAAATGCCTAGTACATTTTTGAAGTATTTATCAGAGAATAATTTGCATAATGATTAGGTCTTTTTAATTAAGTATGATATGTTGCTAATATTTCATTTCAACATATCCATGAAATTAAAATCTTATGGTGTATGAGGAAAGGAATTTTGTAAGTTAATGTTAGTTTCCTAGTGACCTGTTAGTCTATAATGATCCTACCAGCAAATCATAATAAATTGAGTTTCATTTTTCGTCCTCCTTTTCCTCAATTCCTGCTCTCTGTAGTTTTTGAGCTTTGACATGGCTGAACCACATTTCTATCTACCCTGTATTCTTGTTTCCAGAAAGTCTTTGTGTTTTCTAAAGAGTGTTTGTAGGAGTCCTGAGCTCCATTTTGAAGAGAAGGGGTGTGGTAGTATGCCTATATTAAATTCTTCTGATCCACCTATACAGATACCACCAACATAATGTTAGTAAATAATCTGTTCATTTCCTTTTATTTTGGAGGACCTGATACTGGGATCTCACATTTGCATGGTTTAATAAGTCATTTTCAAATTTATTCTTTTATGTGATATATGGTTTCTTTATCATGTTTTACCAATAAACCTTTCCTTGAAAAATAAAACTAGATAAAGAGCTATAATTTCTATGCTTATGCTACTACATTTGGATGCAGTCAGAAAATATGGTGAAAATAGCTCCAAATATCTTTCAAGCATATTATTAAATTTTCGGCTTATTTATGCCTCAGGTATAAATCAGGGCTTCATGTTTTCCCTTGTTGGTTGTCTAAACTTGAGAAAGTGGTGAGGAAATCATTTATAATAAAAATAAACTTTAGAGGGGAGGAGAAAAGATGGCGGAGTAGAAAGATTCACATATGCTAGCTCCGAACCCACAGCCCATAAATTACCTATAAAAAGAACTCCCAATGGGTTGGGAGAAGTGGAAGCCAGGCAGCAACAGAGTGGAGGAGATTTCTGTTGAGAGAGCCCTGAAAAACCATCACCAAAGGTGCATCATACACCGGACCTGGAGCAGAGCCCAGCCCTGCCTTGGCCTCACAGCCCTGAGAGGAGCAGATCGCAGCAGGCTTCAGGGACAGGATCTCCAGTGTCCACGAATGTCCCTCCACCCACAGGTGCTACAGGTCAGTGAGACACCCTACCTGGCCAGTAAAGAGGGGAGCGAGGTACCTCCATAACTCAGGGCCCCTCAGAAGTCAGCGGCACACCCGGGCTCCCAAAGCAGGAAGGAGCCCCAAGGTCTCCGCATAAACCCCTTGAGGGAACTAAGACTGGGAGGCGGCCTTGCCCCCACCTGAGAACCTGAACTTAATCCCACTGAATAGCAGCCCAGCACCCTGTGGAAAGCCCTGAGGATGGGAAGCAGCATTTGAATCTCAGACCCCAAGCACTAGTGAGGCAGGGGTGGAAAGGATCTCAGAAGTCAAGTAACTGCCTGGGAAAATGCCCAGAAAAGGGAACAAAAAATAAGACCATAGAAGGTTACTTTCTTGGTGAACAGATATTTCCTCCTTTCCTTTCTGATGAGGAAGAACAATAGTTACCATCAGGGAAAGACATAGAAGTCAAGGCCTCTGTATCCCAAACATCCGAAATAGATATGCAATGGGCTCAGGCCATGGAAGAGTTCAAAAAGTATTTTGAAAATCAAGTTAGACAGGTGGAGGGAAAAATGGGAAGAGAAATGAGAGAGATGCAAGAAAAGCCTGAAAAGTGGGTCAATACCTTCCAAAAGGACACCCAAAAAATGCTGAATAAAATACCACCTTGACAAAAAGGCTAACTCAATTGGCAAAAGAGGTTCAAAAAGTCAATGAGGAGAAGAATGCTTTCAAAAGCAGAATTAGCCAAATGGAAAAAAGAGATTCAAAATCTCACTGAAAAAAATAGTTCTCTCAAAATTAGAATGGAACAGGTGGAGGCTAATGGCTTTATGAGACACCAAGAAATCACAAAATAAAACCAAAAGAATGAAAAAATGGAAGATAAGGTGAAATATCTCATTAGAAAAACAACTGACCTGGAAAACAGATCCAGGAGAGACAATTTAAAAATTATGGGACTACCTGAAAGCCATGATCAAAAAAAGAGCCTAGATGTCATCTTTCAAGAAATAATCAAGGAAAACTACCCTGAGATTCTAGAACCAGAGGACAAAATAAGTATTCAAGGAATCTACAGATCACCATCTGAAAGAAATCCAAAAAGAGAAACTCCTTGGAACCTTATGCTCAAATTCCAGAATTCCCAGGTCAAGAAGAAAATATTGCAAGCAGCTAGAAAGAAAGAATTCCAGTATTCTGAAAATACAATCAGGATACCACAAGATCTAGCAGCTTCTACATTAAGGGATCCAAGGGCATGGAATAGGATATTCCAGAAGTCAAAGGAACCAGGACTAAAACCAAGAATTACCTACCCAGCAAAACTGAGTATAATACTTATGGGGAAAAAAATGGTCTTTCAATGAAATAGAGGACTTTCAAGTATTCTTGATGAAAAGACCAGAGCTGAAAAGAAAATTTGACTTTCAAACACAAGAAGGAAGAGAAGCATGAAAAACTAAACAGCAAAGAGAAGACATAAGGGACTTACCAATGGTGAACTGTTTACATTCCTACATGGAAAGACAATACCTGTAACTCTTGAAACTTTTCAGTGTCTGGGTAGTTGGTGGGATTACACACACACATACACACACACACATGCACACACACACGTGCGTGTGCACTCACACATACACACATGCACAGACACACAGACGGAGAGAACAGAGTGAATTGATGGGCTGGGATCATATCTTAAAAGCAATTAAGGTAAACGTATAAGAGAAGTGTATTGGGAGGAGAAAGGGTGAAATGGAATGGGGTAAATTATCTCTCATAGAACATGCAAGCAGGGGACTTTTTAATGGAGGGAAAAAGAGGAGAACTCAGAGAAAAACACGAAGCTTACTCTCATCACATTTGACTAAAGGAAGGAATAAAATGCGCACTCATTTTGGTATGAAAACCTATCTTACAATACAGGAAAGTGGGGGAGTAGGAGATAAGCAGGGTGGGGGTAATGGTGGAAGGGAGGGCAATGGGAGGAGGGAGCAATTTGAAGTCAACACTCAGGGAGGAACAGGATCCAAAGAGAGAATAGAAACAATGGGGGGCAGAATAGGATGAAGGGGAATATAGTTAGTCTTACACAACATGACTATTATCGAAGTCATTTGCAAAACTACATAGATATGGCCCATATGGAATTGCCTGCCTTCCCAAAGTGAATGGGTGGGGAGGGGGGGGGAATGAGGAGAAGCTGGAACTCAAAGATTTAGGAACAACTGTTGAGTATTGTTCTTGCTACTAGGAAATAAGAAATACAGGTAAGGGGGAATAGAATGTTATCTGTCCCTACAGGAGAAAAGAGATGATGGGGACAAGAGAAGGAAGGGATGATAGAAGAGAGGGCAGATTGGTGATAGGGGAAATTAGAATGCTTGGTCTTTTGGGGTGGGTGGAGGGGATAAATGGGCAGAAAATTTGGAACGCAAAATTTTGTGAAAATGTGTGTAAAAAGTTTAATAAGTAAATTTATAAATAAAAATAAAAATAAACTTTAAACAAACTGTTTTCTTTGGAGATAATTGTTAAACTATTACCAACCTATCCTGTATTCAGACCTTTTAAATATGCTTTCATGACTTTTTTACTTGCTACCTCCCCATTTCCCAGTAACTCCCTAAAGAAGGACCAATTTAAGTATTATTTTATTTTAGCCTTTCTTCTCACATTTTTCCTTCTCGTGTGATTTATAGTACTTAGAGTGTTGATATTTAATATATATATTATATATATCCATCTATATACATACATACATATATACATATATATATACATATATATATATAATTAAAGTGTGATAAAAGGTATATATTAGGAAAAGGAGAAAGGGAGGAACAGAATGGGGTAAATTATCTATTATATAAAGGAGGCAAGAGAAAGGTTTTTCAGTGGAGGGGAGGAGGGGGTGAGAGGGAAAGAGTGAACCTTTCTCTCATGGGATTTGACTTAAGAAGGGAGTAATATATGCACTCAATTGTGTATTAAAATCTATCTTTCACTGCAGGAAGTCGGGGGGAAGAGAATATGTGGGAGCAGGGTGATAGAAGCGAGGGCAAATGGGAGGAAGAAGGTAATTAGAAGTAAACATTTTTAGGAATGACAGGGTCAAAGGACAGAATAAACAAAATGGGCGCCAGGAAAAGATGGAGGGAAAAGTAGTTAGTTTTTCATAATATGACTATTATGCACGCGTTTTGCACATGTATAACCTATAGTGAGTTACTTACCTTCTCAGTGGAGGTTGGTGGAGAGAGAAGAAAGTAGAGAAGTTGAAACTCAAAATTTTAAAATGAATATTAAAAAATTTTGTTTTTATGTGCAATTGAGAAAGAAGATCCACAATCAATGGCATACAGAAATGTATTTTGCCTTCCAGAAAACCAGAGGGGAAGTGGATAAGAGAAGAGAGGGGTGTAGTAGAAGGGAGTGCAGTTTGGAGGATTGGGTAACCCGAATTTATTCTGTCTTGGGGTCAAGGGAAGGTAAAGACGGGGAGAATATTTGAATTCAAAGTCTTGGGGAAGTGAATGCTGAAAACTAAGAATAAATTAATTTATAAAAAAAAATTTTTAAATTAAAAAAAAATCTAACACTATCCAGCTCAATTCGGTTTAATAGCTTACCCTTAACCACAAAAAGCAGGCCAGGCTGCAACATATCACATTAAAGGCCCTTCACACCATGGTTGAAATTTACCTGTTCAAAATTCCCACAACTCTCCTAAAAGGACCATTTCCTCCTTCCATATACTTGTCACAACTGTTTCATAGATATTCAATGTTCCTTTCGACCTGTGTGCCTTTTTTGTTTGTTCTCTGTCTAGAGTGAAATGATGTTCAATCCTGTGACTTTGTAATTGTGTGTATCTCTCAGGGTCTGACTCAAGTGTCTTCTCTCTAGAAATTTTTTCATGCTATTGTCACCATGAGAACTTTATCAAGTATTTATAATTAATTGACATGATTAAAATAACTGTTATTTTGTTCCTTATATTGATGTGATTATTTATTCTTTCCTATTTTAAATCTACAAATAGAGTATAAATATTTTGGACAAATTGATTGTTGTATATCTTTGTTTTAATCATTCATATACCCAGAAAATTATGATGGATGTGGTGAATATTTAATAAAAGATTTTGAAAGAGTATTGTTTGATTGAATAAATGAAATAAAAAAAAGTTATAAGTTTTTGTTCTCCCTAAGCTGTAAGATGTGATTTCAAAAGAATTATATTGCAAATCCTACAAAAATTCAAAGAAACTAGGAAATGAATGACGGTGAGTGAATCAAGTTCAGATTTGAAAAGGTCTATGTCCCATTTGTGAAGGATGTCAGTCTATCTTACCTACATCTGAAAATAGATATTTTTCAATGAATTTGTTCTTTCAGGAGTGCATATTTTCATTAAAATCTCAGGTCCAACAAACTAGATGATTGCCTTTCAATTTTAAGCAATATTATTCCCCATTTTTCAGAAAATGACAGGTCACTGACAATAATTATCTCTAGCAATACACAAACACAGCTTTGAACTTTAAATGAATTTTGTGAGTGTTTCAGAATAGTGACAGATTATTAATTTGGAGGACTACCCTCCTTCCTGGAGGAGAGTGAGGTCTGACTTAACAAACATACTCTGTCATACTGGTCACACATACAGCAACGTGAACTTCAGAAACTACACCTCGAATAAAAGGTTGTTCATTTTCTCTATCCATTTAATCTCGAGACTCTCTGCAAAGACTAGAATAAATCGGAAGAATAAGGGTAAAAATAATTTTCACACTTATTCCTCAATTATGTATGGAAGTCCATCTTGATTTATAATTCTTTTATTAATAAAAAGTCTTGTTCTTGATGTCATACAGTTAATCAACATTTCCCGAGATCCCAGTGTTATACAATATATGCCACGCATTGTTTTAGGTATTATTGCATGTTTGCATGGTGTTGATAGTGGCAGGAAATATGTGTAATGGAGGGAAAGAAAATCAAACAGGAAAGAAAGTGTGTAAGGTACTGGGAGGTAGTTTTGGCTCTACATAAGATGAACCTCTTTACACATTTACGTTTCCACAAAATACCCTATGTTGCCTAAGGAGATAATGAATTCTTTGTCACTGGGAAAATTCAAGAGAGGAGGGGATCACAACATAATGATAGGGTAACAGACTGAGTGATGTCACCTCTGAGGCCCCACTTCTATAATATTTTATTCTATGATTTGATACTGTTTCTTCTATTTCTTTTATGACATGACACTCATTACTGCTACTAAAAGAAATGGACAAGAAGGAACAGTTTTATGCCCTTTATCTGGCTATCTACCTTGTTGTGTTGAATCCTGCATCACTTTTTTTTTGTCATATCAGACAATTAGGAAGTCAGAAGGAAAATGTACAAAATTCTCTAGATCTTATTTACCCATAAAACTTGGCAAGTAAACTGACTTTTCTTAGATTTTCATTTCCTAGATTGCCTTCTAAATCTGCTTCTTCAACCTTCTCTAATTGCTCTCTTAAGTGGCCTATTTTTTTTCCTTTTCTTTTCATGATAGCCAAATTATATTCGTTCCTACCTCTCTGCTGTTTGTTTTCTTCTAATTATAGATCTAAGAATCTTTCCTATTTTCCTTCCTTATCTCTATACCACTTTCAAAACTTCCCTTTCACCACTATTTTACTTTTTTCTTTTGTTTTGGCCATTTTTGGCATCCTCACCCATTGATAGAGAATACATCTCCCACCTCCCATCATCTTAAAATTGAGATTAAAGTTTAAAGGAGTTAATAGCCTATAGCTAATAATGAGATGGAGGCGAAATTAGGGCTAAATTCTGGATCTTTAGTTTCTTAGTTTGGTGGGATTTTTTTTTAATCACAATGAGCATATTATTCACTCTATCTGAAAAGTCCTCCCACTTGTTATCTTCTTGTTTCAATACCAGAAAGACTAGAAACATTAACATAGACACACACACACACACACACACACACACACACACACACATGCACACACGCAAGGCAAATGTGCTTGATAATTTCTTTTTGTTTAGTCAGTTCAACTTTTGATGACCCCATTTGGGATATTCTGAGAAGTTACTGAAGTAGTCTGCCATTTTCTTCTTCCACTCATTTTACAAATAAGAAAATTGAGGTAAAGGGTATTAAATGATATATATTCAGGTACACACAACAAGTCTTGAGGCTAGATTTGAACCCAGGAAGATGAGTCCTCCTGACTCCAGGTCTTGCACTCTATCTACTGGACAACATACCTGCCCTGCTTGATTGTGTGAGTATTGCTAAGTCCCAGTCCTTTTAGTTAAATCCTACCTTTTTAAGGTTTAAGACTTGCTTCTTTTCCTTGAAGATTATGCCTGGTAATAGTGATTTTTCATTCCTCCAAACTTTCAAAGCAGTGACAATTTGTGTCTCAGTTTACTTATTTGTATAATTCATGCTGCAAGAGGAGTTGTCATTTGAAAACTCTGGTGAAACTCTACAACAAACATTAAACACCTACTGTGTGCAAGGTACTGTGCTACATATAATTTGAGTGAATAGAATCAGACTTGAAATCAGAAAAAAAATGTAAGTAGTTTGTGGATCAGAACTGCTTTCTAAGTTCCAAAATCATGGCAGTATGGATTAAGCGTCACTCAGATACAATTTCGGGAGTCAAAAAGTCCCACTTGAATAAGGCTTCAACAACTGAAGTGTCAGACAATAATCAGCAATGAAATTGGCCCCGTAATAGAAGTTACTATTCATAGAAGATATGGAAGTTGACAAGGGATAGGGAAGTAGGAAAATTAGTCCAGGAATGATAAAAGGTGTGGTATTAGCAAGCAGACAGTATTAGACTGAGAAATAGTAGGCCAGATAATAAATAAACCTGTGTATATGCACATACATATACACATACAAGCACATTTTTCTGGACCAAATCTGAAACTCTCTCTGTGGACCATGGAGTCTGGGTTGTCTGCGTGAGATGAATATATTTTCCTTGGCTGAAAAAGCTTTTGAAGCAATAGGATATGATGAAAAGTTTAATTTCAGGGTAAAGGGGAATATCAATGGCTATATAAGTAGAACCAGATAAGTTCCAAACTAAGGGAGTGATTCTGACTTCGAAGACAAGGTCAGAAGGATATGAGACAAATGTTTCTATGTTTATGTGATTGGGAAATCTTGATTAGGCATGGAAATGAGAGGAAATATGATTCAGCAATTGAATATTGCAAATTTTATTGACCTTTTCATATAATTATCACCTGATCATTGGACATAGCAATTATGTGTGGGTACGTATAGTATATATATATATATATATATATATATATATATATATATATAGATAGATAGATAGATAGATAGATAGATATAGATATACATATAGTAATATCTATATCTTTAAATTGATGCATGTCTCTTTGTGTATGTCTGTGCATCCTGCTTATCATAAAGATTTTTTTGAGATTTCCTTAAATTAGTTGTTGAAACACATTGCTGAGTATTTCACTTACACTTCAACATTACATGCCATATCTTATATGACAGTTAAGTATCTTTCACCCTATTTCCTCTCATTTTCTTCAGTATACTGATATTTCTGTATCTTTTCATTTTTGCTACCTTTCTATCTTTTCTTTCACTTCTTGCATCTATTTAATTCCTTGGTTCTTCTTTGGCATTCATTCTTATATTCTCTATATTTTGTTCTCTTGTCATTTGTTTTCCTATGGAGTGGTTCCCATGCAAACACATGATCGGGATTTGAATATATATATATATATATATGAATGTATATTATTCAAACCTTAGCCTACAGAATAAATTGTCTCTGTTATCTTGATGCAGTTATTCCATTCTGTGTAATTATTGTGAAACTATGATAAGAACAGTAAAAGAAGAGAGAACACACCTTAACACATTATTCCTAAAGGAATTTGCATTGATGAATGTTTTTCTTTCACTGTGTATGTATTAAGAGTCTACTAGAATAAGAAACTGGATTTTATTTGAATAGAAAAGATTCTGAACAACGTAATGACCTTGTACAATAAAAAAATAAAGCAGAACCAGAGAAGTTTCCATATTTGAAAGCTAAAGTTTAGATTAGTTTGATATGGGAACAAAGAAGTTTCAATTATAATTGGTATTTTCTCAAGTGAAAATATTCAATATCTAGCTGAAGTACTTACCTTTGGGGGAATCTGAAATATTTCAAAAGTTAAAGAAATTAGAAGGCATTTATGGAGGTAGGCCTTGACACTATAACATCAAAAGGGAAGGGGGAGAAAAATAAGTGTTTATGTTGTACCTAATATGGTCCACATATGATTCTAAGTACTTCAGAAATATTATCCCATTCATTCCTCACAAGAACCCTGTGAGATAGGTGCTTTTTTTATCTACATTTAACCATTGAGGAAATTGCAGCAAATACACAATAAGTCATATATCAATTAAGGGTGTCTGAGGTAAGATTTGAATTCATTTCTTCCTGACTCCAGACCCAGTGTTCTATCCCCTATACTACAAATCAAATTTAAGAGAATGTGGGCACCCACAGCCTTAAACTATATATGAAATAAAAAATATCAAGAGCTAATGCAGAAATCACATTCTAAGTAAGATTATTTTCTTATGATAAAATATGATAATTAATTTAACAATTAGTAGCTGTTCATATTCTATCCCACTTTTTCATGTGCTTACCTATAAATAACTATTAGACCAAAACACAATATGTACATTTTTTTCTTCTCTAGTTATTTTGATAAATAAAGTACTCTGATTGCAGCAGAATCATGAAATCCTTTAGGAAAACACAAACACAATTGTATGTATTTTAAGCCACAAAGAGAAGAACAGGATATGCGTAATGCATAACCTCATGATATTCTTGATAAATATCGCTTTTGGGGAAGTAATTATTTCTTTTCTTCTGTGCTCTTGGTACCTCTTATTAACTCAGTGGGGAATTTGAAACTGTAACTTATCTTGAAGTCAGTATCTTATCGAAAAAACAAAAGTGGTCTCCTCCTTCTGAAGGGTCACATCAACAATTCTTCTGTTCTTTTCCTTCCTTTGAAAGGAAGCGACTATAAAATGTTACCTAAAACTTCAAATACTCTCTTCTCAGTTCCTTTGTGTTATGATCCTTCTATGGAAAAACCACAAAGAAAAAAATGCAGTACATATTCTTGAGGATGTTTTAGTCACTCATCACAATGATTATTGTAAAGTGTATTTTGTAATGTTCAAAGCAAAAATTTGAATCATTCTATAAAATTACTAAAATGCATCTTTCTCTTGTGATTTGATGCTATGCCTACAGGTAAGTCATCTGATATTTTTGCTATTTTATTTGTTTATCTTTTATGAATAACTTAAGTCACGTTGAGAGTTATCTTGATTGTTTCTACAATAATTCATAACTAGATTCATTTTCTGATTGAGTCCTTAGTAGAATAAATAGGTCATTTTCCATATGAGGAGGAAACTGCCTTCTGAAATGCTCAATAAATGTAATGTTCATGAATGTGAACATTTTTCAAATCTTGGTAGAGAATATAGGTGTATGTATGTGGTGGTTCAAGACAAAGTGCAGAAGTAAAGCTGCCAATCTCTTTACAAATGCTATCTGATACAATACAGTTCCATTGCAAAATCATTTAAAATCATTTATAAATTAATTTCTTATGAAAAATTGCTCTGCTTATGTAATCAATACTGGACTTGAAAGTGCAGAAAGAAACCATGGAAGAACTAAAAAGTTTAAAAATCATATAAGAGAGAAAGAAGAAATATTGAAAATAAAAACGAGAGTGATGTGAGAAAATTATAAAAAAAAGAACAAACAATTTGGAAAAAAACAACAATAAATGATTGAAAAGTAGCATTAGACAAATGGAAAAGGAGATAAAAAATCACTGAAGAAAAAACTCCTTAAAAGCAATTAGGAATTAAGAAATTAGGATAAGAAGTACAAAGAATATTTGAAGAAAACAACTCCTTAAAAGTTGAAATGGGGCAAGTGGAAGTTAATGAGTCTAAGAGACAACAATAATCAGTCAAACAAACAAATGCAAAAGAATGGAAAGAAACAGAAGAAAATGAAATTACCTCAGGGGTAAAACAGATGACCTGCAAAATAAATCCAAAAGATACACTGTCAGAATCATTGGACAACCTGAAAGTCATAATCACAGGAGGATCTGGACAGTGTCTTTCCAAAAATTATCAAGGCACTACTTGCACCATACAAATCTTTGAAGGCATGTGGGGAAAGGAACACGAGATGCGGCATTCTAGGCCCAATTTAACTGGGCTTTAATCTCCCAGGCATCAGCCAATACTCAGTACTTTATCAGAGAAAATTCTTTCAATTGTTTTGATAGCTACTGTTGCTAATTGTATTTCTCTTCATCATGTTTTCCCTATTTCCCAATTTATTCTCTCTCTCCCTTATTTCACTCTATACATCCTCAAAATTATTTTGCTTCTGATTACCCCTTCCCCAAACCTTCCCTCTCGTATCATCCATCTTTTCATCCTCTTCCCTTCTCCTTTCCCTATATTATACTATACCCAGTTGGTGTATATGTTATTGACTCTTTGACTCAGTTCTTATGAGAGTAAGGTTCACTCACTCCTCCTTACCTCCTCCCTCTTCACATCCACTCTAAAAATGTTTTCTTCTCTCTTTTGTGCGAGATAATTTATACCATTTTATTTCTTGGTTTCTCTTTCTGCAAGTATATTCCTCTCTAACCACTTAATTACTTTTTAGATGGCCCTATAAATTAAACTCACATCTGTACCCTCTGTCTATAAATATACTTCTTCTAACTACCTTAATAAGAAGAAAGTTCTTATGACTTACAAATATCACCTTCCCATGTAGTAATGTTATGATTTCCTTTTCCTGTTAACCCTTTCATATTTCTCTTGATTGTTGTGCTTGAAAGTGAAATTTTCTATTCAGTTCTGATCTTTTCATCAAGATTGTTTGAAAGTCTTCTATTTCACTGAATGCCCCCCCCCCCTTTCCCTGGGGAAAGCTTATACTCGGTTTTCTGGGAAGGACATTCTAGATTGTGAGTCTAATTCCTTTGCCCTCCAGAATATCATATTCCAATCTCTCCAATCCCGTAATGTAGAAACTGCTAAATCTTATCCTGACTCTGACTGCACAATTAATTGAATTGTTTCTTTCTGAATGCTTGTAGTATTTTTTCCTTGACTTGGGAACTCTGGAATTTGGCTTTAACATTCCTAGTATTTTCATTTTGAGATCTCATTCAGGAGGCAATTCGAGGATTCTTTCAATTTCTATTTTAGCTTCCAGTTCTACAATATCAGGACAGTTGTCACTGATCATTTCTTGAAAAATGATGTGAAGGCCCTTTTTTTGATCATGAATTTCATGTCGAAAAATTTTCAAGTCATCTCTACTGGATCTATTTTCCATATCAGTTGCTTATCTAATGAGATATTTCATATTGGCTTCTGTTTTTTTTTTCAGTCTTTTGATTTTTTTTTATTGTTCTTGTTTTGTTATAAAGTCATTAGGTTCCATTGGCTCCATTTTAATTTTTAAGGAATTATTTTCCTTAGTGAGATTTTGGATAGCCTTTTCCATTTCTGTAATAAAGCTTTTTAAGGATTTCTTCTTCTCATTGGCTTTTTGACCCTCTTTCACTGTTTCCTCCAGTCAAATATTATGGTGCTATTTTCTTCTGTATTCTTTTGTGTGTGTGTGTGTCACTTCCAACAAGCTGTTGACTATTATTACTTTCTTGTATCAATTGGATTTCACTTCACAATTTTTTTCTACTTCTTACTGGATTATCAAAATATTTTTGAACATTTTCCTACCCTGAGAATATTTCATAATTTTATTGGAGGCATTGGATACAGGAGATATGACTTTGATATTTCTTCTGAGTGTATTCTTTGGTCATCTTTGTGACTGAAGGAAGTTTATATACTAGTTTTTTTTTTTAATTTAAATTATTTTATTTGTTTTCAGTGTTCAACAACCATATTCATGTATCTTAGATTTTTCCCTTGCCTCCCTCTTATTCCCCACCCCTTCCCTGAGATGGCTTACAATCTTATTTAGGTGCTACATGTACATTTCTATTAGAGAAATATGTTGCATAGAAGAATTAAAATGAATGAGAGAAACCATAAAACAGAACATAATACAAAAGAAAATGCTTGACTTTTGTCTGCGATCAAATTCCATAACTCTTTCTCTGGATGTTGAAGGCATTTTGATTCAAGAGTCCTTGGAAAGTTTTCATTACCTTGCATTGTAATTAAGTACTAACTTATCCAGAAAAATTCCTCCTACACTATGATTGTAGCTGTATACAAAGTTCTGTTTGTTCTGCCCCTTTTACTCAGCATCAGTTCATATAAGTTTTTCCAAGTCCCTCTGAAATCTTCTTGTTCATCAATTATCATCATATCTTATAGCACAGTAGTATTCCATTACAATCATTAACAACACCTTCTTCATCCATTTCCTGATTGATAAGCATGCCCATGGTTTCCAATTTTTGGACACCACAAAAAAAGCTTCTATAAATAATTTTGTTCATGTTGAAATCTTTCTCATATCTATGATCTCTTTGGGATAGAGTTCCAGAAGGGATACTGGTGGGTCTCACACTTTTGTAGCTTTTTGGGCATAGTTCAAAATTTCTGTCCTGAATGATTGCATCAGGTCACAACTCCACCAACAATGAATAGTGTTTCAACTCTCCCACATCTTCTCCAGCATTTATCATCTTCCTGTTTTGTCATGTTAGCAAATCTGACACATGTGATGTGGTACCTCAGAAATGTTCTGATGTCTATCTCTCTGATTAATGGTGATTTAGAGAGTTTTTTTCAAATAATTATAGATAACTGTAATCTTTTCTCCCTGATAACTTCCTGTTCATATCATGTAACCATTTATGAATTGGGGAGTGATTTGTATTCTTGTGCATTTGACTCAGTTCTCTATGCATTTTAGAAATGAAGACTTCATTGCAGACACTAGATGCAAAAATTATTTCCCAGTTTTCTTCATCCCTCCTAATCCTGGTTACATTGGGCTTCTTTATGCAAAACTTTTAAATTTAATGAAACCAAAATTATTCATTTTGCACTTCATAATGTTATCAGTCTCTTGTCTGGTCATATATTTCTCCATTCTCCATAAATCTGAAAAATACACTATTCCTTGACCTCCTTAACTTGTTTATAGAATCAGTCTTTATACCTGAATCATGTAACCATTTGGGTTTTATCCTCGTGTAGGGGGTCAGACTTTGGACTATGTCCAGTATCTGCCACACTGTTATCCAGTTTTCCCAGCACCTTTTGTCAAACTAATCCCCTGGAGTCCTTGAGTTTATGAAACAGTATATTTCTATCTTCACTGACAACAGTTTTTTAAGTACTTAATATATTCCACTGGTCTACTCCCCTCTTTCTTAACCAGTACCAAGTGGTCTAGATGATTGCTGCTTTATAATAGAAATTGCATTCTAGTAGGGGTAGGCTACCTTCCCCATCATTTCATTTAATTAGTTCCTTTGGCATTCTGGACCTTTCTTTCTTCCAGATGAATTTTGGTATTATTATTTCTATCTGTAGAAAATAATTATCTTGTACTTTGATTAGCATGACGGTGAATAAGTAAATTAATTTAGGTACAATTGTCATTTTTATTATATTAGCTCAACCTAGCAACGAGCAATTCATGTTTTTTTCACATAATTAGATCTGACATTCTTCATGGGAGAAGTGTTTTGTAATTATGTTCCTATAGTACCTGGGTTTTTTTTAGTCAATGGACACCCAGATAATTTATAGTGTCTCTTGTAACTGTAAATGGCTTTATTAGTAACATATTGAAATGCAGATGATTTAGCCGGGTTTATTTTGTAACCTGCTACTTTGGCAAATTTGGTTCTTATTTCAAGTAATTTTCTACTTGATTGTCTGGGATTTTCTAAGTATATCATCATATCATCTACAAAGCGTTATAACTGAGTTTCTTCTTTGCCTATTCTAATTCCTTCAATTTATTTTTCTTCTTGTGGTGCTGTAGGTAGCGTTTCTAATACCATATTTAATAACAGTGGTGATAATGGACATCCTGGTTTCACACCTGATCTTATTGGAAACGCATCTACCTTATCCCCGTTGCATATAATGCTTGTTGATGGTTTTATGTATATACTGCTTAATATTTTACGGACAATTTCATTTATTGCTATGCTTTCCAGTGTTTTCAATAGGAATAGGTGGTGAATTTTGTCAAAGCTTTTTCTGCATTTCTTGAGATAATCATGTGATTTCCCTTAGGTTGTTGATAGGATCAATGATACTAATAGTTTTCCTAATATTGAACCAGTCCTGATTTCCTGGTGTAAGTCCTACCTGGTCATAATATATTATTCTCATAATAAGTTGGTGTGTTCTTTTTGATAGTATCCCATTTTAAATTTTGCATTTATATTCATTAAAGAAACTGGTCTATGATTTTCTTTTTCTGTTTTTACTCTTTCTGGTTTAGGTACCATAACTATATTTGTATTATAAAAATAATTTGGTAGGACTCCTTCAACAATTTTCCCAAATAGTTAATATAGTATTAGGATGAAATGTTCTTTAAATATTTGATAGAATTCACTTGTAAATCCATCGAATCCTGGAGATTTTTATCTAGGGAGTTCATTGATGGCTTATTCAATTTGTTTTACTAAGATGGGGTTATTTAAGTATTCACCTTCCTATTCTTTTAACCCGGGCAATTTATATTTTTGAACACAAAATCAATCATCTCATTTAGATTGTCTAATTTATGGGCATACAGTCGGGCCAAGTAATTTCTAATTATTATTTTAATTTCCTCCTCTTTGAAGATTAGTTCATACTTTCCTTTTTTTGATATTGCTATTTTGGTTTTCTTCTTTCTTTTCTGTAATTGAATTGTTCCAAAGTTTGTCAATTTCATTGTTTTATTCATAAAACCAACACAGTTTTATTTATTAGTTCAATAGCTTTTCCAATTTCAATTTCATTACTCTCTCCCTAGGTTTTCACTATTTCCAATTTGGTATTTTCTTGGAGATTTTTAGTTTGTTCTTTTTTTAGCGTTTTGTGTGGCATGCCCAAGTCATTGATCTCCTTTTTCACTATTTTATTCATCTAGGCATTCAAACATATAAAACTTCCCCTAGGATTTGCTTTTACAGCAAGACAAAAGATTTGGTAGGTTGTCTTATTATTGTCATTCTCTTGAATGAAGTTATTGATTGTTTCTATAATTTGTTGTTTAACCCACTTATCCTTTAAGATTAGGTTGTTTAGTTTCCAATTAATTTTTAGTTTATATTTCCATCACTTTGATCACATGTAAATTTTACTGCATTATGATCTGAGAAGGATGCATTGAATCTCTCTTCCATTCCACGTAAAACTGTGATGTTTTTATTGCCTAGGACGTTGTCAATTTTTGTACATGTGCCATGTACCTCTGAGGAAAAGGTTTGCTAGTTTCTTTCCCCATTCAGTTTGCTCTAGAGATCTACTATATCTATTTTATCCGTTGTTTTATTCATCTCCTTAGCTTCTTTCTTGTTTAATTTGAGGTTAGGTTTATGAAGCACAGAGTGGGAAGCTGAGGTCTTCCACTAGTTTAGTTTTTCTGTCTATTTCTTCCTGTAACTCCCTAAACTTCTCCTCTAAGAATTGTGATGCTATACCACTTGGAACATATATGTTTATTAATGAAATTATTTCACTGTCTTTGGCGCCTTTTAGCAGGATAGAATTTCCTCCTATACCTCCTTTGCATAGATGTAGTTCTGCTTTTTCATTGTCTGACATTAAGATTGTTACTTCTGATATTTTTTTTTTACATCAGCTGAAGCACAATATATTCTACAGCAACCTTTTACAATTACCCTGTGTGTATGCCCCATTATTCAAATGTGTTTCTTGTAAACAACATATTGCTGGATTATGTTTTTTAATCCATTCTGCTATGTGTCTCCTTTTCATGGGAGAGTTCATTCTATTCACATTTCCAGTTATGATTAATATCAGTATCATTCCCTCCATCCCATTTCCTTTATTTTAATTCTCCCTTCCTCTCCACAGTACAGTTTAATTTCTGTTCATTGCCTCCCTCAGTCCTCCCCCTCTTCTTTCAGCTCTCTCCCTTTTAATCCCCCTGTTCCTTACTAATTCTTCCCTCCTTTTTAGACTCCCCTCCCTTTTCTTTCCTCCTGCCCCTCCTACTGTGTATAGAGTTCGTTGTGTTTCTGTACTTTACTGAGTTTGCTGTTCCCTCATTGAACTGAATCAGATGCCAGGAACTCTCAAGCAATGGTCATCTACCTCCCCTTTTTCATTCTACTATAATATATGTTTGCATATTTTCCTGTGATGTAATTTACATTGTTCTGATTCCTCTTTTTCACATCTCCCATTACAATTCCTCTCATACTCTTAAATCACATTCTTATTATGACATCATTTACTTTATACCTTCTTTCTATGTCTATACCTTTTTTATATCATAAGAAATATACAGTTCTCCATAGTAATACATACCATCTTCTCTTATCAGAGAAACAGTTAACAGAAACTGTAAACAGTTTAACCATTCTGAATAACAAGTTTTTTTTTTTTAAATCAAGTTAACCTATATGTTATATTTCTGGATAGTTCTTTTTTTCATAAGATTAGCTCCTAATTGTATTTATTAGTTCAAATATATATATATATATATATATATATATATATATATATATATATATATATATATATGCATACATACATACATATATATATATGTGTGTGTGTGTATGTATATAAATATATATATATATATTAACTTTCAGTTTTATTAATCTTACCTTTGATTGTCAGGACTCCTAATTTTGTATTAAATTGGTGGCTTTTAATTCACTCTTTTTCTCTTTTCTTTATTTCCATCCCCAATTTGTTGAAATACTTTGCCCAATTATATGTAGGCAATAAATCTGACAATCTGTGTAAAATCATTGAATATTAAGGAAAATATAAATTACCTACATCAGGCCTACACCACTTTCAGCCCATTGACCACTTAGAACTCTCAGGCTACTTGCAGCATGCTAAAGGATTTGCTCTACATTTGTATATTTTTCCCAAGAATTTTTCAAGGGCTTTCCAAAATATTTTGGTTTATCACAATTGAACTGAGGTCTATGAATTGTGCATGCCTTATGTAGACTGACAGGTCAGAAAATAAAATGTCTAAAAAACCCCAAGTTAGAACAAGAACCGTTAATGAACTCCCTAAGAACAATCCCTTAGGTCAAGTGAGTTCACAACTGAATTCTTCCAAATATTCAAAGAACAATTAATTCGAACAAAATACAAATTATTTGGAAAAAAAAAAACAAGCAAATAAGGACACCTAGCAATCTCACTTTATGACACAAATGTAGTGTTATTACCTAAAAGAGGAAGAGCTTAAACTGAGAAAGAAAATTATAAAACAATTTCCCTAACCAATATTGATTTAAAATTTTTGAACAATATACTAATAAGGAGAATACAACTGTATATTGCAAAGATTATATACTGTGAAGAGGTGGGAATTATACTAGGGAATCTGAATAGGTTTACTATTAGGAAAATTATCAACATAATTGACCATTCCAATAACAAAACCAACAGTAATCATTTGATTTTCTGAATAAATGTTGCAAAAGCTTTCACAAAATAAGACATCCATTCCTATTGAAATAATGGAGAAAACAGAAAAAAGAAATATTCTTTAAAATGATTAGCAATATCAATCTAATGACATAAGCAAGCATTATCTGTGATGACTTAAATCTTAAAATCTTTCCAACCAAATGAGAGATGAAGCATGAATGGAAATCATAGTGTTCTTCTTCAACAATGAAGGACAAAAACAATTCTATGAGTAGACAGAGCTGATTGAATGGGGACCCAGCTTCCCTTCCTTTCCCTTCCCTTCCCTTCCCTTCCCTTCCCTTCCCTTCCCTTCCCTTCCCTTCCCTTCCCTTCCCTTCCCTTCCCTTCCCTTCTCCTGTCCTGCCCCTTAAACATACTGAACTCCGAAGTTGGAATGCCAATTGGCCCCTGCCTAAGTACTCTTCTAGACCCTGCTAGCTTTAGAGTGAGTATTAAAATTAATTGTTGCTGTTTCCCTCCAAGCCTGATGCCTTTCCTTTTCTTGGTCTCATTAAAGGGATCTTGCCCTGGTTACTTCTTAAACAGGCTTATTCAATGAATGGGCGCTGCCTCACCCTAAGTGAGTACCTGCAAAGACTTTGGCCTAAAGGTCCCAAGGACTTCCAGTGTATCCTGAGTCATCTCCAGTCATCCACCTGAATATCTAGTCACTGAATTGAGATGGCTGTGAAGGAGAAGTGAGACTGGCGATCTGCATAGCCATTCCTCACTCAAAATAAAGTCCAGTGCAAGTTATCATCATTTCTCTGATGGCGTGGTCTTCTTCTGCAATGAAAGATGAAGACAATCCTGTGAGTAGATGCAGTTGGCTAAATGAGAACTCAGCTAACTGCGTAACTCAACTTCTATTCTCCTGTCTGACTCCCCTTCCTTCTCCTCTCCCAAGGAAGGTAAATTTGGATGGCCAGACAATGCTCAGTTGACTTGGGTTTTATGACTCCTCTCCTCTTCTCTCTTTTCCTTTCCCCTGTCCTGTCCTGTCTTGTCCTGTCCTTTCCCAAAACCTGAAACCTTCTGCACGTTGAAGTTTAGGCTCCAATGGGCCCCTAACTGAAAGTTCTTCTGAACACTCCTAGCTTTAGAGTGATTATCAATAGCAACTGGATGTTTCCTTCTCAACCTGATGTCTTTTTCTTCTTGGCCTCATTAAAGGGTCCATGTCCTAGCTTCTTCTTAAACAATCCTACTCAGTGAATGGGCGTTGCCTCACCTTAAGTGTGTACCTGCAAAGACCTTAGTAAAGGGTTCATGTCTCCCAGTGCTTCCTGGGTCATCTCCAGTCATCCTGATGAATTTCTGGTCACTGGATTTAGCTGGCTCTGGAGGAGAAGTGATCTTCACTTCCCTCCTTCACCCAAAACAAAGTCAAGTGCAAGTCATGCCATCATTTCTCTCATGGTATGGTCTTCTTCGTCAACAAAGGATGAACACAAGTACTAGAAGTGTTAGGTTTATCAGTATAATAAGAAAGCAAAAATAAAAGAATTAGAATAGGCAACGAGGAAATATATTGGTTACTCTTTTCAGATGATATGGTGGTATACTTAGAAAGCCCTAGAGAATCATCCAAAACAACACTTGAAATAATTAACAACTTCAATCTAGTTGCAGAACATAAGATAAACCTACATAAATCATCACGAGATACACTGACAGGTATAGCGACAAAGCTCAGCAGTGATTTAGAGAGAGGAATCCAACTTAAGATGCCTGGAAATAACAAAAAATACTTGGGAATCTACCTGAAAAGACAAACCAAAGAAATCTATGATCCCAATTACTTAATATAATAAGAAAAAATAGCAACAAAAATTCATCAGAAAGAACAGAAGTTGAAGAAATTCGTGTTAAAAATATAGAAAGGGAGGTGTTCTAGCACTACCCTTTCTTAAACTACATTACAAAGCAGAAATCATCAAAAGTATCTGGTACTGCCCAAGACATATCATGACAGATCAGTGAATTGGATTATGTACACAAGACCCAGCAGTCAATAACCATAGTATATTTTTGTTAGATAAATCCAAAAACCCAGTCTTTGGGATAAGAACTCACTATTTGACAAATCTGTTGGGAAAGTCAGAAAACAATAGAACACAAACTAGGTAAAGATCAACATCTCGCAAAATGAGCAGAAGCCACAAAATCATTCAAAATATGATAGACATGATGGAGGAATATGGACTACAACATATTACATTTGGATGGAGTTCGATGTGGTTGAATGATAAGCAAAAAGTACAAGGTTAATATAGATCTACAAAAAAATTAAAATACAACAAAATTTAGATAATACTAGATTATGCTTTTCTAAATGAATAAGATAATCAGAGTACATGCAATTTTAGGGTAGTGGGGAGAGAGCTGGGCAGAAAATTTGGAACTCAAAATCTTGTGGAATTGAATGATGAAAACTATAAATTAATTAACTAATAAAGGGGAGGAGCCAAGATGGCGGAGAAGAAAGATTCAAATATGCTAGCCCCCAACCCACAGCCCATAAAATAACTGTAAAGAAGTACTCCCAACAAATTCTGGAGCAGCAAAAGCCACACAACAATGGATAGGAGGAGGTTTCTGGTCCAGGGAGCCCTGAAAAACTGACACCAAAGGTCCATCGCTCACCAGACACTGAGTAGAGCCCAGCTGTGCCTTGGCCATGAGGCACCGAGACTAGCAGATACGAGGAGGCTTCAGGGATGGAATCTCCAGAGGCCGCGAAGGTCCCTCCACCCACAGGTGCTACAGGTCAGTGAGAGAGACTTCCGGGCTGGCCGAGAGGGGAACGGGGTGTCTCCATAACTCAGGCCCCCTCAGGAAGCAGCAGCAGAGGCAGAAAAGCAGACAAGAGCTCGGATCCATTGTTGAAGATCTCCACATAAACCCTCTGAGGGAACTGAGCCCTGTGAGGTGGCCCTGCCCCCACTTGAGGAGCTGAACTTAATCACACTAAATAGCAGCCCTGAAACCGTCAAAAGCACTGAGGCTAGGAAGCAGGATTTGAATTTCAGACCCAAAGCACTAGCTGGGCAGATCTGGAGGCGAGGTGGAGGTGGAGAGGAAGCTCAGAAGTCAAGTAACTGGCTGAGAAAATGCCAAGAAAAGGGAAAAAAAAAATAAGAACATAAAAGGTTACTTTCTTCATGAACAGATATCTCCTCCCTTCCTTGAAGGTGAGGAAGAAAGATGATTACCATCAGGGAAAGACATAGAAGTCAAGGCTTTTGTATCCCAAACATCCAAAATAAATATTCAATGGGCTCAGACCATGGAAGAGCTCAAAAAGGATTTTGAAACCAAGTTAAACAGGTGGAGGAAAAACTGGGCAGAGAAATGAGAGAGATGTAAGAAAAGTATGAAAAGCAGGTCAAAACCTTGCTAAAGAAGACCCCAAAAAAATGCTGAAGAAAAAACACCTTGAAAAATAGGCTAACTCAACTGGCAAAAGAGGATCAAAACGCCAATGAGGAGAAGAATGCTGTAGAAGCAGAATTAGCCAAATGGAAAAGGAGGTTCAAAAGCTCACTGAAAAAAAAGCGTTCTTTCAAAATTAGAATGGAACAGATGGAAGCTAATGACTTTATGAGAAACCAAGAAATCACCAAATAAAACCAAAAGAATGAAAAAATGGAAGAGGACATGAAATATCTCACTGGAAAAACGACTGACCTAGAAAAGAAATCCAGGAGAGATTATTTAAAAATTATGGGACTATCTAAAAGTCATGAGTAAAAAGAGAGCCTAGACATCATCTTTCATGAAATTATCCAGGAAAATTGCCCTGATATTCTAGAACCAGAAGGTAAAATAAATATTGAATGAATCCACCGGTTACCTCCCGAAAGAGATCCAAAAAGAGAAACTCATAGAAACATCGTGGCCAAATTCCAGAGTTCCCAGTTAAAGGAGAAAATATTGCAAGCAGCTGGAAAACACAATTCCAGTATTGTGGAAATAAAATCAGGATAACACAAGATCTAACAGCTTCTACATTAAGGGATCAAAGAGCATGGAATAGGATATTCCAGAAGTCAAAGGAACTAGAACTAAAACCAAAAATCACCTACCCAGCAATACTGAGTATAATAATTCAGGGGAATAAATGGTCTTTCAATGAAATAGAAGATTTTCAAGCATTCTTGATGAAAAGACCAGAGATGCAAAGAAAATTTGACCTTCAAACAGAAGAATGAAGAGAAGCATGAAAAGGTAAACAGCAATGAGAAGTCCTAAGGGACTTACTAAATTTGGAGTCTTTACATTCCTATTTGGAAAGACAATATTTGTAACTCTTGAAACTTTTCAATATCTGGGTAGTTGGTGGGATTACACACACACACACACACAAACTTGCATGCACACACAGAGAGACGGAGAGTACAGAGTGAATTGAAGAGGATGGAATCATACTTTAAAAAAATGAAGGTAAACGGTGAGAGAAATGTTTTGGGAGGAGAGAGGGAGAAATGGAATGGGGTAAATTATCTTTCATAGAAGAGGCAAGCAGGAGACTTTTTAGTGGAGAGAAAAGGAAGGGAGCTGAAGGCAAACATGAAGTTTACTCCCATTATATTCGACTAAAAGAAGGAATAAAATGCACACTCATTTTGCGATGAAACCCTATCTTACAATACAGGAAAGTGGGGGAGAAGGGGATAAGCAGGGTAGGGGGAATGATGGAAGGGAGGGCAATGGGATAAGGGGGCAATTTGAAATCAACACTCTTGGGGAGGGACAGAAACAAAAGAGAGAATAGAACTAATGGGGGGCAGGATAGGATAGAGGGAAATACAGTTAGTCTTACACAACACGACTATTATCGAAGTCATTTGCAAAACTACACAGAAATTGCCTATATTGAATTGCCTGCCTTCCCAACAGGAATGGGTGGGGAGGGAGGGATGGGGAGAAGCTGGAACTCAAAGCTTTAGGAACAACTGTTGCGTATTGTTCTTGCTACTAGGAATAAGAAATACAGGTAATGGGGAATAGAAAGTTATCTGGCCCTACAGGACAAAAGTGAAGATGGGGACAATGGAAGGGAAGAATGACAGAAGAGAGGGCAGATTGGTGATAGGGGAAATTAGAATACTTGGTGTTTTGGGGTGGGGGAGGGGAAATGGGGAGAAAATTTGGAACCCAAAATTTTGTGAATGTCAATGTAAAAATTTAAATAAATAAATTTAAATAAATAAAAACGTTTAATAATAAAGAATCATTCAATGTTAAAAAAAAAAACTAATAAAAATGTATTCAAGAAGAGAAGAAGCAGGAATATAAAAATCTTCTTCCACCTAAAGGTTAAAGGGAAACTGTAGAGATTCTTTCTCTGATAAGAAAACTTGTGTTGTTGTTGTTTTTCCCAAGCTTTTTTGATAGGTTTTATTTTTACATCACAAACATTTACACATGATTCCCAGTTTGTTAAGGGTCTTCTGAATCAAAATAACAGGTAAAAGTAAAGCAAAAAATCAATGGGGATCTGTTTCTCTTTGTGTTTTAAGAGAAAAATTTAATGAATCATGGATTAAAATTCGGAATGCATGGTGATTGCAATTTTTTTATACTTAATCTGAAGTTTATGTTATTTGGATGTTCATTTCTTAGATTATTGTGACTTGGAACCAATGTTCAATTGAGTGTTGAAAGTTTTCATTCACTGTCTTCATATCACTTGGATGTTGATTCATTGGTGAATGGTTTTTCATGGATTACATCTTGACTTATATACTTCAGTCACTATATGAGTCCATGACTTATAGACACATAGTATTCCCAGAAAACTATCAACATTAATAATGTAGAAATTTACCTTGTTTTTTTTTTTTATGGACAAAATGAGGAACCTAGGTAAGATTCTCATATTGAACATGATTTGCAAAGGAGTCAAATCAACAGCAGAGATTTATAGGAAAGACTTTTCTTTTTGTTGCCTGTCCACAGAATATAGCTGAACCTGTATTCTCCCCTGTATCATGTATCAATCTCTTTTTAATCCTGTGACACCCATTTACTAATGCATATACACATGTAGAGATAGATGAAAAATGCTTTTTTTTTCCCTATCACCAATCTGCCCTCTCTTCTATCATTCTTCCCTTTCATTGTCCCCATCTTCTCTTTTGTCCTGTAGGGCCAGATAACTTTCTAAATAGAACTATTTATCATAGACTGGACGTCAGGTTCCTTTTTTTTCTTTTCTTCTCCTCTTCCCCACTTAAGGATGTAGAAATACAAGCAAAATATTGCATATTTTTCATTTAGGCCAAAGGGATGTAATGACTACAAAGAAATTAAGAGCATATGTAATCACTGAAGAACTATATACAAATAAACTAACAAGTTATATATCATGAAAAGTATTTGTCTTTTTTTCTTTTTTGGTAGGTAATTGAACTTGATGAGAAGTACCATTGTGTAAATTTTGAATGAGGCTGTATTCAGGCAAGGAAATTAGACTGCGATTCTCACAGACTTGAGAAGCTGAATCATATAATCTGTAATAACGTGTAGAACTTCTGTTCAAATAATTAAATGATTTTAATCAGAAACAAAAGAGAAAGCATAATCCTTAATAAAATATTTACACTCTCTTTTAGTCATGGATATTTACAGAAGTTTTTTTTCCCTTATTTCTATAAGGTGTAGCTCAATCTTACTGATAAAAGATAAAATATATATATATATATATATATATATATATATATATATATATATATATATATATATATATATATATATATACATATATATATTTGGTCGATTTCATCCTGTGCTCACTTAATGGGAATGACCAAGTGTGGCTGTTGACAGTTACCTCATAAATTAGCTATGTAAGAAACATGAAATAAAATCAATAGATCAAATAATTCTTATCTAAATCAACCTTTGAGATATGAATTTGGTCATTCTGCACCAATTTGTTTTTTTTTTTTTTCCACATCAGGATATTCATCAGGATGACTTCTACAGGGCTCAGGAGAAGAAAGTGTGGCTGGTGACTTTGCACACACTTCCCTCACTCTAAAGAAATTCAACTACAACTCACGTCATTATTTGTCTGATGTCATGGTCTTCTTGGAAAAGAAGTATGAACACAGATCTATGAGAAGACCAAGATGCTTGAATGGGGACCCAGTTGACTGAGGAACTCAGCTCATCCTGTCCTTTCTGTCCCACCCTTTCCTCTCCAAAGGAAGGTAAATGTGGATGGCCAGAGGAGGTTCAGTTAATTTGGGACTTCTTTCCTTCCTTCCATCCTTCTTCCCTGCCTTATCTTGTCATTTCTTGTTGTCTCTTGACCTTTCCTATCTTTTCTTACATTTTCTTTCTCAAATCCTTAAACATAGTGTTCTCTGAAGCCCATAGAGCATACAACAATAGGTCCTTGCCCAAACTCCACTTAACGTCTCTTTTCTGGACTCTCCTGGCTTCAGAGTGATTATCAATCATAAATGTTGCCTTTCCCTTCCAAGTTACATTTACTTACTTTTTTTCTGTTGCTTATTAAAGGGATCATTCTCTGATTACTTCTTAAAGAGACCTATTCATTTAATTGGCAACCTCACTCAAAGTGAGTACCTAAATTATCTGGTCCAGAAGGCTCAGGAGAAGAAATGAGGCTTGTGACCTGCGAAACCCTCACTCATTCAAAACAAATTCTACTGCAAGTCATATAATTACTTCTCTGATGTCATGGTCTCCTTGGAAAATGAAGGATTAACACGGACCTGGGAGTAGACAGAGATGCTTGAATGGTGACCCAACTAACTGGGGAACTCAGCTCACTGTCTCCCTTCTGTCCCCCCTTGCTTCTCCTCTCAAAATGAAGGTTAATTTGGATGGCCAGTTAACTTGAGGCTTAAAGAACGCCTTCCTTCCTTCTTTCCTTGTCTTGTCTTAACCTGTCCTCTCCTCTCCTGTCTTGTCTTTCCCAAAACTTTTAAATCAGTGCACTCTGAAGCCCATAAAGCACGCAACCATAGTTCCCTGCCCAAACTCCACTTAATTACTCTTTTCTAGAAAATCTTGGCTTCAAAGTGATTATCAATATTAATGCTTGCCTTTCTCCTTCCAGGGTCATTCCTTTTCTTTTTTTCTTTGGCCCATTAAAGGGGCAATATCCTGATTACTTCTTAAAGAGGCTTATTCACTGAATGGGAAATACCTCACTCTAAGTGACTACTTGAATAGGCCAAGGCCTCATACTGCATCCTGGGCCTTTTGCAGTCATTGAGATTATTATCCGATCACTGAATCAAGAAGATTCAGGAGAAGAAATGAGGCTGATGACCTTACACAGCCCTCCCTTATCCAAATCAAATTCAACTGCAAGTCATGTCATCATTTCTCTTATGTCATGGTAGTCTTTGAAAACAAAGGATGAACATAGACCCATGAGCAGACTGAGCTGCCAGAACGGGTCCCCATCTATCTGGAGAACTCAGTTCATCCTCTCCTTTTTGCTTGCTCCCCTCTTCCCATTCCTATCCATAGGAAGGTCAATTTGAATGGCCAGAGGAGGTCCAGTTAAATTGAGCCTTATGGGCCTACTTCATTCATCCCTTCTTTCTTTCCTTCCTTCCTTCCTTCCTTACTTCTTTCCTTCCTTTTAGTCCTTTGTCTGAAGTCACAGGACCAGGGTTCGAATCTTAGCTCTACCACTTAACGACATATGTGACTCTGGACAAAATCATCTGGCTTTTTAAAGTTTTACTTTGATCATCTTTAAAAGAAGGGCTTTGAATTGGATTCTCAAGTCTCTTATAGTCCTAAATTCAGGATAATATGAGCTGTAATCCATTACTACATCCTTGCCTCTGGTTATGCCATCCTTCCCAGACCTGACCTCTTCTACAATATGAGGTTCGCTGGACTATGTGATCCCAATAAAGCTGTATGATTCCTACTTCTCCTTTAAGGGAGAGCTCAAGTTCCATTTCCCCTGTAGGACTTTTCCTAACCACCCAAACCCACAGTTCCTTCGTTTTGACTGCTGAGGGACTTATTGCTTCCACCACTTATTTGACATTTAAGACATATAGCCTATTATCATTTCTCTCTCTGTGTGTCCACACCTTGCTCCAGTCAGTCCTCCCTTCTATTACCCACTATTTTTTCATCCCCGTGCCCTTCTATTTTTCTGTGGGGCAAAAAATAGATTACCATATCCCATTTTCTGTATATCTTACTTCCCAGTTGCATACAAAAAATTTTTTAAAGTTCATTTTTAAGGCTTTGAGTTCCATATTCTCTCCCTTCCTACCTCACAACACACCCATGTAAAACATTTCCATAACAGTCATGTTGTGAAAGAATAATGACATCTTTCTCTGTCGTGTCCTGCCCTCTAAAGTACTATGTTCACTCCCAAAACCCATCCTCTCACAATAGTACTTCCTTCTGATTATCCTTTTCCCTAATTTGCTGTCCCTTCTATTATTTTCCCTCTCCTACCCCCTTCCTCCATCATCCTGCAGGGTAACATAGCTTTCCATACACTACTGAGTATGTGTTATTCCCCCCTTAAGCCAAATCCTATGAGAAGAAGGCTTACTTATTCCCTTTCTTCTCCCTCTCTTCCTTTCCATTGTAAAAGTTTTTCTTCACTCTTTTATGTGAGATAATTTTTTACATTTTACCTGTCTCTTTCTTTTACCCTGAGTACATTCCTCTCAACAGTAAATTTTATATTTTAGGTATTCTCCCTTCATATTCAGCTCACTCTGTGCCCTGTGTCTATTTCTATATGTATATCTATCTATCTGTCTATCTATCTATCTATCTATCTATCTATCTATCTATCTATCTATAGGTGTGTGTATACTCATATACATACCTACACATAAATAATACACACCTACATATATGCAAATTCACACTTATATATATATATATATATATATATATATATATATACACATGCACACATTTTATACACACACACACATATATATATATATAAATATATATATATATATATATATATATATATATATGAACATATATGTATGTATGTATTCCCTATAACTAGCCTAATACTGAAAAAGGTCACATGAGTGGCAAACATCATCTTTCCACAGTTCAACTTTAATAAATCCCTTATGAGTTCTCTTTCTTGTTAACCTTTTTAATGTTTATCTGATTATTTTATTTATATTTATTTATTACTTATGATTACATTTATTATTTATTTATATTTATATTATTATTTAGCTCTGGTTTTTTCAAGAACAATGTTGGGAAGTCCTTTATTTCATTGAAATTCATTTTCCCCCTGAAGTATTATGCTCTGTTTTGGTGGATAGGTGATTCTTGGTTTTGACCTCTGGAATATCATATTGCAAGACATTCATTTCTTTAGTGTAGAAGCTGCTAAATTCTGTCTCATACTGATTGTATTTCTACAATACTTGAATTGTTTCTTTTTACGTGCTTGAAATATTTTCTCCTGAAATGTGAACTCTGGAGTTTAGCTACAATATTCTTAGGAGTTTTGCCTTTGGGGTGTCTATCAGGAGGTGATCAATGAAGTCTTTCCACTACTGCTTAACTCTCTGGTTATAGAATATCAGGGACGTTTTCCTTGATAATTTCTTGGAAGATGATTTCTACGTTCTTTTTCTTAATCACAGTCTTCAGGTAGACTAATAATTTTAATAAGATCTCTCCTCAACCTGTTTTCTATGTCATTTGCTTTTCCAATGAGTTATTTCACATTATCTTCTCTTTTTTATTCTTTTGATGTTGTTTTATAATTTCTTGATATTTCAAAAGTTATTGGCTTTCATCTTCTGCATTCTAATTTTCAAAGAAATATTTTCTTCAATGAGCTTTTGGACCTCATTTAACATTTGCCCAATTCTGCTTTTCAAGGAGTGTCTTTTGCAATTTGGGTTAATCTCCTTTTAAAGGTGTTACTTTCTTGCATCACTTTCATTTCTCTTCCCAGTGTTTTATCCACCTCTCTTAGTTGATTTTCCAAATCCTTTTTCAGCTCTTCTAGGGCCTGAAACCTTTTCATATTTTTGGAGGCTTTGGATGTAGGAGGTTTGACCTTGCTGTATTCTTCTGGTTGTATGCTTTGTTTTTCCTCACCTGAAAGGATGGAAGAGAGTACCTTTGAACCAAGAAAGTAAGCTTACATAGTCTTATTTTTCTCCTTTTGGGACGTTTTTCCAGTCTATCACTTGAGTTTTGAATCCTTTGTTCAGTGGAATTTATACTACCCCAGGCGTCAGAAGTTTTGTGCAGCTATTCTCTGAGATATCTCTATTGACCTGTCAGTTCTCAGTTCCTCCAAAGTGATATAGTCGTGGGAGAGATGTTTACTCCTCTGGTGTGTGAGCAACCGCAATGCCTCTTTTCTGCCCTGAAGCTTGAATTAGATTTCCCTCTCCACAGGCACTACCCGCTTCACCTTTCCAGTGCTCCTTCACAACCCAGAATTGCCACTTAGTACTGAGAACAAGTTCAGTCACTCAGTTCCCCCACCCTCTGTAGACCAAGAGCTCCAGAATCAGCCACTGCAATGTTTCCCTCTCATACAGGTGAAAGATCTTTCTCACTGATCTTTAAAGCTATCTTTTATGTTTCTGGGATGAGAAATCTGGAAAGTACAGCAGCTGCCTGTGATTCAACATCCTGAAGCTTGCTCCAGCCATATCTGTGCTGGCAAGGTCCGTGCTGGGCTGCTTTCTGCTCCCATGTTGAGCTTGCTCTGCTCCAAGCTAGGTGCAATAAATCTTTTCTGTCAGCTTTTCCAGTTGTTTTGGGCTAGAAATCTGTTTCCGTCTCTAACTTTGTGGTTTTGCGGCTCTAGAGTTTGTCCAGGGTCATTTTTGACAAATATTTAATAAAAGGACTTTGGGGAAGAGCTCAAGCTAACTCATGCTTATGCTCCACCACAAAATTGAAAAATGCCAAGAGACCTCAAAATGCCTCTAATTTCACTGATAAATAAAATTTTAAATGAAATTCTTATTATATGTTTCAAGTGGTCATCCAGTTTCTTTACTTTTTAGGTCAAAATTGTTGCAGTGCATAATCTGTTATCTCTTTATGATATAGACCTAGAAGTCGTATTGCCAGATAAAATGGTATGCAGTTTCAGTGGCTTTTGGGAATGCTACTAAATTGTTCCCTAGAATGTTTGGAAGAGCTCACAACTCCACCAATAATGCATTAGTGTTCTAATTTTCCTACATGCATTCCAACATTTATCATTTTCCTTTTCTGTCATATTAGCAAACTGGATAGATGTTAGGTGGTACCTTGGAGCTGTTTGGATTAGCATTTCTCTAATAAATAGATATTTAAAGCATTTTTATTTGACTATATATATAGTATTAATTTCTTCATCCGAAAACTGGCAGTTAATATGCTTTGACCATTTATCAATTGGAGAATGATTCGCATTCTCATAAATTTGACTCAGTTTTCTGTATATTTGGGAAACAAGGCCTTTATAAGAGAGATAGCCTATAAAAATTTTCTCTAATTGTTTGTTCATAAATCTTTCCTTCTCCATAGATAGGACAGGTAAACTATTACTTGCTCTCCTAGTTTGTTTATACTATCACCCTTTGTGTCTGAATCATGTACCCATTTTAACCCTATCCTCGCATATGGGGTAAGATGTTGGTCCATGCCTAGTTTCTGCAATATTAAATTCCATTTCTTCCCAGCTGTTTTTGTCAAACAGTCAGTTTTCCTCCTAGAATTTTGAGTCATTGGATTTATCAAACAGTAGATTAGTGCTGTCCTATGCCTTGTGTAAGCTACCCTATTTCACTGATGCACCACTCAATTTGTTAGCCAGTGCCCAATAGCTTTAATGATTACTGCTTTATAATACAGTTTTGGATCTGGTGTAACTAGATCTTTCCTTGCATTTTTTTTTTCATTAATTATCTTGAAATGCTCTACTAAATGACTGACAAATTTAGCTCATTTGAGATGTTTTGATCTTCACAACAGTCCTAATATTACAGTTGAGTAAACTGAAGGAGATAGATGTTAAGTGCCTTGTCCAGTAAAACAGCATGATTAAATGTCTAAGACTGAATTTGACCTCAAATATTTCTACTTCTAATTCCAAAACTCTATCTACTGTGCAATTTATGTGGCTAACCAATGTTTCTCTGATATTCAACAGAAAGACTAATGGTGGATATATAGATCTGACATTAAACTGAATAGAAATAAAACCAATGAAATCCAATGATTATATTTATTTTGTAGAGAGAGAAGAGAGCCACAGATAAAGCCTTAGGGTATTTCCTTTTAGAGATGCAGGTTGGGAGTAATGACATACTATACTTAGGAACAGTGTACCAGATAGGGGAATAAAGAAAAGAGGAAGCAGTATGAAAATTTCAGAGGACAGTGGTAAAAGATTGTAATTGCTAGATATTTCAACAGTGTACTTAGTCAACTACTTGACTATCAATCTGGATTTGCCACAAAAAGTGGAGTCAGGTAGATTATTGATATACCCAGGCCTGATTGTTTACTCTCAGTTCCCTACATGTCATTCAAAAATTATCAGAAGTTTGTTCATATATTAGTCCTCTGAAAATGACTTTTCTGAGGTGGATGTAAGATGGCAGAATAGGAGGACAGACCTATTGAAGCTCTCCTACATAGCCCATAACATACATGTAAATAATGACTCCAAACAAATTCTAGAGCAGCAGAAGCCACACAACAATAAAGTGAAAGAGATTTAGAGCACAACAAAACCTGAAAGACCAATAACAAAATTTTTCTCACTGAACTAAGAGCAGAGCCCAGCTCAGCCTTGGCCACATGGCATGGAGAGGACTATGATCTATGGTTTCCAGATTGCTCAACCCACAAACACCAAAGACAATTTCAAAGATCAATGAGAAATCTCTTTCACCTGGGTGAGGACAGAATGGGGTCTGGCCCCACTGACAACAGCCACTACAGTGGCAGAAACCATTTTGGGAGCCATCTTCTCCAAAGGGAAACTGCTATTATAGTCTAGAATCAGAGGGTAAAATAAATATTGAAAGGATCCACATATCACTTCCTGAAAGAGTACCAAAAAGAAAAACTCCTAGGATTATTGTAGCCAAATTCTAGAGTTCCCAGGTCAAGGAGAAAATATTGCAAGCACCTAGAAAAAAGGAATATTAGTATTATGGAAATATAATCAGGATAACACATCCTACATTAAGGAATCAGATGGCTTGGAATACAAAATTCCAGAAGTCATAGGAATTAGGATGAAAACCAGGAATCACCTACAAAGAAAAATTGAGTATAATACTTCAGTGGAAAAAATGGTCATTCAATGAAATACAAGAACTTTCAAGCATTCTTGACGAAAATACCAGAGCTTAATAGAAAATTTGACTTTCACAAACAAGAATCAAAAATGCATGAAAAGGTAAACAGAAAAGAGAAATCATAAGGGACTTATTAAAGTGGAACTGTATACATCTCTGCATGGAAAGATATTTGTTATTCTTGAATCTTTTCTCAGTATTTGTGTAGTTGGGGGGATAACACATACATACAGGCACACACACACACACACTTGCATACACACACACACAGAGGGGTCACAGTGAGTTGAATAGGGAGGGATGATATATAAAAAGTAAAATTAAGGGGTGAGAGAAAAATATATTGCGAGGAGAAAGGGAGAAATGGAAAGGGGCAAACTATTTCTCATAAAGAGGCAAGAAAAAGCTTTTTCAATAGAAGGGAAATGGGGGGATGTAAGAGAGGAAAAATGAAGCTTACTCTTATCCCATTTCGTTTAAGGAGGGAATAATATACAAATTCAACTGGGAACGAAAATCTATCTTACACTCCAGGAAAGAAGGGGAGAAGAGGAGAAGTGGAGTGGTGGGATGATAGAAGGGAGAGCAAATGGAAGGATGGAGTAATTAGAAGGGACAAGGTCAAAAGAAAGAATAGAATAAATGGGGGGCAGGATAGGATGGAGGGAAATGTAGGTAGTCTTTCACAACATGACGATTATGGAAGTCTTTTGCAACATTAAACATATGTAGTCTATATTGAACTGCTTGCCTTTTCAATGGGGATATTTGGGGAGGAAGGAAGGGAGAGAAGTTGGAACTCAAAGTTTTAGGAATGAATGTTGAGTATTCTTTCTGCATGAAACTGGGAAATAAGAAATATTGGTAATGGGGTATAGAAATCTTATCTTGCCCTACACGAAAAGAGAGAAGATGTGCATAAGGGAAGGGAGGGGTGTGAAGGAAAGGAGGGTAGATTGGAGGAAGGGATAACCAGAATGCAGAATCTTTTGCGGTGCAGAGAAGGAGGAGATGGGGAGAAAATTTGGATCTCAAAATTGTTTGGAAAGGAATGTTGAAAACTAAAAGCAAATGAATAAAATTTTAAAATAAGAACGTCTTTTCTTTCTGCCTATTTTTGTCATAAATTTTTATCCAAATAGTTGAACTGTTTCAATTTTAATGTTTATTTCACTTGATTCAAGATGCATACTTCCTGTTAATAGCAAAGTTTAAGTGTATAAAAAAACAATCATATGATACCTAAGATGAGTTGAAGGATTTCTCTTGGGGCAATGCAAGATTATAATTGCATCCTTTCCTTTATTGATTTCAGTTTTGCTTATTTTTTTTGGTGAACAAGGCAGCTATCAATCGTCAAGCAAATAGAGTGGAGCTGGCCCCCGCAATTATCTCCTGGTCAGATGTCTCTCAGTCATTACTACTTTCTTCAAAGAGATGCTGTCAGTTTTCACTTTAATTCCCAGACTTCTAAGAAGGATCATTTTAATTACAAGACTTTTTTTCGTGAATTTCCTGTTGTCTTTAAGTATGATAGATTCACATGGTTGAGTTGTCAGCTACACACTATACATATTTGAATATATACTTATTAATTTTTTCTTATTCTGACAGATATGACATATGCTTCAAGTATTGCTACATAAAAGACGTTTGCCTTCCACAATGCTGTATGATTTATCTTTCAGGTATGGTATAAAAACTAAACAGGACTAAATGTGAATTTTACATGCAAAAGGAAAAGCACAATAATACCAGTAGGGTTATTTTGGTTTAAAATTCAGTCAGCTCCCATTTATCCCAGTTTTGATCTAAAAACCAGACCTTAGAAGCCTGCTGTCAAAAGTGAAACTCTCGTATACGCAACAGTCTGCAAAAGATAGAAGGAGTGGCTTGTTAGTAACTGTGTCAAGGAATTTCCATGACCTGTTTCTCCCACATAATCCATACTGATAACTGACTTTCTACTTCTATTGCTCTAGAGTGTAGTAAGAGAAAGCTTCTTCTAATCTATACTTATCTAGGAGGAAAAGGGCACGGGAAATCCTTTAAACAGCTGGAACAGCAGCTGATCTCTAGCAATGTAAGCTAGATAGATTAAGAATAATGATATTGGGATAGTCCCATGCTATGCTAGGCATGTGGGATAAAGGGAAAAAAACAAAGTACGTTACATTGTATTGGCGAAATGGTAACCATATATGAAACTAAATTTAGAGTGAAAACTCAGAATCTCAAATACCTGAGCAATAACATTGTCCCTAGTTTACTGCTGAAAACATTTCCTTTAAAAGAAACCCTAGTGTTTATGGTGCCTGTGGACTTCTTCCCCGAAACAGAGTGGTAGGGTAGAATGGTCAGTGCCTGTACTGAATAAGCACATCTAATATTTGAGTAAAATAGGGCTCATTGTTCTACCAATAAGAGTATAGAAACAATTACTGAGAGCATATGACTTCATGGCTGGAAGCTTTTTCAACACAGATATATCAATATGTTTTCATCAATGTGGTAACTGCCTCCACCCTTTGAAGAATTATATAGGCTCTATAACCTAGGATCCACAAATACACATCATTAGGCAAATATCCTGGTATCACAGAGCCTCTCTAATATTAAAATGTTCCTGTAGAGAATAGCATCACGATTACCTGTTATAACTTTTGAGTAACTAAGTCGTTCCTTGGATAGAGTGCTGGAGCTGTAGTCAGGAAGACTCATCTGGCCTCAAACACTTACTAGTTACATTTCCTTGTGCAAGTCACTTGATCCTGTTGTGTTAGGCAACTCATTTGTTTTATGAACTAGAGAAGAAAATGACCGATTCAGTTTCTCTGCCAAGTAAATCTCAAATAAGGTCATGCAGAACCAGATATTACCGAAATGATGGAACAACAATACCAACAACAACAACAAACCACAATAGCTTTGAGAACACAAGGTGCTTTCACACAATGATGAAGCACTAATAAAATTATGAATGCTTTCAAAAAGGTGAGCTGTTTTAAAATCTGATTTTAAATTGATGTTGAGAGGAATACATTTTTCTAATTTGGTATGATTGCATGCTGAAAATGCTAAGAATTTATGAAATGGAATGGAATGGATATGACAACAATAGCAGATTTCTAAGGCCTAGCTTATTTATTCATATAACAATTACAGACAACGCCTCTTCTGTCTCCCCAATAAGACTCCTTGAAAACGTCATTCTTACATGTATAGTTTATACATATTATTTTACATACTAGGTCAAAAATAAAAATATGTGTTTTATACATACTATGTTCTTTTTCAGCTATGCACATACTTTACTACTCTAGTAAAATGCAAGTTTCTAGAGGGCAGGAACAGATATAATTTGATTTCTCATTTCAAATCCTTAACAAAATGCTTTTCTTTTTTTATAAATTGGTTTATTAAACGTTTTACATTTATTTTCACAAAATTTTGGGTTCAAAATTTTCTCCCCTTTTGTCCCCTCATCCCACGCCAATACATGGAGCATTCTAATTTCCCCTATCACCAATCTTCCCTCTCTTCTATCATCACTCCCTTCCCTTGACCCCATCTTCTCTTTTGTGCTGTAGGGACAGATAACCTTCTATTCCCCATTACCTGTATTTCTTATTTACTAGTAGCAAGAACAATACTCAACAGTTGTTCCTAAAACTTTGAATTGCAACATCTCCCTATACCTCCCTCCCCACCCATTCCCTTTGGGAAGGCAGGCGATTCAATATGGGCCATATCTGTGTAGTTTTGCAAATGACTTCGATAATAGTCATGTCGTGTAAGACTAACTATATTTCCCTCCATCCTATCCTGCTCCCCATTATTTTTGTCCTGTCTTTTGATCCTGTCCCTCCCGAAGTGTTGACTTCAAATAGCTCCCCCCTCCCATTGCCCTCCCTTCCATCATTCCCCCCCCACTGCTTACCTCCTACTCCCCCACTTTCCTGTATTGTAAGATAGGTTTTCATACGAAAATGAGTGTGCATTTTATTCCTTCCTTTAGTCGAATGCGATGAGAGTATACTTCACGTTTTTTTCTCAGCTCTCCTCTTTCTCCCTCCACTAAAAAGTCTCCTCCCTGCCTCTTCTATGAGAGATAAGTTGCCCCAATGCATTTCACCCACTCTCCTCCCAATATATTTCTCTCTCACGGTTTACCTTAATTTTTTTAAACATATGATCCCATCATATTCAAGTCACTCTGTGCTCTCTGTCTCTGTGTGTGCGTGCATGTGTGTATGTGTGTGTGTTCATGTGTCGGTATGCGTATGCATATGTGTGTGTGTGTGTGTTGTGTGTGTAATTCCACCAACTACCCAGATACTGAAAAGTTAAAACAGTTACAAATATTGTCTTTCCATGTAGGAATGTAAACAGTTCACCTTTGGTAAGTCCCTTATTACTTCTTTTTGCTGTTACCTTTTTCATGCTTCTTCTCATTCTTCGGTTTGATGGTCAAATTTTCTTTTCATCTCTGGTCTTTTGATCAAAAATACTTGAAAATCCTCTATTTCATTGAAAGACCATTTTTTCCCCTGAAGTATTATACTCAGTTTTGCTGGGTAGGTGATTCTTGGTTTGAGCCCTAGTTCCTTTGACTTCTGGAATATCCTATTCCACGCCCTTTGGAAGGAAAAAAGAATATGCCTAAATTTTCCCCAAACCAGCATCACAAGCCAACGTTAGTTCATTGTACGAAGATTTTCAGAAGTATTTAAAAACATAGCACATGAAATTGACAATACTTATTGCCTTTTTTTCCCAAAAATCCCTACTTTAGAAGATAGAGTTTTTCATTGTTTCAAAAACAAGACAGAGGAAAAGGAAAAGGAAGAGGCAAAGGAGGAGGAGAAGAGGAACAACCACTGCAATAGCCGTTAAAATTAATTATCTAAGATAAAAGAAAGTAAGAATGATGTTCCCAAGCCATCTATAATCATAATATAGAAAGGTAACAGTTGCCCATCATATCAAGTTACCTGATTTGTCAGATATCAGAAACAAGGACTGTTTTCCAGAGTTAAATTTCGTAAAAGAAGAATAAAAAATACAGAACCTAATTTTGAATAAAACCTAATTGGACAAAGCAAGTAACCTTTCTAATTAGCTTCTCCTAGACTTTCTTAACTCTGCCCAGAAGTCCTTACCTTGTAGCAGGTACATTTTCAACAAGATAGCATACTGGGAAAGACGAACTTGTGCTCATTAATTGAAACTCACCCTCATCTTCCTTAGAAGATTCCTTTACTCAGCTTAATTGTAGCTCACGATAAAAAAAGGGGCGGGTAAATTTATCCACTAAGACTAAAAAGAGGAACTTATCCTCTGGCTAGATGCTCTACAGCTGACAGGAAGAAGAACTTAACCTCTGGCAGGCACCACTCCCTGACTCCCCATATTGCCAACATGATATTCACAGCACCCATGACAGCCAAGAATATGCCAACACAACTCTGAATCACTAAATGAAACAGACACTTCACATGGAAAACAGAACCAAAACATTTATTCAGATACCAGAAAGTCAAATTCCAACACCAGAAATACCTCTATCAGCTTCTACATTGAGGTATCAAAGGGCCTGGAATAAAATATTCCAGAATTCAAAGGAACTGGTATTAAAACCAAGAAACATCTATTCGGCGAAACTGAGTATAGTACTTCAAGGGAAAAAATGGTCATTCAATGATATAGAGGACTTTCAAGAATTCTTGATGAAAAGACCGGAACTGAAGAGAAAATTTGAATTTCCAACACAAGAATCAAGAGAAGCATGAAAAGTTAAACAGGAAAAAGATATCATAAAGGACTTTCCTACAGGGAAAGATATTATGTGTAACTCTTGAAAGTTTTGTCTGTATTTGAGAAGATGGAGGGATTATACACAAGAACATAGTTGTCCCCACTAACTCTTACCTCCTACTTTCCTTCCAGCCAACAAAAAAAGGCACTTTTGGCACTAAACAGGAGCAAAAGACTTAATGTCCTATATGAGTCATTGCCACATATGAATATTGTTGCAAATATGTGGTTCACTCTTCTACTTCATGCTGATATATTCGTAAATATGTAAAAGTGTAATAAAATAATAAGTTCACTGCATAAAGGTAAGGGACAATACTGTGTGATACTTCTTGTTGACTCACACAATATGAATTCTGAAACACAGAGGGCTATAATGATAGATTACAAAAAGTGAGTGGTTTAGTCTTGATTGAGTCTGCAATCAATCCAAAAGTGGGTTTTTTTTTTTTATTACACTGAAATTTCTTCTTTGCACATCAGTATTCCAAAGCATGGGACTGCATACACATATCTCCACAAAAAAATGAGGGAAAGAAAAGTATCTACCAGGGTTGTTGTGGGGAAAAAATGAGACCATATTTGCAAAGTACCTTGTAAACTATTAAAGTACCATATAAATCCTAGATATCATTAGTAGCCACTTTATCTATCTCTTCATCAATCCTTTCTTATTGCCTCTTTCCTCCCTTTTAGCCACCTTCCCCTTTCTACCCCCTTCCTTTCCTACTGTCTATAAAGCTATTTAGGATTATCTGCTTAAGTTTATTGTTCCGTCCTTTAAACAAATCAGAGGAGAGTACTTCTCACACAATGCTCATCTCCTTCCCCTCTTTCCCTCTACTATGATTTTGTACTTTTTCTCGTGATGTAATGTCCCATTTTCTGCTTCCTCCTTTTCACACCTCCTATTACAATTCCTTCTCATACTTAAATCATATTTTTTATCATGATATCATTTACTTTATACACGATCCAGCCTCACAATTCTCAAGATTACCAGGTACAATCTTCCCTTATAGGGAGGTAAACAGTTTGCCCTAATTGAGTAAGAAGTTATTCTCCCCATCCACCTGTTTACAATTTTATGATTCTCTTGAGACCTGCATTTGAAGATCGAGAAAAGTAATATTTTCTCCTTCAGTTGACAGCTCTGGAATTTGGCAACTATATTTCTTAGGGTTTTGCGTTTGGGATCCCTTTCAGGAGGGGAACAGAGGATTCTTTTGATGACGATTTTGCCCTCTGAATCTAGCACTTCTAGGCAGTTTTCCTTGATGATTTCCTGGAAGATATTTTCCAGGCTCTTTTCTCCATCATGAGTTTCCGGCAGGCCAATAACTCTAAAGTTTTCTCTTCTGGATCTATTTTCCAATTAGATATTTAACATTTTCCTCTATCTTTGACTTCTTTAGACCTTGTTTGACTGATTCTTGCTGTCTCATTGAGTCATTATTTTCTACTTGCCCAATTTTAATCTTTATCAAATTGTTTTCTTCCATTAACTTTTGCATCTCCTCTTCCATCTCTCCAATTTTTCCTTTTAATGAGCTATTTTCTCCCGGAAATTTTTGTACTTCGTTTTCCATTCGACCAATTTTCCCAGTTAGGTTTGGGATTTCCTTTTCCATTTGACCTTTTAGGGAGTTATTTTCCTTTTCCATTTGTTCAATTTTCCTTTTCAAAGAGATGTTCTCATCAGTGAATTCCTTTATCAAAATTTGAAAATCGTTGTCCAGTTTATCTTCTATTTCCTTCTTCAGCTGTTCCAGGACAGGTGTTTGTGCTTGCGAGTAATTCATAGTCCCTTCTGAAGTTTCAGATTGAAGTGCAGCTTAGCTCTGACCTCTTTCGTGTTTGTGTTTTGGTCCTTATCCCCATAGAAAGATTCTATGGTTCTTTCTCCCCTCTGTTTTCTCCTGTTCATGATGTTGATTGAGTATTGTAGCTTCTGGTTCTTTCAGTGAGAAACTACAGAACTGAGGGAAAGGAGCCAAGATGATGGAGTAGAAAGACTCAGGTATGCTAGCTCCAACCAACTGACCCCAAAGGTCCACCACGAACCGGACAACTGAGGCCAGCCTTGGCCTGCCCTGGCAGTGCGGCCCCGAGAGAAGTAGATCCGAGCAGGCTTCAGGGAGGGAACCTCCAGCAGCCATGAAGGTCCCTCCACCCAAAGGCGATACGGGTAAGAGACACTTCTGGGCTGACCAAGAGGGGAGAGGGGTGTCTCCATAACTCAGGCGCCACGGGAGGCAGTGGCAGAGACAGCAGCAGAGGCAGTGTCGGCCAGGAGCTCCTGGAGCAGGCGGAAGCTCAGGGCCATTACAGAAGGTTTCCACATAAACCTCCTGAGGGAACTGAGCCTGGGAGGCAGTCTTGCCCCCAACTGAGAACATGAACTTAAGCTCAATTGAGTAGCAGCCATGCCCGCTGCTGAAAGCCCTGAGGCTGGAGAGCAGCATTGGTATCTTAGACCTCAAGAATTAGCTGGGCAGATATAGGCAGGGGTGGAGAGGAATCTCAGAAGTCAAGTAACTGGCTAGGAAAGTGCCCAGAAAAGGGAAGAAAAATAAGACCATAGAAGGTTACTTTCTTGGTGAACAGATGTTTCCTCCTTTCATTTCTGATGAGGAGAAACAATTCTTACCCTCAGGAGAAAGGCCAAGAAGTCAAGGCCCCTGTACCACAAACACCCAAAATAGATATCCAATGGGCTCAGGCCATGGAAGAGCACAAAAGGGATTTTGAAAATCAAGTTACACATGTGGAGGAAAAACTGGGAAGAGAAATGAGAGAGATGCAAGAAAAGCATGAAAAACGGGTCAATACCTTGCTAAAGGAGATCTAAAAAAATGCTGAAGAAAATAACACCTGGAAAAATAGGCTAACTCATTTGGCAAAAGCAGTTCAAAAAGCTAATGAGGAGAAGAATGCTTTCAAAAGCAGAATCAGCCAATTGGAAAAAGGGGTACAAAAGCTCACTGAAGCAAACAGTTCTCTCAAAATTAGAATGGAACAGATGGAGGCTAATGACTTTCTGAGAAACCAAGAAAGCATCAAACAAAACCAAAAGAAAGGAAAAAGGAAGAGAATGTGAAATATCTCATTGGAAAAACAACTGACTTGGAAAATAGATCCAGGAGAGACAATGTAAAAATTATGGGACTACCTGAAAGCTATGATCAAAAAAAAAAAGAGCCTAGACATCATCTTTCAGGAAATTATCAAGGAAAACAGCCATGATATTCTAGAACCAGTGGGCAAAATAAGTATTGAAAGAATCCATCAATCATCACCTGAAAGAGATCAAAAAGAGAAACTCCAAGGAACATTATGGTCAAATTCCAGAATTCCCAGGTCAAGCAGAAAATATTGCAAACAGCTAGAAAGAAAGAATTCCAGTATTTTGAAAATACAATCAGGATAACAAAAGATCTAACAGCTTCTACATTAAGGGATCAAAGGGCATGGTACAGGATATTCCAGAAGTCAAAGGAACTAGGACTAAAACCAAGAATCATCTACCCAGCAAAACTGAGTATAAGACTTCAGGGGAAAATAAATGGTCTTTCAAGGAAATAGAGGACTTGCAAGGATTCTTGATGAAAAGACCAGAGTTGAAAAGAAAATTTGACTTTAAAACACAAGAATGAGAAGAAGCATGAAAAAGTAGACAGCAAAGAAAAGTTATAAGGGACTTACCAAAGGTGAACTGTTAATATTTCTACATGGAAAGACAATGCTTATAACTCTTAAAACTTTTCAGTATCTGCATACTTTGTGGGACTACACACGCACAAACACACACACATGGAGACACAAACGCACACACATTTACAGGCGTGCATGCACACACATACAGACACAGAGAGCACAGAGTGAATTGCATAGGATGGGACCATATCTTAATAGAAATTAAGGTAAATAGTGAGAGAGAAATGTAGTGGGAGGAAAGAGGGTGAAATGGAATGGGGTAAATTATGTCTCATTCAGGAGGCAAGCATGAGACTTTTTAGTGGAGGAAAAAAGAGAAGAGCTGAGAAAAAAAAAGAAGTTTATCCTCATCACATTTGACTAAAGGAAGGAATAAAATGCACACTCATTTTGGTATGAAAATCTATCTTACAATACAGGAAAGTGGGCGAGAAGGAGATAAGCAGGGGAAGATGAAAAGGAGGGCAATGGGAGGAGGGAGCAATCTGACGTCAACACTCGGGGAGGGAAAAGATCAAAAGACAAAATAGAAACAATTGGAGGCAGGATAGGATGGAGGGAAATATAGTTAGTCTTACACAACACGACTATTATCGAAGTCATGTGCAAAACTACATAGCTATGGCCCATATTGAATTTCCTACCTTCCCAAAGGGAATGGGTGGGGAGGGAAGGATGGGGAGAATTTGGAACTCAAAGTTTTAGGAACAACTGTTGAGTATTGTTCTTGCTACTAGGAAATTAAAAATAGAGGTACTGGGGAATAGAAAGTCATCTGCTCCTACAGGAAAAAAGAGAAGGTGGGGATAAAGGAAGGGAGGGATGATAGAAGAGAGGGCAGATTGGTGATAGGGGAAATTAGAATGCTTGGTGTATTAGGATGAGGGAAGGGGATAAATGGGGAGATAATTTGGAACCCAAAATTTTGTGAAAATGAATGTAGAAAGTTAAATAAATAAATTTAACTTTTTTCTTTTCTTTCGTTTTCTTTTGTTTCATATTTCTTTTTTTCTCTAATATAAATTTATTTATTTAACTTTTTTACATTAATTTTCACAAAATTTTGCGTTCCAAATTATCTCCCCATTTATTCCCTCCCCCCACTCCAATACACCAATCATTCTAACTTTCCCTATCAACAATCTGCCCTCTCTTCTATCATCCCTCCCTTCTCTTGTCCCCATCCTCTCTTTTGTCCTGTAGGGCCAGATGACTTTCTATTCCCCATTAACTGTATTTCTTATTTCCTTGAAGCAACAACAATACTTAACAGTTGTTCCTAAAACACTGAGTTCCAAATACTGCCCATCCCTCCGTCCCCACCCATTTCCTTTGGGAAGGCAGGCAGTTCAATATAGGCCATATCTGTGTAGTTTTGTAAATGACGTCGATAACTGTCGTGTTCTGTAAGAATAACTCTATTTCCCTCCATCCTATCCTGCCCCCCATTGTTTCTATTCTCTGTTTTGATCCTGTCCCTCCCGAATAGTGTTGACTTCAGATTCCTCTGTTCTCCCATTGCCCTCCTTTCCATCATCCCTCCCACCCTGCTTGTCTCCTTCTCCCCCAATTTCCTGTACTGTAAGATGGGTTTTCATATCAAAATGAGTGTGCATTTTACTCCTTCCTTTAGTCGAATGTAATGAGGGCAAAATTCATGTTTTTTTCTCAGCTCTCCTCTTTTTCCCTCCACTAAAAAGTCTCCTGCTTGCCTCTTGAATGAGACATAATTTACCCCATTCTATTTCACCCTCTCTCCTACCACTACGTTTCTCTCTCACCGTTTACCTCAATTTCTTTTAAGATATGGTCCCTTCTTATTCAATTCAGTCTGTGCTCTCTATCTCTGTATTTGTGCACATGTGTGTATGTGTGTGTGGACTCAGGCGTGTACGTGTGTATATATGCGTGTGTGTGTGTGTGTGTTTGTGTGTGTGTGTGTGTGTGTGTGTGTGTGTGTGGTTCCACCAACTACCCAGATGCTGAAAAGTTTTAAGAGTTATAAATATTGTCTTTCCATGTAGGAAAGTAAACAGTTCACCTTTGGTAAGTCCCTTATGACTTCCCTTTACTGTTTCCTTTTCCATGCTTCTTCTCATTCTTGTCTTTGAAAGTCAAATTTTCTTTTCATCTCTGGTCTTTTCATCAAGGATGCTTGAAAGTCCTCTGTTTCATTGAAAGATCATATTTTGCCCTGAAGTATTATATTCATTTTTTCTGGGTAGGTGATTCTTGGTTTTAGTCCTAATTCCTTTGACTTCTGGAATATCCTATTCCATGCCCTTCGATCCTTTAATGTAGAAGATGCTAGATCTTGTGTTATCCTGATTATGTTTCCATAATACTGGAATTGTTTCTTTCTAGCTGCTTGAAATATTTTCTCCTTGACCTGGGAATTCTGGAATTTGGTCCCAGCGTTCCTAGGAGTTTCTCTTTTTGGATCTCTTTCAGGCGGTGATCAATGGATTCCTTCAATACTTTTTTTTTCCCTCTGGTTCTTGAATACAGGGCCGTTTTCCTTGATAATTTCCTGAAAGATGATGTCTAGGCTCTTTTTTTTGATCATGGCTTTCAGGTAGTCCCATAATTTTTAAATATTCTCTCCTGGATCCATTTTCCAAGTCAGTTGTTTTTCCAGTGAGATATTTCACATTATCTTCCTTTTTTTCTTTCTTTTGTTTTGGTTTGATGATTTCTTGGTTTCTCAGAAAGTCATTAGCCTCCATCTGTTCCATTCTAATTTTCAGAGAACTATTTTCTTCAGTGAGCTTTTGTACCTCTTTTTCCAATTGGCTAATTCTGCTTTTGAAAGCATTCTTCTCCTCATTGGCTTTTTGAACCTCTTTTGCCAATTGAGTTAGCCTATTTTTCCAGGTGTTATTTTCTTCAGCGTTTTTTTAGGTCTCCTTTAGCAAAGTATTGTCCGTTTTTCATGCTTTTCTTGCATCTCTCTCATTTCTCTTCCCAGTTTTTCCTCCACCTGTCTTACTTGATTTTCAAAATCCTTTTTGAGCTCTTCCATGTCCTGAGCCCACCAGACATCCTCCTCAGATGTCTGGGATATAGGGGCCCCGACCGCCATATCTTTCCCTGATGGAAAGCATTGTACTTTCTTATCAAAAATGAGGGGAGGGAGGAACATCTCTTCCCCAAGACAGCAGTTCTCTATGGTCTCAGTTTGCTTCCTTTTTCTAGGCATTTTCCCCCGTCAGTTACTTGAATTCTGAGATTCCTCTCCACCCTCGCCTAGATCTGCCCAGCTAGTGATTGGAGTTTGAGATTCAAATGCTGCTTCTCATCCTCAGGGCTTTTCGTGGAGGGAGCAGCTGCTATTCAATGTGAGGTTAAATTCTGGTGCTTGGGTGGGGCAGGGCCGCCTCTCAGGCTCAATTCCCTCTGGGGGTTTATGCAGAGACCTTTGGTAATGATGCTCCTGCCTGCTCGGGAGTCCCGGGATGCTGCTGCCTCTGCTGCTGCCTCTGTCGTTGCCTACCGAGTGGACCCGAGCCACAGAGACACCCTGCTTTCCTCTTGGCCAGCCCAGAAGTCTTTCTCACTGACCTGGATCTCCTGTGCGTGGAGGGACCCTCACGGCCGCCAGAGGTTCCATCCCTGAAGCCTGCTCATGTCTGCTCCTCTGAGTCCACGTGGCCAGGGCAACGCAGGGCTGGGCTGTGCATCCGGAGTGCTTCAGACACCTGGGGACAGTGTTCCAGGGTTCTCTGGAATGGAAATCTCTTCCAGTGTGTTTCTGCACGTGCTCCACTGCTCCAGAATTTGTGGGGAGTTCTCTTTATAGGAAATTTATGGGCTGTGGATTTGGAACTAGCATACGTGAGTCTTTCTACTCTGCCATCTTGGCTCCTCCCCCAAGATCTGAGTTTAAATCTGGACAAATTCAATTGCTAGCTGGGTGATCCTTGAAAGTCACTTAATCTTTGTAGTCCTCAGCTTTCTCATCTGTTAAATGGCAATGGTAAATACCTAGGTTTATGAGGCAATAAGATGAGACATTTGTAAAATATTTTGCAATTTCTAATGTCTTGTACAGTCAAACCATTCTAATAGAAGGGAGCTGGGTTTAGTTGTTTTGTTTGTCCACGTAAAGTTTAAAATTCCCTGACTGTTCCTTAGTTTACGGGTTTTTCAACATTGTGTGTGTGTGTGTGTGTGTGTGTGTGTGTGTGTGTGTGTACACATGTGTATATTAGATGGATTTCTATTTGAGCAGTGTGAAGTCTCTGGATTTCTTCAAGGTAGTTAGGTTATGTAATGGATATTTCCAGGCCTGGAGTCAGGAAGACACATATTTCTTAATTCCATGCACTTATAACTTTGTGGGCAAGTCACTGAACACTATTTGTCTCAATTCTTCATCTATGAAATGAACTGGAAAAGGAAATGGCAAAATACTCTAATATATTTGCCAAGGATATCCCAATATTAGGGAGAGTCAGGCACTTGAAAAATGACTGAACAACAACAATGTATCACTTCATAAAATTATATTGAATGTGATATAATAAAAAACAATGTTACATAATATAATGTAACATGAAATGATATAACAGGCTAGAACATAATAGTGTTTAAAGGAAATAAATTATATGAAAATCCAGTTATCTAAGTTTTTGCTAAACAAATACAACTTCCTACACTCCAGATTAAGAATTTCTGCTTCCTATTTGCAGTATGCTACTAAAGGATTTAGTGAACAGGAACTTACTTTTTCCCACTGGAAGGTTAGATTTCCTAAATATCAGTCTTGTGTTTACTAAAGAAGCAACCCGGGATCTGGAAACTCCACTATCTTTTAGAAGCCAGGTTTTTAGGACACCCCACCACTTGGTCTCATGGTTTTCTTATTCTGAGGCCACATGTTTGAAAGGATCTGTAACTGACACAAGATTCTCATCCAAGCTTTCTAGAGTTCTTTGTGTTCCACTAATCTTTTTTTTTTTTTCCACCACTACATTTTGGTGGCAGATAAAGCATAATAAATCAGTTCCTCCAATTTTCTTGACTTTTGTCTAAAAAGAGGAAAAAGAGAGGGCAGAGGAAAGGCAAAAGGATACTAAGGCCATAATGAAAACTACTTTTTATTTGTCTAGCCTATAAAAGGAATGGCAATGAGACACAACAATATCAGACAGATAATTTAAATACACATCAGTCCAAGCCAATAGGTTTTACCAATATCATTGAGACTCAATTACACCTCTTCAGGAGGGTATAAAAGATTCTACAAATGCCAGTGGAGTTTCCATTAAGATTAAGGGTATTTAGTACAGTGCCTGGCACCTGGTAGGTGCTTCATAAATGCTTATAACCTCTCATTCTAAAGCCAGTTATTGTATGTATGGCTGATGACTCAAATAAAGTTTATAAAGTAGGTTTATGTATCTTGTAATGACACAAATACACAATATATATAAAGGTTACATTTTGATAGTGTTGGTGATCATCATCCTTCAATGCCCCTTCATCTCCTCACCCAAATGTGTGGATATTAAAAATTAAGAGAAGGGAGAAGCCAAGATGATAGAGTAGAAACACTCACATATGCTAGCTCTGAACACACAGCCCATAAACTCCCTGTAAAAAGAACTCCCCAAAAATTCTGGAGCAGTGTAAGCCACCCAGCAACAGAGTGGAGGAGTTTTCCACTCCAGAGAGCCCAGAAAAACCGGCACAAAAGGTCCATTGAGCACCAGAAAGCAGAGCCCAGCGCTGCCCTGGCCACACGGCTCTGAGAGGAGCAGATCCGAGCAGGTATCAGGGACAGAACCTCCTGCGGCCGTGAAGGTCCCTCCACCCACAGGCGCTACAGGTCAGTGAGAGAGACTTCTGAGCTGGCCAAGAGGGGAGCAGGGTGTCTCCATAACTCACACCCCCTTGGGAAGCAGCAGTAGAGGCAGTGGTGGCCAAAGGGTCCCGAGGGAGGCAGACCTCAGGTCCATTACTTAAGATTTCCGCATAAACCCCCTGAGGGAACTGAGCACAGTCAGTGGCCCTGCCCCCACCTGAGAACCTGAATTTAATCTTACCCTGAATAGCAGCCCCGCCCCCCACTGAAAACCCTGAGGCAAGGGAGCAACATTTGAATCTCAGACTCCAAGCACTAGCTGGACAGATCTAGGTGGGGGTGGAGAGGAATCTCAGAAGTCAAGTAACTGGCTGGGAAAATGACCAAAAAAGGGAAAAAAAATAAGACCATAGAAGGTTACTTTCTTGGTGAACACATGTTTCTTCCTTTCCCTTCTGATGAGGAAGAACAATGCTTACCATCAGGAAAATACATGGAAGTCAAGACCTTGGTATCCCAAACATCTAAAATAGATATCCAATGGGGTCAGGCCATGGAAGAGCTCAAAAGGGATTTTGAAAATCAAGTGAGAGAGGTGGAGGAAAATCTGGGAAGAGAAATGAGAGAGATGCAAGAAAAGGATGAAAAACGGGTAAGTATCTTACTAAAGGAGAACCAAAAATTGCTGAAGAATGTAACACCTTGAAAATTAGGCTCACTCAATTGGTAAAAGTGGTTCAAAAAGCCAATGAGGAGAAGAATGCTTTCAAAATAGAATTAGCCAAATGGAAAAAATAGATTCAAAAGCTCACTGAAGAGAATAGTTCTCTCAAAATTAGAATGGAACAGATGGAGGCCAATGACTTTCTGAGAAACCAAGAAATTACAAAACAAAATCAAAAGAATGAAAAAATGGAAGATAATGAGAAATATCTCATTGGAAAAAAACAACTGACCTGGAAAATAGATCCAGGAGAGACTATTTAGAAATTATGGGACTACCTGAAAGCCATGATCAAAAAAAGAACCTAGTCATCATCTTTCATGAAATTATCAAGTAAAACTGCCCTGATATTCTAGAACCAGATTGCAAAATAAGCATTCAGGGAATCCATCAATCACTACCTGGAGGAGATCCAAAAAGAGAAACTCCTAGGAACATTGTAGCCAAATTCCAGAATTCCCAGATCTAGGAGAAAATATTGCAACCAGCTAGAAAGAAATAATTCCAGTATTGTGGAAATACACTCAGGATAACACAAGATCTAGCTGCTTCTACATTAAGGGATTAAAGGGTGTGGAATAGGATATTCCAGAAGTCAAAGGAACTGGGACTAAAACTAAGGCACCCACCCAGCAAAACTGAGTATAATACTTCAGGGGAAAATACGGTCTTTCAATGAAACAGAGGACTTTCAAGCATTCTTGATGAAAAGACCAGAGCTGAAAAGGAAATTTGACTTTCAAAGACAAGAATGAGAAGAAGCATGAAAAAGGAAACAGCAAAGAGAAGTCATAAGGGGCTTACCAAAGGTGAACTGTTTACATTCCGACATCGAAAGACAATATTTGTAACTCTTAAAACTTTTCAGTATCTGGGTAGTTGGTGGGACTACACACGCACATACACAGACACACATGCACACACATATACAGACATGCATGCACACACAGAGACAGAGAGCACAGAGTGAATTGAATAGGATGAGATCATATCTTAAAAGAAATTAAGGTAAACGGTGAGAGAGAAATGTAGTGGGAGGAGAGAGGGTGACATGGAAGGGGGTAAATTATCTCTCATTCAAGAGGCAAGCAGGAGACTTTTTAGTGGAGGGAAAAAGAGGAGAGCTGAGAAAAAAACAAGAAGTTTACCCTCATCATATTCGACTAAAGGAAGGAATAAAATGCACACTCATTTTGGTATGAAAACCTATCTTACAATACAGAAAAGTGGGGGAGAAGGAGATAATCAGGGTGGGGGTGATGATGGAAGGGAGGGCAATGGAATGAGGAAGCAATTTGAAGTCAACACTCGGGCAGGGACTGGATGAAAAGACAGAATAGAAACAATGGAGGGCAGGATAGGGTGGAGGGAAATATAGTTAGTATTATACAACACGACTATTATGGAAGTCATTTGCAAAACTACACCGATAGAGCCTATATTGAATTGCCTGCCTCCCCAAAGGTAATGGGTAGGGAGGGAGGGATGAGGACAATTTGAAACTCCAAGTTTTAGAAACAACTGTCGAGTGTGGTTCTTGCTGCTAGGAAATAATAAATACAGTTAATGGGGAATAGGAAGTCATCTGGCCCTACAGGACAAAAGAGGAGATGGGGACAAGAGTAGGGAGGGATTATAGAAGAGAGGACAGATTGGTGAAAGGGGAAATTATAATGCTAGGTGTATTGGACTGGGGGAGGGAACAAATGGGGAGAAAATTTGGAACCCAAAATTTTGTGAAAATGAATGTATAAAGTTAAATATATAAATTTATATTTAAAAAAAAAATAAGAGGGGAAACTTACATTCATTTTTTGCTTTCCATGTTTCAATAGGTTTGACAGGTGTTATATCCCCCACAAGTGCAAAGAGTTCAAATGTGATTGAATCAAAGTCAATGTATGATTTGGCTCCATTGAAAAGTAGTATAGAGATGAACTCCCAAACTCTGTCTAGAGAGTTAATCATTTATAATTGCCCCTTCCAGTTTCCATATGTGAGTCCTGGACGTAGCCTACCACAGCAATGCCTATTTCATCTATAGATAGATACAAAGATTCAGACAAAAGCTTACTGTCCTATAAGTTCATTCTATTAATCGGGAATGCTACCTGATAAATCTCCTACACTCCTTATCAAGTCAACATATTTGAACTTTCAAGGAGATCGAGAATTCAGAATCAGATAGAAATGTAAGGCTATTAAATCTACAACATAGTTTAATTTTTAAAGTTATAATATGTTTGAAAATATGATACTCATACCCTGCTTGGAACTCTCTAGTGAAAGACTTATTTTAACTTAACACAGCAGACAATTACACTTTAAGATACTTGTCATTATCTAACTGTTAGTATCTGTTAGACACACACACATACACACACACACACAAAAAAAAATATTTACCTGTGCCAAATACACATATCTACCTGATAAATTCTTTTTAATATGATTTACTTATTTTCTGCTTTCAACATTCATTACCAGAAAATTTTGAATTCCAAATTTTATCCCCATCATTCCCCTCCCCCTACCCAGCATACATATAAACACTGCTTTTCCCAATCTGCTGTTCCTGCTGTTAAGTCATTCTCCAATCAATTTCCTTTCTATTTTCTTCTTTTTTAATTATTTTATTCATTTTCAGTATTCTGCAATCACTTCTACATACCTTAGATATTTTCTGCCTCATTCCCCCTCTGACACTCTACCTCACCACTCACTCCATGAGAGACCATACAATTTTATATGGGTTCAACACAAGCATTCCTATTAAATACGTTTTCACCTTAGTCATGTTGCGTAGAAGAATTAAAATGAACGGGAGAAATCATAAAACAAACCAAAACATAATACAAAAGAAATCCTCTTCATCTTTCTGGTATCAAATTTTACAGTTCTTTCTCTGGATGTGAACTGCATTTGGTCTCAAGAGACCATTGGGAATTATTTAAGTCCTTGAATTGCAATGAAGTACTGAATCTACCAGAAAAATTCCTCACACACTGTTGTTTCTGTACACAAAGTTCTCCTGGTTCTGCTCCTTTCACTCAGCATCTGTTGAAATAAGTTTTTCCAGGCCTCTCTGGAGTCTTCCTTTTCATCATATCTTATAGCAAAATAGTATTCCATTACTTTCATACACCACAATTTTTTTAGCCATTCCCCTGTTGATGGGCACCCCCTTGATTTCTAGTTCCTGGCCACCAGAAAGAGGGCTGCCATAAATATTTTTGTACATATGGGACCTTTAGCATTTTAATGATTTCTTGGGGATACAGTCCCAGAAGCAGTATGCACATTTTTGAAACCCTTTGGGCACAGTTCCAAATTGCTCTCCAGAATGGTTGGATCAGTTCACAGCTCCACTAATAATGAATTAATGTTCCAGTTCTCCCACATCTTCTCTAACATTTATCATATTCCTGTTTCTTCGTCTTAGCCAACCTGATAGGTGTTATGTGGTATCTCAGAGTTGTTTTGATTTCCATCATTCTGATCAATAGTGATTAAGACTATTTTTCCTATGATAATAGATAACTTTAATTTCTTCCTCTGAAAACTGCCTGTTCATATCCTGTGACCATTTATCAATTGGGGAATGACTTGTATTCTTTTGCTCAGTTTTCTGTGTATTTTAGAAATGAGGCCTTTATTACTGACACTAGTTGCAAGAATTCTTTCCCAGTTTTCTGCTTCTCTCCTAATCTTGAATGGAGAATACCCTCCTCTTGACAAAAGACTCAAAATTCAAGTAGCTGGCTGGGAAAATGTCCCTAGAAGGCACTGGTTGCTTTGGGTTTGGTTGTGCAAATACTTTTCAGTTTAAGGTAAAAAAACTCAGCCATTTCGCACTTCATAATTCTGTCCCGTGTCTTGTTTAGTGAAAACTTTTTCCGTTCTCCATAAATCTGATAAATACACTATTCCTTGCTCTACTAATTTGTTTATAGTGTCAATCTTTATACCTAGATCATGTACCCATTGGAACTGTATTCTTGGTACAGGGGCAGGCATTGGTCTATGCCCAGTTTTTGTGACATTGTTATCCAGTTTTCTCAGTAATTTTTGACAAACAGTGAATTCTTATACCAGGAGCTGGAGTTCTTGGGTTTATTGAAAAGTACATTGCTATATTAATTGACTACTGTGCCTTGAGTACCTAACATATTCCATTGATCTCCCCTTCAGTTCCTTAGCCAGTATCAAGAAGTTTTGATAGTTGTTGTCTTAAAATAAAAATTGAGATCTGTTAGCATCACTTTTCATTAGTTCCCTTGATATTGTGGACCTTTTGTTTTTTCAAAATGAGTTTTGATGTTGTTTCTTTGAGCTCTAGAAAATAATTATTCAAGAGGTTCATTGCTATGGCACTGAAGAAGCAAATTAATTTAAATAAAAGTGTCATTTTTACTATGTTGTCTCGGCCTACCCAGGAACACCTGTTGTTTTTCCACTTACTCAGATCTGACTTTATTTGTGGGAAAAAAGTGTTTTGTAACTGTATTCATATAGTCCCTGGGTTTGTTTTGGCAGTTAGATTACCAAATATTTTGTAGTTTCTACTAACTTTAAATGGGATTTCTCTTTCTATCTCTTGCTGTTGGGCTTTTTTTTTTTTTTTTAGCAATTTATATAAATGCAGAAGCTTTGTCTGGGTTTATCTGCAGGTTTCCCAAAATTATTTATTATTTCAACTAGTTCTTTTACTTCATTCTCTGGGATTCCCTAAGTATATCATCACATCATCTGCAAAGAGTGATTACTTAGTTTCTTCTTTTTCTATTCTAGTTCCTTCAATTTCTTTTTCTCCTCTTACAGCTACAGCTCATATTTCTAGTAACCTATTGAATAATGGTGGTGATATTTCACCTCCTTTTTTCACCCCTGGTCCTATTGAAAATACATCTAGCTTATCCTCATTGCATATAATGCTTTCTGATGGCTTTAGATAGATAATGCTTATTAATTAATGGAGAATTCCATTTATTCCTATGTTCTCCTGTATTTTCAACAGGAAGTTGTGTAGTATTTTATCAAAAGCTTTATCTGCATCTTTTCAGATAATCATGTTGTATTTGTAATTTTATTTTTGATATGATCAATAATGCTAATCATTTTACAATAATGAAAAAGCCCTGCTTTGCTGGTATAAATCATACCTGAACACAATGTATTATTCTCATGATAAGTTGCTGTATAATTTGTGCTGAAAGTCTTATTTAAAAATTTTACATCTATATTCATTAGAGAAATTGGTCTATAATTTCCTTTCTCTGGCTCTTCATGGTTTAGGTATCAAAACCATATTTGTATCACAAACAGCATTTGGGATGACTCCTTCTCCAATTTTCCTAAATAATCTATGTTGTATTGGAATTAACTGTTCTTTAAATGTGTGATAAAATTCACTGGCAAATCTAACTGACCCTGGAGCTATTTCCCAAGGAGTTCATTTATGGCTTATTCAATTTCTTTTTTCTGAGATGACGTTATTTAAGTATCCAACTTCCTTTTCTGTTAATCTGAGCAATTTATATTTTTAAAAAATAATCATCCATCTCATTTAGATTGTGGGATTTATCATCATAGAGTTTGGCAAACAATTTTCTAATTATTATTTTAATTTCCTCCTCGTTGGAACTTGGGTTGACCCTTTACATTTTTGATATTGGAAATTTGGTTTTCTTCCTTCTTTTTTTAAAATTAAATTGACCAAAGGTTTATCGGTTTTATTGGTCTTTTACTAAACCAAATCTTAGTCTTATTTATTAGTTAGTTTTTTTCAATTTTATTAATCTCCCTATGGTTTTCAATATTTCTAATTTGATATTTATTTGGAGATTTTCAATTTGTTCTTTTTCTAGCTTTTTCAGGTTCATGCCCAAATAATTGATCACCTCTTTCTCTATTTGATTGATGTAGGCATTCAGTGACATAAAACTCCCCTAAGAACTACTTTTGCAGTGTCCCTTAAGATTTAGTAGGTTGTCTTATTTTTAGCCTTGTGTTGAAGGAGGCTTTTGGTTATTTCTGTGATTTGGGGCATAACTCATTTACTCTTTACGATTAGATTATTTAGTTATCAATTAATTTGTGGTCCTATCTTTTCATGGCCTCTGATTGCTATAATTATTTTTGCATTATGATCTGAGAAGGATGCATAGGCTATTTGCTTTTCTGCACTGGATTGTGAGGTTTTTATGCCCTAGTAAATGGTTAACTTTTATATACATGCCATGTACTACTTAGAAAATGGTGTATTCCTTTCTATCCCCATTCAATTGTCTCCAGAGATCTGTCATATCTACCATATGCAGTTTTTTTTATTCACCTTCTTATTTTTTCTTTGTTTTGAGGTTACATTTTTCAAGGTCAGAGAGAAGGAGTTTGAGGTTCCCACTACTATAATTTCCTGTCTATTTCTTCTTTTAACTCGCTTAACATTTCCTCTAAGAATTTCGACAGTGTACCACTTCGAGTATATATGTTTAGTAATGATATTGCTTCTTTGGATATGGTGCCTTTTAGCAGGACATATTTTCCTTCCTTACCTCTTTTGTTTAGATATGTTTCTGTCCTTGTTTTTTTTTTTTAATTAAAGGTGCTTCCCCTGCTTTTTTAGACATGAGCTAAAACACAATGTATTCTACTCCAGCCTTTCATTTCAACCCTTTCATTTCAATCCATTCTGCTTTTCAATCAATTGTGGTTTTCAATCCATTCAATCCATCTCTGTTTTATGGAAAGATTTATCCCATTCACATGCACAGTAATGATTACTATTTGTGTCTTTCCCTTCATCCTGTTCCCCTGGTTTGTGCTTCTAGTTCTCCCTTCTCCTTTCCCCTCCACAGCATAGTTTTATTTTTTTTCCACCACGTCCCTCAGTTTTCCCTTCCTTCTGTAAGTCCCCCTCTCTTTTACTTCCCTATACCCTTACTACTTCTTCTCTCCCTTTTGGACTCCCATCCTTTTCCTTTTCCCCTTCCCCTCTTTCTGTCTATACAGCTAGTTAGATTTATGTACTTAATTTTTTATTCCCTCCTTGAACAAAATCAAATAAGAGTAAATACTTAAAAAAAATGTTTATCTTCCTCCCCTCTTTCCCTCTACTATAATATAATTTTATGTGTCTTCCTTGGATGTAATTTACCATGTCCTGCTTCTTCCTCTTCACATCTACTGTTACAACCCTTTCACGACCAAACTGACATTTTTATCATGACATCATTTATTTTATACCCACATCATCTGTCTATGTGTATCCTTTTCATATATCACAATAAATATACAATTCTCAAGATAAACAATTATCATGATCCTTTATAGGATGCAAACAGTATGCCCATATTGAATAACAAGGTTTTTTTTACCCCTGTTTAGCTTTTTAAGCCCTTCTTGACACTTGTGTTTGAAGATCGATTTTTCTATTGAGTTCTGGCCTTTTCATCAGGAAGTTCTGGAAATCTCTCATTTCATAGAATGTCCATTTCTTTGCCTGAAATATTATGCTCAATTTTTCTGAGTAATTGATCCTTGTTTGTAGGCCCAGCTCCTTTCTCTTATGGAATATTATATTCCAATTCCTTCAGTCTTTTTTATGTTTTGTTTTTTTGTTTTTTTATTTCATTTTTTTTAGTGTTTTACAATCACTTCCTTAAAATTAAGCTTGTATCCCCCCCACCTTTACCCCACTACCTCCCTCCCTCCTCGTGACAGCATACAATTCTGTATAGGTTCTACATAAACTTTCCTATTGAGTACATTTTCACTATAGCCATGCTATGTAGTCGAAGCAAAATAAATGGAAGAAATCATATAAAAAATAAAAACATAATACACTAAGACCCACAAACATACAGACATGATCTGCTACATTCTGCAGATGCATTCCATATTTTTTCTCTGAGTGTGGAAGACATTTTGCCTTGGAATATCACCACTGGGATTCTTTTTTAATAAGTTCTTGCGTTATTACGAAGTTCCAAATGTACCAGAAAAAGCTCTTCCAGACTGTGGTCGTCACTGTGCACAAAGTTCTCCTGCTTCTTCTCCTTTTGCTCAGCATCAGATCATATAAGTCCTTCCAGACCTCCCTGAAGTCCTCTTGTTCATCATTTCTTATGGTGCAATAGTACTCCATTACATTCAAATTCCAAAATTTATTCAGCCATTCCCCAAATGATGGGCATCACCTTGATTTCCAGTTCTTGGTATCCACAAAGAATGCTGCTATAAATATTTTTGTACATGTGGGACTGTTTCCTATTTTTATGATTTCTTGGAGATGAAGTCCTAGTAGCGATATTACTGGGTCAAAGGGTATGCACATTTTTGTAGCCCTTTGAGCATAGTTTCAAACCGTTCTCCAGAATGGTTGGATGAGCTCACAGCTCCACCATCAATGAATTTGTGTTCCAACTCTCCCACATACTCTCCAGCATTTATCATTTTCTTGTTCTGTCATGTTTGCCAATCTTATAGGTGTTAATGTGGTACCTCAGAATTGTTTTGATTCACATCTCTCTAATCAGTAGTGATTTAGAGCACTCTTTCATATGATTATAGATATCTTTAATTTCTTCCCCTGAAAATTGCCTGTTCATATCCTTTGACTATTTATCAATTGGGGAATGACTTGTATGGTTATACATTTGAGTCAATTATCTATATATTCTAGAAATGAGGCCTTTATCCCCAAGGTTAGCTGTAAAAAAATTTTTCCTAATTTTTTTTTTTTTACTACATCCCTCCGAATTTTGGTTCCATTGGATTTCGTTGTGCAAAAACTTTTCAATTTAATGTAATCAAAATTATCCATCTTGCATTTCATAATGCTTTCTATCACTTCTTTAGAAAAAAATTCTTTCCTTCTCCATAAATCTGATAAATACATTGTTCCTTGCTCCTCCAGTTTATTAAAGGTATCGATCTTTATACCTAAATCATGTACCCATTTGGACTTTATTTTTGTGTACAGTGTCAGGCATGGGTCTATGCCTAATTTCTGCCACACTGTTAAACAGGGTTCCCAGCAATTTTTGCCAAAAAGTGAGTTCTTATCCAAGAAGCTGAGGTCTTTGGGTTTATCAGACAGTTGGATGCTATATTTCTCACCTACTGTGTCTTGAGTCTCAAGTCTATTCCATTTGTCTACCTGTCTGTTTCTTAGCCAATACAAAGTGTTTTTGATAATTGCTGCTTTATAATACATTTTGAGGTCTGGTAGCACTAGGTCACCTTCCTAAGCATTTCTTTTCATTAGTTCCTTTGATATTCTGGACCTTTCATTCTTCCAAATGAATTTTGATATTATTTCATCCACCTCTAGAAAATAATTATCTGATAGTTTAATTGATATGGCACTAAATAAGTAGATTAATTTAGGTAGAATTGTCATTTTTATTATATTAGTTCGGCCTATCCATGAACAACTGATGTTTTTCCACTTACTTAAATCTGATTTTATTTGTGCAAAAAGTGTCTTGTAATTGTGTTCATATAATCCCTGGGTTTGTTTTGGCAGGTAAACTCCTAAGTATTGTATAGCGTGTACTCTACCTTTAAATGGGATTTCTCTTTCTATCTCTTACTGCTGGACTTTGTTGCTAATACACAGGAATGCAGAAGATTTGTGTGGGATTATTTTGTAACCTGCAACTTTGCCAAAGATGTTTATTATTTCGAATACTTTTTTTACTTGAATCTCTAGGACTCTCTAAGTATATCATCATATCATCTGAAAAGAGTGCTAACTTACTTTCTTCTTTGGATATTTTTATTCCTTCAATTTTTTTACCTTCTCTCATTGCTACAGCTATCATTTCTAGTACCATATTGAAAAATATTCGTGATAATGAACATCTTTTTTTCACCCCTGATCTTATTGGAGATGCATAGAGCTTATTCCCCTTGCATATAATGCTAGCTAAAGGTTTTAGTTAGATACTGCTTATTATTTCATGGAATGTTTCCCTTATTTCAATCTTTTCCAGTGTTTTTAATAGGAATGGGTGTTGTATTTTGTCGAAAGCTTTTCTGCATCTATTTAGATAATCATGTGGTTTGTGTTAGTATTGTTGTTGATATGATCAATAATGCTAATAGTTTTTCTAACACTGAACAAGCCCTGTATTACTGGTATGAATCCTACCTGATCATAATGTATCATTTTCGTGATAAGATGCTGTATTTTTTTTGCTAAAATCTTGTTTAAAATGTTTTCATCTATATTCATTAGAGAAATTCATCTATAATTTTCTTTCTCTGATCTGTCTCTTCCTGGTTTGGGTAACAAAATCATATTTGTAACATAGAAAGAATTTGGGAGGACTCCTTCTTTCACAATTCTTAAAAATAGTCTATATAGTATTGGAATTAACTGTTCTTTAAAGGTTTGATAGAATTCACTTGTGAATCCATCTGGTCCTGGAGATATTTTTCTAGGGAGTTCATGGATGACTTGCTCAAGTTCTTTTTCTGAGATGGAATTGTTTAAGTATTCCACTTCCTCTTCCGTTAATCTGGGCAATTTATATTTTTTAAAAATATTCATACATCTAGTTTAGATTACCAAAGTTATGGGCATAAAGTTGGGCAAAGTAATTTCAAATTATTGCTTTAATTTCCTCCTCATTGGAGGTGAGTTCATCCTTTTCATTTTTAATATTAGTAATTTGATTTTCTTCTTTCTCTTTTTTAATAAAATTGGTTATCAATTTTATTAAAGGTTTATCAATTTTATTAGTTTTTTTTATAAGATCAACTATTGGTTTTATTTATTAATTCAATAATTTTATTAATTTCAATTTTATTAATCTCTCCTTTGGTTTTCAGTAGGTCAAATTTGGTATTTTCTTGGGGATTTTCAATTTGTTCTTTTTCTAGCTTTTTAAGCTGCATGCCCAAGTCATTGACCTCCTCTTTCTCTATTTTATTTATGTAGGCGTTCAAAGTTATAAAACATTCCTTAAGACCTGATTTTGCAATATCCCATAAGGTTTGGTAGGTTGTCTCATTATTGTCATTCTCTTGAATGAATTTGTTGATTGTTTCTATGTTTTCTTCTTTAACCCATTCTTTCTTTAGGATTAGATTATTTCGTTTCCAATTGATTTTTGGTTTATCTTTCAATGGCCTTTTATTACATATAATTTTTATTGCATTATGATCTGAGAAGGATGCATTGATTTTCTCTGCCTTTATGCATTGGATTGTGAGATTTTTACATCCTAGTACATGGTCAATTTTTGTAATTGTTCCATGTGCCTCTGAGAAAAAGATATATTCCTTTCTATTCCCATTCAATTTTCTCCAAAGTTCTATCATATCTACCTTATCTAGAGTTTTATTTACCTCCTTAACCTCTTTCTTCTTTATTTGGAGGTTAGATTTATCAAGTTCAGAAAGAGGGAGGTTGAGGTCCCCCACTAGTATAGTTTTGCTGTCAATTTCTTCCTTCAACTCCCCCAGGCACTCCTCTAAGAATCTGGATGCTACACCACTTGGAGCATACATGTTTAGTAATGATATTGCTTCATTGTCCATGGTGCCTTTTAGCACGATATAGTTTCCATCACTATCCCTTTTGATTAGATCTATTTCTGCTTTTGCTGTGTCTGAGATTAGGATTGCTGCTCCTGCCTTTCTTACATCAGCTGAAGCACAATATATTCTGCTCCATCCTTTGACCTTTATCCTATGTGTAGCCCCCCGTTTCAAATGAGGTTCTTGAAAGCAGCATATTGTTGGTATTATGTCTTTTAAACCTTTATGCTATCCATCTCCGTTTTATGGGAGAATTCATCCCATTCACATTCACAGTTATGATTACAATCTGTGTATTTCCCTCCATCCTCTTTCCCACCATTTGTGCTTTTAGCTCTCCTGTCCCCCTTCCCCCGCTCAATAGCATTCACTTTTCACCACCTCCTCCTGCTGCCTTCCCCTCCTTCTTTTAGTTTGCCTAGCTTTTATTCCCCTTTACGGTTATTGCTTCTTCTCTCCCTTTTAGCCTCCCTTTCCTTTCTTTCCCCTTTCTCTCCTACTGCCTATTGAGCAAGTTAGGAATATCTACTTAAGTTCATTGTTCCATCCTTTAAACAAATCAGATGAGAGTACCTCTCACACAATGCTCATCTCCCTCCCCTCTTTCCCCCTACCATGATTTTGTACTTCCTCTCGTGATGTAATTTCCCATTTTCTGCTTCCTCCTTTTCACACCTCCTATTACAATTCCTTCTCATACTTAAATCATATTTTTTATCATGATGTCATTTACTTTATACCTGTTCCCTCTATGCATATCCCTTTTATATTTCATAATAGCCGCATAATTCTCAAGATTTAACGGGTATCATCTTAACCTTATAGGGAGGCAAACAGTTTGCCCTAATTGAGTAACAAGTTATTTCCCCCACTTACCTGTTTACGTTTTTATGATTCTCTTGAGACCTGCATTTGAAGATCGAAATGTCTATTAAGTTATGGCGTTTTGGTCAGGAAACTCTGGAAATCCCTTACTTCGTTGAATGACTATGTCCTTGCCTGAAATGTTATGCTGAACTTGCTGCGTAATTGATCCTTGGTTGTCGTCCCAACTCCTTTGCCTTGTGGAATATTGGGTTCCAATTCTTTCGATCTTTTAATGTAGAAGCTGCAAGGTCCTGTGTAATCCCAACTGTATCTCCTTGATATTTAAATTTTTCTTCCTGGCTGTTTGTAATATTTTTTCCTTCAATTCATTGCTTTGGAATTTGGCAACCATATTTCTTGGGGTTTTGAGTTTGGGATCCCTTTCAAGAGGGGAATGGTGGATTCTTTTGATGACTATTTTGCCCTCTGAATCTAGCACTTCTGGGCAGTTTTCCTTGATGATTTCCTGGAAGATATTGTCCAGGCTCTTTTCTCCATCATGGATTTCTGACAGGCCAGTAATTCTTAAATTTTCTCTTCTGGAGCTATTTTCCAGATCAGTTGTTTTTCCAATTAGATATTTTACATTTTCTTCTACCTTTTCATTCTTTACATTTTGTTTGACTGATTCTTGCTGTCTCATTGAGTCATTAGTTTCTACTTGCCCAATTCTAATCTTCATCAAATTGTTTTCTTCCGTTATCTTTTGCATCTCCTTTTCCTTCTGCCCAATTTTTCCTTTTAAGGAGCTATTTTCTCCAGTTAATTTTTGTACTTCCTTTTCCATTCGACCAATTTTTCCAGTTAGGTTTTGGGTTTCCTTTTCCATTTGACCTTTTAGGGAGTTATTTTCCTTTTCCATTTGTTCAATTTTCCTTTTCAAAGAGATGTTCTCATCAGTGAATTCCTTTATCAAAATTTTAAAATCCTTGACCAGTTTATCTTCTATTTTCTTCTTCAGCTGTTCTAGGAGAGCTGTTTGTGCTTGCGAGCAGTTCATAGTCCCTTCTGAAGTTTCTGATGGAAGTGAATCCTAAGCTCTGACCTCTTTGGTGTTTGTGATTTGGTCCTTATCCCCATAGAAAGATTCTATGGTTCTTTCTCCCCTCTGCTTTTTCTTGTTCATGATGTTGATTGAGTTTTGTGGTTTCTGGTTCTTTCAGTCAGAAGCTAGAGAACTTTTTGCTGAGCTGATGTGTGAAAAAGCTGAAAGAAGGTTTTTGTTTTGTGTTTCTCTGATCAGCCCTGGGGTTAGCTTGTTAAATATGGGGGGAGAGTGGTCTGGTCACAGGAGATCTCCTCAGGTGGACTGAGGCAAAGACAGTCTCAGAGCCTGGTGATCCCAGCTGCCCTATTGTCTTTCTGATTCCCCTGGAGAGCTGAGGCATGCCTAGATGTCAATGCGTGTTCCCACCCTTCCTGGGTCTCCTCTCCTGGTTCTGAGGCTTGCCTGAGTCCTAGTGCAAGTTTTCTCTCCCCTGGGTCCTCTGTGCTTTTGGTTTCCCTCCACTACAGCGGGAGGAATCCTCCTCAGCTATTTTTCAAGCTTCAGTTGTCATGAGACTACTATTGGCTTCTTTGCTATTCCTACTGATCTGGGATTTTTCTGGGGAAATATTTTATGGTTCTTTCATGGTCATCAAGGGGGAAGGAGAGAGCATTCAGTGATCACTCTGCCATCCTGGCTCCCGGAAGTTCAAGTAGGTGAACCCCAAAGTTTAATCTTCAAGCTGAATGTCTCAGGAGCTGCTGCACTGATATCTTTCACTCAGTGTCTCTCACTTGCTCAGTTTGGCTTTTCTCCCACCATGGGTGCCTCTACACCAATTCCACCCGCTGTTCTCTGGTTTCTTGGGTCCCTTCTGCTTCCTTGCACTGGCAGTGCTGTGCTGTGCCCTGTGGGCTCACCCCCATGGAACAGATCTTTCCCATGGGCTTTCCAGTCCAACCAGAGCTCTGAATCCGTCACAGTCTGTCTCCCACTGGGTTCCGCACCTCTACAATTTTGTCAGATTCTCATTTCAGAGGTGTCTAAAGGAGTTTGTCCAAGAGCTTAAGTAAGTCATTGTTCTCACTCCACCATCTTGGCTCCGCCCCCATCTTCAATCTTTTAGTGTAGAAGCTGCAATGTCTTGTGTGATCCTGACTGTAGTTTTTAGATATTTTAATGGTTTCTTTCTGGCTGCCTGTAGCATTTTCTTCTTCACTTCATAGTTCTAGAATTTGATAAACATAGTCCTTGTTTTTTTTAAATTTCAGATGATTTTCAGGAGGTGAACAGTGTATTCTTGCTATGTCTATTTCGTTCTCTGGTTCTAGGACTTCTGGGAAGTTCTCCTTCATGATTTTTTTTGAAGATATTGTTCAGTTTTTTTTTTTTTTTTCCACCATGGCTTTCTGGTAAACTGGTTGTTTTTAGGTTTTCTTTCCTAAATCTCTTTTCTAGATAAGTTGGTTTTTAAATTAGATATTATACATTTTCTTCTATCTCTTCATTTTTTAAATTCAGTTTGACTGATTCTTCATGTCTCATAGAGGCATTAGCTTCTACTTGCCCAATTCTAATTTTTATCAAAATGTTTTCTTCAGTTAACTTTTGCATCTTCTTTCCTGTCTGTGAAATTATTCCTTTGAACAAGTTATTTTCTGTACTTCCTTTTCCATTTGTCCAATTTTCCCAGTTAGATTTTGTGCTTCCTTTTCCTCTTGTGCAATTTTCCCTTTTAAGGAATTGTTCTCTTCAGTGAATTCTTTTCCTTTTATTTTTATAATCACTGCACAGTTTCTCTTCTACCTTTCTTATTTGGTTTTTAAAATCCTTCTTCAATTCTACCCAGAGTGCTTTTTGTGCTTGTGAGCAGTTCACATTCCCTTCTGAAGTTTAGAGTCTCAATACTAACCATTTTTGTATTCGTGTTTTGATCCTTATTCTTGTGCCTTGAATTTGAGACTGTGTGTTGTAGCCCCTGGTTCCTTCAGCTCGAAGCTAAAATGCTGCAGCTTACCTGATTCTGAGATGGCTCGTGTGAGAAATCAGAGACCAGATGAAGTTTATCTGTGTTTCTCAGGAGTTGTCCTGGAGCTAAGTGTGTTGAGCATGTGGGAAGGGTTGACTGGCTGTAGCAGGTCGCCTCTACTGAGCTGGAGCATATGCAAGCTCAGTGTTTGTTTATCGCTGCTACTCTAGTAGCTTCCCAATTCCCCTGGGATGTTGAGGCATGCCTGGAACCCTATTTTTGGTGATTGTGAGCTCCACTCCTCCTCGTTCACTGAGGTGGGGATGTATGGGACAGCTCTTGGTCCTGCACTTATCCCCTTCAGCCACAGCTAGAGGAATCTCCCTTTGTGTAGGCAAACAATTTAGCACAGATCATACCTTCAAGATCAGTTATGTTTGGAAAGACTAACCACATTTCCCTCTAACCTCTCCTGCCTTCTATTTATTCCATTTTCTTCCTTGACATGCCCTGCACAACAGTGCTTGCTACTGATTACCCCTATCCCCAATTCTCCTTCCCTTTTATTAACCTCCCTTTCCTATACACTTCCCACTACCTTCCTGCAGGGTAGGATAGATTTCCACGCCCTTTCCCTTTTGTGTGTGTTACTCACTCCTTAAGCCAAATACGATGAGAATAAAGCTCACTTTTTCCCTCTCACCTCTCATCTATTCTCTTCCACCTAAAAAGGTTTTTCTTACCTCTTTTCTGTAAGATGACTTACTGCATTCTACCTCTCCCATTCTCTTTCTATCAGTACATTGCTGGAAACACAATTTTATTTTTTAGCTATCGTCCCTTCATATTCAGCTCACGCTGTGCTCTCTATTACTGAGAAAGGTCTCATGAGTTACAAATATCTTTCCATGTAGGAATGTAAACAGTTCAACTTTAATTAATTCCTTATGGCTTTTCTTTTCTATTGACCATGTCATGTTTCTCTTGATTCATTCGTTTGAAAGACAAATTTTCTATTCAATTACAGGTTTTTTTTTTCCAAAAAGAAAGCTTGGAAGTCCTTCATTTCCTTGAAATTCCATTGAGTATTACACTCAATTTTGCTGGGCATGTTTAATTCTTGGTTTAATACTAGCTCCTTTGACTTCTGGAATATCATCTTCTAAACCTTCTGATCCCTTAGTTTAGAAGTTGCTAAATCCTATGTTATCATGACAGCGTTTCCACAATACTCAAATTTATTCTTTCTGGCTGCTTGTAAAACCTTCTCCTTTATCTAGGAAACCTAAAATTTGACTAGTATCTCCCTAAGAATTTTCACTTTGCAATCTCCTTTGGGAGGTGTTCATAGGACGCTTTCCATTTCTATTTTGCCCTCTGGTTCTGGTAGTATTCCTTGATAATTTCTCGAAAGGGGATATCTAGGTTCTTTACTGGAACATACTTTCAGGTAGAACAAACAATTTTAAATTACCTCTCCTGGATCTAATTTCCAGTGAGACATTTTACATTGTCTTCTATTTTTTCTTTCCTCTGGTTCAGTTTTATAATGTTTTCATCTCTCATAATAAAGTCATTAGTATCCACTTTTTCCATGCTAATCTTTCAAGAATTACTTTATTCAGTGATCCTTTGGACTTCTTTTTCCATTTGGTCAACTCTGCTTTTCAAGACATTTTTCTCCTCATTGATTTTTTGGACCTCTTTTGCCATTTGGGTCAGTCTATTTTTAAAGTGGTTATTTTCGTCAGCATTTTTTGGTCCCCTTTAGCAAGCTGTGGACTGTGTGTATGTGCGTGTGTGTGTGTGTGTGTGTGTGTGTGTGCTTTTCTGGTGCCACTCTTATTTCTCTTCCAAATTTTTCTTCTAGTTCTCTTAATTGATTTTCAAAATTCTTCTTGAGTTCTCTCATGACCTGATACCATTTCATATACACATTTATATGGACTTTGGATGTAAGAGCCTTGACATTTCTGTGTTCCATTTGTTGTATGTTTTAATCTAAGTCAATATAAGAAAATATATTTTCACCATGAAAATAGCTTTTTATAGTCTTAGTTTCCTTTTTTTGGTCCCTTTCCCCGGCAATTACTTGACTTTTGAACTCTTTCTTAGGTTTGGGGCATAGTGCTCCACGAGGTTTCCATGGCTATTTTATAAGATAGCTCCAGGGATCTATAAATTCTTAGTTCCTCCAAATTGATATTATCAGAGGATAGGTATTTACTGCTCTCATGGCCTGCATTCGGGTCTGTGAGCAACCAAAAATCCTCTCTTTTGTCCTGGAACTGCAAGTAGTATTGCCTCTTCACAGCTGCCCCCCACACTACCACGCCAGGATTCCTCCTCAAACAAAGACCCGCACGCAGATCTGTGACCCCTTCTTGAATACCAGCTTCTTGAATACCCCATAGTCTGTAGTCCAAGAGTTCCAGAAGCAACCCTGCTGCTAGGGCTAGAGCTTAAGCCAGAACACGTTTCTAGCTCACCAAGGTGAAAGAGGTTTCTCATTGACATTTAAAACTCTCCTTGGCTTTTGTGGGTTGAGATATCTGAAATCACAGAAGTTTCTAGTGATTCAGAACCCTTAGTTGTGCTCCCTTGATGTCTGTGCTGGTGCAGACTATGCTGGACTGCTCTCTGTTCCAAGCCTGGTATAATAGACTCTTCATGCCTTTTTCAGCTTTTTAGATTTTTGAGGGGCTGGAAATCTGTTTCACAGTGTCATTTTGTGGCTTCTGGTGCTCTGTAATTTGTTTAGACTCATTTTTTTAGTTACTTTGAGGGGTTTGGAGGGAGAACTCATGCAAGATCCCTGCTTGTGTTCTGCCATCTTCTATTTCATAAATTCCTATCAATCTGAGTTATTCCAAAATGTTGACTTTTCAGCTATTCAAAAAACTGGCTCCAGGGTTAGTGAGTTCAACCTTAGGAGCAGTCTTTAAAGCAAAGTTGGATAACAATTTTTCTGGTTGGCTGTAGAGACGAATTTTAATATAATGAAGGTGGGACAATAGTTAATTGTTTGGGTCCCTTCTTACCTGCAATTCTGTGACTCTGGATTAAAACAATTAGGTTGTAAAATTCTCCACTATCCCAAGAGAATATGAATTAGGTCCCCAAGCCCTACCCCATCAACTTTCTAAGACAGTCTCATGTAATTTATTTACTTACAAGATTATATTTGCTGCTGAAAGTCATTTTGAACGAATTTCCATCTTTATAAAAATGTTTCAGCATAAGATGATGATAGACTGATGGGCACATACTTCCATTGGCCCCAGGCCTAACATTAATAGTATAACACTTCCAAATACATTGTTTTAAGGTTCAATGTATAGTTATTATTCTTTTGATGATCGTTCACATGCTCCTACTTCTGAATAATATTGTTTCCTACTGAAAGAGAAGATATAATTATTGTTGTACTGAAATGATTTAAATGACTCCTGAAAAATTGATTTGATTTCTAAATTTCATTAAAATTAGTCATACATTATCCCTCCTACTTGTGGCCCAGGACCCAACTCAATCCATGCTCTGACTCGTGAACACGGGTGCTGAACTTATTTTGCTGCCTTATTTCTGCCTGTGCATGTGCTGCAGCTTGCCCTCAACAAGTACTCAAATTTTCATAGGCCTATTTCATCACCCTGGAATGTGGCAATATTCTTACATGCACACAGTGAAGACAACCATGCTAACCAGGATGGTGTTCCTGTCCTGGATGATCATGAAGGAGAAACAGTGCACAAAGGTATATTTATCTTTAACCCCAATTATCAGCAGTGTCTTGTTGGCCACAGTGTCTGAGTTGTCCTTTGATATGTGGGGGATGTTCAGTGCTCTGACTTTCCTTTCAGAACATATTCTCCAAAAATGTGCTGAGAGCTTCAAGAATTCATCATCTTTGGTTGGTGAAAATATTTGAATGTCAAGTTTTCTTTTTTATGATCTCGAAATGGGTTTTGATTGAGCTTTCTTCTTTCCTATCAGAGAATGACCTCACTTAAATTTCCTATTGACTCTGGAGTTTAAAACTGTTAATATCAGATTTTGTAACTTTGTACAATATAGCACTACTTTAGTATTTTTAATTTGATCAACCCTTTGAGTTATTGTGCTGTAAATTCTATGGAAAGAATTACAGTTATCACAGTGTACCTCCTAATGCTAAACAATTCTGTTACCAGCAATAATAATCTGAGAATGACGACAGCTATCTTAGGAATCTTATTGAATAATATGACCAACTATGATGCAAATCAAGTCTTTCTGCCCATGCTAGCTGGAAACCTCAGAAATCCTGATAATCATGAGAAAATTCCCTCAGTATGGGGACTCACACTACTGTCAAACGAATACCTTCACACGTCACTTTTAATTAACAGGCAAAAGTATCTAACCACATATAATTGTAATCACTACGATGTATAGAATTTAGAAGGCAGGTAGAGAATACTAAGACATTATTGTGCCCCCAAGCAGTGTGAGAATTTCTAACATACCTATTTGTTAAGAATCATAGAATATAATTCTCCTGCAGATTGGAAGGTACGTGATTGTCAATGATACAAACAGTATCTTCCATTAAACACATTTTTGCGTGTTATGAGCATCTTCCAAGGGATCTGGGAGCAGGGCTTCTACTTGCAGCACAAAACTTTGGGTGTCTGGTGAAAAGCAAATTCTCTTACTCCAGGAAAGGGGACCTTTGCTCACTGTTGTCTTGGAGTTTAACTATGGAAGATTGTGTTGATAGGAAAATTGTGGCCAACATTACTTTTTTGTGTTTAATTTTCTGACGCTATATGTTTATAAGTTAACATCTTTGCTTTCTATTGAAACCATTTGAGATCCTTTTTGAAAAATAAAAATCTAGGTACACCTGATATGGGTTGGCATTCAGCAATTTCTTGTATCATTGGCAAAGATTGTCCTTGAGTCTCTGGAAACAAAAGTTTGCATTGCACTACTTACTTGAACATGTCACAGTCTCAACTGTAGCATGAGCAATAAAATATTTGCCTGGTAAGCATTTGTGAACCAATTTTAATGGTTCCTATGGATTGTCATAAATAAGAGATTTTTAAAAATCAAAATAGGGTCAATGTTAAAATAATTTTAAAGGCTTTGGATACTTCTTCAGTTGATCTTCAAATAGAAGGAAAAATCAAATTCTTTTCCAAAAAATTTGGCAACCCATTTCTGATCCTTCACAAATGTAAAAGCAAAACCACAACGACAACAACAACAACAAATTGTAAAAAGATCTACTGACCTTGACATTCTTTTTTCTTTCCAGGCATGCATTTTTGTTTACATTGATGGGCATGTTTAGCCTTATTCCTTGACCTGAAATACTGATATTACGTTGGCTCACATCCATAGAAGGAAGTTTATCTCTCCTTCCACTTCAGGAGAGAATAGAAATTTTTCCTCTCCTTGATACATCAAGTACTATAAGTAGAAAGGGAAATATCATTGCAGATATTCTCTGGTTAAAGAAAGGCACATAAGGAAATCATAATTGATGCCTTAAACATCTCATTTCAGAATTTGTTCTCTATCATTCTGAGGTTAAAGGCCATGAAAATTTGACTGGCGGGTTGCCAAATAAAGCTTTGCTTTTTTGGGAAGGATTGATTATGCATTTTAAAGAGATGACATTTTAGCAGTGTGTGTCTACATACCAAGGCTTCTGACTGCCTCTTGAATTTAAATACCTTTACCTTCAAATGTTGCAAAACAATGATCTTTTGTTAATAGCAAACATATGCTTAATCCATTTCTGCATAATGTGTTTTGGTGTTTTCTTTTGTTTTTCTGTTTATTTGTTTTCTTTTTTTTTGCAATCCTCAAATATTTTTGAAATAATAATTTTCTCATTAACATAATTTTTAAAAATTTCAAAGTTTCAAAAAGAATCGATCTATTGGGTTCTTACAGACAATTAGCTAATAGACTAAAATTGAAAAAGGATTTTGCGCAATTTTTATTAAATTTATATATTTAACTTCTTACATTCATTTTCACAAAACTTTGGGTTCCAAATTTTCTCCCCATTTGTCCCCTCCCTCCACCACAATACACCAAGCATTCTATTTTCCCTATCACCAATCTGCCCTCTCTTCTATCCTTCCTCCCTTCTCTTATTGCTCCTCATTATCAGAATTGAAAGGCGGGAACATCTGTCCCCCAAGAGAGTAGCTCTCTATGGTCTTATTTTTCCTCCCTTTTCTGGGCATTTTCCCAGCCAGTTGCTTGACTTCTGAGATTCTTGTCCACCCCCTGCCTAGATCCGCCCAGCTAGTGCTTTGGGTCTGAGATTCAAATGGGCTTTCCGCAGCAGGCGCGGCTGCTATTCAATGTGAGCTTACGTTCTGGTGCTCAGGTAGGGGCAGGGCTGCCTCCCAGGCTCCGTTCCCTCAGGGGCTTTATGCAGAGACCTTCAGTAATGGAGAGAGTGGGGGCAGGGCCGTCTTCCAGGCTCAATTCCCTCATGGGGTTTATACAGAGACCTTTGGTAATGGCCCTGAGCTCCTGCCTACTGCTCCGGGAGTTCTGGGCTGCTGCTGTCTCTGCTGCTGCCTCTGTCACTGCCTCCCAAGGGGACCCGAGCCAAGGAGACACCACGCTGCCCTCTCGGCCAGCCCAGACGCCCCTCTCACTGACCTGTAGCGCATGTGGGTGGAGGGACCTTCACAGCCACCGGAGGTTCCGTCCCTGAAACCTGCTCCGATCTGCTCCTCTGGGGCTGCATGGCCAGGGCAGCACAGGGCTGGGCTCCGTGTCTGGAGCATGACGGACTGCTGGGGATGGCTTTCCAGGGCTCTCTGGAATGGAAATCTCTTCCACTGTGTTTCTGCGCAGCTTCAAGTGCTCCAGAATTTGTGGGGAGTTCTTTTTACAGAAAATTTATGGGCTGTGGATTTAGAGCTAATATACGTGAGTCTTTCTACTCTGCCATCTTGGCTCCTCGATTTTGAACATTTTTTCAGCCTAATTTGTTTATTTATGGAGGAGGAAGCTGAAGTCCGGGGATATTAAATGAACTAATAAAACTTGTAGAGATAGTGAATGGATATGGATTTAAGAGACATGCCGCATACTTTGCAGAATAGTGGAATTTATCCCCACAATAGGTGCATTAGTCATGCTATTTTGTCACCAGGTGAATTTAGAGTGTTTGTGTAAAATATCAAATTTAGAACTTAAGAATTAAAATAGAAATTTTTCTTTTTTTAATTTAAATGTTTGGATATAATATAAATACACAGAAACACGAACTCATCTATGGCAGTTAAACTATTTTTGTGTCTTGATGTAGATTCGTTTTGTAAATAAAACACAAAAAAGGAATGAAAATCAATATATGTATATGAATACATTTCTTAGATTTGTTTCTATGTATCTCTGAAGAATCAACATAGGTAAATATTATGGTTGTTTTTAAATAATAGAAACCAATTATATACTTTAAAATACTTGTATGAATCTCATTTGATTATATTAATTGCATTATTCCATTTTTACTTTATACATTGTGTTATATTATTTTTTATTTAATTATATCATATTACATTATATCATATTAGAATGCATTATATCGTGCCAAGATATGTTATATCACATTATAATATATCATATCGCATTAAATTATATCATATTACATATCGTATTATATCATATTGTGTTATATTGTATCATATTATACTACATCACATCATATCATTTTATATCATGTAACATTACATTATAATATTCTATTACACAAATTCCATTATTTTTCTTCTTTGGAAAATACAAATTAATTAGAATGGTTATTCCAGGAACACAAAATTTCTAAAAAGAATCTCTCTAGGAAGTTCTGAAAGAAAACAAACAAAGGGTTATCCTCAACGACAAATACAAATTTCTAATAATTTAATCGTCCATTCATGAATAGTTATTTAAGCTTCATTATATGTGAGATGCTATACAGACAATGGTTACCCACACGCACACACACACACATACACACACATAAAGTCACAGTGTCCTTGATCTAAAACAACTTTTGTCCGTAGGTCAGACAAATTCCTATTTCATCATAAGTTCATTTAAAACAATATGCCCAGACAGTTACAATAAAAATTGGAGAAAAAATAGCCCCATAGGCCATAGCAAACATAAAGTAGAGATTTTTGGAGAGGGGGACAAAAGTAGGGCTAAGACTTTTATTGAAAATTTTATTATCATAATAGAAACTAAAATATTTTTCCAATATAATATTCCACTCTTACATACTAGTTGTTGATATATTTTGTTTTTGTATAATCTACATTTCTAACTACACATCTCCTATATTTCCTCCCAGGCAAGCTTTCTCTTGCAACTAAGCTTAAAAAAAAGCAAAAGAGGGGGAGAAGCCAATATGGCTGAGTAGAAAGAATCAGGTATGCTAGCTCCAAGCCCACAACCCATAAATTTCCTGTAAAAAGAACTCCCCAGAAATTCTGGATCAGTGCAAGCCATGAAGAAACACAGCGGAAGAGATTTCCGTTTCAGAGAGCCCTGGAAAGCCGTCCCCAGGGGTCCATCACGCAATGGACACTGGGGTTCACCACAGTGCTGCCCTGGCCATGTGGATCGAGAGGAGCAGATAGGAGCAGGAGTCAGGGATGGAACCTCCGGTTGCCGCGAAGGTCCCTCCACCCACAAGTGCTACAAGTCAGTGAGAGAGACTTCTGGGCTAGCTGAGTGGGGAGCGGGGTGTCTCCATGACTCAGGGCCCCTCGGGAGGCAGCAGCATTGGCAGCGGTGGCCTGGGACTCCCAGAGCAGCAGGCAGGAGCTCAGGGCCATTACCAAAGGTCTCTGCAAAAACTCCCTGAGGGAACTGAGCCTGGGAGACGGCCCTGCCCACACCTGAGCACTTGAACTTAAGCTAATATTGAATAGCAGCCACGTCTGACACGTAAAGCCTTGAGGCTGGGGAGCAGCATTTGAATCTCCGATCCTAAGCACTACCTGGGGGGATCTAGGCAGGGCGGGCACAGGAATCTCAGAAGTCAAGTAACTGGCAGGGAAAATGCCGAGAACAGGGAAGAACAATAAGACCATAGAAGGTTACTTTCTTGGTGAACAAATGTTCCCGCCTTTCCATTCTGATAACAAGAAACAATTCTTACCATCAGGGAAAGACATGGAGGTTGGGTACTCTGTTTCCCAGATAACCAAGGTGGATGTCCAGTGGGCTCAGGCCATGGAAAAGTTCAAAAAGGATTTTGAAAATCAAGTTAGACAGGTGGAGGAAAAACTGGGAAGAGAAATGAGACAGATGCAAGAAAAGCATGAAAAACGGGTCAATATCTTGCTAAAGGAGCCCCACAAAAATGCTGAAGAAAATAGCACCTTGAAAAATTGGCTCACTCAATTGGCAAAAGAGGTTCAAAAAGCCAATGAGGAGAAGAATGCTTTCAAAAGCAGAATTAGCCAAATGGAAAAAGAGGTTCAAAAGCTCACTGAAGAAAACAGTTTTCTCAGAATTAGAATGGGACTGACGGAGGATAATGACTTTCTGAGAAATCAAGAAATCACAAAACAAAACGAAAAGAATGAAAAAATGGAAGAGAATGTGAAATATCTCATTGGAAAAACAACTGACCTGGAAAATAGATCCAGGAGAGACAATTTAAAAATTATGGGACTTCCTGAAAGCTATGATCAAAAAAAGAGCCTAGACATCATCTTTCATGAGATTATCAAGGAAAACTGCACCGATATTCTAGAACCAGTGGACAAAATAAGTATTGAGGGAATCTGTTGAACACCACCTGAAAGAGATCCAAAAAGAGAAACTCCTAGGAACATTGTGGCCAAATTCCCGAATTCTCATGTCAAGGAGAAAATATTGCAAGCAGCAAGAAAGAAACAATTCCAGTATTGTGGAAATACAATCAGGATAACACAAGATCTAGTAGCTTCTACATTAAGGGATTGAAGGGCATGGAACAGTATATTCCAGAAGTCAAAGGAACTAGGACTCAAACCAAGAATCACCTACCCAGAAAAACTGAGTATAATACTTCAGGGGAAAATATGGTCTTTAAATGAAACAGAGAACTCTCAAGCATTCTTGATGAAAAGACCAGAGCTGAAAAGAAAATTTGACTTTCCAACTCATGGAAGCATGAAAAAGTAAACAGCAAAGAGAAGTCATAAAGGACTTAACAAAGGTGAACTGTTTACATTCCTACATGGAAATACAATATTTGTAACTCCTGAAACTTTTCAGTATCTGGGTAGTTGCTGGGACCACTCACACACATACAAACATACACACATATACACACACACATGTACACACGTGCGTGCACATACAGAGACAGAGAGCACAGAGTGAATTGAATAGGATGGTACCATATCTTAAAAGAAATTAAGGGAAACGGTGAGAGAGAAATGTAGTGGTTGGAGAGAGGGTGAAATGGAATGGGGTAAATTATCTCTCATTCAAGAGGCAAGCAGGAGACTTTTTAGTGGAAGGCAAGAGAGGAGAGCTGAGAAAAAACATAAAGTTTACTCACATCACATTCGACTAATGGAAGGAATGAAATGCACACTGATTTTGTTATGAAAACCTATCTTATAATACAGGAAAGTGGGGGAGAAGGAGATAAGCAGGGTGGGAGGGATGATGCAAGGCAAGGTAACGGGGGGAGGGAGCAATTTGAAGTCAACACTCGGGGAGGGACAGGATCAAAAGACAGAATAGAAACAATGGGGGCAAGATAGGATGGAGGGAAATACAGTTAGTCTTACACAACAGGACTGTTATCGAAGTGACTTACAAAAGTACACCGATATGACCTATATTGAATTGCCTTTCTTCCCAAAGGGAATGGGTGGGGAGGGAGGGATGGGGAGAATTTGGAACGCAAAGTTTTAGGAACAACAGTTTAGTATTGTTCTTGCTACTAGGAAATAAGAAATACAGTTAATGGGGAATAGAAACTCATCTGGCCCTACAGGACAAAAAAGAAGATGGGGACAAGGGAAGGGAGGGATGACAGAAGAGAGGGCAGATTAGTGATAGGGGAAAGTAGAATGCTTGGTGTATTGGGGTGGGGGGATGGGAGAAATGTGGAGAAAATTTGGAATCCAAAATTTTGTGAAAATGAATGTAAAAATTTAAATAAATAAATTTATATTAAAAAAGCAAAAAATATGGTTGAATTAAAATCAACTCTTGCATTAACACATTCTTGATATAACATGCAATCATCTATGACCATTATCTGCAAAGAAAAGGTGGAGGTTAGTATGATGTTTTTGTGCAAGTAATCAGAAAAGTATCTATTTACATATGATAATTTCTAGGGTAACTCTACACTTAAGTAATGGAGGAGTACTAAGCCAATGATCTAGGAAAAATACCTTTCTTTAATTTGGCTCTTTTACCAATAAATTACTTGTTCAGTGACAACTTGGAGGGATTATCATGGATAAATGGATTTGTATAAAACTGTATGAATAAAAGTTCAATTTTATGTGTGTTGGGTGGGTGTGTTAAAAGACAAAAAGTACAACCCGGAAGGGTTGGGGTTGTAATATTCAACCAAAATTTGATCAAGGACCTTTACACAAACCAGTCCTCCAGGAATATTTTTAGGTCCAATGCCTTTTACATCAGTACTTCTGGTGAATTTTTTTTCCTTGAAAAACATCTGGCACATTAAAATCTCAATAGATCAACTGCCAAGATATTATTGCACTGTTACCCATGTGGAAAATAAATTAGAAATGTACATCAATGAATCCATCAACGAATTCTGCCAATGTAGAGTTATCTAACAATAATCCAATATCTACTATTTGGAAGTGAATTATACACTCTCTTTTCTTTTTTTTTTTTTAATTTGTTTTTTTTCTTTTAATATAAATTTATTTATTTAACGTTTTACATTCATTTTCACAGAATTTTGGGTTCCAAATTTTCTCCCCATTTGTCCCCTTCCCCCAACCGAATAGACCAAGCATGCTTTTCAATATAGGCCATATCTGTGTAGTTTAGCAAATGACTTCGATAATAGCCATGTTGTGTTAGACTAACAATATTTCCCTCCTTCCTATCCTGACCCGCATTGTTTCTTTTCTGTCTTTTGATCCTGTCCCTCCCCGAGTGTTGACTTCAAATTGCTCCCTCATCCCATTGCCCTCCTTTCCATCACCCCCCCATGCTGCTTATCTCCTTCTCCCCCACTTTCCTGCATTGTAAGATAGGTTTTCGTACCAAAATGAGTGTGCATTTTATTCCTTCCTTTAGTCGGTTGTGATGAGAGTAAACTTCATGTTTTTTTCTCAGCTCTCCTCTTTTTCCCTCCACTTAAAAGTCTCCTACTTGCCTCTTGAATGAGATATAATTTACCCCCTTCCACTCCACCCTCCCTCTCTCCTCCCACTACATTTCTCTCTCACCATTTACCTTAATTTCTTTTAAGATGTGATCCCATCTTATTCAATTCACTCTGTGCTCTCTGTCTCTGTGTGTGTGCATGTGTGTATGTGTGTGTGCACATGTATATGTGTGTGTATGTATGTGTGTGTGTAGTTCCACCAATTACCCAGATACTGAAAAGTTTCAAGAGCTACAAATATTGTTGTTCTGTGTTGGAATGTAAACAGTTCACCTTTGGTAAGTCCCTTATAACTTGTCTTTCCTGTTTGCTTTTTCATGCTTCTTCTCCTTCTTGTGTTTGAAAATCAAATTTACTTTTCAGCTCTGATCTTTTAATCAAGAATACTTGAAAGTCCTCTCTTTCATTGAAACACCATTTTTTTCCCCTGAAGTATTATGCTCAGTTTTGCTGAGTAGGTGATTCTTGGTTTTAGTACTAATTCCTTTGACTTCTGGAATATCTTATTCCATGCCCTTGGATCCCTTAATGTAGAAGGTGCTAGGTCTTGTGTTATCCTGATTGTATTTCCACAATACTGGAATTGTTTCTTTCTAGCTGCTTGCAATATTTTTGCCTTGACCTAGGAATTCTGGCATTTGGCCACAATGTTCCTAGGAGTTTCTCCTTTTGGATCTCTTTCAGGCAGTGATCAATGGATTCCTTCAATACTTATTCTGCCCTCTGGTTCTAGAATATCAGGGCAGTTTTCCTTGATAATTTCATTAAAGATGATGACTAGGCTCTTTTTTTGATCATGGCTTTCAGATAGTCCCATAATTTTTAAATTGTCTCTCCTGAATCTATTTTCCAGGTCAGTTGTTTTTCCAATGAGGTATTTCACATTCTCTTCCATTTTTTTTATGGTTTTGGTTTTGTTCTGTGATTTCTTGGTTTCTCAGAAAATCATTAGGCTCCATCTGTTCCATTCTAATTTTGAGAGAACTATTTTCTTCAGTGAGCTTTTGAATCTCTTTTTCCATTTGGCTCTTTCTGCTTTTGAAAGCATTCTTCTCCTCATTGTCTTTTTGAACCTCTTTTGCCAATTGAGTTAGCCTATTTTTCAAGGTGTTATTTTCTTCAGCATTTTTGTAGGGCTCCTTTAGCAAGATATTGACCCGTTTTTCATGCTTTTCTTGCATCTGTCTCATTTCTCTTTCCAATTTTTCCTCCATCTGTCTAACTTGATTTTCAAAATCCCTTTTGAGCTCTTCCATGGCCTGACCCCATTGGATATCTATTTTAGATGTTTGGGATACCAAGACCTTGACTTCCATGTATTTTCCTGATGGTAAGCATTGTTCTTCCTCATCAGAAGGGAAAGGAAGAAACATGTGTTCACCAAGAAAGTAACCTTCTGTGGTCTTATTTTTTTTTCCCTTTTCTGAGCATTTTTCCAGCCAGTTACTTGACTTCTGAGATTCCTGTCCACCGCCACCTGGATCTGCCCAGCTAGTACTTGGGGTCTGAGATTCAAATGCTGCTCCCCTGCCTCAGGGCTTTCAGTGGGGAGTGGGGCTGCTATTCAGGGTAAGATTAAATTCAGTTTCTCTGGTGGGGGCATGGCCGCCTCCCAGGCTCTGCTCCCTCAGGGGATTTTTGCAGAGATCGTCAGTAATGCATCTGAGTTCCTGCCTGCTCCGGGAGGTCCTTACCACTGCTACCTCTGCCACTGCCTCCTGAGGGGGCCTGAGTTATGAAGACACCCTGCTCCCTTCTCGGCCAGCCCAGAATTCTCTCTCACTGACCTGTAGCTCCTGTGGGTGGAGGGACCTTCGCGGCCGCCAGAGGTTCCGTTCCTGAAGCCTGCTCAGATCTGCTCCTTGTGGGGCCGCCCGGCTAGGGCAGGGCTTGGCTCCACTGTCCGGTGTGCGACAGATCTTTTGTGCCGGTTTTTCAGGGCTCTCTAGAATGGAAATCTCCCCCACTCCATTGCCTTGTGGCTTCCACTGCTCCAGAATTTGTGGGGAGTTCTTTTTTCAGGAAATTTATGGGTTATGGGTTCAGAGCCATATGTGAATCTTTCTATTCCACCATCTTGGGTCCTCCCCCTCTCTGTTCTAATTGTAACAGAAATCTTTCCCAAATCCGGACGATGAAGGCTAGAATACAGGACTTATTAAAGGCTTTCCTGTTGATGGGTATACTTTCAGAGAATATTGGATTTCTGGACCCTGAAATCTGGAGTAAAATTCTAACGTAAACGTAATTTCATTTGAATTGAATTGAAACCTTTAAGGTTTCCCTAAAGTGCCACATGGAATTTAAGTGAAGAATCTGAAGCCTGTTTGGTTATAAATAAAAATGCTCCTTCATGTTGGTACCAAGTATATTTTTTCCTTGTCAACCAAAAAAAATTCATCACCACAATAAAATGAAATATAACTGATAAGTTCATGCACGTTTTCATCCCAGTTCTGCTGCTTTGTCAATTGAAGTCCAAGACATTATTTTTATTGCTGTGCCTTCTTTTTTTTGTTGTGCATACACGTTAACCCATCTTAAAGAAGAACTCTTTTTGAAAATGCATCTTAAAATAAAATGACTGTGATGGAATCATTGAGTTGTAGATTATATGAAGGAACTAAACGAATAACAAACAACCAATAATCCAAATAAAAGTTTAAAAATTACATGACGGTAGTAAGCTAGGAAAAAAATCCAAGACACTGGGTTTAACCCTTTGTATAACTACAAAATAAGTATATAAATCCCAAAAGGATTTAGTCTGATTTCATTAAATGTCATTTAATGCTATGGGGAAGAGTTGTGGTAGGCACAGTACGTGTTCCACAGTTTTGAAAAAGTAATTGAATCCACTTTTGGTCGCATCCTGTTAAATCTCTCACAATAGGTTATTATGTTGAGAAAGTAGCAAGCATTATTTACCTTCACCTTCTCCTTTGCTGACAGAGATACATTTGTGCAATGGAGTGACCTCTAATCAGTCACAAAATTTATCGTACACAAAGTATGCTGATTCATGATTTTGATTGATGTGTCGTTTATCTATTACTACTGGAGATTATAAATGCTAACAGAAGAGAAACGCTTTATAAAAATGATCTCTCCTTGGCATGTTGTCATTTTGTCAATAAAGGATTTAGTTTTTAGCATTTATTTTGCCTTGACAGACACCCATGCTCATATACAAACATAAATCCCAGTTACAGGCTGGTATGAATTTATTAATAAATAATATAATATGGTGGCATTTGTCATCAAAGTTGAAAGCAATGACTAAAGAATGAAACATGGATTTAGTAATGCCTTTCATTCTCTCTTTCACCTGGTGACAGTTATTAGAACAGCAAGAACAGCAACAACTACAACAACGACAATTCATCACTTTCTCTACTGAACCCCACACTCACATATACACAAATGAAGAACAAGAATATGTTATATATTTCAGTATATCAGAGTATATTTTCATTTTTACACTGCCAAAGCTACCAGATTTCTGGACAAAAGCAGCATGTAATACTTTCATTAATGTACAATTTAGCCTAACATTTTCTTTTGCCATTGATGAAAGCTGAAACAACTGCCAACCATTCCATCAATTTATTGAATACTTATTGACATTTACCATTTACACTACAGAATTGAGAGAAAATCACAATATAACTTTCTATCTTGGTGATTTCATTACCTTCCAAGGGATAATGATATTTCTGCACAGATGACTCTTAAGTCTATCCTTCTATCCCTTATCTCTCCCTGACCCTAAGATCCATATCACTAATTATGTATTAGAAATTTTCAAATAGAAACTGAACAGGCACTAATTCATCTTGTCTAAAACTGTAGTTACTATCTTTTGATAAGATTAGCAACATATTCCCAAACACAGAGATTCATAATCTCATATTCATCCTTGATCCTTTAATTTTGTTCACACTGTATATCCAATTTGTTGTGACATCTTGTTAAGTCTACATGCAAACAACATATTTAGCATATGTCCTTTTCTATGCTCACATAAAATTAGTCTGATTCTGACCTTCCTAATCTGAAAATGGACTAGTAATTGGTTTCTTAATTCGTTTCCCTAGATGAGTTTTCTCCTATTCATCTAACCACGTTGCTGCCAAAAATATATTCCCATAACTCAGGCTCCTCCCACGCTCAATAATCAATTGTAAATACGTATTTTATAATTTAAATTTTATAATTTAAATATTAAATATAATTTAATAATTTTATAATTTAAAATCACATCCATAATGTGATTTTTTGAGAATATTTCGCTTCTGTCCATAATTTTGTTTCAGGATCATTACTATTCAGTAGTTTATTTAGGTCCACTGGCTTTTGTTATTGTTCATATTTAGTTTTTCAAGTTACATTAATAATAGCTAGTACTTATATGATACTTTAAGGTTTGAAAAAACAATACTGTGTAGATATTATTTTGTTTTGTCCCCATCAAAATCATAGTAAGGAGATATTAAAATTATTTCCATATTCCATATGGGAAAACAAATTGAGAAAAATTGAGTTTTCCAGTGTTACACTGTTATTGTGAGTTCAAGCCACATTTGAATTTCGGTCTTTCTTACTTTATGTCTACCACTCTATCGACTGCATCATTTACTTGTGTTATTGTTCACAACATAAAAGTAAGATGATGCACACACAGAGAGAAATATGTAATATATGTACACACATATAAATGATAAATATTTCATTGGAGAGGCAGTGTGAAATAATAAAAAACAGGCTAGCCCTAATATCGGGTTGATTTTGTTTTATGTTTGACCTTGAATGTGTTTGTTGAGTAAATTTCAATGCCCCAACAACTTTCAAGGAGTCGGAATTAAAGTTTTCCAATATGCACTGACAGGACTTTATCGTTGGAATTCTGTAATTTTATGTACGCAGAATTTGTCCATATTTATGTTTGGGTTTAACATAAACATATACATTTATAAAAACAATATGTGTCCTTGTGTATATACAGACATACATATGTGCATTTTTATGAATATATATACAGATAGATATATAGTGCTACTATGTGTATGTGTATGAATAAGTTATAAATATTTATGTGCATATATTCGTCTCTGTTTCTCATCTATACGTATTCACAGACATAAATGAAATAAAATCTCTGTCAACTTGGTTTAGAGTATAGTTCCAAATGATAAAGCAAAATGTGGTCTTCATACTCTTATAAAATAAGCAAAAAGAGGCTCAGTTTTCAATACAAAATTGATTTCAACATCTCCCCCAAAGACCCATATGTTACTATCTGCATAGTATATACTTTCTAGCTGATACAGAATCTATTCCATTCAACTTTAAATAACATGTGATTTCAATATTTCTCCAAGTAGTTCAGCATTGAGTCTACCTTGAGTTTTCCAATTTGTTTGCCCTCTCATCAGGATATTTGTTTTGACCCACATTTTAGAGATATAAAAATTCAACAGCTCAAATAACTTTAGAATCACTCCCTTTGTTTATATAAGTTCACATTCCATAGATATATATACAATCAGAAAGAAGCCATTTATTTTTATATGTATACAATATCCTACATATTTCATATAAGAAGTATTGTGATGTAGTATATAGCATACTGATATTGATATGTGATATTAAGTTTGTTTTTATTTCACATTACTATATATGTGAAAAGTATTTACCTCTATGGATATTGATGCATTTTTTATCCATATGTGTATGTGTGTACGTGTGTGTGTGTGTGTGCACAATGTATGTGTGGAGTATGTAGGAGAGTATGGGAATATAGGTGGGGTATTGGTGAGTTTGTGTGTTTATATATGCAAGTATATACATGAATGTGGAGACACGTGTGCATATGTGTATATGTGTACATATGTGTATCTAAATATGTGCATGTGTGTACATATACATGTACATATACTGTCCGCGCTCTGTCCCTGCCGGACCTCAGGGGGTACGTCGTGACCTCTGCTTCCACCTAACGGCGGCTTCGGACGTCTCCGGTCCCGACCCCAGGGGCTGAGGACGGGCAAAACCAGACACTGGCCAGAGTGGTAGAGCAAAGCAGGTGTTTATTCAGTAGTTCACATCAGTCCAGTCCCCCCGAGCAACCCAGGGAGTTGCCTTTTATTCCTTATCCTTTCCGGGTATTGCTATCTGGCCCCTGATTGGAGAGCTCAGCCTGCTGTCGCCCCAGCCCCCTCCCCTTAGCTGGTTGTGTCCTGTGGCAATAGGGCAGGAGTCTCTCTGGACCTTCCCTCCCCACTCGGACCATCTGCTTGGTCCTATCACAGGTGGCCAGGTGTGTTTTACTCTCACTGGGGCTTCCTCAGCACCTCCCAGAGGGCGGTATCGTGCCTTGTACACGAGCCTTCCCTGCACCCTTAGCCCGGAAGTCACGGGTGAGGCGCGTGATTGCCGGGGAGGGGCAGGTATAGACTCCCGGCCCTTACCTCTCTGCCCAGGAGGTCCAGGGACGGCCCCTGACAACTCCCCCTTTTTGTTTTATAAAGGTAAGTGAGAGAATAGGTCATGTGGCCTGTCTCCATGCCTGGTACCAAAAGTGGGCAGGGCCCCTGTCTTAGGCTATGTGGGTGGCTCCCACCTCCAGCATTTCTGGTAGGTGGACCCACAATAATCCCGTCATTGGGTACCTCTGCAGCCAACGGGTCTCCAGGTCATGGAGCCACAATATTCCTGTAGAAAGCTTATTATTGATTATAGTGGGGCATAGGGATGCTTTTGGGGCTGAGGCGAGAGCTAGCGTCTCTCTAAAGCTGTGATCCAAACTTGTGGATTAGAGTGATTTGTCAGGGAGCGGAGAGCCCACGCGGTATATTGCCGCTGTTGCGTCTGCCTCTGCAGAACCTGGCGTAGGCAGAGCAGGAAACCCATGGCAAGGAGAAGGAATAAAGAGGCGGAGCCCACATAGCCTTTCACCCATGTAGACACAGTAGAAAAGATAGAGCTAAAGGCAGTGGTAACAGCGGGATCAATTCGGGTGGCATTGATGTTAGCAACCTGGTGCCGAAGGATGTGGAGGGTGCGTTCAAAGTTGTCGGACCAATTTCCTGTGAGCATCTGCGATAGTTTGCGGGACAAATTGGCAGCATGGGAGAGGTTTTGTTTGAATAAACACTCTCCCTACTATCTTTGGTCCTATACATGCTTGTACAGAACAATTCTGGCATGTAAAATTGAAAATTCCTGTCATGTTCTGATATATCTCTAGTTTAGATCTGTAGTCTCTGTCCCATAGAAATATATGTGTGTTCCCTAGACATACTTCACCCATTAAAGTAATGTTGTTAGCGTTCTTTTGGTGATGCTGCAGCAGGCATTCCCTGCACTGTTTGTCCTCTCATAGCTAGAATAACTTTGTCTAGTCCCTGAACAGGTCTCTCAACCTCAGGAGACCCTTTATAATTGATGTACATTTGTCTAGGAAAGTTTGCTGCATATTTTTCCTCAAGTAAGTATGTAAGATTGTGACATGAATATAACATTTCTATGTAGTTTCCCATAATCAATTCTTTCTCCTGACAGGTATGTTGTGACAATTCTCAAATGGTAAAAGCCCCGTATACAGATGCCAAAGGGTTACATTTCTCTTCTTTTGTAAGTTACAAAATGGCCTAAATTTCATCCCACGAATAAGTCCCACAAAGTCCTTGTCTGACCAAACTACTATTGTCCCATTTATCCTCCAGGTGAATAGATTATAAGCGTGTAATGTATCTTTCTCATCCAATGTCTCTTGTCCATCCACAATAGTGGCACACCAGGGATACCCCTCTGTTCCATTCACCTGTGTGTATTTAAAACCAAACCCATTCCAATTCCCAGAAATACCCTTCTATAGACAAAGTGGGAAACCTGTGACTAGTCCTGAAAAGTTAGTGTCTCTGAAAGAGTCCCATTATTATCATAGTCTAGTCTATCATCTTTAAACATGTGAGAAATATTGCCTTGGATGATAAACTTAGGCATTGTCTCACTCCATGACATCACCCTTAACCATGGTGGATTCCTGATGAACGCCCATCTCTTTTGTTCCTTCGGTGCTGGGTCGATGGACGCAGTGTTCTTTGAGTGTCATGATAAGTACAAGAAAAATGAAAGGAGTCATTGTGACCTAGTTGATTAAGCTTCTCCAGAAGTTTTTTCATCCGCCGCTGATGGCACCTCCTCACTCCCATCCTTTTCACTGGAACCCAAACTTCTTTATTATCATCTGTTGAAACACAAACATACCCTTTTCCCCACGTTAACACTGTATGAGGACCAAATCAATTTTTGTTCTCATCGTGCCACATTACTTTACTGGCTGCTTTCAGGGCACTTGTTATTGCTGATTCATTCTTTGCAGACTCCTTATTAGGAGATGTTAAGAATTTCATAGCAGCCAATAAGCCATCATTATAGAATTTTAAATAATTTAGAATATAAACAGCCAAACAGCCAATTGTAATTTATCATCAATTTAGAGTATAAACAGCCAATTGCGAATTTATCAACTCCTGGTCCAACTCCTCCTTTTTCTTTTTGTAAGTAAGTGTCCAGGGATCGATTTGCTCGTTCCACTATAGCTTTACCAGTGGGATTATGGGGGATTCCAGTGACATGTAAAATGGAAAATTCCACCATGAACTGTTCAATGGCTTTACTGACATAAGCTGGACCATTGTTTGGTTTAATGCTTTTTGGTACTCCATGATTTAGAATGTGACCGAGTGTGTGTGATATAAAATATTGTTGTTTTGGCCCTTATTGCTAGTTGAACTTCCATAGTTATCTGTTTAATACTATCTGCCCTATCAGGAATATAGGCTGACTCTACTCTAGGTATCAATGGTACTGTATACTTTCTGTCTGTGATGATATTGCAAGGTTCTTTCACATATAATAATGCTTGCAATACTGCATATAATTCATTTTGTTATGTAGAAGTAAATGTTGTTTTAAATTTATGCATCTCCTTTTTAGATGGAATATACATAGATGCCCTAAAATTTTTTGTTGCATCTGTAAAAACATTAACTCCCTCTACCAGTGAGGAAGAGCATTTGTTGGTCCAAGATCATGGCCACGTGGCAAATTGCCACCCAGAAGGAATTGGGCACCCGTGTTGGAAATTCTGATTAATCAATATCTGCCATTCCACAAACTCTTGTATGCAGTTCTCTGTTTGTTGACTTGTATACATAGTATATATTGTGTGAGGTTTCTGTCCTATTAACATCCTTACTCTCTTCACTGCCTTATGTATGATTTGGGCTACCAGCACAGCATAGAGCACACAAGCTCTGTTCTTTATCTGAGCCAAATGTACCCACTCAATAATCCCTTGTTTTTGATGTAAAACTCCAGTGGGTATTTTTTTTTTTTCTTTAGTGAATACAATTGTTACTTCCAAGTCCTGTGATTCTCATATCCTGCTAATAGTACACTCCATAATCTTTTTCTGCACTAATTTCAAACATTCCAGTGCTTCATCTGTCCATCCTCTGCATGACTTTAATTGAGAAGGACCTTTCAATAAATCATATAATGGTTTCATTTGATCTGTTGTAATTCCCAACTGTGGCCTATACCACTGAATTTCTCCTATCAATTTCTGAAAGTCATTTAAAGTTGTAACCTTTGTAGAATCTATGATAGGTGACTTCAAACTTAAGCCTTATCACCTTACATCATTGTTTCACAGGGTAGTTTCTCCTTCTCTGATTACATTTACTCTGAAAAAGAAAACTTTTTAGAAATTAAGTTGTTAATAAGTTCAAACACTAAATTTAACTTTTGCTTAAGCCAAGGAATGACTACAAGTTCAGATTAAAAGAGCAAGATCTTTTCTGCTTCATAGACCATTACATATTAATTTACCAATACATTGTCTTGAAAATGAAAATTTAAAACCGTTTAAAATTTCTCCTGTTGTTAACAGTCACTAAACTTTTACAAAAATTAGTTGAAAACCTTCAAAATAATAGTTCTCTTCTCTAGATCTAATCTGGAATGATAAAAGTTACAATTCACTGTAGACCCAGCTGAATGATGAGTTGGGACTGCAGGGCAAAAATCTTAATGGTTCCATCCTTTACTCAAGTAAATTTTATTTCTGTGTCCACTCCTTAAGAACTTCTTTGATTGAGAGAGTTTTTGAATTCCTCAGCTGAAGGGAGGGAGACTTCTGGACAACTGCCCAGTGGCGCCAAGTCTATTCCATTCTGCTGGAGAGTTTCAAAAGCTTTATCTCTGCTGAGGTGTCCCTTTAAGATTTATGCATATTTCCAATTTGCCTAGTGCCAAATAATATAACAAATCCTGATCTGTTTTAAACATCCAATTAGGAGTGACACGTTTCACTTAAAATGTGAACAGAATAACTACCTTTTGGTTACTTCTCATTATACAAAATACTTTTCTTTTAGGTGAGATTTAGGTGAAAATGCTGATCAGCCTGCACCAGATCTCCTCTCGTCTCTCTCTCCACCCTCACAATTTGGCCAGAATTGGAGGGTGAAGCGAGAGAGAGTTTAACCAAAAAACTTTCAAATAATTTCCAAAACTTTTATGCTTTCCTTAAACTTCGTATCCATGTTGTTTTCCTAATGGGCTTTGATTAAAGCCCCCTTTAAAACTGCACAGACACTATGTCCCTGCATTTCCCATCCAAGACTACACCTTGCAATCACATAAACTAAATAATATAAGATTAGTTCCTCTCTTTCTCTCTCCCATACTTCTCCCCGATGCTGCAGTCATCAGAGAGAAGGGAGGAGGGGGAGGAAAAGAGATAACATTCCAAGGTCCAGCTACCATGGAGCTGACCGTAATAACTCACAAACACACGCACACAGAACATGTAAAGACAGAACACATATACAGACAATAAAAATATCCAAAAAACTGAGAAAATTGTCAGAAATCCTCTGTACACATTATAACTCTGGCTTAATTTCTATCACTGTGTCCGGACTGCTGAATTCTCCACTGTGCCACAAATCCTGGGCAAATTTTCTGCTGTGCCACAAAACCAGGCCCTGGGCCAACTCTGGATGTATTTCCTGGTTGAATTTCTGACTGCACCAACTCCCTCTTTCCTCTCTGTCCTATCTGGTCATGATTGTCTCCTGAGCTCCCAGACCGCCAAGATTGTATGACTGTCTGTACATAAGCAGAGCCAGAGCTGTATTTTGCAGCGGTCTCTTTAAGATCTCTTAGGAATTTGTAGAGGAACTGTCTATGCACCCTTTGAGGCTGTCCGCCCTGTTCTGGCTGAACAAGCACAGGGAATAGGTTGGCCCCTTCCCAATCTACCTCCTCTCTATTTTTCTGCTGCTCTGGGACTTTCTCTTTTTGTTTGTCCTGTGATTTCTTTTGGGGTCCCTCTCCTTTCTGCGGGCGAGGTTTTGTTCCTTGTCTTTTCCCGTGTCCTGCTCCCTCCTCCTGGATTCCTTCCTGAGTCTGTCTTTTAGCCTCTCGGACTACACTACCCAGACTCCTCCATGGATACATAACAAAGTCCTGGGGATTGAGGAAGTAGGGGTCCTCTCTTTGGTATGAAGTCATCTGCTGCCTTATTAATCGGCAACGGGTCGGATCAATTCCTGTATGCTCTACCCATGGACTGATGGTTATTATTTTCTCGACCCAATCTTGGCAAATTCTTATGTGTATTTTTATCCCATTCTGCTTGCAGAGTTCGTACACTTGGCAAGCGAGAATGCCTTTATCCTCTGGCTTAACCTCTGTATTTCCCATAACTAAACTGCCTTCGGGACTAGAGGGGAAAACCCGAAAGTCCCGGTGTGCCTGGTCCTTCTGACCCTCGCCTGCAAGGGACAGGAAGGCTCACAACGTACCTGAACTGTAGTGCCCCACGTTTGGGCGCCAAATGTCCGCGCTCTGTCCCTGCCGGACCTCAGGGGGTACGTCGTGACCTCTGCTTCCACCTAACGGCGGCTTCAGACGTCTCCGGTCCCGACCCCAGGGGCTGAGGACGGGCAAAACCAGACACTGGCCAGAGTGGTAGAGCAAAGCAGGTGTTTATTCAGTAGTTCACATCAGTCCAGTCCCCCCGAGCAACCCAGGGAGTTGCCTTTTATTCCTTATCCTTTCCGGGTATTGCTATCTGGCCCCTGATTGGAGAGCTCAGCCTGCTGTCGCCCCAGCCCCCTCCCCTTAGCTGGTTGTGTCCTGTGGCAATAGGGCAGGAGTCTCTCTGGACCTTCCCTCCCCACTCGGACCATCTGCTTGGTCCTATCACAGGTGGCCAGGTGTGTTTTACTCTCACTGGGGCTTCCTCAGCACCTCCCAGAGGGCGGTATCGTGCCTTGTACACGAGCCTTCCCTGCACCCTTAGCCCGGAAGTCACGGGTGAGGCGCGTGATTGCCGGGGAGGGGCAGGTATAGACTCCCGGCCCTTACCTCTCTGCCCAGGAGGTCCAGGGACGGCCCCTGACAATATACATGTACATATAGTTATCCATATCAATCTCTATCTATAATCTATATATTAATATCTATATATAGCTATATTATCTGTCTATCTATCTATCTATCTATATCTATGAATCTTTCTATATATCCTCCTCCATTAACTGATAGTGACAAGGAGCTCAGGTAGAACCTAAAAATTATTTCACCTTGATTAATCATTTTCAGTGAGGCAGGTAGATACATTTCTATTCACTTTCATGTGTCTGTTTATGTTTTTACCTAAGCTACATGTATATCATCCTCTGTGGACACACATAATCAAATGACCAACATGGTGCACACCATAGCCATAGATTTCATCCTATATTTCCCTAATTGAAATACTTTTAATTAATACATGTCTTACACAACTTCAGTTCTAAATATTTGTCCTTGGATTTAACTTCTTCAATATCCTTGTCCTATTTTACCTTTCCAGTTGACGTTTTTCTTCTTTTTCATTACTTCTTAACAGGAATCTTGGACTACAGTAGTCTTCTTATTTTAACAAGTAACAATCATTGTCAGTTACATAGAACCATGCCTCCCTCACTTTTCTCTGAACTCAAATAATCATAACATGGAACACTTCATTTTTAAGAGAGAATTGGTATTATTGTATTTAATTGACAGTAGATGCTTATATCATAGTTCATCAAAATACTTAGATGGTAGAAACGAGTAATATTTTTCCCTATTCTGTAGGACTAAGATTGATAGTTAAAATTACTCGAAGTTTAACATTTTTCATGTCGTTTTCATTTATATTTTTGTGATCATTACCTGTTAGGGAGCCCAGGAGTTTAGGCCTTTTCTCTCAGGCCCACAGGCTTACCTGACCAGCAGAGGCCTGTAGGCCTTGATGGAGTGTAGCTGTAAGCAATGACTGAGGCAGGAGACAAGATAGTAAGAACTCCGTTTATTCAAGCAGTGAGCAACACTTTTATCTCTTTTGTGACACCAGCGCTCTAAGTGAACCTATCACAAATTAGTTTGCCCTTATAGGGAAGTAATTTGCCTTAACCAGGACTGCCCAGGGTGGACACATAGCCCCAAGAAAGAAAAACATTTTTGGCTTCTTTGTTCTCTGAAAAGCCCGGGAAAATAGCCTTGAGCAAAACAGGGACAGAACCCTTCCTCCCAGCACCATCTTGTTCATGCCTTACCAGTCTCCCCTCAGTTTACCTGAATCATGACCAATGAATGCCATCCAAGTGGCTGGGGCTTGGCAATTCCCTTACAATTACCCATATTATTTCTGGTTCTGAAACTTTCAGCCTATATTAGTGTGATGGTAATTCAAATGAGAAAATCTTTCCCATTCATTAAGAGGCCCATGTGATCTGCTTAAAATCTCATAGAAGTCTAAGTGACATGAGGTGGGAGAAGCTGACTGAATGAGTGGAACACAAAGAGTAGAGCAGAGTTGAAGTAAAATTAGTGAGAGAGCAGTCAGAAGTGAAGGAGAAAGGCAAACCTGCAGTTGGATGTGAAAGAAGGGCATTCTGTTTAAGGGAGCCTGCCTGTGATTTGTTTAATGGAGCTGGTTTGTGGGAAACCTTGAAGAGGGAAGGCTTGCAGATGATGTTGTCATATGCATTGTTATTGTTTACAGATTGGGTCACATTTATTTTCTTATTGTCTGAATTAACCTTTTGGTTCTTTCTTCCATGCTGAGAGTTTGATGTATTTTGTGAATCAAAACTGTGCCACAATATTCACTGACATTGAAGAATTGTGAATATTGCATTGTCACTATGATTAGTTCCTTGATATCTTCCCATATTTATCTGATTTGCTCAGATTTGTCATTTCTTGCTGTACAATAATGTTCAATTATTTTGACATGTGTCCATATGTTGAGCCATTTCAGAATGGATGAAGCTCACCCCTCTTTTTCCCCCAAAATATCCAAGTGATTTTAGTCCTTTAGACTTGAGTTTGAGTCTTATTTTTCTCTTTGAAATTATTTTACAATATTCAAACAAAAAATATTTCAGTCTTCTGAATACCTTGGCATTTATAGTCTATGCAACAAAACTTAATACCTAACTTTAATTGCCTTGCCTGATTTATTAATTACTCAGTGTTTGTGAATCTTGTCTCCTGAGTCACACTATAATCTCTTCAAGGGCAAAGACTGGACTTAATATTCTATTTTCTGGATCCTGTAATTTATCTTGGCTGAAGGGAGAGCAGTTAGACAGAGTTTTATCAAAACATATTGATTGATTCCATTCATTGATAATAATTCTAAATGGATGAAAAAGAAAAAAGTGCGAAAAAGAAAGTAAAAGCTATTTGAAAAACTAAGACATGTTTCTGAAAAAAGTAAACTCTACTGTATAAAAAGTTACATAAATGTTTTTTCTTTGCAGTACATTGAAATTGGCATTTCATCTTCTGTGGGGAGGAAGAAGCACATGTCTATATTTCACTACAAGCTGAAATAAAGCCTACGACTGTGACCAGAACCATGATGATTTGTTAAGGTCTTCTACTTTTAAAAGCTGAAACTCAACTGGTTTAAGGTTAAGCTGACTTGAGCATGGATGTCAAAAAGGAAAAGCATGGCTTCATTAGACAAATTGTAAAAGTTCATGGGAGTCTCAGCAGAGAGAAACATCATTCTAAATTATACTCTTTTGGTGCCCTCAGCTCCCCAAGTTTTTTATACAGTGGCTTCCTATAGCACAAGTAAAGAGTTTTTTTTTTTTTTTTTTTTTTTTTTTTTTTTTAGGTAGAAAACCACATAATAAGGTATTTTATCCAAAACCTAAAATGAGAGTGATGTGCAATAAAATTTGCATTCTAGAGAGCGTTTGTACTGATTAATCAAGTACTGTATACAGCTAAATGATTCTGTTGTCTGGCTGTAATGAATATCTACATCCATCCTAACAGTTAATGAGGAATAAATGACTTATTATCAATGAATGGCAGTATCTAAATAGCTCTGCAACAAAAACAGAATATTAAAATGTGTAGCTAAAATAGATCTTAGATGATAATGAACTTACTCAGAATATTATTTTAAAAGCCTCTATGAAGTTTTACTCTTTTGGGGATTAAATGAGCACCAATGTCAGTTCAAGTACCCTTCACAGGCCAGCTGAAAAAGAAAAACTTGCTTTTAAAATCAGATACTCATTTGTTTTCTGTAACAGATTCTTTTAATGAGAAATATTGTTTGATAGGATTTGATAGCATTAAATTCAAGATGCATAAGGAAAAACTTTAACCCACATTTTTACAGTGTTTATTCTTAATTATATACTTGTATTTTTAAGGTAGAGGGATATCACAATTCAGTAACAAATATTATCCTTATGAGACTGAAAAATCATTCATAATATTTAACATAACATATGATATTTTCAATTGAAGTTTCAATGAGCATTCTATGTATCTTTTTTAAACGATTCTTTAAGAAATATCACACTATCATTGCTTTGTGTGAAATATTCTGTTTTTCCTTAACCACCAGCTAATATAGAATTATGCATAACATCTCATTCTTTTTGTGAAATAACCCAACGAATACATCTCTAATCTAGCATTACAATTAGTACAAATATAAGAGTTTGACAATGTTCACACATAATTTGGCATCTATCTAGACCCTGAGGGTAACTACAGAGTTTTGTGGAATTGAATCAAAAAATGTAACAATGAAAATTACTTTACAACTCAAAGATTGCTTTTGTGGAGACTGGAGAATATCTTACCAGAAGAATCAGTTCTTGAATGTGACCACGATCTACTATACCTCTCAGTTCCCAACATGATTCCCTCATGGCAAGAGACGGAATACAGAATAATGTAGTGGGGGAAAAAATCTTTTTTGAAGTTCAGTTATTTCGATAGGAAACAGTCACTTTTTGGCTCAACCCTTTAAATATCTCTGCAGAGAATTATGGTAATCTACATTTGATGAAAACATGAGCCAAAAAAGGGATCACTTTGCTTCAATTTCCACCTTACCTAGAAATCCAAAACGAATCTCTAAAGGGAAATATCCAAAATATACTGTTAAAAACATGGAAAGGAAAAAAAATGGATAAGAAGGCACTGAAAGAAGGCTAATTTAATTTGTCATTTAAAAATATGTACTATTTACATATTGCTGTGAAACAAGATCTTAAAAGTGTAAATCTATTTAAGCATCTCATTTTTTTTCTTAAAACTTCTATAGTCCTGGTTTCTGCTCCAACTTTTACTGAGGATTTCTCCTCATTAATACTGAATAAAAGAGTCCATGTAGTGAGGGCTCAGTTTTCTCTACTCCTCCTCAAATAACTAAACTGAAAGATCTCCCCTCAATCAATTTCCTTGCAATAATACCTCAGGCGAATAGGTGATCCCAGTTCTTGCCAAAGTCAATTCCATGCTTTCCCCCTTTCTCCAGAATACGGTCTCCATTGTCATGCTCTCTAATTTTTTCTGTTAATTTCATTCTTTAACTATGTACTCTCTCTGCCCCAGACAGATATAATCATACCCATATCTCCCACATTCTTTTTCATTTCTTTTTGCCCTAATTTTATTATAATGTGACTATATCTAAAAAATAAACTTTTTTGAACAGAGCCAAGATGTTGGATCAGAAAGATGCACATACTCTAGTTCTTCCCTCACAGCCCAGAAAATACCTGTGAAGAATCACTCTCAACAAATTCTAGAGCAGTAGAAGGCCACAGAATGATGTAGTGGAGAACATTTCCAGCCCATGATGACCTCGAAGGCCACCAGGAAAGCTCCATCATACTGGATGTGGAGCAGGACACAGTTCAGCTGTGGGAAGCAGCAAAAGGAGGAGCAGGGCTGGAGTAGGCCTATGGGAGGAATCCTTAACACCAGCAGAGGTTCTCAGATCCCTCAACCCACAGGTGCCAAAGGCAGCTCGAAAGTTCAGTGAGAGAGTTTTTTAACCTATGTGACTGGTGAGAAGGGTTCTCCCAAAGCCCTGGCCCCAGATAGCAGCAGCAGGGTGCCAGTGCTGCATGGTAGTGGCCACAGCATACAGCAGCCAGCTTCTATTGCTGGAGCCTCCGCTTGAAGCCCCTGTGGAAGCTGAGCAGCTGATGTGAACCTTAGTCTTGAGTGGTAGCCCCAACCCCGCCTAAAGCCCTGGGAGCAGCTGATCTGAATGTCAGTCAGCAGTCAGGTTGGGAAGTTAACTCCTCTCCCTTGATTGTGCTTCCTTGGAGGAATCTTTTATGTCCCCAGAATATACACTACTATTGATAAAGGACACAAAAGACAAGTAATTGGCCAGGAAAATGCCCCAAAAAGGGGGAAAATAAGAGTATCGAAAGTTGTTTTCTTGGTGACTTTGTTTTCTCACATCCTCTCAGATGAGGAAGATGATATTTATCATAAAAGTCAGGACTACTGAATCTAAAACGTTCAAAATAAATATATGATGTTCCCAGGTCATGGAAAAGCTCAGAAAGGATTTTGAAAATCAAATACGAGAGGTGGAGGAAAAATTGGAAAGAGAATTGAGATTGATGGAAGGAAATCATGAAAAGAGAATCAACAACTTTCTGAAGAAGACCCAAAAATAGATGAAGAAAACAACACTTTTAAAAAAGGCTAATTCAATTAGCAAAAGAGGTCCTATAAGCCAATGAGGAGAAGAATGTGATAAAAAGCAGAATTAGTCAAATGGAAAAGGAGATGCAAAAGTTTACTAAATAAACTGTTTTTTCAAAAAAAAATTAGAATGGAACAGGTGGAAGCTAATTACTTTATGAGAAACCGAGAAATTACGAAATAAAACCAAAAGAATGACAAAATGGAAGATAATGTGAAATATCTCAATGGAAAAACAACTGACCTGGAAAATAGATCCAGAAGAGACAATTTAAGAATTATGGGAATATTTGAAAGCCATGATCAAAAAATGAACTGAGATATCAACTTTCATGAAATTATCAAGGAAACCTTCCCTGATATTGTAGAAACAGAAGGCAAAATAAATGTTGAAAGAATCCAGTAATCACCACTTAAGATCCAAAAATAGGAAGTCCTAAGAATATTGTAGGCAAATTCCAGTGTTCCCAGGTCAAGGAGAAAATAATCCCAGCAACTAGAAAGAAACAGTTCAGGCATTGTGGAAATACAATCAGGATAACACAATATCTAGCAAATTTTACATTAAAGGATAGAATGCCTTGGAATAGGCTCCTCCACATAGCAAAGGAAATAGGATTAAAACTAAGAATCACTTACCCAGCAAAACTGGGTATAATACTATACTTCAAGGGAAAAGTTGTCATTCCATGAAATAGATGACTTTCAAGCATTCTTGATGAAATGACCAGAGCTGAAAAGAACATTTGACTTTGAAACACAAGAATCAAGAGAAGCATGAAAAGGCAAACAGGAAAGAGAAAACACAAGGGGCTTGTCAAAGTTAAACTGTTTACATTCATACATGGAAAGAGAATGTTTGTAACCCTTGAAACTTTTCTCAGTATCTGGGTAGTTGAAGAGATTATACACACACACACAAACAAACACAAACACACATACATACACACAGACAGAGAGAAACAGAGAGAAAGAGGGCACACATTGAATTGAGTAGGAAGGGATCATATGTAATAAAATAAAATTATGGGATGAGAGAGAAATATACGGGGAGGAGAAAGGGAGGAATGGAATGGGACAAAGTATTTTTCGCACAAGAGGCAAGAAAAAGCTATTCCAGTGAAGGGGAAAAGGGGGAAGTAAGAGGGAAAAAGTGAAACTTACTCTCATCACATTTGACTCAAGGAAGGAATAACACGCACATTCAATTTGTTATGAAAATATATCTTACCCTACAAGAAAGTAGGGGTGAAGTGGATAAGCAGGTTGGGGGGTATGATTGAAGGAAAGGAAAATAGGAGGAAGGTGAAATTGGAAATAAACACTCTTGGGGAGGGACAAAGTCAAAAAGAAAATAGAACAAATTTCAGCAGGATAGGACGGAGGGAAATATAGTAAGTCTTAAAAAACATGACTATCGTGGAATTCATTTGTGAAACTACACATATATAGCCTATATTGAATTGCTTGCCTTCTCAGTGGGGATGGATGGGGAGAGAGGAAGGAATAGAAGCAGGAACTCAAAGTTTAGGAACAAATGTTGAAATGTGTGGGTACAACTGGTAAACAAGTACTACAGGTAATGGAGTATAGAAATTTATCTTGCCATACAGGACAAGAGAGAAGATGGGGATAAGGAAGGGGAGGGTTCTTAGAAGGGAGGGTATATTGGGATGCAAAGGGTTTTTGGGTGGGGGAGGGGAGAAAATTTTGAATTCAAAATTTTATGGAAATGTATGTTGAAAACTTAAAATAAAGAAAGTAAAAGAAAATAAAATGATCCTTTTTCCAAAGAAAAAAATAGAAAAAAAATTTTGAAAAAAATATGAGTTCCAAACACTTTGCTCCCTTCTGTAATCCGTCTTTGGGATGGCAGTTTGCAACAGACTATACACATACGCAGTTATGTAAATCGTATTTCATGTTAGCTATATTGTGAAAGAAAACAGGGACAAAAAAATAAAAAAAAATAAGTAAAAGATGTACACTCTAATTTTCATTCACATTTTTCACTTCCATCTCTGGAGTTGGACTGTTCTTTCATCATAAACTTTTTGTAGTGCAGATATAAGACGGCAAAGGGGAGCCAGGATGTTTCTTGAACTCTCCCTAGTTATCCTCAAAAACAACATAAAATCAGGTCTCTAATTGGATTCTTGCACAACAGAAACTACAAAAAGTTGGAGTAAAACAATTTTTCAGTGTAGAATAATTCAGAAGCTTTTCAAGAAAGGTCTATCTCATTTTGGTAAAAGAGTAGCACAGTCCAAAACAGATGCCATTCAGGCAAGCCAGCAGGAGACTTTAAGAAACAACACAGATCAGCAACCAAGGCCCCTAGGTCCTGGATCAGTAGGTCAGTGACAGAGAAAGCCACGAATGAAGCCACTTGCCCCAGAGTAGAAGGCATTTTTCCAGTCCTGGAAACCAAGTAATAATAGAGGAAACTCTTCTTGACAACCCCAGGGCAGTGAAGAAGTGGCCAGTATCTGAGGGGAGAGTGCAGAAAGATAGTTAGTAGGCCTCTGGTCCCATGAAAAAGCTTAGGATAGGGTCCCCTCTAGTTCAGAATGGGAGCTCAATGTTAAAGACCAGGAAACAGTAAAAGAAATGAGCAAGAAAACAAATCAAACACTGAGCATAGAAAACAACTGTAGTGACAGGGAAGACGGAAGCACAAACTCAGAAGAGGACGGCCCTGTCAATATGCCTACATAAAAAAAAAAAAAAATAAGTAGAGTATGATTAGGTCTCAAGGCCAAAAATCACTCTTAGGAAGCCTCAAAAGATTTTTTTTAAAGTCAAATATGAGAGGTAGAAGGAAAAAAATGGAAAAAAGTCATGAGAGGTATGTAAAAGAGAAAACATTTTAGAAAAGGAAGGAGAAAATGGGGGAAAATGCATTGAAGAAAATAAGTCTTTTCCCAGTATAAATGGTTAAATTGAGAAGGAGGTACAGAAACTAAATGAAAATAATTCCTTAAAAATTTCATTTAGGCAAATGGAAGCTAATGTCTTTATGAGACACCAAGAATCAGTCAAATAAAAACAAAAGAAAGAAAAATAAAAGAAAACGGAAAATACTTCACTGGAAAAAAAACCACCTGGAAGAAAGATCCATGAGAGATAATCTAAGAATTATTGTTATATGTCCAGTAATTTCACAATCTCAGTGAAATGAATGAACATTTATAAAAATGTAAATTGCCCACATTAACAGAAGAGGAATTAAGATGATACTCATCTCAGAAATAGTAATTGGACAAGTCATTGAAGCAACTGAACAAACAAAGAAAAAACATCTCAAGGGTCAGATTGATTTGCCAGTAAATTCTATGAAATATTTAAAGAAAAATTTAACCCAATAATAAATATAATATTTGAGAAAATAGGTGGAGTCCTGTCAAATTAATTTTACGATATAAATATGATACTTTTAACTAAGCTGGGAAGAGTCAAAACTGAAAAAGAAAATAGTAGAAAAATTTTTCTAATGAATACAGATGGAAAATTTTTAAATAAAATATTAGTAAAAAAATATTGCAGTTACTTACCACAAAAATAATACACTATGCCCAGGGAGGATTTCTTCAAAGAATGCTGGACTGATTCAAATATAAGAAAGCCATCAGCATAATTTCTCATATCAACAACAAAATTAAAAGAAACCATATGGTTATTTCAATAAACACAAACCTTTTAACAAAATACAACACCCATTCCTATTCAAAACACTGGAGAGAATAAATGGAGCTTTCCTTAAAATAATAAATAGTATCTACCTAAAACCATAAGCAAGTACTGTATGTAACAAGGATAAGCTAGAAACATTTCCAGTAAGATCAAGGATTAAACAAGGAAATATTATCACCCCTGTTATTCAATATGATTTTAAAAAACATTACCTTCAGTAATAAGGAAAGAAAAATAAATTGAAGGATTTAGAATAGACAAAGCTATCACTTGGAGATGATATGATGATATATTTAGAGAATTCTAGAGAATCAAGTAAAAATCTATTTAAAATAATAAATAACTTTAGCATAGTTGTAGGATATAAAATAAACCCATATAAATCCTCAACATTTCTATATCATACTAAGAAACCCGCTATCAAGGGATAGAAAGTTAAATTGCATTTAAAGTTACTGGCCATAATAGAAAAGTCTTTGGAAGTCTACCTGCGAAAACAAACCCAAGAACTATATGAGCACTATTACAAAATGCTTTTTCATACAAATAATTTGAAAATCATCATTTGGTAGTGGGAGGCCTGCCAAATATAGTAAAAATGATAATTGTATTAAATTAATTTTCTTATTTATTCCCATACCAAACAAAGCAGCTAAAAAACTTAATTTAAAAGACTAGTAAAAATAACAACAAAATTCATGGGGAAGAGGAAAAGGTCCAGAATGTTAAGAGAATTAATGAAAGGAAAAGTTAGAGAACGTGGGTTTGCCATACAAAGTCTTATATTGTATTATAAGTCAGGAATCATCAAAACTACTCGGTAGTGACTAAGAAACAGAAGGCTGGAATAGAGTAATACGTTAAATACAGAAAACACTATAGTTAATAACTATGGTAATCTACTCGTTGATAACCCCAAAGACTCCAGCTTCTAGGATAGGAACTCATTATTTTAAAACAACTGCGGGGAAAACTTGACAATACTATAGCAGAAACTGGCACAGACAATTATTTTCCATGGTATATCAAAATAAAGTTAAAATGGTACATGATCTAAATATAAATACTGATACTAGAAGCAAACGGGGAGAGCAAGCAATGATTTTCCTGTCAGATTTATGGCAATGGGAAGAATTTATGACTGAAGAAGAGAGAACTAACATTCTGAAATACAAAGTGATTAATTTTGGTTAAATTAAATTGAATAGTTTTTGTACAAATGAGGCCAATGCAACCAATATTAGGAGGGAAGGAGAGAAGTGGGAAACAATTTTTTCAGCCTGTGCCTCTGATAAAAGGCCTCATTTATATAATATGTAGAGAACTGTGTCAATTTTGTGAAAAAATAAGTCACTCTGTAATTGATGTGTTCAAAGAATATGAACAGGCAGCTTTCAGAATAAGACTTTAAATATGTCTATAATCATATGGAAAATGCTCCAAATCACTACTGATCTGTTGGTAATATATAGAAATTCTAATGTTATATGTGAGTTCATTTTATATATAATTTATTCAATTTTGCTAAAGTTAATTATTTCAATTAGTTCTTCAGTTGATTGAGATTCTCGAAGTATTTCATAATGTCATGTGCAAAGAGTCAACTTTTGCCCTTTGGTCTATTCTAATTTCTTCAATTACTCTTTTTTTTATATGACTACAACTAGCATTTCTATACATATATTGAATAATAGTAGTAATAATGTGCATTCTTACTTCAACATTCATCTTAAGGTGAAGGCTTCTACCTAATCCACTGTAATGATAAAGCGTCCTAATGGTTTTGGATAGATAGCTGTATTTATTTCTGTTTTAGGTGTATCTACAGTTCTATTACAAAATCATTTTGTCATTTACTCGGTTAAAGCCATAGCAAAATATCTCCAGTGATGCTTCTGTAATAGCTCTAATGAATTGCAGCAATTGCCTTCCTTGCTTGTAGTCTGTCTTGTAGTCAATATAGAAGTTATCTGCCAATAGTTACTCCTGCAAATCTGAATTCATATATACTATTCAGGAAGGAGATGAATGGTAAATAATAAGTGAAAAGAGAAGAATGTTTAGGGCTTTAAAAATAAACAAACATGGAGTTACTTATTATTCTACAATTCATTTGGGAATGGTTATTTTAAGGAATTATTTTACTTTAAAATGACAGCAGAGTTAATACTTCTAGACTAGTCTGAATAGAAGCAGTGTCCAATGAATACTTATTATGTTTAGTGCTTGTAAGGAGGCAATGCCTGTCCAATGCACTTGTTTTCACACATCCACCCACAAAGGTAGAAGGAAATGATTCCTCTGGTTTGAAGCCATGTCACTCTTCCTTGTTCAAGTTTCTTTTAAAAATAAAACTATTCTATTAGTGTCTTCTGAATGCTGTTATTACTGCTTATCAGTTGGCAAGTTTCCTTCTGTGCTGCATTGGTTTTGAAGGGATCTTCCAATATATCTCCAATATTCCTTTCTTATAGTGTCTTTTTCTTTAGCTAGAATTTCACATAATTCTAATGCTGTATTCAGCGGATCTTCCTTGTTGTCACATTGGTTTTCTAGCATATCTTCATATATATAGGCAATCAGATAGGGAGAACCGTGACTTGGCTGTAAATCAAACAATTGTTCTAATAGATTGGGATACTTGGAGAGGTCATGATCTTGCAAAATCTCTTTTAAATACTTCCATCCACTTTCATTATATGGTGTTGTTTTTATCATTTCTAGAGTGTACTAGACTTCTCTCTCCAGGATAGCAAGATCATTGTAGCCTGAAGTGTTAGAAATTACGAAGTGTCTTTGGTTCCACACAGAGTTGTTTCTCACATCTTCTTTGAGAAGTTGGCCTATACATTGCAGCTCATTATCCCGAAACTTTAACTCCTGAATGACCCACTGTCGATGTCGCCAGGCATGGTCGTTTTTTACATCTTGGTTAAGAATATCAGCAATAATATCAAGTTCCTCAGATAGATCCTTCACCCACTCCACTAGCATTTGCCTATGGTGCTAGGCTTGGTAGTTTTGGGGCTGTTCCTCAATTATAGCAGTAATATAGCTAATTTTCTCACTTAAATCCTTTTGTGGAGACTTTAAGAGAACTCCTTGAAAGTGTCACACAGTATAATTAGCTGCATTTAGCTCAATAGTATCTCCAGGTAATTAAAAAAACCCTTCACTTCTTTCATCACTTTGTAGAACAACTCAGAAATAATCATAAACATCTCCAAATTTTTCACTATAAATTATCTAGAGCACTGGATTTGACCCATCATTCTGGGGCACGGGGTCTATACCAGCCCATTCTGATCTGTCCCTGTAGAGGACGTAGAGGGACTAGTCGATGCGCATAGGCCTATAGTCCTGCAGGAAGGAGGTGCCTCCCATGTCCTCAGCCTCCGTGGCCTCCTCAGCAGTGTCCTCCACAGCTGTAGTCCTGGGCTACTCTCATTTCCTGGGCACCGAACCCTCCATGACCATGTCGACCTACCCCGCAACCTGGACTGCCACCATCTCTCCTTGTCCAGGGGGCCTAGATAGCTATATTTTTGAAGACATCTCATTTTATTCCTATTTTTCCAATTTTTTTAATAGTAATCAGTGTTGTACTTTGTCAAAAGATTTTTTTTAATCTATAGACATAATCATATTTTTGTGATTTTCTTATTGATATGGTCAATTATGGTAATACTTTTCAATATTGAACTACCCCTACATTTCTGGAATAAATCCTACCTGAACATAGAACACTGTCTATATAACATATTGTTTTAATCTCCTTGTTAATATTTTATTTATTTTTTGCATCAAAATTCATTAGGGAAATTGGTCTATAGTTTAATTTCTCCAGTTTTATTCTTTTTAGTTTAGATGTCAGGAACATTTAGTGTTGTATAGTGAATTTGCTTCTGCTTTGTCTGAGACATTGAATACCACCCTTGCCTTTTTCCTTAGATGAAGCACAACAGGTTTATTCCAGTTCCTTATTTTTACTGTGTGTATGTCCATGTTTCAAGTGTTTTTCTTGTAATTAATATATTGTTGAATTCTGGGTTTTAATCCATTCTACTATTCATACATTTTATAGGTGACTTCATACTATTCGCATTCACATTATTATTAGCTGCATATTTCCTTTATCTACTCTCTCTCTCTCTCTCTCTCTCTCTCTCTCTCTCTCTCTCTCTCTCTCTCTCTCTCTCTCCATTAACCATAATTATCTTTTACTTCTGATCTTAATGATGTAAAAAAAAAAGTACAAGCAAATTCTCAAAGGAAAATTCACAAATTGAACACAAGCGCAAAAAGAATTCATGGAACTCAAAAAACATTTTTATTTCTTTTAATTTTGAAAACTCTATTTTTAGACATTTCCCCAGTATTTTTGTGCTTCTATTTCTCATCCTAAATCTTTTTTAATTTTTTTTTATCACTGTCATTTTTTCCCATTTTTTTCTTCATCTCCTTGGATTTTTAAAATCTTTTTTTTTAGTTGTATGAATTCTTGCTTCACTTGTATATAATTCACATTTTTCTTTGAGACTTTGCTTGTACCTTTTTGTGACATCATTGTTTTCTCAGTTTCTGTCTTGATCTTCCTTCGCTCCCTAATAATTTTTAATATCTGCTTCTTTTTTGACTAATTTTTAATATCTGCTTCTTTTTTATTGCTTGCTCATTTAACCAGATTATTTCTTGACTTTAAACTTTGGCTCTTTTCCCAGCATAAAGGGGGAATTGTCTAAAGTTTCAAGGTTTATCATTCTGTTGTTTGCAGAGCTAGTTCTAGATATCTATAATTTTTCGGTGCTTCATAGATACTATTATGAGTAGACTGGTATGTTCGCTGTTATCTTGGCCTAACTTATCTTTACCTGAGGAGGGAGTTCCTTTTGTTCTACAAATACTACAAATTTTCTTGAACCTGGAACTGTGACTGGCTCCCTTTTGTTCCTGCAACCACAAGGACTTGTGTTCCTTCCCCCCAAAAAAACTGGGACTAGCATTCCTGTTATCTTTTGAGTGACCACAGGCACAATTCTATGACCTGAAAATGTGACGAGAGACTCTGCTGCACTGATATCACTGATATTCACTTATTGCTCCTTTAGGCCTTAAAACTGTACTACATCCCCTGTTATATATCATATAACCACTTAATGCTAGTTCTATTTTTGATTTTGAACAAGGACCAGAGCCCCTACTCCCTTGTGAGCAAACACAAGTCCTGGATCCATGATCATGGCCCCTTCTCTCCTGTTGTAGTTTGTGTGAGTGTTCCTTTTTTCCTGAGACTGGGAAATAGTGCTCCATATTGGAAATATAATGATCCTGCACCCAGTGCTAGCATTACAGTTTTCCATAACTTGTTTCTGGCTAGTTGTCTGATGACCTTCATGTCTATAGACCAAGAGTTCTGGAAACTGCTGTTGTAGCCACCTCCAAGGACTGTTGTTGCTCTTGTGACCAGTACCTTGTTGTGGCAGCTCTTTCCTACTGCTTACTGTTCTTATGTTAGGCTGGAAATAGTTTCAGCTATAATTTTGTTTAGTCTGTTGCTCTGTAGTTTAATTTGGGGTATTATTTTAAAGTTATTTGTGGAAGTATTTGGGAGAGTTAAGCTAAATTCCTACCTGTCTTCACACATTTTGCTCCTTCTCCCATTCTAAACAACAATGTAAAAGTTTCAATTCTTCGAACCACTCGTAAAAAGCACCCTAGATCTTTTTTTCTCCTTTTCTCATTGTGAAATCTATCTATGCTAGGTAACTTCATTTATTTTTCTTTTCCATCTTTTCTAAATTCTCTTCAGTATGGCTTCTTACCTCTTAATTCAACTTAAAAGGAACTCTGGAGAGTGATCTCTAAATTGTCAGTTCTAACAGTCTTTTGTTACTCTTCATCCTTTTTTGATGACTTGCAAAGATTTGCAAGTTGTTAATTACATTTTCATTCTAAACACTCTATCTTTTCTAAAATTTCATAACAGTGCTTTCTCCTGGTTCTCCTAATTTGCACGACAACTTAATGAAAGTTTCTTTTTCTTGATAATCATCCGTGCTATGACAACTAACTGTGAGTATTCCCATAGCTTTGGTACTTTTTGTCTTTATTTTTCCCACTACATTTTCCTACTTTGTGTACTTATCCTCTCCCATGAGTTCAATTATTATCTCTATAATAATAATTTTTAGATTCAGTCATAGTCTTTCTCCCACGCTAGTTCCAAATCCCCATTTTTGAAATCTTAAACTGGATATCACCAAGAAATTTAAAAACCAACATGCTGAAAATGGTATTCTTTATCTTGTGCCTTAAGATTCTCTTTCTTCTAAACTTCCCTAAAATTGCAAAGGGTCCTGCAATTTTTGTAATTATCCAGAATTTCAAACTTGGAGTCATGTATTGCTCCTCACTGTAACTCACCATATAAATCCTAATCATTGCTAAATATGCTCAATTCCCAATATTTCTGGCATGTTTCTATTATACTTTACTCACACTATTATCATGCTAGTTAGATCCTCCTCACCTCTTACTGTCATCACAATAGTTATGACTATTATTATTCTGTATTATAGTACATACATACATATATATGTGTACACACATATATGTGAGTGTGTGTATGTACATATGTGTGTTTCTCTGTGTTTGTGTGTGTACCTGTGTATGTAAAATTTGTATAATAATTATTATATCACATACATAGGAATCACTTTGTTAAAAATTATTGAGAAAATCTCTATTATCACCATAGTATTACTTACTGTCAGGAAACAATAAGTTTAGTGGAATTCTTTGTAGAAGATTTACTTATCTAAGCTACAATATTATTTTTTTGAGTATCACAAATCATTGAGATTGATTTACAGGTAATCTTAGAAGTTTTTTTTTAATATTCTGCCATAATTTCATGGATGAAAAAATTGAGAGGTGAAGTTTACGTGATCTGCCCAACTTCATATAGCTAATCATTGTTCAGCAAAGATATTTGAAACCAGGAACCCTGACTCCAAAGTCAGTGTCCTTTATAGTTAATGTGAAAGGGCAAACTCATGCAAACCAGATAAGTGACAATGGCTTATAGAAAAGGAAAATTTAGTTTGTCTAACAAATGATTCTAAACATAACCATACACTTTTTCATTTTATTTTACTAAAATTCATTTTAAAAAGCCAGGTCCATAGGTGAAATATGTTCAATTCGTTGTGGATAAGATTAAAATGAAACATGAGCCAAATTGTTACATTTAAGAGAGAGAAAATATGTAAATAATGGAAATACATAATATGAGTGCTGTAGGAAACTTATTTTTTTACAAAGGAGGCTAACAAGGTGTGGCAAGGGAGGAAACGTTGATTGAATATGATTGAATGATACAGTATTTAGTCATTGAGTAGTTTCATAAATTGTAATCCGATGATAGTATTCAGTGATTTGTGATGGATTTGAAACAGAAAACCTAGAATAAGAAATTCGAGAGTATAGTGTAAACTTTTGAGTTAGTTTTCTAGAAAGGAGTATTTACAAACTTGAGTTATTAAAGAAAGAAATGAAAACCTACTATGATGACTGGAAATTTAACATATCCACTACATCAGCTTTCATTTGTCATGGATAATCTAGAGCTGACTGTTTCAATTTATGGTGGCAAAATCTCTTTTAATTAAAATGAATTAAATGTCCTGTGCTTGCCATAACTGCTCTTAAGAAAGATGTATACATAAAAATCAATGACTATTACATTCTCAAAGCATTTTAGTATTTTATATGTTATATATGATTGAAAATAAAACCTTAAGTTACATGTTCACACAAATGCAGAATATGTACTTCACATTTAAATTCAACTGTACTCCCTTCATATAAAGCCATTTTTCTACTTTTCTAATGCATTCATGTCAGTAAAAATGTACAATTCTTTTAATAAGATTCAGCGTTTCACACAGTGCATTTCTTGTTGAAGACGTTCAGAATATCTGCATGCTGAATTAATAAGATTATTGCATGTGCGTAAAGCATGGAAATGTAACCATAACTAACTACTTCAACTATGCTCTCTCTATGTCTCTCTGTTTCTCTCCTCCTCCCTCTCATTTGTCGTAATATATATACATGACTTCTAAGTTTTCAGTAGTAGCCATTTAAATTGAAATAAAAAATCAAGGTTATGCAATCTGATATTGGTGAAAGCAGACATGCTCAGAGCAACAAAATAAAATATAAAAAAAATAAATATAAATAAGTCTAAAAGATAATAAATAAATAGTTACATGCACAAGCACATGCCCCTAATTTCTACACTAAAATATACTTTTGTATGTAGCAAAAAATAGTTGAAAAATTAGTCAATAGTTCGATTAAATATATACATATATAGTAGAAAATAAATTTACTGTTAAATTAATGTACTAGGAGTAAGGAAAGGAAGAGGTAAAATGTAAGATCTTCTCAAATAAAAGAAGCAAGAGATTTTTACGAAGGAGGGGAAGAGGGAGGAGATGAAATAAAATAAGTCAGCCTTACTTTCCTGGGATTTGATTTAAAGAGGGAATAACTTAGACTCAATTGGATAAGGAAATCTATTTTACCCTACTGGAAGGCAAGGGAGAAGGGGATAAGAAAGGGAAGATAATCTAAGGGAGAGCAAATTGGGGACAGGGCTAATCAGAAGAAAACACTGTTGTTGGAGATCAGGTCAAAGGAGAGAATGGAATAATGGAAGCAAGATAGGACAGATGGAAATGTGGTTTGTCTTTTACAACATAACTATTATAGAAGTGCTTTGCATTTTTACACGTGTATGACCTATATTGAACTGTTTGTTTTCTCAGTGTGGATGGGTGGGGAGGGAGAGAGAGAATCTGGAATTCAAAGCTTTGATAATGTATGTTAAAAATTATTTCATCATGCAACTGGAAATTAAGCTATACAATCAATAGCATATAGAAATCTATTTTGCTCTACAGGAAAATAGAGGGAAAGGGAAAAGGAAGAAGAGTGGCTAATAGAAGGGAAGACAGACTGGAGAAAAGGGTGAATGAGGTGCATGTTTTCCTGGGATGGGGAGAGATGGGGAGAAAATTTTGAATTCAAATTCTTGTGGAAGTGAGTGTTAAGAAATGAAAAATAAATTACACATTTAGAAATGTGTGTGCATATGTGTGTGTATGTGTGTGTTTGTGTGGGTGTACTCTAATACTGAAAAAGGTATCATGCGTTAGAAATAGCATCTTTCCATGTAGGAATGTAAACAGTTCAACTTTACTAAGTTCCTTAAGGCTTCTCTTTCCTGTTTATCTTTTCATGTTTCTCTTAATTCTTGTATTTGGAAGTGAAAATTCCTATTCAGCTTTGGTCTTTTCCACAAGAATGCTTGGATGTCCTGTTTCATTGAAATTCCATTTTTCTCCTGAAGTATTATACTCAGTTTGATGGGTACATGATTCTTGTTTGTGATTCTAGCTCTTTTGACTTCTGCAATATCATATTTCAAGTATTCCTCTCCCTAGTGTAGAAGCTGCTAAATACTGTGTTATCCTGATTGTATTTTCAAAATACTTGAATTGTTTCATTCTGGATGCTTGTAAGAGTTTCTCCTTGACCTGACAACTATGGAATTTTTCTATAATATTAATTTCTATTGAGCTCTTCCATTGCCTGAAACCATTGCATGTTTTTTGGAGGTTTTGGATCTAAAATCCTTGACTTTTATGGCTTCCTCTGATGGTGTGCTTCATTCTTCCTCAAACAAATGGATGGAAGAGAGTACCCTGTTTACCAAGAAAGTAACCTTCTAGATTTTTTTTCCATTTTGGGGATATTTTCCCAGGCAGTTTCTTGACTTGTGAGTCCTTTGTCAAGTGTAGAGTATACTACCCTAGGCTTCAAAAGTTTTATACAGCTCCTCTCTGAAATATCTATAGGGACCTGAAAGTTCTCAGTTCCTGCAATGTGGCACAATCAAGGGAGAGGAGTTTACTCCTCTCTTTGCTTGTACTCTGGTCTGTGAGAAATCACAAGCACTCCTTTCTGCCCTGGAACTCTGAGTAGGTTTCCTTCTCCACAGCCACACTAGCTCCACCATGCCAGTGCCAGTGCTCCACCTCACTCCAGGAATTCTGCTTAGGATATAGAACCAAATTAGCTGCTCAATTCCCTCAGGGTGTTTAGTTGGAAAGCTCCAAAATTGGACATGCTGCCACAGTGACTGCTACTGACCTGGGGCTGAAACATGCTCCCCTCTCATCTAGGTGGAAGAGTGTTCTTAAGGATTTTCAAAGCTATTTTTGTCATTTGTGAGTTGAGGAATCTGGGAACTGCAACTGTTACCCTTGATTTTGCATCCTGAGACCCATAGCAGTACTGTCCATGCTCCAGGACCCAGGCTGAGCTGTGTTCTGCTCTGACGTTGGTGCAATAGACCTTTACTGTTCGCCTTCCAGTATGTTTTGGGCTGGAAACCTGTTTCACCCCGTCATTTTGTGTCTTCCTTCTCTAGAATTTGTTAATAGTAATTGCTATAGTTATTTTATGGGCTATGGGGGAAGATCTAGAGGAGATCATTCCTTCTATTTCGCCATCTTGGCTCCACCCCTACTGCTTCTTTTTAAGATGACTCCTGATTCAACAATGTCAACATGTTAAGAGATGCTTAATTATATCTTTAAAATATAATACAAACTTCTGGGAACCAAGGTGAGAAAGTAAGCAATAAATTGCTATCACTGTCCTATACTGACCTCTGAACAGCCAGAAAAAGTGTGCCCCAGTATAAATCCTGGAATAGTGGAACCAGTGAAAAGAAAGGGGAGACGAATATTTTAGCCCAGGAAACTTGCACGATTGGCAAGAAAGTTACACCTCATCAGGAAAAAAGGAACACCCAGAAGATGACAGGAAACATCACAGCAAACCAGCAGCAAGCTCTCCTTCGGAAAACCAGCAGAGATCTTGAGCCCCAATGTTGTGGAGCAAGCAAAAGCCAATGCCAGGAGACCTTGCTTACTTTAGTATATCCAGGGAATACCAGCAGACTACAGTACAGACAAACACCTCATGTTTCAGTGCAGCCCTGGGACGGCAGGCATCATTCAGTGGCCAGAACTCCATGTGCTTTAGTGTAGCCACAGGGAAACACATGAAGGTCCCACTTAGTCCAAGTACATGCCAGACACTATAACTAGGACAACTGTTGAACACCATCAGCTTCCAGTGGCCAGCATCTGAGAACCCAGCAACCAAAGCCAGTGATTGGACCCATAGGCCCTAATACAAGAAGCTTGTGACAGTTTCTCCTGTGTCCTAGAAGGGAAGTCAATGCTAAAAGTTATGACATAGGCAAACAAGGTGGCCAAAAAGCAAAACTGAACTTGAGCATGCACAATTATTACAGTAATTGGGAAGATCCAAACACTAACTCAAAAGAGTAAAATACTGTCCATATTAATACATCTGCAACCTCTACGGTGAATATGAATTGATCTCAATCCAAATAAGTCTCCTTGAAAGAGCCCAAAAAGGATTTTAAAAGCCAGTTAAGAGGAAAAATTGGGGAGAGTGGAATGAGGGGCATGAAAGACAAAATCAACAGCTTGGAAAAGGAAGAACAAAAGTTAACTGCAGAAAAAAATTTAAAAAATTAAAATTACCCCAATGAAAAAATACAGAGAAGGAAAAAAATACTTAGAAAGTAGAGTTGGCCAAATTGAAAAAGAGGTCCATATATTCAATGGAGAGAATTCATTAAAAAGTAAAATTGTCCAAATAAAAAAGGAGATACAAAGCAAACTAATGAAAAAGATTTATTAAAAATAACAATTTGGTTAAATGGAAGGTAATGGCTCTACGGGGCATCAACAATTAATCAAAAATAGAAAAGAAACCAAAGGCAAATTAAAATACTCCATTGAAGGGAAAAAAAAGTGACCTGGAAAATAGATGCAGGAGACATAATTTAAGAAACATAAGTCTACTTGAAGGTCAGGAACAACAACAACAATAAAAAGAGTCTGAAGAGCATCTTTGAAGAAATCATCAAGGAAAATTGCCCTGAAACCCTAGAACTAGAAGGACAAAATAGTTTTGGAAAGCTTCCATAAATCACTTCCTAAAAGAGATAACAAAACAAAAATTCAAAGGAATATTATAGTCAAATTCCAGAATCATAAGGTCAAGAAAAATAAACTAAAGGAAGTCAGAATAAAACAATTCACATGTCACAGAGTCATTGAGGAGTATTCAGGACTTATCAGCTTCTACCTTAAAGGATGAGAGTGCTGAGAATATGATATTACAGAAAGGAACAGAGTTGGATTACAACCAAGAGGCAACTACCCAACAAAATGTAGCAAAATCTTTTAGAGAAGCTGAACATTCAAAGAAATACGGAATGTCCAAACTTTCCTGATGGAAAGACCAGAGCTGAATGGAAAATTCATTCTTCAAATAATGACTGAAGAGGAGCAGAAAAGGTAAACAGGAAAGAAAATAAGTGTTATTCAATAGGGTTCAAAAAGGAGAAATGGTAGAGAAAAGCATAAATGGAATAAGGAGGTACTGAAGAGAAAGTCAAAATTAGTCATCATAATTTTGAATATGAATGCGATAAATTCTCCCAACAAATGGAAACAGAGAGCAGAATCGATTTAAACCCATAATCGTACAATATGTTCTTTACAAGAAACACATTTAAAACAGAGGTAAACACATACTAAATTTAAAAGGATGGAACAGAATATATGATACTTCATCTGAATTAAAAAAAAACAGGGGTAGCAAATCTATCTCAAACCGGAATAAAAAATATATGTAAGTAAAAGAGATAAGGGAAGAAACTACATCCTATTAATAAGTATCATAAAAATGAAATACTATCAAAAATAAATATATATGCACCAAATGTGTGTATATATGCATAGAAGTGTATATGCATACATACATATATGCATGTGTATCCATGCATACATATATACATGTATGTATATATGTATGTATACATAGGTATATATGTGTATATATACATATATATATGTGTGTGCAGATATATATATATATCTGCACACACACACAATAACATTTATGCATCCAAATTCTTAGAAAAGAGGTTAAATGGGTTACCAGAAGAAACAAAGAGAAAAACTATAGAATAGGGGGACTTGAGTCTCCCATTCTCAAAAGTACATAAATCTAACTACAAAATAAGCTAGAAAGAAGGTAAGGAGCTGAATAGAATGTTAGAAAGTCAGAAACGGTAGACCTCTGGGGAAAACTGAATATAGATCGACAGGAACATGTCTTTTTTCTCAAGAGTATATGGCATGTACAGTAAAATTGATTGGTGGCATGGTACAAAAATCTTATAATCCAATGCAGAAAGGCAGAAATATTAAACACATCATTTTCGGATCATGAGGGAATAAAAGTTAGATTTACAAGATAGACTAAAACTTAATTAGAAACTAAATAATGTAATCCTAAAGAATGCATGGGTCAAACAATAAAACATAGAAACAATCAATAACTTCATCAAAGAGAACAACAATAATGGGATCACATACTGATACTTATGGAATGCCTGCCAGTCAATTCTTAGGGAGATTTTATATCTCTAATGCTTATATGAATTTAATAGAGAAAGTGGAGATCAATAAATTAGACCTGACACTAAAAAAAGCTAAAAAAAAAAAAAAAAGCAAATTGAAATTCCCCAATTGTATACCGAATTAGAAAGGCTGAATATCAAAGGAAAGATTAACAAACCCAAAGGCAAGATAACATTTGAACCAATAAATAACACAAAAGCTTAATTTTTTTGGAAAAAATACAACAAAATGGCTGAAACGTTTGATTAATTTGATTTAAAAAAGAAACAAAATTACCAGTTTTCAAAAGGAAAAGGGTGCATACATGACCAATATAATTTAATTTAAATCTTTTTGAGCTATTTTTATCATCGGCATGTCAATACATAACACCTTCTAAGTTAAATGGATTGATATTTACAAAAATCCAAATTGCCCCACTTCACAGAAGACAAAATAAAATACTCCTTAACCAAATTTCAGTAAAAAATAATAAATTGAAGAAGCAAGAAAAAAATCTCTAAGGCAAGGTAGATTTACAGGTGAATACTATCAAACATTTAAAAAGCAATTAATTCCAATATTATATGAATTCTTTGGAAAAGTAGGTGGAGTCCTACAAAATCCATTTAATAATGCAAATGTGGTGCTGATATCTAAACCAAATAAACCCAAAATAGAGAAATAAAATTCCAGATCAAATTCCCTAAAGAATATTGATAAAAATTTCAAATAAAATATTTATAAAGACATGGCTGCAACTTATGTCAAGGATAACACACTATGTGCAAGTGGAATTTATACCAGAAATGCAGGGCTGGTTGAATATTCGGAAAACTGGCAGGATAATTGACCATGTAAATAACAAAATTAACAGTAATCATAAGATTATCTCAATAGATGAAACAAAGCTTGTGACAAAACATAATACTCATTCCTTTTATAAACACTAAAGAATACTGGAATCAATGGACTTTTGCTTAACATGATATGGAGTACTTGCCTAAAACAATCACCAAGCATTACATGTAATAGGAAAAAGCCATTTCCAAAAAGATCATGGGTGAAATAAAGATGTTCTATATCACCACTGTTATACAATACCGTACTGGAATTGTTAGTTATAGCAATAACTGAAGTAATTGAAGCAATTAAAATAGGCAACGAGGAAATAAAGTTATCCATTTTTGCAGATGACATGAAGGTATACTTAAAGAATCTTAGAGAATCAAATTTTTAAAAAATCTCCTTGAAATAACTGATAACTAGCAAAACTGTGGGCTACAAAATAAACCCCACATAAATCATGGGCATTTCTATGTATTACTCATAATGATCAGCAGCAAGAGATAGAAATTCCATTTAAAGTAACTGTAGACTATATAAAATATTTAGGCTTTTACCTGCTAAGACAAACCTGAGAACTATCTGAGCACAATTACAAAACATTTTTTCCATCAGTAAAATACGATCTAAATAATTGGAAATACAGCAACTGTTCATGGGTAGGCAGAGCTAATGTAATACAAATGACAGTTATCCTAAATTAATTTACTTATTCCTTTCCATGCCATCAAACTACCAAAAATTATTTTGTACAATAAAATAATGATAAGTGTTTTCTGGAATAACAAAATATCCAGAATATCATGGGAACCAATGAAAATAAACGCAAGGGGAAGTTTCCTTGCTATGTTAGATTTAAACCTGTATTAGAAAGCAGGTATCATCAAAATTATTTGGAAATGACTTAAGAAATAGAGTAATGGTTCATGGGTAAAAGTTAGGTACAGAAGGGGTAGTAGTCATTGCTTATAATAATCTTATATTTGATCAACCCAAAAATTCTAATTTCTCAGATAAGAATACATTTTTTGACAAATCTGAGGGAAAAACTGGAAAACTGTATAGCAGAAAGGAGACATAGAACAATATCTTACACCATATATCAAGGTAAGATCAAATTGAGTACATAATTTAGACATAGGGGGTGATAGCATAAGCAAATTAGGAGAGTAAGGAATAATATACCTGTCAAATCTATGTAGAGCAGAATAATGTAAGATCAAACCAGAGAGAAAGAGAACATTATGAAATGCAAAAGAGATAATTTTGATCACACTAAAGGGGTTTCACACAAAGATAATGCAACCTGGGACATATTTTATTGCACGTAGGTTCTTTAATAACAGGCCCACTTCTAACACATATACAGAAAAATGAATCAAATTTCTAACAGATCATCAAAAGGGGAAAAGAACACACACATATTGACTCTTCAAGGCAATATTCACAGCACTAATGGTGACAATGAATGTGTCAGGACTAGTTCTCATCTGCAAAATATAAATGATTTCACATGGAAAGGAGAAGAAAATCTTTTATTTAGACACCAGAAAGCCAAATTCCAGAATAAGAAATGAAATTGGCTGTTGTGACCAAGATGTTAATAAATATTATGACCAGAGGGAGCATAGTCATTCCCAAGTTTCCCCACCTCTGCCAGAGGCATCTCACAAGCAAACACTACTGAACCTGATTCTTGTCTCAACTGTCTGCCTGTGTCCTTTCTCTTCTGATCATACCATGCTCGCTCACTTCCTCACAGTCCTGATTGACCCTTCTTGGTGTACCTGTTCAGCAAGATCCTCCTACCACATGTGTCTTAGGCTTCCACGTGATTAAACAGGTAACATGGGCCTATTAATGAATGGGAAAGATCTTTCCATTTAAATTGCTATTACACACACACATACACACACACACACACAAACACACTGTTATTGATGGCAAAGAATTGGAAATTGAAGGGGAGTCCATCAACCGGGGAATACTGAACAAGTTGTGGTATATGAATATAGTAGAATGCTATTGTTCAATAAGAAATAATAAGCGGGTAGTTTTCAGAGAAAATATAGAAGTTATTACACGAACTGATGCTGAGTGAAGTTAGCAGAACCAGGAAAACATTGTACACAGTAACAGCAACTTTGTTTCATGACTAAATTTGATAGACTAAACTCATCTCAGCATTGCAATAACCTAAGACAATTCCAAAAGACTCTTCATGGAAAACACTTTCCAGTTCCAGAGAAAGAACTATGGAGACTGTGTGCATATTGAAGCATCCTGCTTTCCCTTTTCTTTCCCCTTTCTCATAGCTGTTCCTTTTTTTCTGATTTTTCTTTCACATTATGATTAATGTGGAAATATTTTCAAAATGGTTATATATATATATATTGCCTATATCAGATTACATGCTGTCTTGGGGAGAGGTGAGAGTAGGGAGCGAGTGAAATTTAGAACTCAAAGTCTTATAAAAGTAAATGATGAAAACTAAAGAGAAAGTTAAATAATAGAGCGCAAATAAAACAAATTTCATTTTTCATTTTAGAAATTTGGCTGAATTGAAACTAATTATTGAAACTAATTGAAGTTGAAACTAATAAAACTATTTACAAAATATCATTTCGGCTTCATTAATATTACTTATTCCTCAGTAATAGTGTTACAGATACCTAAAATAATATAAGGAATGACTTCACAGAGTAGAAATGCAAGTAGAAAAATAAAGTTTTCAAATAAAATGCACGTATTTACTTTGTATTCTAAATTATTTCTGTATATATACTGGAATTTTAAACTATTTCCACAATGTAGCCTTGTACTTTCCATATTAACTTATAAGGGAAGAGTTCACATAAATGTAGTGACTTGAGGAAGCCTCCAGGGAAAGACTTTTGTAGCCTATACTAATTTGAAAATGTGTAATTTTTCTGAAGGAGAGTTATTTTTTTCAGTAGTACCCAATAATGTATAACAGTGACATTAATCAGCTTTTCACATTTGAAAAATCATGTAAGCAGTTGTAATATTTCCTTGGACATTATTTGGCCCTGGAGGCAATTTGAAATGTTAAAATTTGTGGTTGTTGTTTTTCTAAATGGCACTGAGGGGTGAAATCAGTGACACACTGCCTTTGTAAATGCATCCTGTCTACACATCTATCTGCTAATTTAACAAAACACACGAAAATTTACTTGATCTTGCAGTTATTTGTCATTCACCTTCTCATATAATTCTGACAAATTCTGCAGGAACTAAGGTCCAATAGTTTGATTCTTGGCACATTTAACTTATTATTTTTGTCCTATTATGGGCCAGTGAATGAAGCATAGTGAAAGTGTCCTAACAGAAGTTGGTGGAGTGAGAGCAACTACTCACCTAAGCTCTTAGACAAACTCCTTTAGATACTACTAAAAATAGAATCTGAATAGATTTTGGAGGGATAGAATCCATTAGGAGACACAATGAGTCAGATTCACAGCTCAGGATAGAGCAGAAGGTAAACAGGAAGGATCTGTTCCACGAGACTGGAGGAACACACAGCACATAGCGCGCAATCTGTGCCAGCATGTCTCTGCTGTCCCAGAGCCAAGCAGGAAGCCCCAGGTGCTCTGAGGCAGCAGACACACTGCAGAACCTGGGACCATATCAGTCCAGAACCAGAGTTCAGTGGAACTAAGCAAGTGAGAGCCCCAGAAGTCCAGGCATCTGCGCAAGCTGCTCCTGAGACTATCAGTCCACAAATTAAATGTCTGTAAATCACCTACTTGAACTTCTAGGAGCCAAAATGGTGGAGGGATTGGAAAATGCTCTCTTCCTCAATCCTTGTTCACCTTGAAAGAACCATAAAATATTTCCCAGAAAAATGCTAAAACAGTGGGATCAGTAGAAGGGCCAAACAGTCTCTTAGCATGTGAGGCTAGGAAAACGACCAATGAGGATCCCTCTGTCGTGGTAGAAGAGGACCAGTTCAGGAACAGAGCTATCCCAGAGAGCCCCAACCCTAGCAATCTGGGAGAAGATCCGGGGGCCCTGGGGTGGGTGACCCCCTCAACCTACAACACCAGTATATCAAGTGTACCTCAGTGCACCATAGGAATTGAGAACACAGCCAGAATAACTAGCTGAATGACCCCAAACTGTGCTCTAGCAGAGCCGAGGAGACCTCTTGTGGGAAGACAAGCCGTGTTCCACACTTAACAATATATCTTCAAGGAAAATTCAGGGAAACATGAAAAGACTTCACCTGGTCTTTCTTTCTCACACCAAACCAGCTCAGCACCAGTTAGACTGGAGTAATTTAGTTTCTAGCTCAAAGAACCAGAGGCCACCACACGGAAGCCTCAAGTACAAGGTACAAGAAGTGGTGACAGAGCTTCTTGTGACCTATAAGCAGAGATCTACTTCAAAAGCCAGGAAAAGGATGATTAACATCCTTATAAGTAAGAACTGAAACAGGAAAGAAAAGACCATAGAATATGTCTACGGGTACAGGTATCAAAACAGGTATACCAAAGAGGAAAGCATTGAGACTGTACTCCCATATGAAACTTCAGAAGTTTCTATGAATTCGTCACAGTCACAAACAGCACTCATGGAAGAGCTGAAGAAGAATTTTAAAAGCCGAATAAGGGAAATAATAAAAGAAAACAAAAGAAAAACTCGCCAAATATTTTTAAAATGTGAAAAAGAATTAACTGAAGGGAACAGCTTCTTAAAAAGGAAAATTGAACAAATGGAGGACTCAAAAAACAACTGGGAAATTGGATAAATGGAATAGGAAGAACAAAAATTAAATGGAGAAAGTAACTACTTGAAAGGAATAACTGAACAAATGGAAAAGGAAGTGTAAATGTTAACTGAAGATTACAAATTGATAAAAATTAAGATTGAGCAATTAAAAGCTAACGATTCTATGGAACATCAAGAATCAGTCAAATGAAATCTAAAGAATAAAAAGATAGAGGAAAATTGAAAATATCTAATTGGAAAAACAACCAACCTGGAAAACTGATCCAGAAGAGAAAATCTATGAATAATTGGGAAATTAGATATGATAACATGAAAAAAAAGAGTCTGCAAACCTTCCAAGAAATCATAATGGAATACTTCCCAGAAGACCTACATGCAGAGGGCCAAATAGTCATCAAAAGAATCCACCGCAGCCACACCTGCCGTGGAAAGTCCATTTGAATCTCAGACCCCAAGAACTAGCTGCGTGGATCTAGGCAGGTGTGGACAGGAATCTCAGAAGTCAAGTAACTGGCTGGGAAAATGCCCAGAAAAGGAGAAAAAAATAAGAATATAGAAAGCTACTTTGATGGGGTACAGATGTTCCCGCCTATCAATTGTGATAACGGGGAACTATTCTTACCATCAGGGAAAGATGAGGAGGTCGGGGCCTCTGTATCTCAGACATCCAAGGTGGATGTACAATGGGCTCAGGCCATGGGAGTGATCGAAAAGGATTTTGAAAATCAAGTTAGGTGGAGGAAAAACTGGGAAGAGAAATGGGAGAGATGCAAGAAAAGCATGAAAAATGGGTCAATACCTTGGTAAAGGAGGCCCAAAAAAACGCTGAAGAAAATAACAACTTGAAAAATAGGCTCACTCAATTAGCAAAAGAGGTTCAAAAAGCCAATGAGGAGAAGAATGCTGTCAAAAGCAGAATTACCCAAATGGAAAAAGAGGTTCAAAAGTTCACAGAAGATAATAGTTCTCTCCAAATTAGGATGGAACAGATGGAGTCTAATGACTTTCTGAGAAACCAAGAAATCATAAAACAAAACCAAAAGAATGGAAAAATGGAAGAGAATGTGAAATATCTCATTGGAAAAACAACTGACCAGGAAAATAGATCCAGGAGAGACAATTTGAAAATTATGGGACTACCTGAAATTTATGATCAAAAAAAGAGCCTAGACATCATCTTCCATGAAATTATTGAGGAAAACTGCCCAGATATTCTACAACCAGAGGGCAAAATAAGTATTGAAAGAATCCATCAATCACCAGAATCCATCGATCACCTCCTGAAAGAGATCCAAAAAGAGAAACTCCTAGGAACATTGTGGCCAAATTACAGAATTCCCAGGTCAAGGAGAAAATATTGCAAGCAGCTAGAAAGAAAAAATTCCAGTCTTGTGGAAGTACAATCAGGATAACTCAAGATCTAGCAGCTTCTACATTAAGGGATTGAAGGGCGTGGAATAGGATATTCCAGAAGTTAAAGGAACTAGGAATAAACCAAGAATCACCTACCCAGCAAAATTGAGTATAATACTTCAGTGGAAAATATGGTCTTTCAATGAAACAGAGGACTTTCAAGCATTCTTGATGAAAAGACCAGAGCTGAAAAGAAAATTTGACTTTCAAACACAAGATTGAGAAGAAGCATGAGAAAGTAAACAGCAAAGAGAAGTCAGAAGGGACTTACCAAAAGTGAACTGTTTACATTCCTACATAGAAAGACAATATTTCTAACTCTTAAAACTTTTCAGTATCTGGGTAGTTGTTGGGATCACACACACGTACACACACACACACACATATGCACATGCATGTATGCACACACACATACACACATGCATGCACATACAGAGACAGAGAGTACAGAGTGAATTGAATAGGATAGGACCATATCTTAAAAGAAATTAAGGTAAATTGTGAGAGAGAAATGTAGTGGGAGGAGAGAGGGTGAACTGGAATGGGGTAAATTATCTCTCATTCAAGAGACAAGCAGGAGACTTTTTAGTGGAGGGAAAAAGAGGAGAGCTGAGAACAAAACAAGAAGTTTACCCTCATCACATTCGACTAAAGGAAGGAATAAAATGCACACTCATTTTTGTATGAAAATCCATCTTACAATACAGGAAAGTGGGGGAGAAGGAGATAAGCAAGGGTAGGGGATGATGTAAGGGAGGGCAATGGGAAGAGGGAGCAATTTGAAGTCAACACTCGGGGAGGGACAGGATCAAAAGAGAGAATAGAAACAATGGGGGGCAGGATAGGATGGAAGGAAATACAGTTAGTCTTACACAGCACGACTATTATCAAAGTCATTTGCAAAATTACACAGATAGGGCCTATATTAAATTGACTGCCTTCCCAAAGGGAATCGGTGGGGAGGGAGGGATGGGGAGAATTTGGAACTCAAAGTTTCAGGCAGAACTGTTGAGTATTGTTCTTGATAGTAGGAAATAAGAAATACAGTTAATGGGGAATAGAAAGTCATCTGGCCCTACAGGAAAAAAGGAAAGATGGGGAGAAGAGAAGGGAGGGATGATAGAAGAGAGGCTGGATTGGTGATAGGGAAAATTAGATTGCTCAGTGTACTGGGGTGGGGGAAGGGGAGAAAAAGGAAGAAAATTTGGAACCCAAAATTTTGTGGAAATCAATGTAAAAAGTCAAATAAATAAATTTTTATTTAAAAAAAAGAAAAAGCAAGAATCCACCGTTCACCTTCCTAAAGAGACCCCAAACTAAAAACATCAAGGAATGTTGTTGGCAAATGCCAGAACTATCAAGTGAAGGTGAAGATACTAAAGATAATCAGAAAGAAACAATTCACATATTGTTTAGCTACATTCAGTGTCACACAGGACCCTGCAGCTTCTACATTAAAAACTGATGTAATTGGAATATGATATTCCATAAGTCAAAGGAATTTGGACTACACCCGAGGATCAATTATCCAGCAAAGTTGAGCATAATATATCAGGCAGTGAGATGGATAATCAATTAAATAGGGGATTTCTAAACCTTTCTGATGAAAAGGCCAGAACTCAATAGAAAATTCAATATTCAAACACAGGTCTCAAAAGAAACATACAAAGGTAAGCAGGGAAAAAAAAAAAAAAAACAAAACTTAATGTGGGCAAACTCCATCCCTCTAAGGGAAGATGATACTTGTTAATCTTGAGAACTGTATATTTTTTGTGAAATATAAAAGGGATATACATAGACAGAGGGAAAGAGTATGAAATAAATGGTGTGATGATAAAACATGTCATTTAAGGGTGCAAAGGGATTGTAACAGGAGTTGTGAAAAGGAGGAGGCAGAAAATGGTAAATTACAAGAGAATAATAGGCACAAAATTAGGTTACAGCGGAGGGAAAGAGGGGAGGCAGATGAGCATTGTTTGATATTTGCTGTCATCTGATTTGGTTGAAGGAGGGATCAATAAACCTAATTATGTAAATTCTGGCTTTTTTCCTTCACTTGAAAGTTCTGGAATTTGGCAACAATATACTTTGGTCTTATGAATTTGGGGTCCCTTTCAGGAGGTACATGGTGGATTCTTTCAATGACTATTTTACCCTTTAGATTTATGATGTCTGGGCAATTTTCCGTGATGATTTGCTCGATGATATTCTCCAGGTTCTTTTTTCATAATAACTTTCTGGTAGACTAATAATCCGTAGATTTTATCTCTGGGATCTGTTTTCCAGATCAGTTGTTTTTCCAATTATATATTCTAAATTTTCTTCTATCTTTTCAGTGTTTAGATTTTATTTGACTGAGTCTTGATGTTTCATCGATTCATTAGCTTCTAATTCTCTGATGCTTTTTTCATCAAATTGTTTTCTTCAGTTACTATTTGCATCTTCTTTTCCTTTTAAGGAGTTATTTGTACCAGTTGGGTTTTTTACTTCCTTTTGCATTTGTCCAATTTTCCTTTTTAAGAAGTTGTTCTCTTCAGTAAATTATTTTTACATATTTTTAAAATCATTGGTTAGTTTTTCTTCATTGTCTCTGTTTTGGGTTTTAAAGTCCTTCCAGAGCTTTGGGGGAGGGGTGATCTGGACAGCTGAGATTCCTTGGCTGAGCTAGAGCATTGGCAAGTGCAGCTTCCTGTGCTGTTGATTTCCAGAGTTCCTTAGAGTACTGGGGTACAACTGAAGTCCTGGCCTTGGCAGTTCCTCACTTCACCCCCCCTTGGACTCAGGATCTTCATCCACTTTGTTGAGGTGGGACTGTCTGGGACAGCTCTGGCCTGGCCCTGATCAACTTTGGCCACAGCAAGAGGAAACCACCTTAGCGATCTTTCTAGCTCTCCATGCTGAGAATCTGTTTACCCCTTTTGCTGTTCCCACTGTTTCAGGATTTTTTTCCAGGGAGATAGTCACTGGACTGGTCAAGGTCAACAAGGGGAAGGAGATAGCAGTTATTGATTACTCCACCATCTTGGCTGCCAGAAGCAGGAATCTTAGAGATATAAGAAAAAATAGACAGCAACACAATACTAGTGGGGGATCTCAAACTCCCCCTCTCTAAACTTGATAAATCTAACCTCAAAATAAAGAAGAAAGAAGTTAAAGATGTGAATACACCTCTGCATAAAGTGGACGTGACAGACCTCTGGAGAAAACTGAATGAGGTTAGAAAGGTACAAGGCACATATACAAAAACTGACCATACCCTAGGGCATAAAATCCTCACAGTCCAGTGCAGAAAGGTAGAGATAGTCAATGCATCCTTCTCAGACCATAATGCCAGAAAAATTATACGTAATAAAAAAGGTCATTGAAAGATATACCAAAAATTATTTGGAAATTAAATAATGTAATTTTAAAGTATGAGTGGGTTACACAACAAATTATAGAAACATTCAACAACTTCATTTAAGAGAATGACAATAATGAGACAACATGCCAAATCTTATGGGATATTGCAAAAGCATTTCTTAGGGGAATTTGTACATCTTTGAATCCCTACATGAATAAAATAGAGAAAGAGGAGATCAATGAATTGGACATGCAGGAGAAAAAAAAAAAAGAAAAAGAACAAATTGAAAATCCAAGTAAATACCACATTAGAAATACTGATAACTAAAGAAGAGATTAATAAAATCGAAATCAAGAAAGTTATTGAAATAGTAAAAGAAAGTAAATTTTGGTTTTATGAAAAAGACAATAAAATTGATAAACCTTTGGTCAATCGGATTAAAAATAAAGAAAGAAAAAAAGCCGAATTACCAATATAAAAAATTAGAAGAGTGACCTCACCTCCAATGATGAGGAAATCAAAACAAAAATTAGAAATTACTTTGCCCAGCTACATGCACATGAATTCAACAATCTAAATGAGAAGGAAGAGCATTGTGAAAGATAAAAATTCTACAGATTAACAGAAGAGGAAGTTGAATACTTAAATAACCCCATCTCAAGAAAAGAAATTTCACAAACCATAAATGAACTCCCTAGGAAAAAATCTTCAGGGTCCGTAGGATCTACAAGTGAATTTATCAAACATGTAAAGAACGGCTAATTTCAATACTATTTAGATCATCTGGGAAATCTGGGGAAGAATGAGTCCTCCCAAATTCTTTTTAAAATACAAATATGGTTTTGGTAACTAAACCACTGAGAACCAAATGAAAAAAGAATATTATAGATCAATTTCTGTAATGAATATAGATGCCAAAAATTTAAATAAGATTTTAACAAAAAGAACACAGCAACTGTCAGGAGAATAATACATTATGATCAGGTAGGATGTATAGCAGGAATACAGGACTGGTTGAATATCAGGAAAACCATTAACATTATTGATCATGTCAAAAACAAAGCTATCAGAAACCACATGATTATCTCAATATATGGAGAAAAAGTCTTCCCACAATATAGCACCCATATCTATTGAAAACACTGGAGAGCATAGAAATAAATGGGACTTTCAATAAAATAATAAGCAGTAGCTACATAAAACCTTTAGCAAGCATTATATGCAATGGGGATAAGCTAGATGCATTTCCAATAGGATCAGGGATGAAACAAAGATGTGGATTATCACCACTATTATTCAATATTGTACTAGAAATGTTAGTTGTAGCAATAAGAGAAAAAAAGAAATTGATGGAATTAGAATAGGCAAAGAACAAATTAAGTTATCACTCTTTGCAGATGATATGATGATATACTTAGGGAATCCCAGAGATTCAAGTAAAATCTAGAAATGATAAATAAGTTCAGCAAAGTTGCAGTTTATAAAATAAACCCACACAAATCTTCTTCATTTCTATGTATTTTTAGCAAAGCCCAAGAGCACAAGACAGAAAGAGAAATCCCATTTAAAGCATGATAAAATAATTGAAAATCTACCTGCCCAAACAAATCCGATTATATGAACACAACTACAAGACATTTTTCACATAAATAAATTCACATCAAAGTAATGGAAATGCATCAGTTGCTCATGGGTAGCCCGGGCCCATATAATAAAAATGACAATTCTACCTAAATTAATTTTCTCATTTAGTGCCATATGAATCAAACCATCTGATAATTTTTTTTTTCTAGAACTGGAAAAATAATATCAAAATTCATCTTGAAAAACAAAAGTGTAGGATAGCAAAGGAATCAATGAAAAGATATGCTAGATAAGGTAGTCTAGCTCTAACAAATCTCACATTGTAGTATAAAGCAGCGATTATCAAAACCATTTGGTGCTGGCTAAGAAAGAGAAGGGTAGATAAGTGGAATAGGGCTAGGTACTTATGGAAGCCAAGAGCAAGAGATACAAAAAGAAATCACATTTTAAGCCAGGGGAGACACTATAAAATATTTGGTATTCTATCTGCCAAAACAAAGGCAGGGCCAATATGAACAGAATTGCAAAACACTTTTCCCACAAATAAAGTCAGACATAAGAAAGTGGAAAAATATCAGATGTTTCTGGGTAAGCTGAGGCAACATAATAAAAATGACAATTTTCCTTAAATTAATTTACTTCTTCACTGCCATACCAATCAAACTGTCAGATAATTATTTTCTAGAGCTAAGAAAATATCAAAAATCATCTGAAAGAACAAGAGGTCCAAGATATCAAGGCAACTAATGAAAAGAAATGCTAGGGAAGGTGGCCTAGCTCTACTAGATCTCAAATTGCATTATAAAGTAGCAATGATCAAAACCACTAGGTACTGCCTAAGAAACCAAAGGATGGATCAGTGGAACAGTTCAGGTACTCAAGAAACGGTAGTCAATGAATATAGTACTCTAGAGTTTGAGAAACCTTTAGAACCTCAACCTCTGTGATAAGAACTCACTTTTTGATGAAAACTGCAGAGAAAAATGGATAGTAGTGTGTCAGAAACTAGGTGTAGACGTATGCCTGACACCATACACAAAAATACAGTCCAAATGTATAGATGGTCTAGGGATAAATTTGATAGTATAAACAAATTAGGGGAGTAAGGAATAGAGTATCAGATTTAAGGAGAAGGGAAAATTTTTTGACTGAAGAAGGGATAGAAAACATTATGGAGGGCACAATGGATAATTTTGATTATATTAAATTGAAATGTTTATGCAGGAACAAACCCAATGCCACCAAGATTGGGAAGGAAGCAGAAAACTGGGACATAATTTTTGAGACTAGTGTCTGTGATAAAGGCCTCATTTGTAAACTATATAGAAAATTGATTCAAATGTAAAAGAACATAAGTCATTCCCCAATTGATAAATTGCCAACGGATATGAACAGGCAGTTTTCAGAGGAAGAAATTAAAGATATCTATAGTCACATGAAAAAATGCTCCAAATCAGTATTCAATAGAGAGATGCAAATGAAAATAACTCTGACATACCATATCACACCTATCAGATTGGAAAACATGACAAAGCAGGATGATGAGAAATGTTGAAGAAGATGTGGGAGTTGGAACAATAATTCATTGTTTGTGGAGTTGTGAGCTGATACAAACATTCTGGAGAGCAATTTGGAATATGCCCAAAGGGCTACAAAACCGTGCATACCATTTGACCCAGCAATATCTCTTCTACGACCGTATTCCCAAGAGGTCATAAAACTGGAAAAGAGTCCCACAATTACAAAAAAATATTTATAGCTGCTCTCTTTGTGGTGGCCAAAAAAGTGGAAATCAAGGGGATACTCATCAATTTGGGAATGGCTGAACAAGTTGTGGTATATGAATGTAATGGGATACTATTTTGCTATAAGAAATGATGAACAGGAAGATGTCAGAGAGGCCTGGAATGAATTCTATGAACTGATGCTGAGTGAAAGGAGTAGAACCAGGAAAAGTTTGTGCAGAGCAAGAACCCCAATGTGTGAGTATTTTTTCTGGTAGACTTAGTACTTCTTTGCAATGCAAGGACATAAACATTTCCAGTGGTCTCTTATGGCAAAATTCTTTCCATAGAAAGGGAAAGACGTATGGAAATTGATTGCAGAATGAGGCCGATCATTTTCTTTTGTATTATGATTGGGTGTGTTTTATTATTTCTCCCATTCATTTTAATTCTTCTATGCAACATGACTAAGGTAAAGATGTATTTAATAGGAGTATGTGGAAAACCTATAAATAATGCATGCCTTCTTAGGAAGGGAGGGGGAAGTTGTGAGGAAGGGGGAAGAGAGTGCAAAAAGAAATCTAATTTATGTGGTAGTGATTTTAGAACACTGAAATCAAATGATAAAATAAAAAAATATATATTCTCAGTCATAACCAAAAGAAAATAAAATAAAAGGAAGTGTGCTAACAGAACCTATGTCCTTCAAGGACAGTTTCTCACTATTTTTCTTTGTATCTTTAGCACCAGGCTTGATGTCTGTCAAGAAACATGTGTTTCAGAAATACTTACTAATAAATATAGATAGCAGAGAACCAGAATTTACTTTTATCCAATTTTGTGGAGAGTATTAGAGAGCAGCAGAATCCTTACACACACGCTTACACATATGTATGTATGTATATGTATATATATATGTTATATACACACATATATACACATATATATTTATATTTATATGTATATATCCATCAAGATATACTTGCAAAAGCAAAACCAAAGAGAAACAAAACTTGAACTAATACCTTAGCTTTAATGGTGGTCAAATATCAGTAGGAATTTTCTCCCTAAATCATAAACTTCCCATTCTAAATGAACTCAGAGAAGTTAGAAACACTTTATGAGTATGAATTCTTCAATATGATGATAAGTGAGAGTCAAAAAACAGTAGCCTTAAAGTCAAGAAGTACTTTCAAGTATAATTGCAGATGCATATTAGTTTATTGGTCTGACAAATCTTTATTCTCTCAAAGCACCTAGATACTGTTTTAGGCATGTAAGAGTAAAAGAATGTGTGGGTTTCATATAGCAATTTGTCATCATCAGTAATGCCTTACATGAATTACAGTACAGGTCCTCCACCAGTGCAGGTTGAGAATCTTTTGTCATTCAGTTATTTCAGCACTGTCCAACTCTTCATGAACTCACTTGGGGTAATCTTGACAAAGAAACTGGAATGGTTTGCCATTTATTTCTCCTGCTCATTTTAGAAATGATGAACTGAGGAAAACAGGGTCAAGTGATATGTTCCGGGTCACATAGCTAGTAAGTATTTGAGGCTGGAATCAAACTCTGGAAGAAGAGCCATCCTTACTCTAGTCCCATAACTACATCAACTACGTGCCTCTAGATTGATTCAATTGTTCCATAAATATCTGATTGCTCTATTTAGCAATAAAAATAATGATTCACCTATATAACATTTTAAGTTATGCCAAAAATTTCATATACGTTATCTCAAAAACAAACCCATGGAGTGTTTATTGCAGGAATTATCTGCACTTTATGGATGGGAAAACTGAGGCTTGGAAAGATTTAATGGACTACCCATAGCTACACAAATATACATTGTATGGAAAGAAGGGAGCTCACAGAGCATTAGATTTGTGAACGAGTTAGTCTGTCCCAGATTTCCTGTCCAAAAAAAAATAATGTAGCGTGTACTTCCTGTTGGGGCAGAACTATCATCTTCTCATTCCTTTTATCTATTTTCGCTAAGATAAATATTAATTAGTAAATGTTGGTACTGAGAAGATTTTATTCAATCTTGGACAACATAAAATTGGGTAAGAAGTCAACGTTTCTTGGTACAGTTCGTGCAGCATTTCTTTCATCTTATATTGTTTCTTCTATTTTTATCCAGTTACATGTAAAAACCCCTACTTTAATATTCATTTTAAAAACATAGAGGGTGAGGGAAGGAATTCTGTTCTATATAAACTTTGTATCATTGTTCTTCAATGTAGGAGGAAGGAGGGAAAAAGATGAGAGGAGGGGTGATATAGGGGATGACAGATTGATGGAAGTGATAATAATTATATGTGCTGTCTTGGGGTAGGGGGAAGGAAGAGACAGCAAGAAAATTTGTACTAAAAACGTTGTGGAAGTGAATGTTGAAAACAAAAATTAAATTAATGAAATGAAAGAAAAAGAAACAATAAAACAAAATCAAAAGCATGAGAAAACAACAGATAATGTGGAACATTTCATTGGACCTGGATTACTAGTCCAGGAGAGATAATCTAAAAATTATTGAACTACTTGAAGGTCATGATCAAAACAACCCTCCTTCCTCCTATTCTTTGTGAAGGCAAGGATTTCGACATAGGTTATTAATGTGTAGAATTGCGAAAAAAAATATCCATGATAATCATCTTCCGAAAGAAAACATAAAACAAAAGAATTTTAAAATAAAGTTGAAAAAGTATGCTTCAATCTTTATTCACACACCATCAGTTCTTTCTCTTGGAATGGACAGCACTTTTCATCATAAGTCTTACAGCTTTAACTTAGATCGTTGTATTACTGAGAATAGCTGATTCTTACAATAATGCTGTAGCTTTCCACACAGTACATTTAACTTTGCATATGACCATAAAAGTTTTTTGAGGTTTTTCTGAGAACAACCTGTTCAACATTTTATATAGTACATTTTGTACCATAGAATTCTATCATAATAACATCCTCCAACTCATTACCATTTCCCAAATGTTGAGCATTCCCTTCTATTTCGAATTCCCTAGAAAAGAGATTCCATATATATATGGAATATATATGGAATCTCTTTTCTAGGGAAATATATATATATATATATATATATATATATATATATATATATATATATATATATATATATATATATATATATAGAGAGAGAGAGAGAGAGAGAGAGAGAGAGAGAGAGAGAGAGAGGAGAGAAAGAGAGAGAGGTCCTTTTCCCTTTTTTTGATTATTTGTTATCTCTCTTCACATACAAACAAAATAGTGTGAACATTCTTTTGTAGTCCTTGGGATATATGCCTTTTGGACATAGTTTCAAATTGTTCTGCAGAATTGTTCAATCCGTTCCACCAACAGTGCATTAATATCTCATTTTTCTGACCTCCCCTTCAGCATTTGTCATTTACCTTTTCAGTTCTTTTAGTCTATCTAATTGGTCTAAAGTAGTACCTCAGAATTGTTTTAATTTTTATTTCTCCAATCACTTGTCAGTTAGAGATTTATTTTAAACGTCTTAGAGATAGATTTGAATCCTTCAACTGAAAACTTATCATAAATTTTGATCATTTATCATTTCGGTAATGTTTCTTACTTTTACAAATTAAACTCAGTTCTCTATATTTTTGAGAAATGAGGCCTTTATCAGAGATATTTCCTTCAAATATTCGGCACAGTTACTATTATTCAGTGTATTTCCTTCCATCCTATCCCTCCCTGTTTATTCTATTCTCTGTCCCCTTTCCCCTTGTTTCTCATCAAAAGTATTTTCTTTCTGACTATTGCTTCCCCAAATACGAAATCTGTCTATCACCATCAATTTCTCTAATCTCCTACCTTCCTGTAGTGTGAGAAAGATTTCTTTAACGACCTGCATAGTATGTTATTCCCCCTTTGAGCCAATTTTGCTGAGAATTTGCTTCATTCCCTAACCCTCTGCTCCCCCTCTTTGCCTCCTCTATAAAAGCTTTGTTTTGCCCTTTTATGTGAGATATTTTATCGAATTTTATTTTCCCTTTCTATTTCATTACATTCCCTCTAACCTTGAATTTTATTTTTTAGATATCATCGCTTCATATTCAACTCACACTCGTGACCTTTCTCTCTATACATGCCTTCTAACTATCCTAATAATGAGAAAAGTTTTATGAGTTGCAAATATCATCTTCCCATGTAGTAATGTAAACAGTTTAAACTTATGAAGGCCATTAAGGTTTCCCTTTCCTATTTACCTTTTTAAGCTTCTTTTCAGTGTTGTATTTGAAAGTCAAATTTTCTATTCCACTCTGATATTTTAGGAAAAAATATTTGAAAGTCCACTATCTCATTGAATGTCAAATATTTCCTCTGAGGGATCATACTCAGTTTTGCTGTGTATTCTTGGCAGCTCCTTTGCCCTCTGGAATATCATATTCCAAGACATCCAATCCTTCAATGTGGAAGCTTCTAAATGTTATGTTTTCTTAACTGTGGATATACCATATTTTAATCACTTCTTCCTGGGTGCTTGAAATATTTTATTCTTTCCCTGAGAACTCTGGAATTTAACTATAATAATCCTGATACTTTACATGTTGGTATCCCTTTTGGAAGGTGATTGGTGAATCCTAGAATATTGGGGCTATTTTCCTTGAAAATTCCTTTAAAGATCATTTCTAGGCTGTTGTTTTGATCATGACCTTCAAGTAGTTCAATAATTTTTAGATTATCTCTCCTGGACTAATAATCCAGGTCCAATGAAATGTTCCACATTATCTGTTGTTTTCTCATGCTTTTGGTTTTGTTTTATTGTTTCTTTTTCTTTTGTTTCATTAATTTAATTTTTGTTTTCAACATTCACTTCCACAACGTTTTTAGTACAAATTTTCTTGCTGTCTCTTCCTTCCCTCTACCCCAAGACAGCACATATAATTATTATCACTTCCATCAATCTGCCATCCCCTATATCACCCCTCCTCTCATCTTTTTCCCTTCATTTTTCCTGTAGGGCAAGATAGATGTCTATAACCCATTGCCTGTATATCTTATTTGCCAGTTACATGTAAAAACAATTTTTAACACTGGTTTTTAAAACTTTCAGTTTCACATTTTCTTCTACGCCCCTCTCCTTACCCACCATTATTGAGGAGAGAAGCAATTAGATGTAGGTTATACATGCATAATCACACAAAACACTTCTATAATAGTCATGTTGTAAAAAAAAAAAAAACTAACTGTATTTCTCTCAATGCTTCCCCCCCATTTATTTTATTATCTCCTTTGACTATGTTCTACCTCAAAAATGTTTGTTTCTGATTACCTCTCCCCCCATTTGCACTCTTTTCTACCTTTCTCCACTATCTTATCACCTACCTATCTACTTTCCTATCTGGTAAAGTCAATTTGCATACCCAATTTAATGTGTATGCTATTTCCCCCTTGGGTCAAATTTAATGGGAGTAAGGTCCATTTACTCCCTTTAACCTCCCCCTTTCCCAGTAAACCTTTTATCTTGCCTTTTTTATAGGAGGTGATTTACTCAATTCAACTTGTCCCTTTTTATGTTGCACATTACATTCCTCTCAGCACCTTTTTCTCGTCTCTGATTTGTGCGCCCTTTACTATCACATTTTTTCCCTTTCATATTTTTCTATTAACAACATTTATTTGGGGACTTTTAAGATTATATTCTTTCACCTATATTCTCCAACTACTGAGTCTTTTATAAACAGGAGAAAATGAACAAAAGCTAGCAACAAAGTGGCTTCTGATATATACAACATTCCACACACTACATCCTTCATTTCACTGCCAATATTTCTTTTCCAATACGTTTTTTTTTTCATTTCATATTTCAATTGAATGGATGTATTAAACATCAGCTCTATGAAGAACAATGATACAAAGTTTATATAGGACAGAATTCTTTCCCTCACTGATCTCTCCTTTGCTTACTTTCTGTCTCATTTTATTCTATTTTCTGCTATGCCTCCCACTTTACTGTCTTTGGCCCTATGTGTGTTTCCTTGATATCTTCATGTCTGTAGTGTTTACTAGCTTCTAGCTCTCTCTAACTTCCCTCACTGAATGTTTTAGGTCCGCTGTTTTTGTTCATATATTTCATCTTTACCTTATCTCCTTTCATCAAAAGTAAGTTAAAAAGTCCATGCAAGTATGAAATGGAGGTGAAAAGAACTGAAGCTTTCTTTTATTTTGACAGTGCAATAATGATATGATAGATAATAAGGGATCTATGATCCAGTCTCAATCTACTTTTGATGAAACTGTCAGAATAATTAAGAGCAAATGGGATTGCTGTGAGAAAAATAAAACAGATTTTTTGTCATTACCACCAGAATTTACCCAATAATCGTAATATTTTGTGACCTATGAATTGGTGTCAGCATAGGATATTCTCTGTAGAAGACAGTCCAGAAATAAGAATTCTTCTCATTACATATCAGTTCCTGTTCAGTTTATTTTTTCTGATCTGTACACCAGTCCTATTCATTTCCAGGTGTAACAAACTGAGAAAGAGATTGTAGATAGCAATGACTATGCTGAGAGCTGTTTAAGATTTTCCCCAGCTTGGGCCAAACTAACATCAGGTTGCAGAACTATGAACTTTTTTCCTAATTGTTGAGTTGATATTAGTTGAAGGGCCAGAAGAACTCAGAAGAATTGACCTGCTGAAGTAAATAAATAAAAATTTGTTCAGCTGTGACATAATAACTCAGTCTGGCTAACAGGTCATATATGATGCAAGCAGGGAATGCAAAAACTCTTGAAAATTTAGGCAGATCCTCTACAAATAGCAAAATCTCTCCTAGATCATAGGCCATTCTTAGTCATAGCTTAGTCTAAAAGTACATCATCATCAATTTTTAAAGAAATACATTTCATAAATATTCTCTTTGCATAATGTTTGTTCATGTGGAAGATTATATTTGCAGCTAGTCAACAAAAATTTCATGGTCAAAGCAATTTTCAAAGCACAGTGCAACTTTGAATGTATCCAGAAAGCAATTTTCAGTTGAAGTGTTAGAGCAGCTCACATAAGAATTGATTTAACTGTAAAGGCTTTTGCGTCCCTTAAGTAGGCAAAAGAATATGCAGAGATGGAATTATATATAATACTCACAAGATGTTATGTGCACTAGTAATAGCACTTAGATGGTCTAACTGCCTGCTTGAAGTCACATTGATCTCCTTTAAAGTAGCAGAGAAGAAGGAAAAAAATATATATAATTAAAGTGTGAATTTGTTTAATTCCGTGTAAGATTAATAAACCTGCATTATTTGTGGTGGAAAGCAAATGTTAAGGGATCCAATGTGCTTTCTTTACTGAGAACATAGATCTTGAAACATACCTTTATGGAGAAATCAATTTAAACTTCCTTTCATTTCTCACTGTCAGTTACTATAAAGCGGTAAAATCATTTTAAAGCAAGCCAGGAGAGGATTCACTGGTTTCCTTTTTTTTTTTTATAAAAAAATTATTTATTTAAAATTTTACATTCATTTTCACAAAATTTTGGGTTCCAAATTTTCTCCCCATTTATCCCCTTCCCCCACCCCAATGCACCGAGCAATCTGCCCTCTCTTCTATCATCCCTCCCTTCTCTTGTCCCCATTTCTCTTTTGTCCTGTAGGGCCAGATGACTTTCTATTCTCCATTAACTGTGTTTCTTATATCCTAGTAGCAAGAACAATACTCAACAGTTGTTCCTAAAACTTTGAGCTCCAAATTCTCTCCATCCCTCCCTCTCCACCCGTTCCCTTTGGGAAGGCAGGCAACTCAATATAGGCCCTATCTATGTAGTTTTGCAAATGACTTCGATAATAGCCGTGTTTGTATAAGATTAATTGTATTTCCCTCCATCCTATCTTGCCCCCATTTTTTCTGTTTTGTCTTTTGATCCTGTTCCTCCCCGAGTGTTGACTTCAAATTGCTCCCTCTTCCCATTGCCCTCCCTACCATCATCCCCCTCCCCTTGCTTATCTCCTTCTCCATCACTTTCCTGTATTGTAAGATAGGTTTTCATACCAAAATGAGTGTGCATTTTATTTCTTCCTTTAGTCGAGTGTGATGAGGGTGAACTTCTTGGTTTTTTCTCAGCTCTCCTCTTTTTTCCCTCCACTAAAAAGTCTCCTGCTTGCCTCTTGAATGAGATATAATTTATCCCACTCCATTTCACCCTCTCTCCTACCAGTACATTTCTCTCTCACCATTTACCTAAATTTCTTTTAAGATATGGTCCCATCCTATTCAATTCACTCTGTGCTCTCTGTCTCTGTATGTGCATGCATGTGTGTATGTGTGTGTGTGGTCCCACCAACTCCCCAGATACTGAAAAATTTTGAGAGTTACAAATATTGTCATTTCATGTAGGAATGTAAACAGTTCACTTTTGGTAAGTCCCTTATGACTTCTCTTTGCTGTATAATTTTTTATGCTTCTTCTCATTCTTTTATTTGAAAGTTAAATTTTCTTTTCAGCTCTGGTCTTTTCATCAAGAATGCTTGAAAGTCCTCTGTTTCATTGAAAGACCATATTTTCCCCTGAGTATTATACTCAGTTTTGCTTATTAGGCGATTCTTGGTTTTAGTCCTAGTTCCTTTGACTTCTGGAATAACCTATTCCACACCCTTCAATCCCTTAATGTAGAAGCTGCTAGATCTTGTGTTATCCTGATTGTGTTTCCACAATACTGGAATTGTTTCTTTCTAGCTGCTTGCAATATTTTCTCCTTAACCTGGGAATTCTGGAATTTGGCCACAATGTTCCTAGGAGTTTCTGTTTTTGGATCTCTTTCAGGCGGTGATTGGTGGAATCCTTGAATCCTTATTTTGCCCTCTGGTTGTAGAATATCAGGGAAGTTTTCCCTGATAATTTCATGAAAGATGATGTCTAGGCTCTGTTTTTGATCATTGCTTTCAGGGAGTCCCATAATTTTTAAATTCTTTCTCCTGGATCTATTTTCCAGGTCAATTGTTTTTCCAATGAGATATTTCACATTCTCTTCCATTTTTTCATTCTTTGGGTTTTGTTTGGTGATTTCTTGGTTTCTCAGAAAGTCATTAGCCTCAATCTGTTCCATTCTAATCTTGAGAGAACTATTTTGTTCAGTGTGCTTTTGAACCTCTTTTTCCATTTGGCTAATTCTGCTTTTGAAAGCATTCTTCTCCTCATTGGCTTTTTGAACCTCTTTTGCCAGTTGAGTGAGCCTATTTTTCAAGGTGTGATTTTCTTCAGCATTTTTGTGGGTTTCCTTTAGCAAGGTATTGACCAGTTTTTCATGCTTTTCTTGCATCTCTCTCATCTTCTCAGTTTTTCCTCCACCTGTCTCTGCCACCACCTCCGCCACTGCCTCCCAAGGGGTCCGAGTCTCGGAGACATCCCGCTCCCCTCTCTGCCAGCCAAGAAGTCTCTCTCACTCACCTGTAGCGCCTGTCCACCTCTGCCTAGATCTGCTCACCTAGTGCTTGGGGTCTGAGATTCAAATGCTGCTTCCCAGCCTCAGGGTTTTCTGTGGCGGGCGGTGCTGCTATTCAATGTGAGCTTAAGTTCTGGTTCTAGGGTGGGGGCAGGGCCACCTCCCAGACTCATTCCCTCAGGGGGTTTATGTGGCGATCTTCTGTAATGGCCCTGAGCTCCTGCCTGCTCCTCCGGGAGCCCCTGGCTGCCGCTGCCTCTGCCACCACCTCCGCCACTGCCTCCCAAGGGGTCCGAGTCACGGAGACATCCCGCTCCTCTCTCTGCCAGCCAAGAAGTCTCTCTCACTCACCTGTAGCGCCTGTGGGTGGAGAGACCTTTGTGCCCACTGGAGGTTCCGTCCCTGAAGCCTGCTCGGATCTGCTCCTCTGGGGCCGAGTGGCCAAGTGAATCCAACTAATCACCTGCATGCCAAAGTCTTCGAGGATTTGTAAAATCTTCTTCTATTCCTTTCCAATCCAAGACCTCACAGAGTCATGTATTGGTAAGAACTAACATGAGTGTGAACTGTAATCTCTGTCTTTGCAAATTCTTGCACACACTGGGGCAAATAACACAAGCGTTGCTTTCTCTAGCGTGACCAACATTGAGCCAGTACATTGTTTTTATGTTTTTGATGAAGGTGTCTATGTTCTTATCTTGCTGGGATTCTTTCAGCTCCAAAAGCCATTGGCTCAAAACAACACATCGTTTCTTCAATTTAATCAAAGTATAGGATGCATCTTTAAAGGATGATAGATTATAGTTGGTGTGAAAGTCATCATATTGTTCATATTTTTTTCTCTCTCTCCTCCTGGTAGTCATTTGAAGCATGAGATGAATTTGGACTACAGTAGCTAGAGGTCCTCGACTCCTTTACTTTTTAAATTATATCTTTTATTATTTTAAATAATTTTTAATCAACAAAATCTACCTTCTGTATTTTTTGTCCTTTTTATTATTTTATTTGTATTCACTTTTCTACAATTATTTCCATATATCTTAGATTTTTACCACTCTCTAACCCTCTTTCCCCACTCCCTCTCCACTCCCTTCCCAAGAAGGTATGTGATAAATTCTCTCTTAAGAAAGAAAAGCTAAACCCCTATCATAAATATGTATGGTTAAGAAAAGTAGATATTTTTACTTTGGCCATGTCAAAAAAAAATATATCCTAATCTGAACTGTCATTCCATTACCCTAATCACTCTAAATTACTGGACTTTTTTAGTGTATTTCATCATGAGTCTTCTGGAATGATGGTTAGTCACTGCATTGATCCAAATTATCTGAGTCCTTCAAAGCTCTCATTACAATATTGTTGTCACTGTAAAAAAAAATTTTTTTCTTGTTTCTGTTTACTTCACTCTGGTCAGTTCGTAAAAGTATTCCCAAGTTTCTGTGAAACCACCGCTTAAATACTTTTTTTCCCCAATTTATTAATAGTTTTCAACATTCATTTCCACAAGATTTTGAATTTCCAATTTTCTTCCCATCTTTTCCCTGCCCACATCCCAAACCCCCATGCATTCTGATTACTCCTTCCCCAATCTAAGCTCCCTTTTATCACATCTCTCTCTTCTCTGATCCCCATCTTCTCTCTTCTCTTGCAGGTCAAGACAGTTCTCTCTACTGTCTTATCTGTATTTCTTATTTCCCAGTTACATGCAAAAACAATTCTCAACATTCGTTCCTAAAACTTTGAGTTCTAACTTCTCTGACTTCCTCCCTCCCCACCCATGCCCACTGAGAAGTCGGGCAATTCAATACATACTACATATGTGTAGTTTTCCTAAAGAATTCCCTTAAGTTATATTCAAAGATTACCAATATTTTCCTCCATCCTATCCTGCCCCCCATTTATTCTATTCTCTCTTTTGACATTATCACTCATCAAAAGTCTTTTCTTCTAATTATCACTCTCCTCTCATTTGCCCTCCCTTCTAGCATCACCCTGACACCCAACTTATCCACTTCTCCCATACTTTTCTTTAGTATAAAATCGATTGTCAAATCTAATTGAGGATACATGTTATTCCCTCCTTAGGCCAAATGTGATGATACTTAGCCTCACTTTATCCCTCTCACCTCCCCTTTTCCCTTTCATTGAAAAAGCATTGTGGTGGAAACTAGACATAGACCACTGTCTGACATTGTATACCAGAATAAAGTCCAAATGTGTACATGATCTAGGTGTAAAGATTGATAACCATAAACAAATTAGTGGAGCAATGAATAATGTGCTTATCAGATTTCTGGAGAAGGGAAAAGACAGAAACAAGAGAAAGAAAGCATTACGAAGTCCAAAGTGGATAATTTTGATTACATTAAACTGGAAAGTTTTTACACAACCAAACCTCCATTCAGTGAGCTTTTAAAACTTCTTTTCCATTTGGGTAATTCTGCTTTTTAAAATCTTCTTCTCCTCATTGGCTTTTTGGACCTCTTTTTGCAGTTTAGTTAGCATCTTTTTAAAGGTGTTATTTTTTTCAGCATTTTTTTAGTTCTCCTTTACCAGGCTGCTGATACAGTTTTCAAGCTCTTCTATGGTCTAAGCCCATTCCATATTCACTTTTAGGGTGTTGGAGGCAGAGGCTGTGACGTCTGACCATATGCCTTGTTCTTCTTAATCTGAAAGGATGGAAGGAGACAACCAAGTAAGCAAACTTCTATGATACTATTTTTCCCCTTTTTTGGCATTTTCACAGCCAGTTATTTGACTTCTGAATCCTTTGTCAAGAGGAGGGTCCTAGTGCTTTTCCTCTTCCCAGTACAAGCCTGAGATTCAAATCAGCTGCTCAATTCCTCCACGGGCTTTAGGTGGGGCTGGGGCTGCCACTGAGGTCTGAGATTTCAGATCAACTGCTGAATTCCACTGGAGGCTTTAAGCTCATCTGCCTGGACAATGGAACCAGGCTGCTTCCTCGAAAACTGTAGCTGCATGACTCCCTGTGCTGCTGATGCCACTGCCTCTCCTGCTGCCTAGACCTCATGCTGTGGGGATCCCTTCTCCCCTCTCTCCCACCTGGGAAAGCCCTCTCACTTACCCTTGAAGCTTTCTATGGCACTTGTGGATTGAGGGCTCTGGGATTTTCGCTGCTGGGAATTATGCTCTGAAGGCCAGTTCTGGTCATATTCCTCCCCGAGCTGTGTGGCCAGGGCTGGGCTCAGCTCCATTTAGTGTCCTATGGGATAGAACTTTCCTGTTGGCCTTCTAGGTTGCCCTTGGTTGGAATCCTCTTTCACTCTGTCATTCTGTGGCTTTTGTTGCTCGAGTATTCGTAAAGAGTCATATTTACAGGTACTTTTTGGGCTGTGGAGGAAGCACTAGGATATATGAGTGTTTCTACTCCATCATCTTGATTCGGCCCCCTTTTATATTTCATAATAGATTATTAAGTATCATCTTCCCTTGTAGGAAGGTAAAAAGTTTGCCCAAATGTAGTAACGTGATGTTCTTCTTCCCTGTTTACCTTTTTATGCCTCTCTTGAGATCTGCATTTGAAGATCAAATTTTCTATTGCATTCTGGTCTTTTTTTATCAGGAAGATCTGGAAATCCCTTATATCACTGAATGTCCATCTCCTTGCCTGAAATGCTTTGCTGAAGTTTGCTGTGTATTTTATCCTTCCTTGTAGTTTCAGCTCCTTTTCCTTATGTAATATCTTCCAATTCCTTCAGTCTTCTAACATAGAAGCTGTAAGGTCCTGTGTGATCCTAATCGATGCTCCTCAGTATTTGAATGGTGTCGTTTTGGCTGCTTGTAGCATTTTCTACTTCAATTGGTAGGTCTTGAATTTGCTAACAACATTTCTTGCTATTTTTATTTTGGGATCCTTTTTGGGAGATGAATGGTGGATTTCTTCAACGAGTACTTTGCCCTCTGGATATAGCACTTCTTGGCACTTTTCACTGAAGATTCCTTGGAAGATGTTCTCCACACTCTTTTTTTTTCATCAAGATTTTCTGGTAGGCCCATAATAATGAAATTTTCTCTCCTGCATCTATTTTCCAGGTCACTTGTTTTTCCAATGAGATAATTGACATTTATTTCTATCTTTCCATTCTTTACATTTTGTTCGAGTGATTCTTGATATCTCAGAGAGTAAGTAGCTTCTACTTGCCAAACTCATCAAATTGTTTTCTTCAGTTAACTTTTGTATCTCCTTTTCCATCTGTCCAATTATTCTTCTTAAGGAATTATTTTCTCCAGTAAGTTTTTGTACTTCCTTTTCCAGTTAGTCCAAATTTTCTACTTAGCTTTTCTGCTTCCTTTTCCATATGTGCAATTTTCCCAGTTAAGTTTTGTGCTATCTTTTGGTTTTGTTCAATTTTCCTTTTTAATGAGCTGTTCTCTTCAGTGAATTCATTTTTTTCCCTATCTTTAAAATCACTGGGCATTTTTTCTTCTATTTCCTTCTTCAACTCTTCCAGGAGTAACCTTTGTGCATGAGAGCAGTTCATAATCCCTTCTGAAGTTTGTATTGGGAGAACTGTCTCAATACTGACCTCTTTGACATTCGTGTTTTGGTCCTTGTCACTATAGAAAGATTCTATGGTCTTTTCCCTCCTCCTTTGCTACTCACTGATGATGGAAAGGCTTTGTGTGTTGTGACCTCCGTTCTTTGAGCTAGAAGCTGAAGAATGTTGTGCTGAGCTGGCTGTTGTGATTAAACAAAGGTAGACTTGGTTTTTGGTTTTTGGTTGTTCCCTGAATTAGCCCTGGAGGTAGTTTGTTAAGCGTAAGGGGTTGGGTGGTACTGTCACAGGAGATCTCCGTAGCTAAACTAGAGCAAAATCAAGTTCAGTGCTTGGTGGTCCTGGCTGCTGTAGTGTCTTTCCATTTTGCCTGGAACCTGAGGCACTCCTGAAGTCAAAGTGTGAGACTCTATCCCCTGGCTCCCAGTTCCACTGCCACAGGAAGCAGAATCCTCTTTGTGATATTCCTAGTCTCAAGTCTACTAGACTGTGTCCCCATTCTTCTGATTGCACTTATCCAGGATTTTTCTGAGGAAATATTTTTGGTTGTTTCAAGGTCACCAATGGGACAGAAGAAGAGCATTTACCAATCAGTCTGCCATTTTGTCTACTGGAAGCTCAAGCAGGTGACTCACAGACATTTAATCTGCAGGCTGAAAGTCTCAAGAAGAATTACTGTAGAGATTCCTGGGGCTCCTTCCATGGCTCTCACTCACTAAGATCCACTGGACTCCTGCCTTGTGCTGCTTTCCCTCCATGCTTCTGATTCCTCGGACTGCCCTGGGGCTTTCCTGCTGAGCTCTGCTGTGGCAGGGACCCATTGTGCTGAGCTGTATGCTGTGTTCTTCTCTACTCCCACGGAACACCTTTTTCGAATCAATTTTTTCTTCTGTCCTAGGCTGTGAATGTCACAGTCTCTCTCTTATTGGATTCTTCACCATCAAATTTGATCAGATTCTATTCTAAGAGGTATCTGAAGGAGTTTGTCTAAGAGTTTAGGTGAGTAGTTGCTCTAACTTGGCCATCTTGACTGCCCCTTGCCCTTGACAAAACCAAAAAAAAAAAAGATAAACATTAGGTGAATCTGATTAAGAGAAAGAAAGAAGAAAACCAAATTATCAATATAAAAAATGAAAACATTGAACTCATCTCCAAAGAGGGGGAAATTAAAACAATAATTAGAAATTATTTTGCCCAACTATGTGCCCATAAATTCGAAAATATAAGTGAGATTAATGATTATAATATAAAATATAAACTGCATAAATTAACAGAACAGGAATTTGAGTACTTAAATAACTCCTCAGAAAAAGAAATTGAACAAGCCATCAGTGACTTTCCTAGTTAAAAATCCCCAGGGACAGATGGATTTTCAACTGATTACTATCAAAACATTTACAGAACAGTTAATTCCAATATGACAGAGATGATAAAGGAAAATTGGGAAAGAAGGGGTTCTCTAAAATTCTTTTTATGATACAAATATGGTTTTGATACCTAAACCAGAAAGAGACAAAACAAAAAAATTTATAGACCAATTTCTCTAATGAATATAGATGCAAAAATTTTAAATAATATTTTAGTAAAAACAATACAGCAAATGATCAGGAAAGTAATATATTATGATCAAGTAGGATTCATATCAGTAATGTAGGGCTGGTTCAATATTAAGAAAACTAGTAGCATTGTTGATTATGACAAAAACAAAACTAACAGAAACTACATGATTATATTAATAGATGCAGAAAAATGTTTGAGAAAATAAAACCAACACCCAATGCTATTAAAATTATTGGAGAACAAACAAAAAAAAAACGGAACTTACCATAAACAAATAAGCAGTATCTACCTAAAACACTTAGCAAGCATTATATGCAACGGAGATAAGCTAGATGCAATTCCACTAAGATCAGGGGTGAAACAAAGATGTCCATTATCACCACTACTATTCAATACAGTACTAGAAAAGGTAACTGTAGCTATTACAGAAAACAAATACATTGAAGAAATTCCAATAGGCTTAGAAGAAAGACACTTCTAACACAAATAAAGTCAGATCTAAGTAAGTGGGAAAATATCAGTTGCTCGTGGGTGAACTGAGCCAATACAATAAAAATGAAAATTCTACCAAAATTGATTCACTTATTTAGTGACATACTAATCAAACTATAAGATAATTATTTTCTAGAGTTGGAACAAATAATAATGAAATTCACCTGAAAGAACAAAATTCCAGAATATCAAGGGAGTTAATGAAAAGAAGTGTTTGATAAGGTGGCCTAGGTATACCATATGTCAAATTGTATTATAAAACAGCAAATGTCAAAACCACTTATTACTGGCTAAGAAACAGAAGGGTAGATAAAGATAATATGCTAGGTACTCAAGACACAGTAGGCAATGAGGGTAGCAACATACTATTTGATAAACCCAAGGGAACCAGCTTCTGGACTAAGAACTCATTGTTCAGGGTGGAGCCAAGATGGTGAAATGAGAGCAACGACTCACCTAAGTTCTCAGACAAAATTCTTCAGATACGTCTAAAGATATAATATGACCAAATTTTGGAGGTACAGATTCCAATAGGAGTCAGATGGTGACAGATTCAAAGCCCAGGATAGACTAGAAGGAAAATGGGAAGGATATGTTTCACGGGATGAGACCACAGTGCAGAGCCCAACATGTCCAACACAGTGGGGCCAGAGACCTGAGACAGCAACAAAGAACCAGTGGAGCCTCAGCCCAGAGTGAGAGACCAGCAGAGCCGAGCCAGTGATGGTTGCTGAGCACCAGATATCATCACAGCAATTCCTAAGACTTTCAGACCACAGATTGAACGTCTATAATACACCTACTTGAACCTCTGGGAGCCAAGATGGCAGAGATCAGTAAATGCTTTCTTCTCTCCCCATGATGACCTCGAAAGAACCATAAAATATTTCCCCAGAAGGATCCTGGATCAGCGGACACAGTAGAGGAGGCAAATACTCTCATAACACATGAGGCTAGGAAAATAGCTAAGGGGTGTTGTTCCTATTGTTGCAGAGGCAAATCGGAAGGGAAGAGGACTCAGGGAGGAGGAAACTCACACTAGATCCCAGGCAAGCCTCCATGCCTGGAGAGGAGCACCAGGAGGGGGGGAAACTTGCACTAGGATCTAGGCATGCCATATCACTCCAGGAAAAACAGGAAAACAACAGGGTAATTGTTATCACCATCCCCTAAGTTTGCCTTTTCCTGATTTCAGCTGAGGAGATCTCCCATGATGAGACCACACCTCCCCCACACTTAACAACCTAACCCCAGGGATGATCTGGGAAACACAAAACAAAAACCTGCTCTTAGTTTTTTCACACAAGTCAGCTCAACACTAAGTTCTGCAGCATCTAAATGAAAGAACCAGAAGTCACAACACACAATCATGCAACAAAAAAGCAAAAACAAAAGAAGAGTGAAAAAACCATAGAATCTTTCCATGGAGACAAATACCAAAATACAAATACCAAAGACTTCAGTGATGAGACTACTTGCATCTGAAACTTGAGAAGGGCCTATGAACTGTTCCTATACACAAACAGATCTCCTGGAACACCTGAAGAAGGGAAATAGAAGAAAAACTGGCCAATGATAATAAAAGTATAAAAAAAGAATTCAGTGATGAGAACATCTCTTTGAAAGGAAACTTGAACAAATGGAAAAGGAAGTACAAAAGTAACTTCTTAAAATGAAAAAAAAACGACAGATGGAAAAGGAGATGCAAAAGTTTATTGAAGAAAACAATTTGATAAAGATTAGAATTGGGCAAGTAAAAGCTAATGACTCTATGAGACAGCAAGAATCAGTCAAGCAAAATCTAAAAATGAAAAGATAGAAGAAAAAGTAAAATATCCATTTGGAAAAAACAACTGGCCTGGAAAATAGATTCAGGAGAGAAAATTTCAGAATTATTGACCTGCAAGAAAGCCATGATGAGAAAGAGTCTGGATAACATCTTCCAAGAAATGATCAAGGAAAATTGCCCAGAAGTACTAGATCCAGAGGACAAAATACTGATCAAAATAATCCATCGTTCACCTCCTGAAAGTTTTTGCAAATTCAAAACCCCAAGAAATATGGTTGCCAAATTCCAGAATTATCAAGTGAAGGAGAAAATATTGCAAGCAGCCAGAAAGAAACAATTCAAATATCAAGGAGCTACAGTCAGGATCACAAAGGACCTTGCACTTTCTACATTAGAAGATCGAAGGAATTGGAATCCAATATTCTGTAAGGCAAAGAAGTTGGAACTACAACCAAGGATCAACTACCCAGTGGAGTTCAGGATAGCATTTCAGACAAGGAGATGGTCATTCAATGAAATAAGGTGTTTCCAGACCTTCCTGGTTTCTATTAACCAGAAGTTAATAGAAAATTCTATCTTCAAATGCAGGATTCAACAGTGGCATAAAAAGGTGAACACGCAGAAAAAACAAGTTGTTCAAACTGCTTACCTCCCTATAAGGGAAGATGATACTTGTTAATGTTAAGAACTGCGCATCTATTAAGAAATATAAAAGGGATATACATAGAGGAATCAGATATGAAGAAAATGATATCATGTTAAAAATATGATTCAAGTTTGCAAAGGGATTGTAACAGGAGATGTAAAAAGGAGAAGGCAGAAAGTGGTAAATTACATCACAGGAAGAAGTACAAAAGTAGAGCAGAGGGAAAGAGGGGAGGAAGATGAGCACTGTTTGAGAGGTATTCTCATATGATTTGGTTCAAGGAGGGAACAATAAACTTAAATAATCCAAACTAGCTCTATAGGCAGTAGGAGGGGAATGGGGAAGAAAGGGGAAGGAAGCTAAAAGGGAGGGAAGAAGCAGTAAGGATAAAGGGGAGTAAGAAGGAGGGGGCTAAAAGAAGGAAGGGTAGGCTACAGGAGGTGGTGGTGAAAAGTGAAAACTATTGAAGAGGGGAAGGGAAATGGGAGAGCTAAAAGCACAAACGGGGGGAAAGAGGATGTAGGGAAATACACTGTAATCGTAAGTGTGGATGTGAATGGCAGGAACTTTCCCATAAAATGGATATGGATAGCAAAATGGATTAAAAGCCATAGTCCAGCAATATATTGCTTACAAGAAACACCTTTGAAATAAGAGCACACACACAGGATAAAGTGCAAAGGTTGGAGCAGAATACATTGTGCTTCAGCTGATGTAAGAAAAGCAGAAATAGCAATCCTAATTTCAGACAAAGCAAAAGCAGAAATAGACATAATAAAAAGAAATAAGGATGGAATCTATGTCCTTCTAAAAGACACCATAGACAATGAAGCAGTATCATTGCTAACTATGTATGCATGCTTCAAGAGGTATAGCATAAAAATTCTTAGAGAAGATGTTGGGGAACTTGAAGAAAGAAATTGACAACAAAACTATACTAGTGGGGGACGTCAACCTCCACCTCTCTTAATTTGATTAATCTAACCTCAAAATAAATAAGAAAGAGGTTAAAGAGGTAAAGACAACTCTGCATAAGGTAGATATGATAGATCTCTGGAAAAAGTTGAATGGGAACAGAAAGTAATGCACCATTTTCTCAGTGGTACATGGCACATATACAAAAGTTGACCTTGTACTAGGACATAAAATCCTCACAATCCAGCGTAGAAAGGAAGAGATAAGCAATAAATCCTCATCATACAATAATGCAAAAAAGAAATTACGTAATTAAAGGCCATGGAAAGATAAATTAAAAGTCAGCTGGAAACTAAATAATCTAATCCAAAAAAAAAGGAGTGGGTTAAAGAACAAATCATAGAAACAATCAACAACTTCATTCAAGAGAATAACAATCATGAGACAACCTAGCAAATCTTCTGGGATACTGCAAAAGCAGTTCTTAAGAGAAATTTTATATCTTTGAATACCTACATAAATAACATAGAGAAAGAGGAGATAAATGACTTGGGAATGTAGCTGAAAAACATAGAAAAAGAACAAATTGAAAATCCCTCGGTAAATACCAAATTAAAAGTACTGAATACCAAATGAGAAAGTAATAAAATTGAAATTCAGAAATTAATAAACAAAACCCATAGTTGGTTTTATGAAAAAAAAAACTAGTAAAATTGATAAAACTTTGGTAAATTTGTTTTAAAAAATGAAAGAAGAAAATCAAACTACTAATATTAAAAATGAAAGGGGGGAACTCACCTCGAATGAGGAGGAAATTAAAACAATAAATAGAAATTGCTGTGCCCAACTTTATGCCCACTAATTCGATATTCTAACTGAGATGGATGAGTATTTTAAAAAATACAAATTGCCCAGATTAATAGAAGAGAAAGTTGAATACTTAAACAACCCTATCTCAGAAAAAGAAATTGAAAAAGCCATCAATCAACTCCTTAGGAAAAAATCTCCAGGAACAGATAGATTCACAAGTGAATTCTATCAAACATTTAAGGAACAGTTATTTCCAATACTATATAGACTATTTTTGAAAATTGGGGAAGAAGGCGCCCTCTCAAATTCTTTCTATGATACAAATATGTTTTTGATACCCAAACCAGGAAGAGACAGAACAGAGAAAATTATAGACCAATTTCTGTAATGAATATAGATGCAAAAATTTTAAATAAGATTTTAGCAAAACAAATACAGCAACTTATCACAAGAATAATATATTATGATCAGGGGGTGGAGTCAAGATGGCAGAGTAGAAAGACTCACGTATGCTAGCTCCGAACCCAGGGCCCATATATTTCCTGCAAGAAAAACTCCCTACAAATTCTGGAGCACTGCAAGGCGTGCAGAAACACAGTGGAAAAGATTTCCGTTCCAGAGAGCCCTGGAGAGCAGTCCCCAGGGGTACGTCATGCCCCAGAAAGTGGAGCCCACCCCTGTGCTGCCCTGGCAACAGCCCCAGAGGAGCAGATCCGACTTGGCTTCAGGGATGGAATCTCTGGCGGCCGTGAAGGCCCCTCCACCCAAAGACACTACAGGTCAGTGAGAGAAACGTTTGGGCTCGCTGAGAGGGGAGCGGGGTGTCTCTGTGACTTGGATCCCTCGGGAGGCAGCGGCAGAGGCAGCAGCAGAGGCAGTGGTGGCCAGGCGCTCCGGGAGCAGCAGGCAGGCGCTCAAGGCCATTACCGAAGGTCTCCACATAAACCACCTGAGGGAACTGAGCCTGGGAGACAGCCCTGCCCCAACCCGCCCCATTACTGAAGGTCTCTGCATAAAGCCTCTGAGGGAAGTGAGCCTGGAAGTCGACCCTTCCCCCACATAAGCACCAGAATTTAAGCTCACATTGAACAGCAGCTGTGCCTGCCACGGAAAGCCCATTTGAATCTCAGACCCCAAGCACTAGCTGGGCGGATCTAGGCAGGGTTTGAGAGGAATCTCAGAAGTCAATAACTGGCTGGGAAAATGCCCAGAAAAGAGAAGAAATATAAGACTATAGAGAGCTACTTTGAGGGGGTACAGATGTTCCCGCCTCTCAATTTCGATGACGAGAAACAATCCTTACCATCAGGGAAAGAGGTGGAGGTCAGGGCCTCTGTATCCCAGACATCCCATGTGGATGTCTGTTAGGCTCAGGTCATGGAAGAGCTCAAAAAGGATTTTGAAAATCAAGTCAGACAGGTGGAGGAAAAACTGGGAAGAGAAATGAGAGACATGCAAGAAAAGCATGAAAAATGGGTCAATGCCTTGGTAAAGGAGACCCCAAAAAATGCTGAAGAAAATAACACCTTGATAAATAGGCTAACTCAACTGGCAAAAGGGGTTCCAAAAGCCAATGAGGAGAAGAATGCTTTGAAAAGAAGAATTAGCCAAATGGAAAAAGACGTTCAAAACCTCACAGAAGTAAATAGTTCTCTCAATATTAGAATTGAACAGATGGAGGCTAATGACTTTCTGAGAAACCAAGAATCACAAAACAAAACCGAAAGAATGAAAAAATGGAGGAGAATGTGAAATATCTCATTGGAAAAACAACTTACCTGGAAAACAGATCCAGGAGAGACAATTTAAAAATTATGGGACTACCTGAAAGTCATGATCAAAAAAAGAGCCTAGACATCATCTTCCAGGAAATTATCGAGGAAAATTGCCCTGATATTCTACAACCATAGGGAAAAATAAGTATTGAAAGAATCCATCGATCACCACCTGAAAGAGATCCAAAAAGAGAAACTCCTAGGAACATTATGGCCAAATTCCAGAATACCCAGGTCAAGGAGAAAATCTTGCAAGCAGCTAGAAAGAAACAATTCCAGTAATGTGGAAATACAATTAGGATAACTCAATTTCTAGAAGATTCTACATTAAGGGATCGAAAGGTGTGGAATAGCATATTCTAGAAGTCAAAGGAACTAGGACTCAAACCAAGAATCTCCTACACAGCAATACTGAGTATAATACTTCAGGGGAAAATATGGTCTTTCAATGACATAGAGAACTTTCAAGCATTCTTGATGAAAATACCAGAGCTGAAAAGAAAGTTTGACTTTCAAACACAAGAATGAGAAGAAGCATGAAAAATAAACAGCAAAGAGACGTCATAAGGTACTTACCAAAGGTGAACTGTTTACATTCCCACATGGAAAGACAATATTTGTAACTCTTAAAACTTTTCAGTATCTGGGTAGTTGGTGGGAGCCCACACACACACATGTACATGCATGCACACACACACATACACACATGCACATACATACAGAGACAGAGATCACAGAGTCAATTGAATACAATGGGACCATATCTTAAAAGAAATTAAGGTAAATGGTGAGAGAGAAATGTAGTGGGAGGAAAGAGCATGAAATGGAACGGGGTAATTATATGTTATTTAAGAGATAAGTAGGAGACTTTTTAGTAGAGGGAAAAAGAGGAGAGGTGAGGAAAAAAAAAAACCAAGAAGTTTACCCTCATTACATTTGACTAAAGGAAGGAATAAAATGCACATACATTTTGCTTTGTAAACCTATCTTACAGTATAGGAAAATGGGAGAGAAGGAGATAAGCAAGGGGGGGATGATGGAAGGGAGGGCAAAGAGAGGAGGGATCAATTTGAAGTCAACACTCGGGGAGGGACTGGATCAAAAGAGAGAATAGAAACAATGGGGGGCAGGATAGAATGGAGGGAAATACAGTTAGTCTTACACAACACGACTATTATCAAAGTCATTTGCAAAACTACACAGATAGGGCCTATATTGAATTGTCTGCCTTCGCAAATGGAATGGGTGGGGAGGGAGGCATGGGGAGAATTTGGAACTCAAAGTTTTAGGAACAACTGTTTAGTATTGTTGTTGCTACTAGGCAATAAAAAGTACAGTTAATGGGGAATACAAAGTCATCTTGCCCTACAGGACAAAAGAGAAAGTGGGGACAAGAGAAAGGTGGGATGATAGAAGAGAGGGCAGATAGGTGATAGGGAAAATTAGAATCATTGGTGTACTGGAGTAGGGGGACGGAATAAATGGGGAGAAAATTTGCATCCAAAATTTTGTGAAAATGAATGTAAAAAGTTAAATAAATTAATTTTTACTAAAAATATATTATGGTGAGGTAGGATTCATGCCAGGAATGCAGGGCTGGTTCAATATTCAGAAAACTATTAGGAATATTGATGATCTCAACAATAAAACTAATAAAAAAACCACATGATTTTCTCAATAGATGCAGAAAAAGCTTTCAGCAAAATACAACACCCATCTCTATTAAAAACACTGGGGAACATAGGAATAAGGGGAATTTTCCATAAAATAACAAGTAGTATCTACCTAAAACCTTAAACAAGCATTATATGCACTGGAAATAAGCTAGACGCAATTCCAATAAGATCAGGGTGAAACAAGGATGTCCATTATCACCACTATTATTCAATACGGTCCTGGAAATGTCAGCTGTAACATTTACACAAGATAAAGAAATTGAAGGGATAAGAATAGCCAAAGAAGAAACTAAGTTATCACTCTTTGCAGAAGATATGATGATACACTTAGAGAATCCCAAAGATTCAAGGAAAAAACTACTTGAAACAATAAATAACGTTGGCAAAGATTCAGGTTACAAAATAAACCCGCAAAAATCTTCTGCATTCCTATATATTAGCAACGAAGTCCAAGAGATAGAAAGAGAAATCCCATTTAAAGCTGGGGTAGGCACTATAAAATTCTTAGGAGTTTACCTGCCAAAAGAAACCCAACCATTATATGAACACAATTTCAAGAAACTTTTTGTCCAAATAAGGTCACATTTAAGTAAATGGAAAAGATTAGTTGTTCATGGGTAGGCTGAGCTAATATAATAAAAATGACAATTCTACCTTAAATAATTTACTTGTTTAGTGCCACACCAATTAAATTATCTGATAAATATTTTCTAGAGCTGGATAAAATAATATCAAAATTCATTTAAAAGAACAAAAGGTCCAGAATATCAAAGGGAATAATGGAAAGAAATGCTTGGGAAGGTGGCCTAGTGCACCCAGATCTCAAATTGTACCATAAAGTAGCAATTATCAAAACCACTTGGTATTGGCTAAGAAACGGAGGGGTAGATGAGTGGAATTGGCTTGGCACTCAAGACACAGTAGGCAAGTAATATAGCAACCTCCTGTGTGATAAACCCAAGCACGGCAGCTTCTGGGATAAGAACTCACTGTTCAACAAAAATTGCTGGGAAAACTGGTTAACAGTGTGGCGGAAATTAGGTATGAACCCATGCCTGACACCGTACATAAAAAGAAAGTCCAAATGGTACATGATTTAGGTACAAAGACTGATACCCTGGATAAACTGGAGGAGCAAGGAATAGTGTATTTATCAGATTTATGGAGAAGGGAAGAATTTTTTTCTAAAGAAAGCATTATGAAATGCAAGATCGATAATTTTGATTACATTAAACTGAAAAGTTTTTGCACAACCAAACCCAACACAACAAATACTCCGAGGAATGTAGTAAATTGGGACAGAATTTTTACCGCTAAGCTCGGGGGTAAAGGCCTCATTTGTAGAATATATAAAGAACTAACTCAAACATATAACTATACAAGTCATTCCCCAATTGATAAATGGTCAAATGATATGAACAGGCAATTTTCAGAAGAAGAAATTGAAGATATCTATAATCATATGAAAAAATGCTCTAAATCACTCTTGATTAGAGAGGTGCACATCAAAACAACTCTGAGGTACCACATCACAGTATCTCCAAGAGATCATAAAAATGGGAAAGGGTCCCACATATACAAAAATAGTTACAGCAGCACTCTTTGTAATTGCCAAAAACTGGAAGTCAAGGGGATGCCCATCAATTGGGGAATGGCTGAATAATTTATGGTATATTAATGTAATGTACTACTGTTGTGTCATAAGAAATGATGAACAAGAAGACTTCAGGGAGGCCCAGAAGGAGTTATATGATCTAATGCTGAGCGAAAGGAGAAGAACCAGGAGAATTTTGTGTAAAGCAACGACCACAGTGTGCGAGAATTTTTTCTGGTAGAACTGTAAGTTCGTAATAATACAAGAATTTATTTAAAAAAATTCCTAGTGGTGGTTTTCTAAGGTAAAATGACTTCCACACTCAGAGAAATATGGAAGTCATTCGCAGAATGTAGCGGATCATGTGTGTGTGTGTGTGTGTGTGTGTGTGTGTGCGTGTGTGTGTGTGTGTGTATTATATTATGATTTGTTATAGGGTTTCTTCCATTTATGTTAGTTCGACTACATAGCATTACTATAATGAAAACTATTCAATAGGAAAGTATATGTAGAACCTATACAGAATTGTGTGCTGTGTTGGGGAGGGTGGTAGGTAGTAGGGGATAGGTATGGGGGATTAAAATCTTAATTTTGTGGTAGTGATTGTAGAACATTAAAAATGGTAATAAAATTAATAAAAAAAAGAATGACTGTGATATTTTTAAAAAGCAATAAAACTTACTTTTAAAGAAAAAATAAGGTAAATGATTTGTCCTCCAATTTTGTGTCACTCTCCAAATTAATGGTCTTTTATATATCAATAATATTGTCTGAGCGACCACATCTGCCAGATATTTCAGTAATGAAGGATGTAATTCATTTGAGACAGGGGATTCAAATGAAGGAAGTCCACCTATACCATGTCTTATGATACCCTTTTCTCTCTTGTAGTAAATCCCTATGATGTTATTTTGTTTTGTTTTCTTTTGTTTTGTTATCTCAAGTGCACAAATAATTTTCTTTTGCAAAAAAAATAATGTCAAGCAGCTCAGCCTCTCTCAGTTATCATCATATCTTATACGCTACACAAATAACCTCATTCTACTTTGATGTTTTATTTATTCCAAATGTAACTAAAACAAACAAGCAAAAACAAACCTTGTTTTCTTAGTTTTCTCCACCCGCCTAAGGTCTTCTTGAGCTTCAGTAAACCTCATTATCTTTTTTTATTTTATTTTTTTTTTACTATATATATTATATATATATATATACACACACACATATATATATATATATTTAACTTTTTACATTCATTTTTACAAAATTTTGAGTTCCAAAATTTCTCCCCATTTCTCCCCTTCCCTCACACTAATACACCAAGCATTCTAATTTTCACTATCACCAATCTGCCCTCTCTTCTATCATTGCTCCCTTCTCTTGTCCCTATCTTCTCTTTAGTCCTGTAGGGCCAGATGACTTTCTATTCCCCATTTACTGTATTTCTTAATTACTAGTAACAAGAACAATACTAAACAATTGTTCCTAAAATGTTGAGTTCCAAATTCTCCCCATCCCTCCCTCCCCACCCATTCCCTTTTGGAAGGCAGGCAATTCAATATAGGCCATATCTGTGTAGTTTTGCAAATGACTTCGATGTGTAAGACTAACTGTATTTCCCTCCATCCTATCTTGCCCCACATTGTTTCTATTCTCTCTTTTGAACCTGTCCCTCCCCAAGAGTATTGACCTCAAATTACTCCCTCCTCTCATTGCCCTCCCTTCCATCATCCTTCCCCCCACCCTGCTTATCTCCTTCTCTCCCACTTTCCTGTATTGTAAGATAGGTTTTCATAACAAAATGAGTGTGCATTTTACTCCTTCCTTTTGTCGAAGGTGATGAGGGTAAATTTCATGTTTTTTTTTTCCCTCAGCTCTCCCTTTTTTCCCTCCACGAAAATGTCTCCTGCTTGCCTCTTGAATGAGATATAATTTAGCCCATTCCATTTCACCCTCTCTCCTACCAGTACATTTCTCTCTCACCATTTACCTTAATTTCTTTTAAGATATGGTCCCATCCTATTCAATTCACTCTGTGCTCTCTGTCTCTGTATGTGTGTGCATGTTTGTATGTGTGTGCATTTGCACGTGTGTACATGTGTTCATGCGTGTGTTTTTATGTGTGTGTGTGGTCCCACAAACTACTCAGATACTGAAAAGTTTTAAGAGTTACAAATGTTGTCTTTCCATATAGGAATGTAAACAATTCACCTTTGGTAAGTCCCTTATGACTTCTCTTTCTGTTTATTTTTTCATGCTTCTCATTCTTGTGTTTGAAAGTCAAATTTTCTTTTCAGCTCTGGTATTTTCATCAAGAATGCTTGAAAGTCCTCTGTTTCACTGAAAGACCATATTTTCCCCTGAATTATTACACTCAGTATTGCTGGGTAGGTGATTCTTGGTTTTAGTCCTAGTTCCTTGGACTTCTGGAATATCGTATTCCACACTCTTTGATTCCTTAGTGTAGAAGCTGCTAGACCTTCTGTTATCCTAATTGTATTTCCACAATACTGGAATTGTTTCTTTCTAGCTGCTTGCAGGATTTTCTCCTTGACCTGGGAATTTTGGAGTTTGTCCACAATGTTCCTAGGAGTTTCTCTTTTTGGATCTCTTTCAAGCGGTGATTGGTGGATTCCTTCAATACTTATTTTGTCCTCTGGTTGTAGAATCTCAGGGCAGTTTTCCTTGATAATTTCATGAAAGATGATGTCTAGGCTCTTTTTTTGATCATGGCTTTCAGGTAGTCCCATAATTTTTAAATGGTCTCTCCTGGATCTATTTTCCAGGTCAGTTGTTATTCCAATGAGATATTTCACATTCTCTTCCATTTTTTCATTCTTTTGGTTTTATTTTGTGATTTCTTCGTTTCTCAAAAAGTCATTAGCCTCCATCTGTTCCATTCTAATTTTGAGAGAACTATTTTCTTCAGTTAGCTTTTGAACCTTTTTTTTCCATTTGGCTTATTTTGCTTTTGAAAAAAATTCTTCTCCTCTTTGGCTTTTGAACCTCTTTTGCCAATCGTGTTAGCCTATTTTTCAAGGTGTTATTTTGGTCAGCATTTACTTGGGTCTCCTTTAGCAAGGTATTGACCCGTTTTTCACGCTTCTGTTGCAACTAATTTCTCTTCCGAGTTTTTCCTCCACCTGTCTGACTTGATTTTCAAAATCCTTTTTGAGCTCTTCCATGGCTTTAGCCCATTGGATATCTATTTTTGATATTTGGGTTCCAGAGGCCTTGACTTCTATATCTTTCCCTGATGGTAAGCATTGTTCCTCCTCATCAGAAATGAAAGGAGGAAACATCTGTTCCCCAAGAAAGTAGCCTTCTGTGGTCTTATTTTTCTTCCTTTTTCTGGGCATTTTCCCCACCAGTTACTTGGCTTCTGAGATTTCTCTTCCGCCCCCACCTAGATCCGCCCAGCTAATGCTTGGATTCTGAGATTCCAATACTGCTCCCCAGCCTCAGGTCTTTCAGTAGTGGGCAGGGCTGCTGTTCAGGGTAAGAGTAAATTCTGATTCTCAGATGGGGGCAGGTCTACCTCCTAAACTCAGTTCCCTCAGGGGGTTTATGCGGAGACCTTCAGTGATGGATTTGAGGTCTTGCCTGTTCTGGGAGTCCCAGGTCACCGCTGCCTCCCGAGTGCACCTAAGTTATGGAGACACCCCACTCCTCTCTCGGCCAGCCCATAAATCTCTCTCACTGACCTGTAGCACCTGTGGGTAGAGGGACTTTCTTGGCTGCTGGAAATTCCATCCCCAAACCCTGCTTGGATCTGTTCCTCTTGGGGCTGCGTGGCTAGTGTAGAGCCTCCGCTCCACGTCGGGTGTGCAATGAACTTTGGTGGTGGTTTTTCAGGGCTCTCTGGAATGGAAATCTCCTCCACTCTGTTGCTGCGTGGTTTGCACTGCTCCAGAATTTGTGGGGAATTCTTTTTACAGAAAATTTATGGTCTGTGGCTTCTGAGCCAGCATACGTGAGTCTTTCTACTCCGCCATCTTGGCTCCTCCCCAAACCTCATTATCTTTACCAAACTGTGTAACATTCCTCTTCATCCCCAGCTACTTGGCCTTGCTTAAATATTCTAAAGCAGTAGTGGGTAACCTAAGGCCCTGAGGCCTCATGTGACTCTCTCAGTCCTCAAGGGTGGACCTTTACCAGAATCCAACCTTCACAGAACACATCATTTTATTTAAGGAAATTTGTTTTTTGAAGTTTGCTTTCAGTCAAGGGCTACCCTTGAGCACCTAAATGGATATATGTGGTCTCAAGGCCTGAGGCTCCATATCTTTTTATTTTTTAAGAAACCTAATTTGGTCATCATGCTCTATGTATATACATATCTTCCTCTTGAGATAAATCATATTTTGTCTTCTTTTTTATAATTTCCTTCTCAAACTTCTTTCAAAACTCCATTCTTTAGGATTTAACATCCTTTCCGAACTAACCTACTCAATGTCATTTTACTTCATGGGATTCTATTTTTCTTTCCTATGAACCCTTTAAAATCTGCCTTTATGAAATCTAGGATACCTTCCAAATTATACCTATGACTACATTTATATCACACATTCTAATAGGGAATGATATAAAACATCTAAAATAAGAAGACTCCTGGAAGTTCTCATTATTTCTAAACAAGATAAGAGTTCATCCCTGTTAGAAAAAAATCAGATTTAGAAAAGAGTTTTCTCTTCCATAGTCAACTTTTAGGTGATGAAATTAGCACTAAGTCAAGTCAACAAAATATTGGTGTCTTTGCTTTACAGTGAGACAGCTTAGGGAGATGTCTGGACAACTGTAATCTTTCCTCACTATGATACTGTGATTCTATGTTAGGTATGGTCTATTTCTTTAATTCATCACCATTTTTTCCCTTACTGTTCAGATGTTCTAGAGTGTACTCATGCATCAAAATTCCATCTAAAAGATCAAGTGAAGTAAAAGGTGGTGAAATATTTCACCAGATGGAATCACATTAAATAATGAAATGAAGTGGACATTATTCCTCCCTGGGCCCCTAGGTTGAGAGATATCTGTTAGGTGGCTGGGCAGGGTTAGATAAGCTGCCTAGCAACAGGCTTCTATTGGGCCCTGTCAAAACATTATTCCTGCCCTGGGTTGTGAAATATCTGTTGGGTTGTTAACAGCCATTTTCTTGTTGAGTCCCCTTGCATGGCAACAATTTGTCCTCCCCTTGCCAGAACTGTTCATGTTAGACCCCTTTGCCAGGCAACTACCTTCTACTGGGCACCCCTCTCCCTGACAACCATTTTTTTGTTGGGTCTCCTCTTCCTGACAACCATTCTCTGATTGGGTCCCTCTTCTAGCACTTACTTTCTGTTGGGGTCACTTGCATAACAGCACCCTGACAACCACTTTCAGAGCTATGTTTGTTGTAGAAACTGCAAGGCTGTACCAAGAAGGGTCGAAATGCTTAAAATGCAGACACCCACCTTACTCGGGGCTGTCACGTCTGGGTTTTTCCATGAAGCAGCAGCTAGTCTGGCTAATAAAGACTCTCTCAAAATTCCTGATTGACTCTTGCTTGTGAATTATTTACTCCGTCCCTTTCAGAACTATTTGGGAATGGTAAATTAATGAAAAAAATGTATGTAAAACAAATCTCACTTTTGTGTATCCAAATTCCTTTAGACATGACTGTGTTCACCCACATTCTCTCTGTCATACTTCTGTCCCACATACTCTCTGTCATACTTCTGAATGACTCATAAGTAGACTGTCATAAAATACAAGCCTACCTCACCACAATGCTATCACTGACTCTTTTTCCTAAATATAAAGTTTATTTATCAAGAGACATTGTAACCATGGGTTATATCCCAAGTCTCAGGAGAAATTTACTCTACCATATTTGTGTCCTCAAATTCAGACATATATTTCTTCATCTTTCGAGCCAAAACTTTTGTTAATCACTATAAAGATATCTGAAACCTAAGAGTTTGTTGGTGACTTTTTTCTCACATAAACTTCAGAAGCAGAATGCATATGAAACACTGCTATGATAGAATTACATCTCCTATTTTCAATCTACAAACATTTATCAAATGACTGTTATATACCAGGCAATGTGTAAAGTATTTGCAATACAAATACAATAAATGAAACAATGTCTACTCACAAGGAGATAATAACTTAGAGTTTTGCTGAATGAGTATAGAGATAGAATTAATCCTAATGTTCTTAAGAATTTAACTTTTTTATAATTACATTTAAATACAACATACTTTTTAATATCCAGTATATTGGTAATATCAATAAACAAATTCAATCAAGTAAAAGACAATTGACAGAGACTTCTAAGGCTTTGAGTAAATCATATATATCCTAAATCAAATACAAGAGCATATCAGTTGAAAATCACAGGAAAGTTAAGAAATTGACATAGATATTAATGGTACAGTACAGTAAAAATAATGCTTATTACAGTAAGTGTACAGCAAAGATGATCTGTGGATATTTTTATGCAGTCCTATGCAATTAATCCCAAACTTACATAATGAAGAAAACATATTCTAATTATAATATTGTAAGGGGGGAGAAGTTTTTTAAAAATTTTAAAGAAGGAGCAACATGGGAAACGTTAAAGTAAGTGGGAAAAAGTATTGGTGCTTAAAGTAATAAGCTTTGTCTAGTGGGAAAATTCATACATATGGAATACCTCACTGCCTAGCAATGTCCCCTTAATAATTTAGAAAATTAGACTTTCAAATATAAGATTCAAGAGAATCATATAAAGATAAACATTTAGGAGGAGATGCCCATCAATCAGGAAATGGCTAAACAAGTTTGTGTATGATTGCAGTGGAATATTATTGTGCTATGAGCAATAATGATCAGGATTCTTTCAGTACAACAGGGGAAGAGAGAAAAACACATGGAAAGTGAAGGAAGAATCAGGAGAAAAGTATATACAAAAACAGCAATATCATAAAGATAATCAATTGTAAAAGATTTATCTATTCTTATCAAGAAAATGATTCGAGACAATTCCCAAAGACCCAAGATTCTATTCATCTCCAGAAAGAGATCCGATGAATTCTGAACCCAGATTGAAGCAGTTTTTTCTTTTATGTTTTCTTGTTTTGTCTGCTGTAAAACATAGCTAATATGGAAATGTGTTCAGCATGACTTCACATGTACAATAAATAGCAAATTTCTTGCCATCTCAATGGGAGTAGGAGTCAGGAGGGAGGGAGAGAATTTGAAATTCAAAAAATAATTAAATGGATATAAAAATATTAAATGTAATTGGGAAATGTTTCATGAAAGTATATATATATATATATATATATATATGATCCAGTGAATAGATACACACATACATACATCAATATATATGCGTACATATATGCATATATATACCTGTAGACACATATTATACATGTGGTGTCCGTGTGTGCATGTGTCTGTGTGTGTGTATGTGTGTGTGTGCAATCTCCAATGATAACCTCATGAAAGAAATCCAATAATGCAGAATACCAGGAGTATTTACAGCTAAATTCTGTTGTTTCTAGGTAAAAGAGAAAATATTTTCAAGGAGTCAGAAAGGAACCATTCACCATATTAGACAGACATGATCAGGATCATTCTTAGTTTTGACAGCTGCTATATGAAAGGAATAGGAGACTTGGAAAATAATATGCTGAAGTGCAAAGCAATTAGGGTTAAAACCAAGAAAAACCTACCCAGAAAAACTGAATAAAATACTTTAACTGAAAAAATATATATTTAAAAACATAAAGAAATTTCTAGCACTCCCGAAGAAAGACCAAGAACAAATTTGACTTTCAAATACAAGACTCAGGAAAAGCATAAAAAGGTAAGCCAAAAAAGAAAGATCTTAAGACACTGAGTAAAGGTAAACTTTTTACATTCTTATGCAGGAAGAAGACAGATGTATCTCCTAAATATTTTATCATTATTATGTCAGTTAAAAGGATTCTACAAAGAAAGACATATTGGACTGAGTAACTTGTACTGATATATTCTCAAGAAAAATGAATTGATAAAAAAAGGGATGCACTGGAAGAAGAGGAAGGGAGAAGAAAAATGGCAAAAATTATCTCACATAAAAGAAATGCGCAATAAGGGCTTTTGTAGGGAAAGTGTAGGGTCAGTGGACAATGTTCAAACATTACTCTCTTTTATACATAAAAAGTACACACACATTTGTGTGTATATATAGTATGTAAATGAATGAATATGTACATGGTTATACATGTGTGTGTATGTGTATGTATATACTCCCCAAATTATGTGTACTGTCTATCTTATGCAGCAGGGAAGTAGGTAAGAGGGAATGACAAAAGAGAGGATGCATTTGTAGGGACAATGGTATGAAGTAAATTACACTCTTATGGAGGAAAATATCTAAAAAAAGTGAATCATAAACAGAAGAAAATATGGAAAAAATACACAGTAATCATAAATTTTGAATGTGAATAAATTAATTTGCCTATAAAATGTAAGTGATTGCAGAATGGATGAAAAATCAGAATCAGTATACATATAAAATTAAGAGCTTTTTTTGTTGTTTATGGGAAATAATATCATACACTAACGAATGGTTAATTTTATTAAGAAAAGAAAGAAGATCAAATTTCTGGTACCAAAAATAAAAAAGGATGAGTGTACCTCCAATAAAAATGAAATTGATGTAATTATTAAGACCGATTACATGCCTTCCAAACTGATAATCTTTGTGAAATCAATGAATATTTACAGAACTTTAAATTGAGCAGCAGAAGAGAAGAAATAGAATACTAAAATAAAAGTAAATTGAAAAAGCTATAAAGGAACACTTTAAGGAAAATTCCCTGGAATAGTAAGATTTAAAAATGAATTGTGACATACATTTAAGGAACAATTAATCTCAACAGTACATAAATTATTTTACAATATGAAAATAAAGAGTCCTACCAAATTGTGACGCAAAACTTTTTGATACCCAAAGCAAGGAGGGCAAAAATAAGCAAAGGAAATTATAGGGGAATTTTCCTAACGAATTTATATTTAACAGAAATTATATTTCCTTACTGTTTTTAATGTGAATAGAATGGAATACATATTTTACATGACTTTCCATATGTAATTAATTTCATGTTCCTTGTTTTTCTCATGCATGTGAGGAACAGGAGGAAGAAGGGGCATTTGCAACCTAGCATTTAAAGAAAAAAGAATGTTCAAAATTAAAAAAAAAATAAAAATCATAGAAAAAAGCAATCAGGCACAGGATGATATAATTACAAATAACCAATTAAAAATACACATGTGAAGATAATTATTACGATGATTTGAGTGACTGAAGCTACAGGATATCAATATACTCTGATGCATCTGACATGAGATTCACTGCTGCTTTTGCTCTTCATCAGCTATGTTGTCCTGGTAATGTCAATAGCTCTCTGTTCTTATTATCTTGAAAAAGAATGGTTCATCTAACACCAGAGAATTTCTTAACTTTTATTTTTTTGTCAATCACAAACATTTATTTTATGTTTCCTATGTCCCAGGTACTGTCTTCGGTTTGGTGTTTAAAAGGGAAAAGAAAGACAGCCCCTAGCTTAAAGTAAATTGCATTTCTTTTAAAAAAGTAAAACAAAAATGTACTTAACATTATTTTATTTTTATTTTTTCCAAAGTATATGCAAATATTACTTTTGATGTTCATTTTTGTAAGAATTTGAGTTCCAATTATGTTGTCCCTATTTTCCTTTCCCCTTCCATCTTCAAAACAACTAGCCATTTGATACAGGTAATACAAACACGATCCTGTTAAATATATTTCCACAGTAGTCATGTTGTGAAAGAAGAATAAAAACAAAAGGGAAAAAATACGAAAAAAACAAAAAAATGAAAATATTATCTTATGATAGCAAATAAGGTTCCATGATTTTTTCTCTGGATGTTGATACTATTTTTCCTTCATGAATCTTTTGGAATAATCTTGTAGAAGTGTGATGCTGAGAAGAACTAAAGCTATCATAGTTGATCGTTGCATGATGTTGCTATTATTGTGTGAAATATTCTTCCGGTTTTGCTAACTTCACTTAGCATCAGTTCATTTAAGTATTTACAGGTTGTTTTTGCTCTTATATTTCCTGAAATCTGCCTGCTCATTATTTCTTACAGAAAAATAGTATTCCATTGCTTTCATATACCACACCCTGTTCAGCCATTCCCCAGTTGATAGACATCTCCTAAATTTCCAATTCTTTACTACCACAAAAAGTGCTGATTTAAGTTTACACGTGCATCATTTTTCTATTCCTTAGGCTTTCTTTGGGAAACACAACTACAAGTGGCATTTTTGGATTAAACTAGTTTCAATTTACTTTCCAGAATGATTTGATCAGGTTACAACTCCACCAACAATGCATTAGTGTTCTAATTTTTCCACATCTTCTTTAACATTTATACTGTTACTTTTTTTGTCCTATTAACCAGTATGTTAGGTTCCATGAAATACCTCAGAGTTCTTTCATTTGCTTTTCTCTAATCAGTATTGGTTAAGAACATGTTTTTTTAACCTATAACTTTAGGTTGCTTTAATTTCTTCATCTGAAAACTGTTAATAACCTTTTGTCATTTATCAATTGGGGAACAACTTGTATTTTTATAGCCTCAGTTCTCTATATATTTTAGAAATAAGGACATCGTAAGAGACAGTCTTTGTAAAAAATATTTTCCAGATTTTTCCTTTCCTTCTAATCTTGGTCGTGTTGGGTTTGTTTGTACAAAAAGTTTTCAGTTTCGGGTAATCAAAATTACCCGTTTTGGGTTTCATAAACTCTATCTCTTGTTTCGTCAAAAATTCTTTCCTTCCCTATAGATGTAAGAGATAAACTATCCCTTCCTTTCCTAATTTTCTTATTGTATCATCCTTTATGCCTAAGTCAGTTATTCATTTTGATCTTATCTTGATGTATGCTGTGAAATGGTGGTCTATGGCTAGTTTTTGCCATGCTAATATCAAGATTTCACAACAGTTTTCATCAAATATCGAATTCTTATGACAGAAGCTGAAGTCTTTTGGTTTTTCAAACAATAGATTATTTTAACCATTTAGTACCGTTTCTCGTGTACCTAACATATTCCTCTGATTCAGCAATATATTTCAGTACCAAATAGTTTTGATGGTTGCACTTTATAATATATAGTTTTAGATTTGGTACACCTAGCCCAACTCCCTTTGCAATCTTTTTTCATTAATTTCCTTGATATTCTGGGTCTTTTGTGCTTCTAAATGAGTTTTCTTACTACTTTCTAGCTCTATAAAATATGTTTTACTACTTTGATTAGTATGGCACTGTATAGGTAAATTACTTTATGTGTTATTGTCATTTTTGCTATATTAACTCAGTCTAATGATAAGCAATTGATATTTTCCAATTGTTTAGGTCTTATTTAATTGTATGAAAATGCTTTGGTTATTCTGTTCATATATTTCATGGGTTTGTGTTGGCAGGTGAAATACCAAATATTTTATATTGTCTGCAGTTATTTTAAATGGAATTTCTTTATTTCTTGCTGCTATATTTTGTTGGAAATATATAGAAATGCTGATGATTTCTTTGGGCTAATTTTACATCATATAGATTCACTAAAATTGTTCACTTATTTAGGTATTTTTAGTTGATTCTATAAGTATACCCTCATGTCATCTACAAAGAGAGATTGCTTTGTTTCCTTGTTACCTATTTTACTTCGTTCAACTTATTTTTCTTCACTTATTGCCATAACTATAATTCTAGTGCAATATTGAATAATACTGGTGACTATGGAAATCCTTGTTCAGACTAGATCTTATTGGGAATATTTCTCTTATCTCCATTACATATGATGCTTGCTGATGATTTTCTACAAATACTGCTTATCATTTTAAGAAAGACTCCATTTATTCCTTTACAGTTTAGTATTATTAATAGGATTGGGTATTGCATTTCGTCAATATATTTTCTGCACCCATTCAGAAAATCATATGTAATCTATTTACTGATATTTTATTTAAAATTTTGACTAACATTCTCTACATAAATTGGTCTATAAATTTCTTTCTCTGTTTCAGCTCTTCCCATTTTAGGTATCATCATCATATTTGTGCCATCAAAGGAAATTGAGCTTAGGACTCTTCAGCTGTTTTTCCAAATAATCTAATATCCTTTTTTTCCTTCTTATTCTACAATGATCCTTCATGGAGTACTTGATGCTTAATGAAGTTTTTTTGGTTGTTGTTGTTGTTTTTGCTGCTATTTTTTTTTCAAAGTTTATGTCCATGGGCTGAGAGATGGAAAGGCAAAAAAAGTGGGAGATAGTATAATCAAATAATGGCAATTTAAATGAGGAGATCTTACATATTTAATAGGCTCATATACTCTCCCTGGGCCACATGGAAGTAACAGTAACATGAATCTGAGGCACATGAAACCTGTGGTTGAAGGAATCTCCTTAATGGGTGGAACAGGAAGGGTGGAACAGGAAGAGGGTGATCTAGAGCAGAGCTGAGAGGAAGTTAGTCTTGATAGAAGTCAGAACTAGGAAGGGTGCCAGCATCTGGCTAGTGTGAGTGAAAGAGTTTGTTTGTGATTTTATTTAAGAGGGCCTGTTTGGGCACTGCTTGATGGAGATGGTTTGTGGGAAGCCTGGCAGGGGGAAGACTTAGTGAATGCATTACTATTTGCATTATTGTGTATAGATTTTTATTGCTATGATAGATTAGACTTTCTGGTGTCCGAATAAATGTATTTTTTTTCTGCCTTTCATGTTAAGAGTCTGTGATATTTCATGATTCAGAATTGTGTCACTATATTTATGGCCACTGTATGTGCTGTGAATATTACATTGATGTTACATATGGCTACATGGATGGGATTGAAAAGTATTATGTTGTGTGGAACAACCCTCCTAATGAAATTAGTCTGGACAAAAGGAGGAAAAAGGAAAGATATTTATTCAGCTTTCTGGAGAAAAGGCATTCCCGCCTGATCTGAAGATGGTCATGGCTGAGGAGGGCAACAGTGTGTGCTGCACAGCAGTTTTTATAGACCCTGATCACAATACCCTCACTCTAACTCCCTTCCTCTTAGCTCATTGGCTTAGTCTTGAGGGTACAAACTATCCATGGAAAATCTACCGCAGCAACAAGAAATAAGAATAGTAGAGTAATTTTTAGGAAAAAAAGGGGGGAGGGAGTGAGTAACTTCTGTTCAAGGACTATCATGTAGCATGGAGTAATGTCTATGAAAGGAAATAAGGAAGTGAGTAAAGATAATCTCTGTCAAGGACTGTCTTGTAGCACAAAAAGAATTTTAAGAAAAAAAAAAAAACAACAGAATTTCTCTTTAGTTTCTCAGGGCCTGGTGGGACAAACAGGGTTGACACAAAGGGACCCTGAGAGGCTTTCCTAAATATACCTATTTTACTCCTTGAAGGCTCTTTTCTAAATATACATGTTCCACTCAATGCCTCCTTTTTTATAAGAAAAATAGTTTTAAGAAAAGATTTATTTAAGAAAAGATATTTATCAATTGACGACTCCTCACACCATTCCTGGTATACTTCAAAATATGTGCAGCAAATCAGAGAAATGATAGAACAACTAACAAGAACCATAAATGCACAACAGTCTTTTCTTTCATGAATGCATTGGGCCCCTTCTTCAAATTTTAAGGTTCCAGTATCTTGTGATGCCAGAGTTCACTGAACTGGAGGTTGCCCTGGTCCCTTCACTTGGATATGAGGCTGATTGATGCATTGAAAAATTGTGGGGTGGGGGTGGGGTAGTTTCCTTCATGAGATTTCACTAAGAAGTCAATAACAAGCTCCAGTACTTACATAAATATACTAAATAATCATTGTTGACACAGCACAAATCACTTCATAAAATAATTCCAATTTCTGGTCATGTGAGGCTTCTTCCAGCCATCTTCATCATAGCATCTCAGAATTTTCTTTCCTTTACTTTCTTGTAGAAATCCAGATGTCCACTCTCCTACAAAACTGACCTTAACACAATACAATTTTAGATGAATATTCCTGAGCTTTATGTACTTATCACCCTTACAAAATAGAAATGGGAACTTTGCCCAATTGTCATGTTTAAGGAATTCACATTAACCAACTGAGAAAAAATAATAACTTTGCATGGTTACCTCACAAGCCCTTGATCTGATTGTCTCCATACTATGACTAAGAATTAAAGGATTATAACTTATTAGTGTTGTTCTAAAATTCTAAGCCTGATACCTTAATTTTTGAAATTAATCTCAGATGTTCCCCTACCAACGATCTACTACTAAATACAGCTGATGATATGCTTACAAAACTTTTGATTTTAGGAAATTGCCATTAAGACTAAGGACGTTTCAAGGAAATATCTCCCTAACTTCATGTCAATTCCAGGCAGGAGTAGATTGTCAACTGGCATTCAGCCAGGCTTAAAGTCTGCAGGGTGTCAATGGGGAAATTGAGTCAAAAAATCTTACCTCACTCCAGGCTGAACAATCATTTCCCCAACCTTCCCATGAGATCACCTTTGCAGTTCTTACCAGTGTCTCAAAGATCCACTGGCTTCATGGATCAATGGTTCAGTCAGCCTTTCTTGCTATCTGCACCTGGAGTTAGATTCAGAAGAACAGTCAGTTAATAGTCTCATAAAATCTTAACATAGTAAGTGACAGAAATCAGTTTCAGATATGACTATAATTACAGATTGGCTAAGAAACATCTTTTGAAGAAAGTCTTAAATAGAGTACATACCTTTCTATATGTGTTCTAATTCCTGATTAAATCATCAAAATCAGGAGGCAGAGCCAAGATGGCAGAATAGAAAGATACACATATGCTAGCTCTCCCCCAATAGCCCAGAAAATACCTGTAAAGAAAGACTCTCAACAAATTCTAGAGCAGCAGAAGCCACAGAACAACAGAAAGGAGGAGATTTCTAGCCCAGGGTGACCTGAAAGGCCAACAGGAAATGTCTGTCCCTCCAGATACTGAGCAGAACCCAGCCCAGCCTTGGCTGCTAGGTTCAGCTGGGCTCTGGGAGAAGGACCAAAGCAAGCCTCGCACTTGGAATCTCCTGTCACAGTAGCAGCAGCTCACAGATCCCTCAGTCCACAAGTGCCAAAGATCAGTGACAGGATTTTTTCAGCTGGCCAAGAATGGAGAAGGGCCTTCCAATAGCACTAGCCTCAGGCAAAGGCCACACCAGGCAGGTGGCAGCAGTTCCCACAGTAGCCCCTACAGCAGCCCTTATCCGTTGTTGGATTGTAAAACACATGGGTTCACTGAGCAGCTGATTCTTACCTCAAGCCTGTGTAGAAAATCTGAAGCAGCTGATCTTTATCACACAATGAATGGAGGCCCTGCCCCCACAGTTTATCTAAATCTCAGCCCCCAGTGCTGGCTTTGCAGAATGGGAGGCAAGGTGATTGTGAAGAAGGAACTGTAAGAATCTGGGCACAAAAATCACTTCCTGCTCCCAGATCATTGTACAAGCTTGATTGTGCCACCTTGGAGGAACTGAGATCTTGCAGATCCCTAGAGTATACCCTACACTTGACAAAGGACCTAAAAGTCTTGGAATTGGTTGGAAAAATGCACAAAAATGGGAAAAAATAAGATTATAGAAGTTTACTTTTTTGGTGAACAGATATCTTCTCCCATCTTTCCTGATGAGGAAGAACAATGCTTACCATCAGGGAAAGATATAAAAGTCCAGGCTTCTGTATCCCAAACATCCAAAATAAATATTAAATGGTCTCAGGCCACGGAAGAGTTCAAAAAGGATTTTGAAAATCAAGTAAGGGAGGTGGAGGAAAAACTAGGAAGAGAAATGACAGAGATGCAAGAAAACCATGAAAAGCGGGTCAACACCTTGAACAAGGAGACGCAACAAAATGCTAAAAAAAATAAAACCTTTAAAAATCGGCTAGCTCAATTGGCAAAGGAGGTTCAAAAAGCCAATGAGGAGAAGAATCCTTTAAAAAGCAGAAATAGGAGAGGAGCCAAGATGGCAGACTAGAAAGATTCACATATATTGCTCCAAACCCACAGCCCATTAAATACTTGTGGGGAAGATCTCCCAGTGGATTCTGGAGTGATGGAGGCCACACAGCAGCAGAGTGGAGGAGATTTCTGTTTCAGAGAGCCCTGAAGGGCCGACGCCAGGGGTTCATCATGCACTGGACCCAGAGCAGAGCCCCACCCTACCTTGACCATGAAGCATGGAGAAGAACAGATTGAGCAGTCTTCAGGGATGGAATCTCCAGCAGTCTTGCGGGTCCATCCACCCACAGACGCCAAGGGTTGGTGACAGGGCCTGTTTGGCTTTCTCTTTGGGGAGTGGGGTGTCTCCACAGCTCGGGCCCTCTCGGGAGGCAGTTGTGGAGGCTGTGGTGGACAGGGGCTCCAAAAACAAACAGGGGCTCAAATCCATTGTTGAAGATCTCCCCATAAACGCCCTGAGGGAACTGAGCCTCTGGTGGCAGCCCTGCCCACACCCAATCAGCTGAACTTAATCTCACACTGAATAGCAGCCCTGCCTGCACTGAAAACTCTGAGGCTGGGAAGCAGCATTTGAATCTCAGATCCCAAGCACTAGGTGGACAGATCTGGAGGTGAGGCGAGGCAAGGCAGGGGTGGAGAGGAATTTCAGAAGTCAAGTAACTGGCTGGGAAAATGCCCATAAAATGGAAAAATAAATAAGACCATAGAAGGTTACTGTCTTGGTGAACAGATATTTCCTCCTTTCCTTTCAGATGAGGAAGAACAATGCTTTCCATCAGGAAAAGACATAGAAGTCAAGGCTTCTGTATCCCAAACATCCAAAATAAATATTCAATGGGCTCAGGCCATGGTAGAGCTAAAAAAAGATTTTGAAAATCAAGTTAGAGAGGTGGAGGTAAAACTAGGAAGAGAAATGAGAGAGATGCAAGAAAAGCATGAAAAATGGGTCAAAACCTTGCTAAAGGAGACCCAAAAAAATGCTGAAGAAAATAACACCTTTAAAATAGACTAACTCAACTGGCAAAAAGGTTCAAAAAGTCAGTGAGGAGAGGAATGCTTTCAAAAGCAGATTTAGCTAAATGAAAAAGGAGGTTCAAAACTTCACTGAAGAAAATAGCTCTTTCAAAATTAGAATGGAACAGATGGAGGCTAATGACTTTATGAGAAACCAAGAAATCACAAAACAGAACCAAAAGAATAAAAAAATAGAAGAGAATGTTAAATATCTCATTGATAAAGCAACTGACCTGGAAAATATATCCAGGAGAGGCAATTTAAAAATTATGGGACTCCCTGAAAGCCATGATCAAAAAACAAAGCCTGGACGTCATCTTTCATGAAATTATCAAGGACAACTGCCTTGATATTCTAGAATCACAGGACAAAATAAGTACTCAAGGAATCCACGAATTACTGCCTGAAAGAGATCCACAAAGAGAAACTCCTAGCAACAATGTGGCCAAATTCCAGAATTCCCAGGTCAAGGAGAAAATATTTCAAGCAGGTAGAAAGAACACGTCATGTATTGTGGAAATACAATCAGGATAACACAAGATCTAACAGCTTCTACATTAAGGGATAGAACGACATGGGATATGATATTCCTGAAGTCAAAGGAAGTAGGACTAAAACCAAGAATCACCTACCCAGCAAAACTGAGTATAATACTTAAGGGGAAAAAAATGGTCTTTCAATGAAATAGAGGACTTTCAAGCATTCTTGAGGAAAAGACCAGAGCTGAAAAGAAAATTTGACTTTCAAACACAAGAATCAAGAGAAGTATGAAAAGTTTCATACTTCTCAGTATGAACAGCGAAAGCGAAGTCATAAGGGACTTACTAAAATTGAACTGTTTACATTCCCACATGGAAAGCCAATATGTGTAACTCTTGAAACTTTTCAGTGTCTGGGTAGTTGGTGGGATTACACAGGCACATACATACACACACACGTGCAAGCACACTCAGAGACAGAGAGCACAGAGTGAATTGAATAGGATGGGATATCTTTAAAAAAATGAAGTTAAGCTGTCAGGGAGAAATGGAATGGGGAAATTATCCCTCAGAGAAGAGGCAGGCAGGAGGCTTTTTAGTGGAGGGAAAAAAGAGTGGAGCTGAGAGAAAAACAAGAAGTTTACTCTCATCACGTTTGAGTAAAGGAAGGAATAAAATGCACACTCATTTTGGTATGAAAACCAATCTTACAATACAGGAAAGAGGGGGAGAAGGGGATAAGCAGGGAGGGGGGGATTTTGGAATTGAGAGCAATTGGAGGAGGGAGCAATGTAAAATCAACACTCTTGGGGAGGGACAGGATCAAAAGAGAGAATAGAAGCAATGGGGGGCAGGATAGGAGGGGGGGAACTGTAGTTAGTCTTACAGAACACAACTATTATGGAAGTCATTTGCAAAACTGCACAGATATGCCCTGTATAGAATTGCCTGCCTTCCAAAAGGGAGTGGGAGGGGAGGGAGGTATGGGGAGAAGTTGGAACTCAAAGTTTTAGGAACAACTGTTGAGTATCGTCCTTGCTACTAGAGAATAAGTAATACAGGTGACGAGTTATAAAAAGTTATCTGGGCCTACAGGGCAAAAGGGAAAATGGGGATAAGGGAAGGGAGGAATATTAGAAGGGAGGGCAGATTAGTGATAGGTGTGATTAAAATTCTTGGCGTTTTGGGGTGGGGAGAGAGGAGAGATGGGGAGAAAATTCGCAACTCAAAATTTTGTAGAAATGAATGCTGAAAACTTAAATAAATAAAAAGTTTTTCAGTAAAAAAAAATAATCAAAATCAAATTTACCATTAAAACCATGCTGTTGCTCTAAATTTACATCTGTATACCAAGCTTCTCTACACTTTTATAACCCTTCTTAGTTTAAAAGAATGAGCTACACATATAAGTTCAAACATTAATATCAACTCATTTTCATGAAATGAATTCAAATCAAAATGGAATCATTTATTTTTCCGTTAATGCCAAATATTACTAGAGGTTACCTGCCTCTAAGAAACTTTATTAATTCTTTATTTGTCTTTAAAGATGCCTTTGATTTAGTCTCAGTTATTTGATTCAGTCATTTTTTTTTTGATACCAATTTCTTTTACATCATTTTGTAATAGGTAAAGACCTGATTCCAAGTTGGGATCTTTGTGCGTTACTCCAAATGAGTTTTAGTACAATTTTTCTGTATGTTCATCCTTCCATGCCAAAGAAGACCATGCCATCAGGGAAATAGTGATATGACTTGCACTTGACATTATTTTGACTGAGGGAAGGCTCTGCAGGTCACCAGCCTTACTTCTCCTCCAGAGCCATCTATCTGAATCCAGGGACCAAATATTCGTCAGGATGACTGGAGGTGACTCAGGATGAGATAATTGGGGTTAAGTGATTTGCCCAAGGTCACACAGATAGCGATTATCAAGTATCTGAGGTGAGATTTGAAGTCACATCTTCCTGACTCCCACATTGGCTCTCTATCCACAGCACTATCCTGGAAAACCCTCAAATTGAAAGCTTGTTAGATTTCTCTATTTGATCTCGCTCTCTAGAGGTCCATAAACTCTTCCTTATCTCTGTGCCCAAATATCTGTTCTATTTCCCATCACTGATTCTATCCATTGAAATCTCCAGATTACTGGTTACTCCTATCAATACTGTCCCTGGAGCTCCCAGACCAACTGGGGTAACTCTGGACTCCACCCTCACTCCCTCTGTAGATAACAAATTTTGACCTCTTTTAACTGAAAGAAGACTTGGGTTGAATTCATTAGAGCAGGATCCAACGTGTCACTATTTTTCAGTTGAAGGTACCCTCAACTTCCACAATTCCATAAGATTACAGTTAACTTTAACACCCAGTCTTGCTCTATGGATTAATGATAAAACATTGCATTTTTAATTTGGTTTTCTTTCTTTTAGCTAATTATTCCTATAACACTCATAATGAATGGCCTATTCACATCTTAGCAACCATCCACCCAGTTATTTGAAAACAGCAAGAAAACCTGCCACAAAAATGAAAAGCAGGAATCCAATTAGATTTCAACTCCACTTTATAACTAGACTAGGAAATAGTCAATCACTAGATATCATTGTTTTACATATTCAAATTATCACAAAAGCAAGTTCTTTATACAATCTCCTCAACTTCTGGAGCTGTACTTTTTGACTAGCCTTAGGATTGCTCCTTTCCACACCTACACACACACACACACACAGTTTACCAGCTTTAGGTATTAACATTAGAAGTATAAACAGCAATTTTTCAATTTTCATAAGTGATGACCAAATTATTTTAGTTGTGAATAAGAACGATAAACTTCAGATGACATCAATTGCATTTTCATGTCAGCATGGGTTGTCTTACTAAGTGAAGACAACAACTGGCTGGCTTCTCCATTCTGACCCATCCCCCTTCACCCTCTATTCACAGCTCCAGGTATGTGCTGAACCTAGACACTTCCGGGATTTTTCTACTAGAAGGAGGCACTCCCCTATTGGGGGAAAAGTCCTGAGAGCCCTGTGGATATAGGAATCCCACTATTGTGAGGTAGAGGATAATCATACACTTTCTTCTACAATACTTCAATAAATTCTAACCTATCCTAAACATTAAATTAAGAGTGAAGCATTTCACTTATACACACTTCCAAATACAACCAAAGTGAATTTATTACCTTTCTTTTGTGTCCCATTACACAAAAATTTCTCCTTTGGGTGAGGCAGGAAATGGTTAAATTCTGGTTAGTCTGCCTTTCTTTGTTCTGAGACAAGAAGATAAATTCCCTACTTCCCTGTCCTTCCATCAATGACGGTCCAACTCAACATTTCTGCTCTTGCTGGCTGGTTGGCTAAATTTGCAAACTTACAAAGTGTCAGATAAAACAGACATAGACTTTCATTCACACAGAAATATCAACACAACATATACAAAGAAAACATTTAACAAAATAGGAGTGTATGTATAGGCTTAAATTTTGGGCAAACCCAGTACCTGGAGGATGAGTGCCTGCCCAAACCAAACAACAATATTTAATCATTTTCTTCTTATATTTTACCTTATATTTTGTAGTTCATTTCAATTACTAAGTCAGGGCCCAAGTGGGCAATTTGCTGGCACATTAGGTAACTTGCCACCATTTTCCTTTGAATTAGTCTTCTCTAACTCTATGGACTATAACCATTTAAGTGGGAGATTAAACAGCCCTTCATAGACTTGAATTACTTAGGGATACACCTACCTAAACTTTATCAACTCTAACTGCTTAGGTGGGAGACTGAACAGCCCTTACATAGACTCTAAGTGCTTAGGGCTGCCTCTACCCATACCTTATGGACTCTAACCACTTAGTTGGGAGGGGAATCCTGGAGCTCATTTGTCTTGGCTTGGCAAGTCTTATAGACTCTAACCACTTATGGTAACGGGGATGGGGGCGGGATTGCAGTGAGCACAAACTCATGTTACTGAGTTGGTTTCACTTGGATCTAGTAACCTTGATGACTTCTTTGTTACCTCTGGAACTCTGCTGTTTCACTTTTACTGGGTCGAAGGGTCTCTTCAGAACTTTCCCTTATCAAGGAGGAACAGGCTTGCAAGTCACCAGGAAAGTTGGCATGACTCCTGCTCCCAGGTGGTACTGGAGAAATTCCAAGGGAAAGAGGAGGTTCCCAGTCAACACACTAAAACCATGTGGGACAACTCTCTTCATAAAATTAGAGCTTGACCAAAGGAGTAAGAAGGAAACATATTTATTTAGCTTTCTCAAGAAAGAGTACTCCCACCTGTGCTCAAGATGATGATGGCTAAGGAGAGTGAGAGTATGCCCTGCACAGCAGTTTCTATAGACCTTGACCACAATATATCCACCCTTATCCCTTACTTCTTAGCCCATTGGCTGAGCCATGAGGATACAATCTACCCACGAAAAATCTACCCCACTAACAAATAATATGTGTACAATGGCAATTTCTAGGTAAAGGTGGGGTAAGAGCACATGCATCTTTTGCCCAAAGACTGTCAGGCAATATAGATTAATGTCTAGGAAAGAAATTAAGAGAGTGAGTAAAAGCATTCTCTGTCAAGGACTATCTAGTAGCACAAAAAGAATTTTAAGAAAAAAACAAAAACAGAATCTCTATTGTTTGGTTTCTCAGAGACGGATGAAACAAGTGGGGCTGACACAAGGGGCCCCTGAGAGATTTTCTCTAAATATACCTATTCTACTACCTAAGGGGTCTTTGCTAAATAAACCTGTTTCACTCAATATCTCTATTTGGAGACAGAAAGTCAGAGGTGACAGAGGAAGAAATGGACATCCCAGGTTGGTGTGATTTGCTTTATTCTTCTCTGGCAAGAGATTGGGCTAAAGGCACTTTTTTTGTTAAAAGTGGGAACTGAGACTACAAAAGGGAGAACCTAGAGACGCCTAGGGAATAACAATAGAACCAGGTAAAGAAACGGTAGGGGTTGTGTAGGAGAGTCTTGACCTTGCTAACAACCTTGAATTATATGTAAAAGCAGAGACAATTGGTTGGAGTCTCCTCCAGGCTCAGATGGAAAAGAGTTGGCTGGTTTGCAAGAGAAGCTTTTTATCCTGCAGTGTTCATACTGTAGTTTGGTAAAGGAAGCTATAGAATTTCAGGTGTTGGAAGAAAAAGCTGTTGTCAGTTTGCCTCATAGGAGGCAAAAAGTTAACAATAGGAAAGTGAATGCTGCCCTTGCAAGGGTTGGGCTTGATTTGGGTCTAAACCCAAGCCAGGAGGACGTGTGGGAGAAGAATGAAACAAATGAGGAACCTGTGTGTCGGACAGTATGAAAAATCAAACGGAAGCATCAAGAGGTAAAGTGTTTGGGGAGGTAATGGAGGATTTCAATCAACAGGAGGTCACAGATATTTTGAGTTGGTTCAACCAAAGGATGAGAGAATCGTTGGTACCTTGGATAGTGAGAATCAGTGAAAAAGATAAATCTCCTGGAGAGAGAAGAATAAATAAACAGCAGATTCAAAGTCAAAATAGATTGACAAGAAATAAATTGTTTACCATTCTAGTGAGGGCAGGGTAGATTTTGGAAGAATAGATGGCATTCCGACTAATGAACTATGCAAAATGTAGCAAGGAAAGAGGCTTGATGTTAGATTGAGTAGGGAGGTGGGAGTTGCCCCTGCAGGTTTTTCTGAACCATTGTACCCAGGTTCATTATATAGGCAAGTAGAATGAGGCGTTGGCCAGGCACCAGCTCATATTAAAGAGGATGTACTAGAATGATGACCCCAGGACTGAAAACCAGAAAACAGTAAACAATATTGAATGAGCCTATAATAGGTTCATGGACTACAAAAGCATGACTGACCCTTTATCAACCCTGCTTTGATTAACTATCTCCTTGTTCCTTTCTTGGCATTTTTCTGTTCACCTTGTTTGTCAGATTTGTTTTCTGCAGGGCTAGTATCTTCCTCCTGTATTTGCCTGATTGCTTAAGCCCAAGGTTATCTCCGGTCCTATGTGCTGTGACATCTCTGGACCTCGTGTCAGCCAACTCCAGATGCCAGATGGGGAACTGACCTCTAAAATGTGACCTCTTCGGACAGAAACAACTCTATTTTCAATCTCAGCAGGATTCAGTTATGGAAGAAAAGACCGCTGAAACTCACCCCAAGATTTTGGACCCCATTCATTTTTGGAGGTTAGTGATTAGGTTCTTATGCTCAAGTCCCCACTAATATATTGTTTATGTGCTTATTTTGTGTGATCTCTTTTATATTGAAAAGTTCTGTTGACACCAGCTGCCTAAGATGTTGTTTTGTATGCTCCTTTTTTTCTGTTATCCTCTTAAAATTCTGTTGATAGCAATTGCCCCACAGACCCGACCTATGTAAAGAATAAGAAAGATCTTGGGACCCCATATAATGGTAATTTAAATGGAGAGATCTTTCATACTCATTGATAGGTACATGTAACATGCCTGGCTCACATAAAAGCCTGAGTTACATAAGTCTAAGTCACATGGAGCATGTGATAGGAGAAGTTTTCTGAATGGGTGGGACAGGAAGGGTGGAACAGGAAGAGGTGGATCTAGAGCAGAGCTGAGAGGAAGTTAGTGTTGATAGCAGTCAGAGTCAGGAAGGATGCAGGCAACTGACTAGTACGAGTGAAAGAGCTTGTTTGTGATTTTGTTTAGGGGGCCTGCTTGGGGTTGCTTTAAGGGAGATGGTTTGTGGGAAGACTAGTAGGGGAAAAGCATGATGAATGTATGGCCCTCTACATTGTTATTGTGTATAAATTTTTGTTGCTGTGATGGATTTGACTTTCTGGTGTCTACATAAGAGTTTTTCTTCTGCTGTCTAGCTTTAGAATCTGTTGTACTTTGTGATTCAGAACTATGCCAGCATATTCATAGTCTCCCTCAGTGCTGTGAATATTGCATTGGCCATATATTTGGCATCACAAACAGGACCTTATAGCATAAAATCTCTATGTGGAGACAGAAGAACTTTAGAAGAAGAAGCAGATATCCAAGGACAAGAGAATTTACCTTATTCCTCCCAAGCAAGAGAATGAACTAAAGGCACTGGACCCCATGAAAACTGGGAAACGAAGTTACAGGAATGGGAACCAGGTGATTTGAAAAAGGGGTTACCAGGAATCCCAATAAAACCATGGAGAGAACTGACAAGGGTATGTAGGAGAGGTTTAATTTAATTGACAGGTTAATGTATTATGTGCAAAAGTAGCTGCTGAAGAAAAAAAAATCATGTGGAAAAAGAGTTAGCTATACTGCATAGGAATTCTCAGTGTTCTGGCTCTTGTTGCAAAGAGCAAGGCAGAGGCTCTCGGGTGTTATAGAAAGCTGCTTAGTTGACTCAGAATTAGAGAAAAGCAGGCAAAAGAAATGTGCATACAACGTTTGTACAGACCCAATCAAGTTGATATGGCAATGACTGCCAGGAACATGCTTGGGACGGAAATGCAACAAAGTCAGGAAAATTAAACAATGTTAGAGGGAAAAGCTTCTCAGGGAGAAGCAGACCTAATGCCATGGCAGAAAGAGGAGAATCAGGGGGTCAACCTGGTGATTAGTCAAATAATTTAGGAACTTATACAGTAGGAGGTCACTGATATTTTGAGTCAGTTCACTCAAAGGATGAGAGAATTGTTATTAACTTGGATAGTAAGAATCAGGGATGAAGGAGCCAAAGGAATAATGATAGATTGTGTTGATTGCTTGAAATTTATAGATAATAGAATGCTTTTATACAGCAAGCTTTTAGAGATTACAGTATGCAAGGAGGTAACAATACAACTAATCATTGGAATAGATATATTGAGAGGTATGACTTCAAATTAATCTGAGGAAAGACACCAATTTGCAATGAGGAAGATAGAAATTAATACAGTTTTGGTGGATAAGATAATAATAGACACAATCACTTCCAGTTCTGGGATGCAAAAATGGCAGAGTGAGTGATAATTGCTACCTTCCTCCCCGTTCCTCCTCCTTTGACCTTGATGAGCCTAGAGAATTCCTCCCTGGGAGAACTCCAGGAACACTGGAATCAGCAGAAGGGGTAACCAGACTCTTAGCCTGTGAGACTAGAAAGATTGCTATTCCTTTTGCTGAGGCATATGGGAATAGTGCAGGATCATAACTATCCCAGAAAGCCCCTCACAAAGGAAGTGGGAGAAGATCCTGAGCCCCAGGGGTGAAGCCAGCAACTGCCAATGACAGGACCCCAGGTCTGTCTCAGCACCTCAGGGGAATCGAGGCTAGCACAGATGTGATAGCTAACTGCTGAGCTTCCCCATGCACTAACTCAGCAGAGAAGACCTCTGGCCTCCAGATAACGCCTCCTCAACCTTTAATGATCTAGCTCCAGGGTGTGGGACAACCCAAAACGACCTCATGTGTCCTCTGCTTTCCAACACCAACCAGCTCAGAACCAGGTAAGCTGCAACATATTAGCTTCTAGCTGAAAGAATGAAAGGCCACAACACACAGAGTCTCGAGTTATAGGCACAAGAACTGTGGGACAGAGCTCCCGTTGCCACAGATGCAGAGATCTACTTTAAAAGCCAGGAAAAGGGTTATTATCATGAATAAAAAGTGAAATAAAAAAGAAAAGGCCATGGAATATTTCTATGGGGACAAAGATCAAAACACTAATACCAAAGAGGTCAGCATTGAGACTATACACCCATCTAAAACTTCAGAAGGGAATATGAATTGGACTGAAGCACAAAGAATCTTGTTGGAAGAGGTCAGGAAGGATTTTAAAACTCAAAATAGAGAAATAGAAGAAAAACTGACCAATGACTTTAAAAATATGAAAAAAAATAACAGAAGAATTTAAAAGGACAATTGGACAAAAGGAAAGGTAAGCAGAAAAACTAACTGGGAAAATTGGACAAATGGAAAAGGAAGTATAAAGAGTAACTAGAGAAAATAACTCCTTAAAAGAAACAGTTGGACAGATAGAAAACAAGATACAAAAGTTAGATGCAGAAAACAATTTGATGAAAAATACAATGGGGCAAGTAGAAGTTAATGAATCTACAAGACATCAAGAATGAATCAAACACAATCTAAAGAATGAAAAGATAGCAGAAAATGTGAAAAATCTAATTATCAAAACAACTGACCTGGAAAATAGATCCAGGAAAGAAAATGTAAGGATTATTGGGCTACCAGAAAAAATGATGAAAAAATAAGCCTAGGCAATATCATCCAAGAAATCATCAAGGAAAATTTCCCAGAAGTTCTAGACCCAGAACGGCAAAATAGTCGTAGAAAGAATACACCATTTACCTCCTGAAAGGGACCCCAAACTAAAAGCGTGAAGGAATATCTTTGCCAAATTCAAGAACTATCAAGTGAAGGAGAAAATATTATAGACAACCAGAAAGAAACAATTCAAATATGGAGGAGGTACAGTCAGTTTCACACAGCACCTTGCAGCTTCTACATTAAAAGTTTAAATCAATTGTAATACCATATTCCATAAGAAAAAGGAGCAGTGACTACAACCAGGGATTACTTACCTAGCAAAGTTCAGGATAATATTTCAGGCAAGGAGATGGACATTCACAGAAGCAATGTTTTTCCAGGCATTCCTGATGAAAAAGCCAGAAATTAATAGAAAATTAGATATTCAAATGTAGGTCTCAAGAGAGGCATAAAAATGTAAACAGGGAAAAATAAAACTTGTTACACAATATGGGTAGAACACTGAAAACAAATAAATGGAACCAGTCACTTTATCAGGACCATCTGAATTAATTACTTTCAGCGGTGTCATGCAGCGGGTGGGCAAGATGTTACTACCAATGCTGAGGCAGGATTATTAGTTGCTACAGCCACTCAATGGAATTATCCTGTATGGGAAGTACGAAAGTCAGTCAGGGAGAATGGTAGGGGATTATGCGCAATTAAATAAGGTTACTCCTCCCTTTTATGCTGCTGTAACAGATACCATTACCTTAATAGAAAGGATCCAGAAATATGGTGTGACTCGATACATAGTTATTGATATAGTCAAAGCTTTCTTTATTATCCCAATAAATTCTAAACAATGGGAATCAATTTACTTTCACTTGGCCCAACTCACAATCTGCTTTTACATGCTTGCCACAAGGATAGCTGCAGAGCCCCAATGTTTGTCATAGAATTGTGCCTAAACATTTACATGAGGTAGAGCTACCTGATATACAGATTACCCATTACATAGATGATGTTGTGATGCAGGAAAAAATGTAAAAATAGTGGAGAAAAGTTTGATTCTTTTAACTGAGCATATGAAAAGCAAAAAGTGAGAAGTTATAAAAATCCAAAGGCCAGTTCAAACACTAAAACTTGGGGGTATACAAAGGAAGAAAGAAAGATTCTCCCAGAAGCCTGACAAAATATTCAGGGTTTTCCTATCCCCACCAATAGGAAAGAGGTCCAAAAGTTTATAGGATTATATGGATATTGGCGACATCCCATCCCCATGTCTAGGATAAATTTTCAAAGCCTTATATAGAATTACTAGGAAAAAATAAGAATTTATTGGGGACTTGAGCAGAGCAAAGCTTTTCAAGAAGTAAAGGACACTATACAATTAGCTACGTGGTTATTCACGAGGAAAAAACAAAATTGGGAAATTAATTGTAAACATTTCTGGGACAAACAATTATGGGAAGATCTATGGCACATTTCTTTTGTTACTAATGCATCAGATTTTCATGTAGATGCATTTATAGCCCTACCACACAAGAACCTAAGTACAATACACATCTATTGGTAAAGAATACTCCTCAAAATATTGTCCCTAATCTGATACCAGCTTATGATCTGGTACTAGCAAAATGGGTTCAGCAAATAGCCAGCCATTTAGAGATCCAGGCCACATGCCAGTGGGCACAAGACCAGGGTGTTAGTGTCTCTCATTCACCATTAAAACAAGGAGTAAATGAATCTATATACATACATTTGCATATAGCAGTTGGAAAAGGAAGGAACTGTTCCTTCAGTTGTAACTGGAGAGATAGTAAGGGGATAAATAGCAGCCCAAATTTAGCAAATAGATTATACTGGACCTCCATCCCAAAATAAAGGATGTAAATTTATATGTACTTGTTTTGAAACCTATTCTTGTGTACTAGTTGCTTTTCCCTATGAGAATGTGACCCCTCCCCCCAAAAATACCTATAAAATTCTAGATATCATAAATCTATACAGGTAATAGACAGAATTGTTTTATAGAGCAAGCTTTCATCAAGATTATGCAAATTCAAAGTGACAATGGATCACATTTCAAAGGTAATGAACTGAAGAGACAACGTGTAATAAACAGTATTGAATGTATATTATCCACAAGTGTCTGGGTTGCTTGAAAGAATGATCAAAAGCACAGCTAAAAAAGTTGTGTTCTAATCATTCTTATCATCATTGGGAAGATAATTTGTTCACTGTTCTACCTAATTTGAATAATATACCATTGGAAGGAAGTACCTCTCTACTCAGAATGAGGACTACAAATCTTCAAATTAGAAAACAATAAACACATGTGATCTCGAATACTGAGTACTGGACTGTGAGTCCAGATGTCCCAGTGCCATGTCCAGAGGTACCTGACTCTTCAGGATATGATTTACATTACCGAGAGGATTTTTGGTTGGCTATAAAATAAATAAGAAAAATCTCTACCAGAATATGTATGAGAATCCCTAAAAATAATTTTAGTTTAATATTACCTAAATCAAGATTAGCAAGTTGAGAAAAAACCTGTATTGGTTGGAGTAATAGAACCTGATTATCAAGGAGAAATTATTGAGACATTTTAAAATTTAGATGAAAAACTTCTACAGCTTTGTAAAAACGATAAAATATATTCAGTGACTATTACTCATTGTAAAACAATAGCATTTGTGAAAACTTACCCTACTTCCAAAGTAACTAGCAGAGGAAGTAAAGGATTGGGTTCTACTGTGCTAAAGCAGGAGCAAAACAGAAGCCAGATAATGTTACAACGACTGCAGAAATTCTGACATATGAGAAAGTTAATATTGTAGCTGTTCTTTATTCAGGAGAAGATCATTTCCAAATTATACCCTTAACTCATATATGCTACCATGATTGAGGTTTTGACCATAGGTTCATGAACTACAGCAGCATGGCTGACCCCACCTACCCTCCTTCTAGTTACTATCTCCTTTTTTTTTTCTTTTTTGGCTGTTAAGCTTGTTTTCTCCTCACTAGCTGTGTGACCTTGGGCAAGTCACTTAATCCCAATTGCCTCATCCTGGGTCATTTCCAGTCATGCTGATGAATATCTGGTCTCTGGATTCAGATGGCTCTGAAGGAGAAGTGAGGCTGGTGACCTGCACAGCCCTCCCTCACTGAAAGCAAAGTCAAGTCCAAGTCATGTCATCATTTCTCTGATGGCATGGTCTTCTTTGGCATCCAAGGATGAAAACACACACACATATTTGTTTACTGCAGGTTTAGTGTCCTCCACCTGCAGATGCCTGATCACTTCAGCCAGATACTATCCTCGATTCACAACTCTAATGTGTCACCCTTGTACATGCGTTGACCAAGCTCTCATTGCCAGCTAAGGAACAGACCTGTCAAATAGTATCTCTTGTGTACCAGATGGCCTGCATCCCCATGCGCCTTGGTGATGTCTTGAATAAGAAAGACACAAGGGTAGGCAGAAGAAGATAGGCCAACTCGTTTTATTGATCCGAAGGTCAGGGTGTTTATAGACAGAAACTGCAGGTCTACATGACATAATGCTCATGTCCTGTCCTAGTGATGTGGCCAGCGTTATTGTCTTAAAGACTGTTAGCCTAGAGGGCATCTATTTTACATATCTTTTGTAATCTGTAGTTCTCTTGTCTATCTCATGGAGACAGCAACATCTGAGGGGCATGGAGAGTCATTCTGGATGATAATGAGCACAGTCTCAAAGAACAGCTTCCCCGAAGGTCTATTCTGAACTTGTCAACCACACTCTGTCCTGGCCCTCAACAATTCCCCATTTCTAAGTACCTGAGATAAGGTACTTAGTTTTGAAGACCTTTCCCATGAGAGAGAAGGTACCTATGATTAGGTGGCTTATACAGAGAAACAAAGGGATGGAGGTAATATAGACATAAGCCGATGGAACAAGGACACAAAGGGATTTATACTAAAAAAATAATTCCAAATCACACTTGCACCTTCATCAGGGCCAAGATTTTCCTTGAAAGCCTGATCTACATTATTACCAATGTGATTAAGATCTTCAATATGCAAAGCAAGACTGCTATTCCATATATCACATTCAAATGATTTCTAATCTTAGTCCAATTACATATAGATCTTTCATAATAGACAGAAGTAACAAATAGAAATGAACCTATAATTTCATCTCATGGACAATCTTGTTTCAAGAACATCAACTTCTTTTCCCACCACAATAATTTTCCTTAAAGCATGCATGAATTCGTATGTACAGATAAACCAATTGATACAGAGGAAGCCAATGCTACCACAAAGCTTACAATGCCTAAAATAACTCATCGTATACATACTTTCTGTCTTATTTTCAACATTAACAGATTAAAAGTTTGATCAGATATAGACATAAACCACCTTTTACTTCTGACAGGAATTAAAGCAAACCTAGGACACATAATTTCAGATATAATGGTAGAATTAGCTATTTGAAAACCAATGTGTTCAGGGATAGTACAATTAAAGCATGCTATTCCCCAATCACAAAAGCAATTTTTTTTCTATCTATATCAATTTGTTTTCCAAAAACCTTTAAACTATATGCTACCATAATTACCTCCTCTAATTTCCCTCCCCATGTCACCACCCATAACCAAAGGTGGATAATGTATAAAAAATCCATCTACCTTCCTCTCAATCAGTTCCTTCTGCTGCAGTGGTCAGCTGGAGGGTGCCCAGAAGCAGAATGAATGTCTCCACTTTTCTGTCAGTCCAATAATCATGGTTGCTTCTTTTTCCTCGATCCATATCTTCTCCAACGTATGGTAGAGGTTAGATGTTTCTTTTTGCTATCCAGATCATTTCTTCACCATTTCCTGTGGAAATACAAACATGCCCTCACCCCCACGTTAACAGTTTGGGATGTTACATTTCACCTTCACTTTTTTTCCAATCAGTGAAGTGTGTTTTGCCTTTTTTGAAACTGTTTTTGAGTAGGCATAAGCCTTTCTCTACCTGGTGTCAAGTATACAACGCTTCTCCTTATATTTTGCCTTCTTCTTTTGTTTCTAGAGTAGAGTTTTTATGTCATGCATGTTCTACAAGGGATGCCAGCTCTATGCTGTGTTCTGTATGACAGACAGAACTTAGTAAAGGCTTGACTAGTTTAAGCTGGACCATTATCTGTTTTTATAATTTGTAGAATACCTAGAGTTGCAAAACACCTAAACAGATGACCAATAGTAAATTTTGTTGATTCCCCAGTCAGTGGGGTGGCAATAGTATGACCTGAGTATGCGTCTATAGTCACATGAAGGTATGTATTCCTTCCAAATTCTAGAATGTGTGTGACATCCATTTGCTATATTTCAAGATGATTGCATCCTTGAGGATTGATAGATTTATTTGATGGAGCTGGCAAAACCAGAATGCAATGTGGACAAGACTTTACTACAAATACATACTGCTTGCTCTCTGGTAATGTGAAATTGCCTGTGAAGCATGGAAGCCTACTGATGAAATTGGTTGTGGAAATGCTGTGCTTCTAAAGCTGTCAGTGTGAAAAAGGTATCTGCTTGTCTACTTCCCTCTAAAATGGGCCCTGGTAGTTGTGTGTGAGATGGGATCTTTTGGGAAAAAGATGAAGGTCTTGGCTTCTGAAATTGCTTCCTGCTGAGATTGGATGGAGAGCTGCCCCTGCCTCGATGGGTCCTGTTAAGGGGATACATAGCGTCAGCAGTTACCTGGAAGTTGATGGCTTGCACTCTGGAAAAGACAACCTTGGCATGGAGGTTAGACAAAGATCAAACAGACACAAAAGGCATATAAATAAAAGATAATTTCCCTGGCATAACAGAGAAAGGAAGGCCAGACTAGGCCAAGGGAAACAGATTTGAATATGAAAGTCCAGATTAAGTGGGAAGATTCAGGAAGACCTGGCTACAAATTTGAGTATGAAAAGTCAGGTTAAGTGGCAAGATTGAAGGGGAGATCAGGGAGGTTGCCAGAGTCCGAACCCCATCGTTCAGACTGCTTCACTTTCCTTTATATTTCCACCACAGACAAGATAGCTCATAAGCTGCCACCATTCACTAGAATAACTGCATTGTCCCAGACAAAAGAGATTTCAAACTTGAACCTCACAACTGGACAGATGTACATTGCTGTTCCACAAGCCAACATTTCCCTCTCTGACTGCATTCACTTCGGAAGAAAAACTTGTTCATAACTTCAAACACCAATTTCAACCCCTGCCCACGTCACGGAATGACCACAAATTCAGATCAAAACAGCAAGATCTCCTCTGCTTTATAGATCACCACATATCACATATCAATATATCAATTACCCTGTCTTGAAAATGAAAATTTAGTAAGCTTTACAAGAGAGATCATTTTAAATACTTCTTCTAAAATAAACACTTTTAAAGAAACTTAGCTTAAAACCTTTAAAATGATAGTCCTCTCCTCACTTTGAAACAAAATAAACCTTTAAAATTAAAATCCATTAAAACTTAATTGATATGAAAGCATCCGCAAGTGATATGAATACACAAAGTATTACAATTAAATTCTTAATTATCATAGAATTCCTAGATAACACAAAATGCTTTAGTCAAAAAGGTGCAATGCCATCTAACAGGAAGAGTCTGATTACGGAAAAAGATGACTGCTTATAAAATCCTTTTAAACAATGTGCACATCTTAAGTGAGTCTAAGTAGCTTACTTAAATTGCTGAACATGCTCTAATTTTGGATAAAAATAATATTAGATTTCCCATTAAGATTACACAAAAGGGGCTCACATATTTTGTTGCTAACTTGCGATTGATCAGAGAAATTTGCTATAGAGTGGAGCCAAGATGGCGGAGTAGAAAGACTCACGTATGCTATCTCCGAACCCAAAGCCCATATATTTCCTGCAAGAAGAACTCACCATAAATTCTGGATCACTGCAAGGTGTGCAGAAACACAGTGGAAAAGATTTCCGTTCCAGAGAGCCCTGGAGAGCCGTCCACAGGGTCCGTCGCACTCCAGAAAGGTGAGTCCACCCCCATGCTGCCCTGGCCGCTCGGCCCCAGAGGAGCAGATCCGAGCAGGCTTCAGGGACGGAACCTTCGGTGGCCGGAAAGGTCCCTCTGCCCACAGACGCTACAGGTCAGTGAGAGAGACTTCTGGGCTGACTGAGAGGGTAGCAGGGTATCTCCGTGGCATGGGCCCCCTCAGGAGGAAGTGGCAGAGGCAGAGGTAGAAAGTGGCGGAGGCAGAAGCAGGGGCAGCGGCAGAGGCAGCGGCAGAGGCAGCAGCAGTGGCACAGAACTCCCCAAGCAGCAGGTAGAAGCTCAGGTCTCTGCATAAACCCCCTGAGGGAGCTGAGCCTGGGAGACGGCCCTGCCCCCAACCGCTCCATTACTGAAGGTCTCTGCATAAAGTCCCTGAGGGAACTGAGCCTGGGAGGCGGCGCTGCCTCCACCCCAGCACCAGAACTTAAGCTCACATTGAATAGCAGCCAAGCCTGCCATGGAAAGTCCATTTGAATCTCAGAACCCAAGCTCTAGCTGGGTGGATCTAGGCAGGGGTGGACAGGAAATTCAGAAGTTAAGTAGCTGGCTGGGAAAATGCCCAGAAAAGGGAAGAAAAATAAGACTATAGAAAGCTACTTTGAGCAGGTGCAAATGTTCCCGCCTTTCAATTGTGACGATGAGGAAATATTCTTATCATCAGGGAAAGATGTGGAGGTCGGGGCCTCTGTATCCCAGACATCCCAGGAGGATGTCCGATGGGCTCAGGCCATGGAAGAGATCAAAAAGGATTTTGAAAATCAAGTTAGACAGGTAGAGGAAAAACTGGGAAGAGAAATGAGAGAGATGCAAGAAAAGCATGAAAAACGGGTCAAAACCTTGGTAAAGGAGACCCACAAAAATGCTGAAGAAAATAACACGTTGAAAAATAGCCTCATTCAATTGGCAAAAGAGGTTCAAAAAGCCAAAGAGGAGAAGAATGCTTTCAAAAGCAGAATTAGCCAAATGGAAAAAGATGTTCAAAAGCTCACTGAAGATAATAGTTCTCCCAAGACTAGAATGGAACAGATGGAGTCTAATGAGTTTCTGAGAAACCAAGAAATCACAAAACAAAACCAAAAGAATGCAAAAATGGAAGAGAATATGAAATATCTCATGGGAAAAACAACCGACCTGGAAAATAAATCCAGGAGAGACAATTTAAAAATTATGGGACTACCTGAAAGTCATGATCAACAAAAGAGCCTAGGCATCATATTCCATGAAATTATCGAGGAAAACTGCCCTGATATTCTACAACCAGAGGGCAAAATAAGTATTGAAAGAATCCATCGATCACCGCCTGAAAGAGATCCAAAAAGAGAAACTACTAGGAACATTGTGGCCAAATTCCAGAACTCCCAGGTGAAGGAGAAAATCTTGCAAGCAGCTAGAAAGAAACAATTCTAGTATTGTGGAAATACAATCAGGATAACTCAAGATCTAGAAGTTTCTACATTAAGGGATCAAAGGGCATAGAATAGCATACTCCAGAAGTCAAAGCAACTAGGACTCAAACCAAGAATCACCAACCCAGCAATTCTGAGTATAATACTTCAGGGGAAAATATGGTCTTTCAATGAAACAGAGGACTTTCAAGCATTCTTGATGAAAAGACCAGAGCTGAAAAGAAAATTTGACTTTCAAACACAAGAATGAGAGGAAGCATGCAAAAGTTAACAGCAAAGAGAAGTCAGAAGGGACTTACCAAAAGTGAACTGTTTACATTCATACAGGGAAAGACAATATTTGTAACTCTTAAAATTTTCAGTATCTGGGTTGTTGGTGGGATCACACACACACATGTACACGCATGCACGTGCACACACACATACACACATGCACGCACATACAGAGACAGAGAGCACAGAGTGAATTGAATATGATGGGACCATATCTCAAAAGAAATTAAGGTAAATGGTGAGAGAGAAATGTAGAGGGAGGGAAGAGGCTGAAATGGAATGGGGTAAATTATATGTCATTCAAGAGGCAAGCAGGAGACAGTTTAGTGGAGGGAAAAGGAGGAGAGTTGAGAAAAAAAACAACAAGATGTTTACCCTCATCACATTCGACTAAAGGAAGGAATAAAATGCACACTCATTTTGGTGTGAAAACCTATCTTACAATACAGGAAAATGAGGGAGAAGGAGATAAGCAAGGGGGGGGATGATGTAAGGGAGGGCAATGGGAGGAGGGAGCAATTTGAAGTCAACACTCGGGGATGGACAGGATCAAAAGAGAGAATAGAAACAATGAGGGGTAGGATAGGATGGAGGGAAATATTGTTAGTGTTACACAACATGACTATTATGGAAGTCATTTGCAAAACTACACAGATAGGGCCTATATTGAATTGCCTGCCTTCCCAAAGGGAATGGGTGGGGAGGGAAGGATAGGGAGAATTTGGAACTCAAAGTTTTAGGAACAACTGTTTAGTATTGTTGTTGTTACTAGGAAATAAGATATGCAGTTAATGAGGAATAGAAAGTCATCTGGCCCTACAGGACAAAAGAGAAGATGGGGACAAGAGAAGGGAGGGATGATAGAAGAGAGGGCAGATTGGTGATAGGGAAACTTAGAATGCTCAGTGTATTGGGGTCCGGGGAGGGGAGAAAAGGGGAGAAAATTTGGGACCCAAAATTTTGTGAAAATGAATGTTAATAAAGTTAAATAAACAAATTTTTATTAAAAAGAAAGAAAAAAATAAATGATCAAACACATTTTTAGAAGGAAAAAAAAGAAATTTGCCATACAAAGAGAAAACAGTGATATGTGACATAGCAAATATGACAGAATATAACACCCTTGACTTTATTTGAATTCAGGTAAGAATAAAATTCTCCAATCGTGCAATATCTGTTTCATAGGCAGATTCAGGAACAGTCAGGTGGGAAATATTCTCTTTATGTAGCTTGTGACATTTTTCTCAGAAACTGCTTTAATTCAAATTCAGAACAAAAATATTTTTGTTCCCAAATGCCATTCACCAGTCAGTTCAGAGCCAGATGGTCATTTCTATTCTGATGGAGTTGCAGCAAGCTATAAAGATTTTCCAGCACTCAAATACATAAGGGAATTCCATTTAAGGTCTTTTTCCTTTTCAAATGTAAATCTTGTTCTGATGTAAAAGCCAATCACTGATAATCCTCTCCATTTATTACAACTTCTGAGGAAGTCCCATTTGTTGTGTATTATTCGCATACGCCAATCAAGTTTCTTTCTTAGGGGTTTTATGACTTTACCTGCAGGGATGGTTTCAAGGGACCTTAGCAATGTTACAAAATAAATGAGATTGGTACTGCACTTATGCCTGCCAACACCCAAGCATACAGGAGGACTGTTCTAAATGAGCAGAACTAACCTAAATAATGTTTTCGTTCAATTCTTTTCTTTCTACACACAGTAATCAACTAACAATTTTAGGTTTAGCTTTAAAACAGTAACGCCAAATAAGTTCACAATCTTGCAACTTTTAAAATTATAGCCAAAATTGTTTTAACTGATACTTCTTTAATAGGCAAAGGTGAAAATACCTGGTTTTCTAAATGACAATAACAAAAACCAAAACATTATAAGACAAGATTGGCAGGACTGATAAAATTTAAAATAACATAACTGGTTTTACATAATTTTCCCAACATGTTTTAGTTTCAACAAAGTTCAGATCAGAAATTGATTTCTCTGATGCTGTTTCTGGATTACAGGGGTTACTCATCTCCAGTACAAGACTATTACAATTCAGAAGCACAGCAGTAACACAAATAGTGAACCTTAGGTGTCATTAATTACATTTCTAAACCATCACATATAAATATTGATAGAAGACTGGGCTTACTAAATGTAGGGACTTGTTGGTTTGTGATCTCATACAGGTGAGGATCAACCCCTACTCTCTGGGAGAGTAAATTAAATTCCCTACCATTTTTTAGCAGTCTCTTCCTTTGATCTAATCTGGGATGGTAAGGGTTATCTTTAGCAGTCCTAACAATTCAGTGTAGTCTTGCTGGATAATGAGTCAGGACTGCAGAGGAAAAAAAAAAACAAGGCCAAGGTGGTGGAGTAGAAAGACTCATATATGCTAGCTCTGAATCCAAAGCCCAGAAATTTCCTGTAAAAAGAACTCCTCACAAATCCGGGAGCAGAGCAAGCCCCACACCAATGCACTGGAGGACATTTCCGTTCCAGAGAGCCCTGGAAAGCCATCCACAGGGGTCTGTCGCGCTCTGGACAGCTGAGCCCACCCCTGCCCAGTCCTGGCCATGCGGTCCCAGAGGAGCAGATCCAAGCAGGCTTCAGGGATGGAACCTCCGGCGGCCGGGAAGGTCCCTCCGCCCACAGGCGCGCCAGGTCAGAGAGAGAGACTTCCGGGCTGGCCAAGAGGGGAGCAAAAAAGAACCTAGACATCATCTTTCATGAAATTTTCGAGGAAAACTGTCCTGAGATTCTAGAACCAGAGGGCAAAATAAGTATTGAAGGAATCCATCGATCACCACCTGAAAGAGATCCAAAAACAGAAACTCCTAGGAAGACTGTGGTCAAATTCCAGAATTCCCAGGTAAAGGAGAAAATGTTGCAAGCAGCTAGAAAGAAACAATTCTAGTATTGTGGAAATACAATCAGGATAACTCAAGATCTAGCAGCTTCTATATAAGGGATCGAAGGGCATGGAATAGGATATTCCAGAAGTCAAAGCAACTAGGACTCAAACCAAGAATCACCTACTCAGCAAAACTGAGTATAATACTTCAGGGGAAAGTATGGTCTTTCAATGAAACAGAGGACTTTCAAGCATTCTTGATGAAAAGACTAGAGCTGAAAAGAAAATTTGACTTTCAAACACAAGAATGAGAAGAAGCATGAAAAAGTAAACAGCAAAGAGAAGTCATAAGGGACTTACCAAAGGTGAACTGTTTACATTCCTACGTGGAAAGACAATATTTGTAACTCTTAAAACTTTTCAGTATCTGGGTAGATGGTGGGTCCACACACAGATGTACACACCATCACACACACATATGCACACACACACATGTACATGTGTGCACCCACGCACACATACAAACATGCACGCACACACAGAGACAGAGAGCACAGAGTGAATTGAATTGGATGGGGTCATATCGTAAAAGAAATTAATATAAATGGTGAGAGAGAAATGTAGTGGAAGGAGAGAGGTTGAAATGGAATGGGGTTAATTATATCTCATTCATGAGGCAAGCAGGAGAGTTTTTAGTGGAGGGAAAAAGAGGAGAGATGAGAAAAAAACATGAAGTTTACCCTCATCACATTCGACTAAAGGAAGGAGTAAAATTCACACACATTTTGGTACGAAAACCTATCTTACAGTACAGGAAAGTGAGGGAGAAGGAGATAAGCAGGGAGGGAGGGATGATGGAAGGGAGGGTAATGGGAGGAGGGAGTAATTTGAAGTCAACACTCTGGGGGAGGGACAGGATCAAAAGACAAAATAGAAACAATGGGGGGCAGAATAGGATAGAGGGAAATACAGTTAGTCTTACACAACACGACTATTATCAAAGTCATTTGCAAAACTACACAGATTTGGCCTATATTGAATTGTCTGCCTTCCCAAAGGGAATGGGTGAGGAGGGAGGGATGGGGAGAATTTGGAACTCAAAGTTTTAGGAACAACTGTTGAATATTGTTCTTGCTACTAGGAAATAAGAAATACAGTTAATCGAAATAGAAAGTCATCTGGCCCTACAGGACAAAGGAGTAGATAGGGACAAGGAACGGAGGGAGGATTGAAGAGAGGGCAGATTGGTGATAGGGAAAATTAGAATGCTCGGTGTATTGGGCTGGGGCGAGGGGATAAATGGGGAGAAAATTTGGAACCCAAAATTTTGTGAAAATGAATGTAAAAAGTTAAATAAATAAATTTGTATTTAAATAGAAAAACAAAGAAACACACAAAAACCTTAATTGTTCTAACCTTTACTCAAGTAAATTTTACTTCTGTGTCCACTCCTTAAGAAATTCTTTGAAAGAGAGGGCTTTTGAATCTGTTAGCTGAAGTGAAAGAGACTTCTGAACAACTATCCAGTCGCACCAAGTCTCCTCCTTTCTATTGGAGAGTTCAAAAGCTTTATCTCGGCTGAGGTGTCTCTTTTTCAGATCTATGCATTTTTCCCAATTTGCCTTATTGCCAAATAATATAACAAATTCTGACCTGTCTTATATATGCAATTAGGAGTGGCATGTTTTAACTTAAATTATAATCAGAATAACTACTTCTTGGTTATTTCTCATTATACAAAAACTGTATCTTTTAGGTGAAGCATGAGATAATTAACATGCTAGTCAAGCTTCCTCTCTGATATGAGGGAAAAAAGCTTCCCTGATTTCTTCTTGTCTTTCTCTCTAACTTCACAAACTGGTCAGGGTTAGAAGGTAGAAAGAGAGATAGAGTTTTACCAACAACTTTCCACCAATTTCCAAAACTTTTGTGCTGTCCCTAAAACTGCACAAACTTTAATTCCTTGTATACATTATCTGAAACTGCCTTTAGCAATACAAGATTATTTTCTCTCTTTCTTTCTCTCATTGTCCTACTTGATGCTTCAGTCATCAGAGAGAACGGAAAGGGAAAGGAAAGAGAAAATATGGGAAAGAGATTAACACACAAACACATTCACACTGAACATATAGATACAGAATACATACACAGACAGTAAAAAAAGAATTCAAAAACTGAGAAAATATTGTCAGAAATCCTCTGCATAAATTAGACTTTTGGCTTGATTTATTTTACTTTGTTCCAAACATACTTTATGAAATTCAAATTTCCACATTAAGTGGTCTCCTTCAATATTGGTTTTATCTAAATTACACCAATCAGTAGAGCATAGGGATGTCTGAGAAATGCTCTCTAGTAGAGACTGAATGTAAGGATTACTTGGTCCATAATTGATTGCCCCTTGTTTTAATTCCTTTAAAAATTTAAAATCCAGAGGGGTCAATTCTCTTGCAAATCTTCCTGTGTTATTAGGATCCAGAGTTTCTATCGCTGGCAATACTAGCCTCATTTCCAAAGGTATTTCTTCTCCTTTTTCCCTAGCCTCTTGAATTTCTTTTTTTTTTTTCTAAAACTGATAGCTGACTTTTGGGAGGTTGCAGTGGTATAGGCGGAAGATGAGCCTTGGGATAAAAATCTGCTGGTCTTTGCCTTTCTGGAGGAGTATAAAATGGTGTCTCTATGTGAGCCAAGGGTTTCAGGGATGCTGAGGCTTCCTCCAACCAGGAGTCCACATTTTCTCCCCCTTCCTCCTTCCCCACATCCGCTTTTAAAATTGACCCCAAAAAGTATCTGACCCATTGTTATCTTTCCTTTTGTTGTTTAACTGTCAGTTTTGATTTATTGTGAATAGAATCTTATTTTTGATTCTGTTAACACAGTAAATTCTCCCTATAATTCTGTAACTGCTGAGATTTTACTGTGCCTGCATGAACCTCAGATAAAGTGAAATGCCCCCACAGGAGTTCTTTGAGGCTTTCCCTTACCTTAGTTGTTTTGTCACAACTCGGAATTCCTTTCCAAGGAGGCCACTATCACTGAAAGACGAGTCCCTTCCCTGAGTCAGGTCCCTGTTTGAGGCGGCATTTGTGGCAGACAGCCTACATCCCCAAGTGGCTCTGTGATGTAGTGAAGAAGAAATACACACAAGCAGGTGGAAGAAGATAGGCAAACTCGTTTTATTGATCCAAGGGTCAGGGTATTTATAGACAGAAACTGCAAGTCTATGTGACATAATGCTCATGTCCTGTCCTAGTGATTTGGCCGGTCTTGTTGTCTTAAAGACTGTTAGCCTAGAGGACATCTATTTTACGTATCCCTTGTATTCTGTAGTTGTTTTTGTCTATCTCATTGACACGGCAACATCTGTGGGACATAGAGAGCCATTCCTCAAAGAATAGTTTCCCCGAAGGTCTATCATGAACTTGTCAACCTCACTCCATCCTGGCCCTCAACACTGTTGGGGCAAGAACAGCTCTACATACAATTTCAGTAGGAAATAGCTAGAGAAGAGACCTTTGCCCCAAGCCCCACAATTTTAGGCCCCATTTGTTGAAGGTGGGAATGGTGGGATCATTATGCTCAAGCCCCACTTTAAGGTATTATTTTAGGTCCTTATCTTTTGTGATCCCTGTTATAACATTTTAAAGTTCTGCTGACACCAACTGCTTAAAATATTGTTATAATGCTTATTTTCTGTTATCCTGGTTAAAGTTCTGTTGATACCAGTTACTAAACCAACCTGTGTAATGGCAAGGAAAGATCTTGTGTCCAAATGTTATGTCATGAATGGTCAGATCTTTCTCATTCATTAATAGATCGATATGATCTGCTTAAAACACACAGAAGTCTAAGTCACATTTTGTCTAGGAGGTTTTTGAGCAGGTAAAATAGGAAAGGTGAAGCAGAACTGGGAGGAAGTTGATGATGGTGGTTAGGAGTGGAGGAGAGAGGATAAATGCAGGCACAGTTAGTCTGGTGAGTGTGAGAAGTCGAAAGCAGGGGTGGGAGTAGTGGGGCTTGGGAATGGCTTTGTTCCCTGCAATGCTAATGTATATTGACTTCTTGGTTACTAAGACAGATTTGGTTTTCTGGTGTTAGGATTTAGTTTTCTCATGTATGAATGAATGCTTTTCTTATGTCTTCTATATGAAGAGTCTGTTGTATTTTGCAATTCAGAACTAGGCTTGCATATTCTGCACATTCATTATCGCCCTCAGTGCTGTAAATATTGCCTTGGTGTTACAGAAATGAGTTTTCAAAACAAGAGCTGAAATCAGAAAAAATGGAAGAAAAGGATATTTTAGTGTAGGAGAGTTGTTTGGAAGAGCCTTGAATTGAAATATATATATATATATATATATATATATATATATATATATATATATATATAATGATAATTAAAGAACCGAGAAATGCAGATGTTCTTGAAGAATATTCCTTGTTCAGTAATGAAAAATAAAATATTTTAGTATTTGGCAAGAGAAAAATACAATATAACTCTTGTGTTTCTCTGTGAACTTCAGAAAACTAAAGAAACCCACATGTTTGAAAAATTATAGAATGTCCCTAAATTTATTCCTTGATTTCCTCGTCAGATGTAGGTTCAATTTATGCCATATGCAAGGTCTTGTGGAGGAAATATTGTGAATGTAAAGGTCGACAAGTTAGACAAGTGCTAGTTTCTATTTTTCTTGAATAATACACTGTATAAAACCACATATGGTACTAGAGTTTTCATTTGAAAAGATACACATATTTCCAACTTCAATACTACTACTAAAAAGGGGGAAAAAGACTGTCAATAGAATATAGACGAAGGTACTAAATCAATCCATCATGTAATGGAGTGAAGACAAACATTTTAGCACATTACAGGACATATGCACACTAAACCAAACCTTTTTTTTTTTTTTGCCATTCTTGTTGGTTAGAAAATAAATCTGCTACCTTTTTGAACAATGGCTATAGAATTAGAAATATGACTTCACTGGTAAGTTCTTATTGCTTAAAGAAATAAACTTCTGCATCTCACGTTTGGAAATAAACTTTTTACTTTAATTTTATACAAAATAACCCAATATATAGACGGTTTTTATTTTCCAGTGTTACAGTTTGAATACCTTTCATATATATATATATATATATATATATATATATATATATATATATATATATATATATACATATATATTATATATATGAAATATATGCACTGTATTTGCATAATTATTTTGAGTTTCAAACATTAGGAATTTGTTACTATAGGGGTAAATAGAACTGACTCAAAATGTTTAGCTGCAAAATGCTATAAGAAATATCTGTTAAGAAAAATTACAAAGCATCAGTTTTAATCTTAAAAAGAAAAACAATACACCAAACATTAATATAGCTAATGCATGACTACTAAAATCTGTATTTTGAATATATAATATATTTGTATCTAAAAGTCATTTGTTCAAAATGCATAATCACATAATATTCTCACAACACTGCACTCTTCTGATGCATATACTAAAGAAAAGAATAGACATTAAGAGACCAGCAGCACCAGTCTTGCCATTCCCAGTGCTCCCGTGCCATTCTACCACAGTCCTGAATCCCTCTGTTCCCTATGGCCCGACCTTAAATCCCTGGACGTGGTGAAAAGAAATATTCAATTGCTGTAGTGGCAGACAGATGAAGCAGAGGACCAAGTCCAGAACTTGCAATGGGAGCTCGATGGTGAACAACGACAGTGGGAGAAAGCTAAAGAATTTGTGGCAACTCTGAATCAACGGATCCAAATATTTGAGGAAGAGTTGGAACAGGCCCAAGATTATCTGGCTATAGCCGTGCAGAAATTGGAGGAGAAGAAAAATGACATTGATGAAAGTGAGAGAGGAATGAAGGTAATTGAGAATTGAATGATGAAGGAACAGGAGAAAATGTAAATTCAGGAGATGCAGTTTAAGGGAGCCAAACATATATTAGAGGAAACTGATCACAAATATGAGCAGGTAGCCCATAAGTTTGTCATCCTTGACGATGAGCAGGAGTGACCAGAAGAGCGTGCTGAGGTATCAAAGCTTATGACAATCTAGAAGAGGTACTGAAGACAGTCATCAATAACCCGAAATCCTTGGAGGCTGCATCTAAGAAGCATTCTGAAAAAGAGAATAAGTGTGAAGAAGAAATCAAGCTTCTGCCTGACACACTTTAAGATACTGAGACCCACACTGAGCTTGCAGAAAGAACTGTTGCAAAACTGGGAAAAAGCACTGATGACCTGAAATAAAATCTTACTGAGACCAAAGAAGAGAATATGGGCTTACATCAGACACTGGATCAGATAATAAATGAATTTGACTCAATATAAATCAATAAAGAAGAACTTTCTTTGCCAGAAGCTGAATAACTCCATGTTGTCCATTTCCTTTGTAAGAGGTTTATTCTATTATTACATCTTTTCTTTACCAGAAAGGTCAAGCAAATTATGATTACCTGACCAATATTGGTAATCTGAGAGGCTTTGTGCACCAGCTAAATCTAGTTCCTTCTTACAAACAGCATACTAAAGTTTCAAGTTGAATTTTATCCTTCAAATTCCATTGTCTTTCCTTAAGCAGACAGGATATTTAATTTAGACCAGAATCTCGGACATTGAGGACATTCTGTTCCACTCTAGGCAATAGCAGGGAATCTAGGTAAGCTATTGGATCATGCCTGGGTTGATTTAAGAACACAAGCATTCCAAGTCATGCTAAACTTCTTCTTTTTTTTTTTTTTACAAAACGGAATGGACCTTCTCATAAAATGAGTCGGGATTTTCCGTTCCTAGTTAAAAGGTTGCTTTACAAAGTAACAAACCGAAAAACAAAAACAAAAACAAAAAAACAATTACTGTAGCCTTTACCACCACTCCATACTGTGGAAAAAACATCCTTTGAGAAAACGCTTTTTAAAGATAATTGACAACATCTACTGTTTTTGTTTCGTTTTGTTTTGTTTTTTTTCTGGAAGAAATACCTGAGCTTCTGTTTTTTTATTGGCCCAAATATAGATGACATGTATAAAAACCCAATTGTGGCCTATAATTAATGTTAATTTTACTGTATGCCTAGACTATATTTTCTCTTTAAAAGAGATTTCACTTAGGATTGTAGGTGAGATCAGCATTTATTTGGAACAGTATAGTACTTTATCTACTTCTCTCATTTAGGGGTTAACTTCTGCAGAGCAACTGAAAGTCTTACTCCAAATGAGAAACATTATTTGTTCAGTTCCCTGATTTTTGTATGGTTGAGCATCAGTAACAAAGTCAGTCAGCAATTCAGTGGAAATTCATATGGCAGACTCTCTCTGGTGGTTGCGTCATGGTAGTGCTACCCATAATTTATTTCAGCCCTTTTTCATGCCACTTTCTGTGTCCATGAATCTGTTGGCTAGAAATAAAAGGCAAAAGGTGTCTTGCCATCTCTAAAGGAGAAATAAAATTTGAATTGTCTTAATTTTATTTTAGACTGACATAATATGGCAAATGAAAGATTCTTTAACTTTAGAGGGATTTTAATCCCTATTTTTTTTGCGACCAACTTTGTACCGACCAAAAATCTCCTGCTTTCACTGGATTCAGAGGAAAAAAGAAAGAATAGACTTTAAGCACCACCATATGGCTTGCATTGAAACCAAATCAATTCTTTGGAGTAGAAATGATGGTGCAGTTGGACATCAGGAAACTTGTATCTAGCCTGGAAAGGCCCCAGGAAGAGATGGAACAAATGAGCAGCAAAAAAAAAAAAAAAAAATAGAAAAGAATGAACAGAAAACAAAATTATGGTAAGTCACTCTAAATCAGCAAAGAAAAAACTGATTGGGGATTTAAAGATACAAAATTATAATTAGTATCTAAACATCTAATAGTAGATAATATTTGTATAGCAAAACAGAAACCATTTTATACGGTAACACTTGCATTATTTAGAAACAACTTTGAGTGACATTTTGACTATCATAAATACCCAAAGTAACTAAAATTATCATGAAGGAAAATTCTATCTGCATTCAGAAAGAGGACTGATGAGTAAAACTATATAAAGAATCTTTTTTTTCTCCTTTTGAAGAGAATCCATGATTTTATTCTATCAGTTCTTTTTTCCTTTGTATTTACAATTTCTGAGAGATTTCCTCGTGTTATTTCTTAAACTGTGGTGGGGAGTTTCTATTTCTTTTAACTGATACTTGTCTTCTTTGAGTTCTATTACCCTTAAGTTGTTTATACATACATATTCTGTCCTCATGATAAATGTATTTTGGTTTTGGATGGCTCATTGGATAGAATGTTGGATTTGGAGCCAGAAGAAACTAAATACAAAGACATAATTGAACACTTATCAATTGTGTGACTCTAGGAAATTTAATTAACCTCTATCTGCCTCAGTTTACGATCTGTAAAATCAGAGTATCATACACATAACTGCCATTGCTATCAGAAGAAAAATCATATTACTGTAATTAAAGAGGCTTGAAAAGGCAGACTTAGCCAAATGGAAAAGAAGGTTCCAAAACTCATTGAACAAAATAGTTCTTTAAAAGAGTGAACTGAGTTCAGGGAAGCTAATGACTACAAGATAAACCAAGAAGTTAGAAAATAAAATTAAAAGTTTGAAAAAATAGAAGATATTGTGAAACATCTCATTGGAAAAACAACTGGCCGGGAAAATAGTTCCAGGAGAGACAATTTAAAAATTATGGGACTACCCGAAAGCCATGATAAAAAAAAAAAAGAGCCTAGACATTATCTTCCATGAAATTATCAAGGAAAACTGTCCTGATATTCTAAAACCAGAGGACAAAATTAATATCGAAAGAATCCCACAATTACCTTCTGAAAAAAGAACATAAAATAGAAACACCTGGGAACATTGTGGTCAAATTTCAGAGTTCCCAGGTCAAGGAGAAAATATTGCAAGCAGCTAGAATGAAGCAATTCGAGTATTATGGAAATACAATCAGGATAAAACAGGATCTGGCAGCTTGTACATTAAGGGATTGAGGGGCTTGGAATAGAATATTCCAGAAGTCAAAGGAAATGTGATTAAAACCAAGAATCACCTACCCAGCAAAACTGAGTAACAACTTAAGATAATAAATGGTCATACAAAGATATAGAGGACTTTCAAGCATTCGTGATGAAAAAATTAGAACTCTATAGAAAATCTGACTTTGAAACACAAGAATCGAGAGAAGCATGAAAAGGTAAAAAGAAAAGAGAAATCATAAAGGACTTTCTAAAACTGAACGGATTACATTCCTACATGGAAAGGTAATATTTGTAACTCTTGAGATGTTTCTCAGTATTTGGATAGGTGGAAGGATTACACACACACACACAGAGTTCAGTTTGAGTTGAATCAGAAGGCAGGATATAGGATATCCACAAAAATAGAAAATAATATATTAAGGGGTGAGGGAGGAAAATACTGGGAGGAGAAAAGGAGAAATGGAATGGGACAGGTTATAGTTCACAGAAGAGATAAGAAAAATCTTCTTTAATGGAAAAGAAAAGGGAGTAAGTGAGAGGGGAATGGTGAAGCTTACCCTCTTCACATATGGCTTAAGGAGGGAATAACGTCCTCACTAGATTTGGCATGAAAATTTATCTGGGAGGAGGGTACAAGTGGAGTGAGGGTGATGATAGAAGGGAGGGCAAATGGAAGAAGGGAGCAACTAGAAGCAAACACTTTAGAGAAGGGACAAGGTCAAATGAGAGTATTAAAAAATGGGAGATTGGGAAGGATAGAGGACAATATAGTTAGTATTACCCAACATGGTTATTATGGAAGTCTTTTGCAAAATGACACATATGTAGCCTTTATAGAATTGCTTGCTTTCTCAGTGAGGATAGGTAGGGAGGGAGAGAAGTTGGAATTCAAAGTTTTAGAAAAGTTGAGAATTATTATTGCATATAACTGGGAAATAAGAAACCCATGTAATGGGATATAGAAATTTATTTTGCCCTACAAGAGAAGAAAGAAGATAGGGAAAAGGGAAGGGTTGAGTGTGACAGAAGGGAAGGTACATTGAGGGAAGAGGTAATCAGAATGCAAGGTATTATGGGGCAGGGGGAAGAAAGAGATGGGGAGAAAAATTGGAAGTCAAAATTTTGTGGAAATGAATGTAGAATGTAGAAATCTAAAAATAAATAAATACAATAAAAAAGACATATATTTGATTTGTAAGCATAGCAAAAAACAGTCAAAAAAGAAATAAATATAATTACCAAAAACATAAGGAAGAACAAGGAATAAAACAGTTTTTCCACCTACGAAGTTAATTAAAAATTTGTTGTTGTCCCTTGTCTTGGAAGAGGACCAAAATGGCATCACCTTTGTAAAGTGAAATTTCAGTGTGCCCGACAGTGACTGATCAGACCAATACGAGCTCAGGATGCTCTACCACACGTTAGGCACAGATAGTCTGCATGAATATTTGGGGTGAATATCCCAAATTTGGGCATCCTGCATCTACATTGTGCTGTCTCAATTTTGTTTTGCTCAAAGATCACAGAACCTTTTATTATGTGGGTATGTCATGCTGATCAGGCCTGTCTCCCATGTTACACAGTCAAATCCCAAGTTCTTGAAAGAGACATTGAGAGAGTCCTTTTATCATTTCTTCTGACCACCACGTGATTGCCTGCCCCACATAAGTTCTTCATAAAATAGTATTTTTGAAAAGCATATATTTGGCATTCGAACAACGTGGCCAGCCCATCCAAGTTGCACTCTCTTAACCATAGTTTGAATACTTGGCAGTTCAGCTCAAGCAAGAACTTCAGTGTATGGTACCTCATCATGTCAGATGATCCTCAGAATCTTCATAAGACAGTTCAAGTGGAAGCGATCCAGTTTCCTGGCACGGTGCTGGAAGAATGTCCATGTTTCACAAGTATATAACAATGAAGTCAACACAATGGCTCTATTGACTTTCAGTTTGTTAGTCAATCTAATATCTCTTCTTTCCCAAACCTTTCTTCAAAACTTCGAAAACATTGAGTTAGCTCTGGCAATATGTGCATCAACTTCACTGGCAATGTGTACATCTCTGGAAAGTACACTACCAAGGTATGTGAACTTATCCAAAGCATTCAAAACTTCTTCATTTGTTGTAGTTGATGGTTCCACCTATGGATGGTGTGGTGATGGCTATTAGGCCAAAATTACCACAGACAATAGAGAATTGATCCATACTTTGTTTCATCTCAGCTTCAAAAGCAGAAAATCATGCACCAACACTCCCTCCACTTTGGTCTTGACTTGTAGTCATTTCAAATTGAAGAACTTACCATCAGCATGGTAGTTGACACTGATGCTGTGTTGATCCTCATTGAAAGCATTTGTCAGCATGGCTGAAAACATCATCCTAAAAAGCATGCGAGCAAGCACACAGCTGTTTCACTCCATTGGTGACTGGAAAGGCACGAGAGCTTTGTCCACTATCCAGAACCTGGGGAAACATGCTATCATGAAATTGCCCTATAATACTGATGAACTTCTCTGGGCAACTAAATTTTGACATAATTTACCATAAGCCCTCACTATTAATAGTGTCAAAGACCTTGTTCAGATTTACAAATGTTGTGTACAAACTTCTGTTCTGCTTCTGGCATTTCTCCTGGAGTTGTTGGGCCACAAACACCATATGGATTGTTTCTCAGCCTTTTCTGAAGCAACATTGGCTCTCAGGTATATGGCCGTCTTCCATGTGAAGGATGAGCCTATCAAGGAGGATTCTAGCAAGAATTTTACCAGCAATGAGTAAGAGAGTGATCTCCTTGAGATACCCTTATAGAGATGGACAATGAAGGCATTCTTGAACTCCTGGGGGATAATATCCTCTTGTAATATAACCTGGAAAATTTCAGTCAAATTTGTACCAGCAATGGTCCTCCTACCTTGTAAATCTCATCTGGAATAGAGTCAGCACCAGGTGCTTTGCTACATGAAAGGAACCTAATGGACCTCAAAACCTCTTCTTCAGTTGGAAATTTAGCTAAGGAGGGACTGACTTTAACCTAAGTTAAACAGTCAGTGGCCTCAGCATTGGCTGATGATGGTCTGTTGAGAAAACTATGGAAGTGTTCGGTCCATCTCTTTAGGATCATGTCCTTATCACTAATCAATGTGGCTCCATCAGCACTGAGTAGTTGTGATGCACCATGGATTTTTGGTCCCTAATTAGCTTTGAGGTAATCATAAAAGTGCTTTGGATTGTTACTATCAACATAAAACTGAATTTCATCTGCCTTCTCACTGACCCAGGAGTCTCGCATCTCTCTAAGTTTTGCTTGTATTTGACTTTTGCTAGAATTAAATGCTGCCTTCTTAGAGGCAGATGAACTATCCTGCTAGTAAATCCTGTGGAGTCCCCGTTTTTCATTTAATGGTTTCTGAATTTCCACATCATTTTCATTAAACCAGTAATGGTGTTTGCGAGTATTCTGATCCAGATGAGTAAATGCAGTGCTCTACAACAAATCTCTGAATGATACGCACTCCTTTTCTGCTCCACTGTTGCTAACTATATGTTGGCTCAACTTTCCCTCCAAGTCAGCCACAAATTGTTTTTGCCCAGAGAAGAGCTCTAATTTGTTGACATTAATTTTTCTGGTAGTCATTTTGTCTTGAGGTCAGGGCTTTTGATGAATTGAATGGATATGTCTATGATTAGCCCAGAACTCTGCACCACACAGTGCCTTTGTCACTCTCACATCTTATCTGTCTCTTCTCCTTCCATTCGCATTATATGTATGTATATATATATATATATATATACATATATGTATGTATGTATAAAATACATATACTTTGTACACAGTATATTATAACAATATATTATATATTACATATTTATATATAATGTACAAATCAAAGATATGTACACACATGAATATAATCACATATACAAATATACCCATTTAAATGCTACATATACATATACATGTGTATATACATATACATATGTATATATGTAAGTATTTACACAGAGAAAATGTGTATGCTTAGATATACACATACATATATGTATATACACATGTGTGCATATATACAATATACATATACACATATGTACATAGATATTGCCAGAAGTAGAGATTTTAAGTAATTCAATATCAATTAAAAATGGCATAATGTGTAAAGCAGCTACCAAAGGTGGAGTGGAGGAATCTTGGTCCTAATGGATGTGCAGGGAAATTCTATCAAATGGAACAAGTGATAAAATATTACATATTCTCTTCCCCTCAAAACAATTGGGAACAAATCACTTTAACAGAATCATTTTATCTAACAAACATTGTCCTAATTCATAAGCTAGGAAAGGATAAAACAGAAAAAAGTAAAACTATAGACTAATGTTATTAATTAACATTCATGCAAATTTAAAAAAAAATCATTAAATATTGACTCAGCTATTCATCAAGGAAGCATTTACGACCAACTTGGATTCATATCATTTATGCAATAATGATTCAAACTAAGGAAGACTATCACCATTATAAAGCTTTATAAAAAAGGAAAACAGTCCCATATCACTTGATTAACTCAATAAAGGTAGAAAAAATTATTTGAGAGTGTATGGTATTCATTTATGATTTTAAAAACCTACAAAGAATTGACATGTACAGAGCTTAATATAATTAAAATATCTATTTAAAACCAAATCCAAGCATTTCATACAATGACAACGCAGCAGAAGTTTTCACAGTAAATGCAGCAATAAACAAGGGCTCTCAATCTCCATAATATAATGCAAGTGCTCTAGAAGTGATAAAGATAAGAAAAAGATAAGAGAAGCACATTTAAGTTGTAAAGATCACAGGGGATAATTAAAAAAAAATTTTTTCTTGATGTTGTGTTATGTATACACCTTGGTGTTTGTTTCATGTTGTGTGATAACTCTGATAATGAGCTGTTATGTTATGCATTTTGTGAATGTGAAGTTCATGATATGTTTATTTTGTGGGAATTATGTTGTTTTTACTTAAGAAATGTTTATGCTTATACAGAAACAAGCTGCCTATTTTATGGGCATGAAACATCTTGGGACTCAATGCAATGTAAAGGTCTTCCCAACCATTAATAGGCCCAAAGTGGAGCCCATTAAAGGAAGTTTGATAAGGGGAACTTCGTTTTGTAGGAAACCCCACACTTGCTAATGAGGTACTAGGTCATGAGGCTTATGATGCCCTTCAGCTCTGAAAAGTGCATATATACTCTGATGTGACGTTTGCTTTGTGGGTTTACTGTTTGGAAGAATATTTATGTGCCAGATGAGACTCTGGGTAGCTATGAAGAAGCCTCCATGCCCCCACCCCACCCCTTTCCCTGGCTTCGAAAATCCACATGTCGGTGTTTCTTTCTCTAGTCACTACACAAGCACACACACACACACACACACACACACAAACACACGCAGATATATATATATATATATATATATGTATAAATATATATGTGTATATATATATATATATATATATATATATATATATATATATAATAACTTAAGGTCAGGCAGTTAGATGCTCTGTCTTTTGGCCTTTATTTCTCTGCTTTTATTTTCCCTGTTAGTGTATGTCATTAAAGATGATTGCTGACCCCTCAAAAGTTACTTTCTGTTTAGAAAATCAGATTTAAGAATCTGAGCTAGTAGCCTCCTGCATGTCTCAGTATGCATGTTTTTTTTTACATCTGTCTAGCCATAAAGTCAACAATACAAATGTATAGCACATAGAAATTGAGTATTTATTTAGTTTCTATTGTAAAACTGATTTTAATTTATATGAGGCAAAATAAGCAACTTGTAAATATTTTCTTTTTAGTTTTCACTGCCTTATTTGAATAGCCACCTCCTGAAATCAAGAAATACATATCCAACCTTATGTCTACACACACACACACACACACACACACACACACACACACATTTATTATAAAATAAAGTGCACTTTGGTTAACACATTTTAGGGGGAAAGGAGTGACCTCAGTTTAAGTGAAATAGGTAACTAAAGATGAAAAAATGCACTGTATCAATGCAAGCTGTAGCAATATTCAATTTTAAAATGTTGTTTTTAATATTTAAAATATTAAAATTTTGTTGTTTAAAATATACTCCATTTTCTATGAATTGTCCTCTAACGAGTTTCATATAAGAATGCTCTTGAAATGAGATATCTCATTTTTGTGTATGAACTTGTTTTTTTGTCTTCATTGCATTCACTGTTTTATGAAAAAATTCATGTTCATAATCTTCTGAAATTACCCTTTTAGGATTGCATAAATTCCTATGTATTCTGAGTAGGTCACAAACACAAGTTCAACAGCTCCTATCTTTACTTCTAAAAGAATATGAAAGCTATTCTTTGTCTTAAGTACTAATTTATTTCACGGGCTTATATTTATTTTAAAGAATCTATATTAAGGTGGTTTAGTTCATCCAAAATATCGTTTCAATTGTTATTGGAAAAAGATCTCAAATTTAGTGTGGAATACTTACTTCATCTGTTTATAGATGGTCTAGGAACTTTGTAATTTTGAGAACCTTCGGTTTCCTTATCCACTTCTTTATTACTATTCTTGAAGAATCAAAAAAAAAATTAAAACCATTAAGGATCTTTAATTCTTCATTTTATAATTTGTCATTATTAACTAATTTGTCAACTAGAAGGTAACTTGATAGAATGAACATCTTTTTATTTACTCAAGTTAATTATTGAATAGTCTTTCATTTGAGTGATTCTCCAAGTCATTCCACCATAATATATGCTTCATATGTATACCTTTCAAAATCACAGGGATTATTTTTCTATTATCACAAGGAACCAGAGTAGGTCCCTGAAAGAGGAATTCAGAACCTTTAAGAATTTATTATCTTCTCATTATTGTACATGAAAACATGCCCCTCTGCCCTAAAACTGATTTCTAAGAAATTTTGTTTGTGCATGTTTTCGTCTTCACTAATTCAACTAAATACACAGATAATATTCTGCTTCAGTACACTGCCCAGAAATAAAGATATTAATTGCTTTCTTCATTTATTTTGACAGAATTATTTGCTAGCTCCTTCTATTGGTATTTAGAAGATTATTAAGAAGACCACAGAAATGAGGTGGACTATATACTTTGTTCAGAAAGCACTTTTTTTTAATGGAAATTTGTTAGCAGTAGAATGAGCATCAAGTTAGTTCAAATAGCTTGTAATTAGCTGACTTATAATTATAATTACTTATAATTCAAAATACATAGTATTTTGAAAGTAAAATAGGGTTTTTTTTAGTGCAATGACAAACATTTGAGCTGACTATCTATTTACATATGCATGTGTGTGTGTGTGTGTGTACTCATGTAAATCTATGATCTAATTTTAGATATAGATACAAGTGTGTTTTATCCATTGGCTTCAGTTTGTTTATTTGAAACTTACAGACTACATGATTTCTAAGTTCCAATTCACATCCAAGTAAACTAGAACAGATCCCCTTCTTTAAATGAACAATTGAAATTGAATTTAATCCTAAATTATATTAATCCTAAATTATAGTATTATAAACTAGAGCTGGAAGGCACATGAGAAACCATCTAATCCTACCTTATCATTTTGTAGATGAAGAAACAGGGCTTGAAAGCTTTGGCTTGTGACTTGCCAAAGTCCACACAGGGCAATATGCATCGAATGTAGGATTTGAACTAGTCCTCTGAATTCAGAATCAGTAATCTTTCCATTTTTTTACATGTTTATTACCTTCCAAGAAAGAAGGGTGATTTTCAATTAATTAAAAAAATGGCACCTTGATCATGACAAAGCATTGTGAAAAATTCAATGACTAAAATTAATTAAGCAATAGCCAATTTTAACAAAAATGAAAAATCTGAAACTATCCATGGAACCATGGACCCAAATACTATGAAATGTTAAACCTCATAGCACTACAGTCTCTGTTATGCTGCAAAATTATGTAGTTATGCAAGAAGGTACTAGTCACTGGTTATCAAAAAATAATTTTTCCCTCATTACTATCATTCTTAGTTTCTCTCTATCTGAAGTCTTCCTGAGAATGCTTATCCTTAATTAATGGAAAAATCACAACACTTGACTAGTTATACCACCAAAAAGTTTGTCTCCTGTTGTTTCCTTTAGGTCAAATATTGCACACCCATGATACGATAACCACCATCACTACCAACACTAAGACCAAACAACAAAAGCAACAGCAATAACAGCACTAATAAAAGCAATAATGATACTTTTCTCCTTTGGCAGGCCCTATTTCCCCATTGTTGCTTCATAGTTATAAATGTGATTGTTAAAGCTCATTAATCAAGTTCCTTGTCTAGAAGGAGGTTTATGTGGGCCAAAACTCTCTGAAAGCAAGTTGATTATAAATCAATAAAGTTATATCACAAAGAAATAGTTACATGCTAAGCAATGATATTTTAATTCCACAGAAGAAAATAATGTCTTGGAGCCCTGCCTTCTCATTGATGAGCGTTCTCCCTAATTAGCCTGATTCACACCCTCTATACCATTGATCTCTTGAAAAGTTTTATGTAATTCCTGTGACCTTGTAGCTCCCATCAAGGAACCCTTTGCTTCGATAAGTGAGTTTTCCATGATTGCCCCCAATGAAGAAACACGGTATTTAATTTCACTGGAAACCTTCATGACTATGCTGGCACCAGAAGATATATCTACATAAATAAATAAATACGTATTTATATGTGTGTGTGTGTATGTATATACGTATATAAATATATCACCTCTATTTCCACATCTAGGTTTGGAAGCAGTGATCACATAAAAAATTCTCTTCCTGGAAATTACTTGTCAATCAATTGCCAAGTGACACCATTTAATATCCCTGTGATTACCAATCTATTCCATGCTGTTAATACAATTAAATAATATTAATATTATACCCATTATATACTATTCCTTTCCGGTCCTTTCCTGAGTATAAGTTCTTTAAATGCAGGTGGTGTTACTATTTTTCTATGTGTATCCTCAGCACTTAGTATAGTACTTGGCACATAATCAGTTTTAACAAATTTTTTAAATGTTACTTTTGCTCATTTTTAAAATCCACACACGTTTCCCCTCCTCAAAAGTCACCACAAATAAGAATAACATTTAAGTAAAAGAAGAAAAAAGTGATCACAACCAAGTAATACATAGAAAAATGTGAAGATGGGGAATTAGAAAGACACACATATGCCAGGTCTCCCCCCACAGCCCATAAAATACTTGTAAATAAAGACTCTCAACAAAATCTAGAGAAGCAGAAGTGGAGAAAAAGGGAGTGGAGGAGATTTACAGCCTAGGGTGACCCAAAAGGGTGACAGAAAACATCTGTCCCACTAGACACAAAGCAGAGCCCAGCTCAGACTTGGCCTACTGGCTATGTTCTGGGAGGAAGACACAAGCAGGGCTCAGGGGTGGAATCTCCAATTGCCAATCAATCTTTCACAAAGCTACCCAAATAATTTTCCAAAGACACCAATCTTCTCTGCTCAAAAATCTTCAATGGCTCTCTGTTGCCTCTAAGAGAAAATATAAAAATTTGGGATCCCAGGAAGGAGGTGACTGTGGTAGTCCTGGCAGAAAATGGCAGCCTAAACAAAAACATTAGTCATGTAGATAGGAAGAAATATGGGGATCCAAGATATGCTATGGTGATAGAAGCAATAAGAGTGATAAGTAAGGTAGGTAAGGGAGAGGGAAAGTCAAGGCTGTCTTAGAGATCATGGACTTAGGTAACTGGGAGGATGGTGGTGTCCTCAACAAAACTGAGCAGTTTGAAGGAGAGATTTGGCATCCAATGTGCTCCAAATCATATATAATGTGCTTTTTGATAGAGAAAAAAATTGAAAAACATGTAATGAGCAACAATTGTGGGATATTAACTTCTATGAAGGAATTACTTGAAATTTTACTTTATCTTTTCTTTCAAGTAATATTTTTTATGTGATTATTATGTTCAATTTTTATTTTTTTTCATTTCTGTGGTTCTTTCCATTTAAAGTGTTATGAATGGGGAGTCATTGTGTGTATAATTATATACATACATGCATACATACATACATATATACATACATTCATTCTGCATCAGTTCATGTAGATCTTTCCATGTTTCTTTTTCTTTACCATCTTTACTACTTCTTACAGGACAATAACTTTTCATTATTTTAATATACCGTAATTTGTTTCGCTGTTGCCCCATCTATGAGCCTACATTTGTTTCCTATTTCTTGAAAATATAAAAAGTTATACTAAAAAAATTATAATATATAGGAACTTCTTGTTGTTGTTGATAAGTTCCTTCGAGTGTAAGTCTTGATGTTATCTGTAGAAAAGAGGGCATGGAGAGTTTAGTCATTTTGTAAAATTCATAATTATTTTATAAAATGGATGGATAAATTCATAGCTTTACTAGGAATGTTTTCGTGTACCCATCATCCCAATGTTGACAATTGTCATATTTTTATGTCTTTGATAATATTCAGGATGTGATTGAAATCCCACGTTTGTTTGATTTTTATTTCTCTCATTATTAGTGATTATGAAGTTTATCCATGTGGTTGTTAACATTTGTCATTTTTATCATGTTCATACAGCCTAGCCATGAGCACAGAATATTCTTCCAAATTACTTAAGTTGTTCTTTATGTTAGGAGTAATTAAATATAACTAAATATTAATTATGCTTTGATAAATTGATTTCCAGTTATCTTATGAATTTTGTAGTTATGCAGAATCAGATTTCCTTTTGTTTTACTTCTTTTTGGGTTTTAATACTGTTGGATGAAAATGAAGTTGATTTTTCAGGATTTCTTTTATAGCCTATACCTTTGCTGAAACTATCGTCTTGTTCAGTATATTTGATGATTCTATGAGTTTTATGAGTTTTCCAATTATGCTATTACACTATGATCAAATAGAAATAATTTATCCTCTCTCTACCCAACTTTAATTCTTTAATTTCTTTTCCTACTCTAAGTGTTTTTTCCCACGTAATAGTATTTCTTTTACAACTACAAAAGAAGATAGTTTTCAACACTAACTTTTAAAAAATATGTAGTTTCAAATTTTTATTCCTCACTCTTTCTCCTGTTCCTTTCCCAAGACAGTGAACAATATGATTTAGTTTATATATGTACAATAAATTTAATCACATGTCCACATTCGTCATGTTGTGATAGAATAATCAGAACAAAAGGGGAAGACTCCAAAAAGGAAAAAAAAAACACACAACAAAAAACAATGAAGAAGTATGCTTCAAATCTGCATTCAGAATTCATAGTTCTTTCTCTGGATATAGATAACAATTTCCATTAAGAGTCCTTTGGAACTGTTTGCATTCTTTTTTTTTATATTAAGTTTATTTATTAGTGATTCTAAGTGTTTTATAACAATTAAATGTGATAAGTGAATTTAACATATTAGAAGAGTTCTATAGTATCTGTCTATAAAAGATTGATTATATAACTATACAAACTATGCAAATTGTACAAAGTCAGTTCTCAGTGCCTGTTCAACTGAGAAGAATCCTATTCAGCACGCTTCTCCTCCTGAAGTGGTTCATACTGAGCAAGCTTTGTTTTCAGTTTTTTGTTTTCTTCTACTACAGCTTCATATTTCTCTTTCACCTCTGCCAATTCTAGGTGAAGCAATTCTATTTCTGGATTTTCTGGAGTCGCAGCTCCTAAGTGACCCTTTAGAAAATCCAATGCACTATTGGGTTTTTCTGGTTCGTCATACAAGGCGACCAATACTTTGGTGAGCATGTCTAGCACTCCCAACTTCTCCAGGTACCTCCGGAACTGCTCCCGCTTCGAGTCAGTGGCTTTGTAATGGGCCATAGTGACAGCGGCAGTGGGCGGCGAGATCATTGCATTCCTGAGAAAAGAAAAGTCTTTCAGTTGATCACACAATATTGCTCTTACTGTGTACATTGCTCTCTTGGTTCTGCTCACTTGATCCCGCATGAGCTCATGTTAAATCATTTTGATTTTTCTTTCTGATAGCTGCCTGTTCATCATTTCTTATAGAAAAATACTATTCAATTATATACATATGCCATAACCAGTTTAGTTATTTCTCAACTGATGAGTATCCCTCAATTTCCATTTTTTCCATCTTTTTTAAAGTTCATTTATTTATTTTTGGTTTTCATCACTCATTTCCCCAAAATTTTGAGTTCCAAATTTCCTTCCTATCTCTCCCCTGACCCCACCCCAAAATACTGAGAATTCTGATTACCTCTGTCACCAATCTTCCTTTCCTTCTAACACTCCTCCCTTCCTTTACCCTATCTTCTCCCTTGTCTTGTAGGTCAATAAAAATTTCTTTACCTCATTACCTCTATTTATTATTTACCAGTTGCATACAAAAATAATTCTCAATATTTGCTCCTAAAGGGGAAGAGACAAGATGATGGAGTAGAAAGACTCACGTATGCTAGCTCCGAACCAACAGCCTATAAATTTTCTGTAAAAAGAACTCCCCACAAATTCTGGAGCAGTGCAAGCTGCGCAGCAACCCAGTGGAGGAGATTTCCATTGCAGAGAGCCCTGAAAAACCGGCACCAAAAGTCCATCACACACTGGACAGCGGAGCCCAGCCCTGCCTGCCCTGCCTGTGTGGCCCCTACAGGAGCAGAGGCAAGCAGGCTTCAGGGACGGAACTTCCAGCAGCTGGGAAGGTCCTTCCACCCACAGGCACTACAGGTCAGTGAGAGAGACTTCTGGGCTGGCCGAGAGGGGAGCAGGGTGACTCCATAACTCAGTCACCCTCGGGAGGCAGTGGCAGAGGCAGCAGCGACCTGCGACTCCCGGAGCAGGCAGGACCTCAGATCCATTACCAAAGGTCTCAGCATAAACTTCCTGAGGGAACTGAGCCTGGGAGGCAGCCCTGCTCCCACCTGAGCAACAGAACGTAAGGTCACATTGAATAGCAGCCCCACACGCTGCTGAAAGCCCTCAGGCTGGGAAGCAGCATTTGAATCTCAGACCTCAAGCACTAGCTGTGCAGATCTAGGAAGGGGTGGAGAGGAATCTCAGAAGTCAAGTAACTGTCTGGGAAAATGCGCAGAAAAGGGAAGAAAAATAAGACCATAGAAGGCTACTTTCTTGGGGAACAGATGTTTTCTCCTTTCATTTCCAATGGGGAGGAACAATGATTGCCATCTGGGAAAGACGTGGAGGTCGGGGCCTCTGTATCCCAGACATCCCAGGTGGATGGCCAGTGGGCTCAGGCCATGGAAGAGATCAAAAAGGATTTTGAAAATCAAGTTAGACAGGTGGAGGAAAAACTGGGAAGAGAAATGAGAGAGATGCAAGAAAAGCAAGAAAACGGGTCAATACCTTGCTAAAGGAGACCCAAAAAAATGCTGATGAAAATAACACCTTGAAAAATAGGCTAACTCAATTAGTAAAAGAGGTTAAAAAGCCAATGAGGAGAAGAATGCTTTCAAAAGCAGAATTAGCCAAATGAAAAAGAGGGTCAAAAGCTCTCTGAAGAAAATAGTTCTCTCAAATTAGAATGAAATAGATGGAGGCTAATGACTTTCTGGGAAAGCAAGAAATCACAAAACAAAACCAAAAGAATGAATAAATGGAAGAGAATGTGAAATATCTCATGGGAAAAACAACTGACCTGGAAAATAGATCCAGGAGAGACAATTTAAAAATTATGGGACTACCTGAAAGCCATGATCAGAAAAAGAGCCTAGACATCATCTTTCATGAAATTATCAAGGAAAACTGCCCTGACATTCTAGAACCAGTGGGCGAAATAAGTATCGAAGGAATCCATCAATCACCACCTGAAAGAGATCCAAAAACAGAAACTCCTAGGAACATTGTGGCCAAATTACAGAATTCCCAGGTGAAGGAGAAAATATTGCATGCAGCTAGAAAGAAACAATTCCAGTATTGTGGAAATACAATCAGGACAACACAAGATCTAGCATCTTCTACATTAAGGAATCAAAGGGTGTGGAATAGCATATTCCAGAAGTCAAAGGAACTAGAACTCAAACCAAGAATCACCTACCCAGCAAAACTGAGTATAATACTTCAGGGGAAAATATGGACTTTCAATGAAACAGAGGACTTTCAAGCATTCTTGATGAAAACACCAGAGCTGAAAAGAAAATTTGACTTTCAAACAGAAGAATGACAACAACATGAAAAAGTAAACAGCAAAGAGAAGTCATAAGGGACTTACCAAAGGTGAACTGTTTACATTCCTACATGGAAAGACAATATTTGTAACTCTTGAAACTTTTTTCAGTATCTGCGTATTTGAAGGGATTACACACATACACATACACACACACATGCACACACACACATGCACACACACATCTATATGCATGTGCACGCACACACATACACACATGCATGCACATACAGAGACAGAGAGCACAGAGTGAATTGAATAGGATGGGACCATATCTTAGAAGGAATTAAGGTAAATGGTGAGAGAGAAATGTAGTGGGAGGAGAGTGGGTGAAATGGAATGGGGTAAATTATCTCTCATTCAAGAGGCAAGCAGGAGACTTTTTAGTGGAGGCAAAAAGAGGAGAGCTGAGAAAAAAAAATCATGAAGTTTATCCTCATCACACTCGACTAAAGGAAGGAATAAAACGCACACTCCTTTTCGTATGAAAACCTATCTTACAATGCAGGAAAGTGGGGGAGAAGGAGATAAGCAGGGAGGGAGGTATGATGGAAGGGAGAGCAAGGGGAGGAGGGAGCAATTTGAAGTCAACACTTGGGGAGGGACAGGATCAAAAGAGAGAATAGAAAAAATGGGGGGCAAGATAGGATGGAGGGAAATACAGTTAGTCTTACACAACATGACTATTATCGAAGTCAGTTGCAAAACTACACAGAGATGGCCTATATTCAATTGCCTGCCTTCCCAAAGGGAATGGTTGGGGAGGGAGGGATGGGGAGAATTTGGAACTCAATGTTTTAGGAACAACTGGAGTATATTCTTGCTACTAGGAAATAAGAAATACAGTTAATGGGGAATAGAAAGTCGTCTGGCCCTACAGGACTAAAGAGAAGATGGGGACAAGAGAATGGAGGGATGATAGAAGAGAGGGAAGATTGGTGATATGGAAAATTAGAATGCTTGGTGTATTGGGGTGTGGGGAGGGGAGAAATGGGGAGAAAATTTGTAACCCAAAATTTTGTGAAAATGAATGTAAAAATTAAATAAATAAATTCATATTAAAAAAAGAGTTATTGTGAATAAAATCTTTGTATGCTGTTAAGTATATGTGAAATATCCCTACTTCTACTACTACTACTACTACTGCTGCTGCTGCTACTGATACTGCTACTACTACTACTGCTACTACCACTATGCCTTTTGACGTATTCCTTAATTCATCAATTATGCTACACCTGGTACTGAAGTAGGTGACAATCTGCCCATGCCTTATCGTTTGCAGCTAATTTCCACCCCTGCCCATAATTATTTCAGAGAACAACTCAAATATAGCATATTTTCTATATCTTAGTTTTAAAGTAACATTGAGTCTACCTCTTTTTCATCATATTCTTGCTGTGACCAGCTTACCTCCTCTTCTAGTCTTACAAACTCTTTGTTAACCTCCTTTATGCCTCTCTTTTTGTTAGAAGTTGGCCTTGGCGAAATACTTTCTCATTTAGAGACTGTCATATACTTTTCCATTACTCTTTGGATTATTAAGAATTTTGTAACTTCTAAGACTAGTATTCTATGATGTGTAGCCCTTTTGAATAAATCAGACAATATTGGTGCTAAACAGATGGACTTTTGTGACACTCTATACTTGGGGTCATTGAAAAGTTTTGAAGAACTTGCTAAATTAAATAAAACTTATCACTTATTACTGCTCAATTCAGATCCCACTTACTCTCTGTTAGTAACACCTGTGCAAGATGGGATAATTAGATGTGTTGAATGTTAAAATATCAGGAAAATATATTTTCTAAATACTTTTCTGTTTCAGTGTAACTGATTGAAACATTCTCTTTACCATGTCTGTAAATTTCACTGTGAGAATTTACAGTATTCTCAGACTTACTAAGGGCCATGTTATCTCTCAATAGGGACATTTGATGAATCTTGTAACCAACATAGAATCAGTTGGAGAGTGCACAAGACATCTTCCACTGCACTGATATACAACTGACATCAACATCTATATCCATCAGTGTTAAAACTTATGATTTAATGTCAATACACAACAGACTGTAGAATAAATTTATCTCTGGAGTCTCATTTTTTCTATGACTTTTAGTGATTTTCATGTTTATATAGGAGATAGCTAGAGGTTAACCTTCAAGCCTGTATTTTTTTCTGAAAATCTATAGTAAATACAATTTTTTCACTTTTCTCACCGAAAACTATGCAATGTCCTGTAGGAAATCAGTTGTAAATTGTGTCCTGTTACTGTTATGTTTTTCACTGAAGATATTCTTTATGCAAAGACATACATAGAATATGTCTGTTCCCCTCAGAAGGACATCATTATGGTAATACTCACCACTGAGCATATAAGAAATTCATTTTTGGTTCTGTGTAGTCCTATCTACCAAGATAGCTATATTTATATTTATACATATATAGATACATAGATATAAAAATATATATGTCTCCTAATGTCTTTATGGTATTGAGAAAGTATATATATATATATATATATATATATATATATATATATATATATATATATATATATATATATATATATATTTATAAACCAATATTGGCTGAAATATTGTAAGTTTTCTTTCATTGCTTTAAACTATCTATGAATCTATGCATTCCCTTGGAAGTATCCCTCTGTAAGTGATATCTGGAGAAGTTTCCTAATGCATATATTTCTTTGGTATTATTTAGACAGAACTACTAACCCTTCTCAACTTCATTTCCTCCCACAAAGTATTCTCACTATAAATAGGAAAAGGTTGACATATTGTGGTTCCTCTGTTTGGAGAGTAGGTTAGAATAACAATACTGTTATACTTGTTACATTCCTTGCATTTCATACATGTGTATTATTTTCCTTCTATTTTCATCTAAAAGTTCTCTCTAGATATTCTGGTTTAGTTTATATACTCTTCCATTGACTTTTCCTATTCTCAAAAGTGATAACCTAATTTCCCTTAATCCTCATTTGTACTACTTTGTAGTTGAACTTCTACTCTAAATCAGAGGTTCTTTTTAAAGGAACATCAATTGCTTACTGGAGAAGGTGATTTATACCTTCTCTTTGTCTCATTATGGTTTCTCTTTTTTGCGATTGTTAGCCCTTTGCTGCTTCTGAAGTTCATTAACTCTTTCCAAGAGAAACCCTCATGAATTTCATGGATATACAGCAATTGCAGACTAGTGGTACAGAAATGGTAGGGTACACTTTAAGTCCTCTTACTTCACAGTTTGAAATAATTAACAAGCCAAGATATTTCCATGTTATTAATGGCAAAATACCCTATATCTTGTTCTAAATTATACTCCTTCTTTCACAAACAATCATCTCTGATTAAACATAAATACAGTCGACCTGAAAGTATTGTTAAAAGAGGCAACAGACAAATACATGTTGTTTATTCCTTGAAACTTCGCAGTTACATGGACATGGAGTCAGAAGGAAAACCTCTGACTGACTGATCGAAAAATCACCGGACTTAAATATACTTTACCATGAGAAAGAAAAGGTTTTAGTAATATAAGTTGTAAATTCATTGAGACAAAATATTTAACAAGTTAAAGTCAGTTGAAAATTAGATCCTAGGATGTCTGTTTTCCTCTGTTTCTGAAAATCAAGATAAGAAATATCCCACCCTTCTGGTTTTAGGCATCCAGTCATAAACAGGTCTTTGAAATTGCTGACATAGGAAAGGGGATTTTTAGAACAAAATACGTTTAGGATCAGTTCAGACTTTGACCCTTATTAAAAGTTAAAAATGATATTAATGATTATCAGTACCAAAAATTTCTTGGGACCTGTGTTTTTGGGGAAATGTATGCCTAGTCCAAAGGTTTTTTTTTTTTGTTGTTGTTGTTGTTTTTACATGCTTGTCCCTTCACTTTAGCTTTTCAGTCAACTTAACCTGAATACTGTAACCAACTGGATCATGGAAGATCAGAAACAATTTGATAGAGGCAGAACAAGCATTTCAGAATGAGTCATCTATTATAATAAGATTAATAGTGGGTTACAACAAAAGCCAAAATTAATGCAAAATTAGAAGAAAAGCTAAAGGGGAGGGAATATGATGCCATTTGTGGTAATAGAATCTCTAGTCACATCATTCAAATATTATGAATTCTAAATTATAGAAAATTTACAAAAGCAATGACTATTTTTTTTTACCATTACTACTTTGTAATTATACTTATTCAGTATAATGTAATCTCCAGAGTTGTAAGGCACTTTATGAAACAAGTACCTGACAGAAAATCGTTTTGTCCTCTTAGAAATCTATAGGAAATGAAATTATCTACCTCCTGATGGAAAAAAAAAAAGATAGAGTTTAGATAGTTTTTTAATCATTTTCCCCTCAAATCAAACCAGTATCTGCCTTTTGGACCTTCCACATGTTCTTTTTTGTTGTTGTTGTTATATTTAAGGCTAAAAAGAATAGGTTTAATTCATGGTATTCAAGACCGAATTTCAAATACTTCAAGATAACTATCATATATCCCCTTTAATCTTCTCATCTCTGGAATGAATTTTCAGATTAATGGACCAATTATTGTATGACATTGTTTACTGTTGTGAGAAAAAGAATACCTATTTTTATTACGTAATTATTATGATTACTATTAATCTATATGAGAGAGGTTTAAATATTTGTAGATACATATTACATACCCTATAACTCGGTGAAACTTCGGCAATTATTTTGATGATTCATGACATATTATTTCACAACCCTTTGTGTTGTTTTCTGAATATTCTTCATTTTGTAAATGTCTCACTTAACACTGGAAACACAGAATTTAACACACTGAAACAGGTTTTTATCGACCAGAGTCAAACATATTAATAAATGAGAAAGATCTTTACATTTTAAATTACCATTACAGTGATCCAAGACAATCCCAAAGGACTAAGAATTACATATTCAATCTACCTCTAGAGAAAGAATTGAAATTGTTTGAATGTAGACGAAAACATGCTATTTTTCACTGCATTTCATTATTTGCCTTTTATTAGTCTTCTTGTACAAAACGATTAACATGCAAATATTTCATATGATTGCACATGCATAATCTGTATTTTATTACTGTCACAGGAGAGGGAGAGGAGGAAGGGAGGAACTTAAAAACAAAAATTGTTTTAACAAGCAATTAGTAGGAATAAAAAATATAAAATACTGTAACAGATAATATTTGTATGTCTAAAAATTTATAGCTATCAAAGTTTTGTCAAACAGAAGTTTTAAGATTAATTTTAATAAATATAAAATATTATGGCCTTCGTGTTTCTCTTTTTGGAATATAAACATTTTGGGATTTTGGGAGTACTCAGTGCTAATTTAAAATATTTTGTTTTGAAAAGAAACTGAGGTGACCTTCTACTTATATGGTGGGTCATCCACCTTTTCATTAAAGTGTCCAGACATGCCACAACAAACTAAAAGTAATAAGGTTTTAGGGCATGGGTTAATCCGTTAAAAATTTTACTCTATCCCAGAATTTTTTTTTTTAAGAAATACTTATTCAGTTTCTCCAAGCCAATTCCATCGAGATGAATAAATTACATACAGATAATTCAATAATTGAGTAACCAAATTTCTATCATGATGAACAATTTATTTAAGAAAATTGCACCAGTCCCTGGAAATGACAAGGATCAAACAAGACAACAGAGACTAAATTAAGTTTATTTATAAGACTCATTTTTGTGCATTTCATACTGAATCAGAGATCTATATGTAGTCAGACCAGAAATATATTACAGCAAAGATCAGGAAACATATAAAGATAAAAGAGTAATAATGACACTAGATACGGCATTCAATTGAAACAATTCAAAGCTTATCCAGTTTTAAAGTTATCCCTAACGAATTACTGAAATATAATGAAAACATGAAAATGAAAAGTTAAAGGGATGATACTGACAGGAATAACAATAATTTGATATATAGCATTACCTATTGAGAATTAATAAGTTTAAGGAAACCCAAAGAGCCTCAAAGCCACCTTAGCAAAGCAGATTTATTTGATAAACAGGAAAACTTTGTGGCTATAAGCAACACCAACTTATAATGCAAAACTGACTGTAAGAGCAGATAGAGAAAAAAAACGTTGAAAATTATAAGCAGTGATGTTCCATAAGACCAAGAGAAGTAGTGCAGAATCAAAGCAATTTAAACAACCTTAGGTGAGCAACATAACTCACTGAATCCCTCTGAGCATCTAAGATGAGAAAGGGAAGACAATAGTAGTCAAAAGAAAATTAGAAAAGATCTCCCAAGATTTTTTCTAACAAGGTGTTTTATTATCAAGAAAAGAATAAAACTTTGATACTTGGCCACAATACATCACAGGGCTAGATATAATTTTTTTCTTCTATATATCATATTATTTTGTTTAATTTATTTTCTCTGTTTTCTGTTTTTTATTTATTTTAAATCAAAATTTGTTTATTTAACTTTTTACATTCATTTTCACAAAATTTGGGGTTCCAAACTTTCTCCCATTTTCTCCCCTCCCCCACCCCAATAAACGAGCACTCTAATTTTCCCTATCTCCAATCTGCCCTCTCTTCTATCATCCCTCCCTTCCCTTGTCCCCATCTTCTCTTTTGTACTGTAGGGCCAGATGACTTTCTATTCCTCATTAACTGCGTGTCTTATTTCCTAGTAGCAACAGCAATGCTAAACAGTTGTTCCTAAAACTTGAGTTCCGAATTCTCCCCATCCCTCCCTCCCCACCCATTCCCTTTGGGAAGGCAGGCAATTCAATACAGGCCCTATGTACTTTTGCAAATGACTTCCGTAATAGTCGTGTTGTGTAAGACTAACAATTACCCTCCATCTTATCCTGCCCCTCATTGTTTCTATTCTGTCTTTTGATCCTGTCCCTCCCCGAGTGTTGACTTCAAATTGCTCCCTCCTCCCGTTGCCCTCCCTTTCATCATCCCCCCGACTTGCTTATCTCCTTTTCCCCCACTTTCCTGTACTGTAAGATAGGTTTTCATACCAAAATGAGTGTGCATTTTATTCCTTCCTTTAGTCGAATTTGATGAGGATAAACTTCATGTTTTTTTTCTCAGCTCTCCTCTTTTCCCCTCCACTAAAAAGTCTTCTGCTTGCCTCTTGAATGAGAGATAATTTACCCCATTCCATTTCACCCTCTTTCCTCCCACTACAATTCTCTCTCATCATTTACCTTAATTTCTTTTAAGATATGGTCCCATCCTATTCAATTCACTCTGTGCTCTCTGTCTCTGTATGTGCGTGCATGTGTGTATGTGTGTGTGCACGTGCATGCGTGTACATGTGTGTGTGTATGTGTGTGTGTGATGCCACCAACTACCCAGACACTGAAAAGTTTTAAGAGTTACAAATATTGTCTTTCCATGTAGGAATGTAAACAGTTCACTTTTGGTAAGTCCCTTATGACTTCTCTTTGCTGTTTACTTTTTCATGCTTCTTCTCATTCTTGTGTTTGAGAGTCAAATTTTCTTGTCAGCGCTAGTCTTTTCATCAAGAATGCTTGAAAGTCCTCTGTTTCATTGAAAGACCATATTTTCCCCTGAAGTATTATACTCAGTTATGCTGGATACATGATTTTTGGTTTAAGTCCTAGTTCCTTTGACTTCTGGAATATCCTATTCCACACCTTTCGATCCCTTAATGTAGAAGCTGCTAGATCTTGAGTTATCCTGATTGTATTTCCACAATACTGGAATTGTTTATTTCTAGCTGCATGGAAGATTTTCTCCTTGACCTGGGAGTTCTGGAATTTGGCCACAATGTTCCTAGGAGTTTCTCTTTCTGGATCTCTTTCAGGTGGTGATCGATGGATTCTTTCAATACTAATTTTGCCCTCTGGTTGTAGAATGTCAGCGCAGTTTTCCTCGATAATTTCATGGAAGATGATGTCTAGGCTCTTTTTTTGATCATGATTTTCAGGTAGTCCCATAATTTTTAAATTGTCTCTCCTGGATCTATCTTTTAGGTCAGTTGTTTTTCCCATGAGATATTTCACATTCTCTTCCATTTTTTCATTCTTTTGGTTTTGTTTGGTGATTTCTTGGTTCCTAGTAAAGTCATTTGATTCCATGTGTTCCATTCTAATTTTGAGAGAACTATTCTCTTCAGTGAGCTTTTGAACCTCTTTTTCCATTTGGCTAATTTTGCTTTTGAAAGCATTCTTCTCCTCATTGGCTTTTGGAACCTCTTCTGCCAATTAGGTGAGCCTATTTTTCAAAGTGTTATTTTCTTCAGCATTTTTTTGGTTCTCCTTTAACAAGGTATTGACCCTTTTTTCATACTTTTCTTGCATCACTCTCATTTCTCTTCCCAGTTTTTCCTCCACCTGTCTAACTTGCTTTTCAAAATCCTTTTTGAAGTCTTCCAAGGCCTGAGCCCACTGGACATCCCCCTGGGATGTCTGGGATACAGAGGCCCCGCCCTCCATGTCTTTCCCTGATGGTAAGAATATTTCCTCGTCATCAGAATTGAAAGGTGGGAACATTTACACCTGCTCAAAGAAGGTCTCTATAGTCTTATATTTCGTCCCTTTTCTGGGCATTTTCCCAGCCAGTTAAATGACTTCTGAGATTCCTGTCCACCCCACCTAGATCCACCCAGCTACTGCTTGGGGTCCGAGATTCAAATGGGCTTTCTGCGGCAGGCATGGCTGCTAGTCAATGTGAGCTTAAGTTGTGGTGCTGGGGTGGGGGCAGTGCTGCCTCCGAGGCTTAGCTCCCTCAGGGGCTTTATGCAGAGACCTTCAGTGATGGAGCGGGTGGGGGCAGGGCCACCTCCCAGGCTCAACTCCTTCAAGGGGTTTATGCAGAGACCTGAAGTTCTGCCTGCTGCTTAGGGAGTCCCGGGCCGCTGCCGCTGCCACTACCTCTGCCTCCACAGCCTCCTGCCCCTGACTCTGCCTCCGCCACTTCCTCCTGAGGGGGCCCGAGTCACGGAGACACCCCGCTCCCCTCTCGGCCAGCCCAGAGGTCTCTCTCACAGACCTGTAGCATCTGTGGGCAGAGGGACCTTCCTGGTCACTGGAGATTTCGTCCCTGAAGCCTACTCGGATCTACTCCTCTCTGCCGCGTGGCCAGGGCAGCTCAAGGGTGCACTCCCCTTTCCGGGGCACGACACACCCTGGGTACTGCTCTCCAGGGCTCTCTGGAACGTAAATCTCTTCCACTGTGTTTCTGCACACCCTGCAGTGATCCAGAACTTGTGGGGAGCTCTTCTTACATTAAATCCATGAGCTGTGGGTTCGGAGCTAGCATACGTGAGTCTTTCTACTCCGCCCTCTTGACTCCACCCAGGGCTAGATATTCTTAAAGAGGATGTAGAAACAGAGTTAAAGAAAACCACGATTGGGAAAACAACTGGATCAATACAAAAGTGTAAAGAGGAGATGAGTGCAAAAAGTTATGCAGTTGTTAGAGCAATGGTGAAATGATTGATATGGACAGGCAGACAGACAGACAGATGGGCAGATAGATAGATAGATAGATAGATAGATAGATAGATAGACAGATAGATATAGAGAATGATGCCAAAATATGGGAAAATGTGGCCCTTATTAATACTTTAAAAGGTGAGTCAGAGTATATTATGAAGTACTAACTTTTATGATTTATTTTCCACATATTCATCATTTAAAAAAATATTTATATTACAGTAGTGTATCCTTCATAAGAGAATAGCAAGAAAGAAATTGGCTTCAAAAATTGATATCCCACCCCAAGTCAACTCATTACTATCATATAGTTGTTTAAGAGGTAAAGAAAACGCAAGATTCTTGTTTGTTTACTACTTATTATAAAAATGTCATTTAGTAGAACATAACAGTACCTCAAAGTATTTCTGCCAACAAAATATCTCTCATCTAGACATCAGAATCATGTAATAAACTTTGAAATATCTAATATTCGAAATTAATTTGTTCCATCATCTTCTGATTATAAATATCAAATTAGGAATAAAACAGGAAGATTTGACAACGTATCCACCACTGTGACAAAAAAAGTTATGCTAAAGAATCCAGGTTAATAGTGACTACCTGTGTTTGGTGAAATCCTCCATATGCTAATTTTTGAAAATATTTTATTCTAATGAATCAATGCTTGAGCATTAGTTCCCTGAAAGAAATTCATAATTACCCCAAAGAATTTTACTTGACCATCCATTGAGGAAAAATCAAGTATATACATGAGATAAATGAAAAACTTGTGCAGTTTTTCAGTCAGCATGCTTATCTTGGACAGAAAATACAAATAGCAAAGAGTTGGGGTCAGAAGCAGTCCATAATAGTAAATAAACATTTATTAAGAACCTAATTAGTTTGATATTATTCTAAGTACAGAAGCACAAAATTGCAAAAGGTGGAGGGGGGCATGAAGGAGGAGGATTAGGAGAATGCCCACCTTTAAATAGTGTATACTCTAATGGTGGAAGAAAAAATACATTGTAAGCTGACAACTGGTACCATTAGGGTAGGGAGAATGTATTCATATCTGAAACTGGGTCATAGTAGAGAAATCTGTCAGCAAGGTCCAAAGATAATGCAAAGAGTGAGAAAAGAGGAAATAGTGGAGCATATCTCTTTACTTAAATGGAATTTTGGAATTCATGACCCCACCTTTCATTCGAAGGCAGGAAGCAATGATGAGATGGAATACAAAGTCTAATGCGATCTCACAGGATGATATCATCCTAATAATGAGCTTCCTGGGGCATGGTGGAGAAGTCAATCAGAGAAGTGACAGAATAGAGCAGCTAGGTGAAAATGAATAGTAAAAAGGAAGAGGCTGTGATGTGTAACAAAGGGCTAAATTTATCTGTCTGGAAAAAAGGATATCAGCAAGTAAATATATAGACATGGATATGATTTGCATAGGATGAACATTGATGGGTGTACATCTGGAATTTCGAATGATGAATTAGAAAATACTGGAATTTTATTTTTGTTAAGTGATATTTTAAGGTTTTTTTATATTTTACAAAGGCTTTAAAGAAATTTGGGAAGTAAATACTTGAAATAGATTTTCTATTTGTTCCCTTTCCACTTCTACTTGTTTTTGCTTCTCTGAATTATTGTGTCATTGTATGTCATTATATTTCTTGAACAAAGAGCCAGCTGTTGCAATACTGAACTTCGAAGTCCCTTCTACAAACTTATTTTTCCATACTTCCATCATTTGTTAGAGAAAAGCTATCTATAGTGTCAATCATTTTCTCAAATTTTGATAAATTGCCAATTGATGTGATAAACTAGAATATTTTAATTTGGTGATGAAAGAAAATGTATTATTCCTCTTCAGTAGCAATGTTGTTTTTACAGAATTGTCACTGCCAGTTGTTGTTGCTGTTGTTGTTGTTGTTTTAAGACAGTGATTGGGTAGTGGACAGTCATTATCTTCAAAAAAGAGAGAGATGGGAGAGCTCATTCAAATGTGAAAGAATTCACTTAGAACTTCTCTATAGCCAAAAGAAGTTTTATTGAAGCAAAAGCATGTGCAAAGGCATGGTCCTGAGGTTCAGCAAGAAGTAGGTCAAACTTATCTAGGATGATTTTATGCTTTCCTTTTGGGGGTTGGAGATCTATGGGGAATCTTGAAAGACACACAAGTATTTCAGGATAAAGAGACAAGATAAGGATGAAAAGGGAAACTTTGCAGTCCAGAATGGGGGGAGACAAGGAGTTTTATGATCCAGGATAGGTAGGAAGTTATTTTGTGTTTCAAGATAAGAGGGAGAAATTTTAGGGCACCTTCAGGTTAGAAAATAAGCCAGGGGCTTCACAAAGTCAATCATTAGTATTATTTTTAACTCTTAAGGCACTGTTTGAATTCACATAATTTCCCAACTCATCCACTTGGTAGGAGAATTCTTTTGAGGAGAAGGGCGAAAGTAATTGTCTTCAGTAGCTGATTCCTGCTGGACAGTAGAGAAGTACTTTTCAGGAGCAGACAACAGGTTGAGGAGGGTCAACTTAGGGGCACAGAATGCAATACCAAGTACAGGATGGAGGGAGGCAAATCACTAAGTGTCATAAAGGGAAGGGATTGGTATCCTAAAAGTTGCTGGGGGCAAGAAGACAGAAAGAGAAGCAGGAGTTTAAACAAGCAAAGACCAAATATAAGAGCAGGTAAAAAGACCAATAATAGGATCAGAATGGGGTAAAGAAGTGAGAGAAACTGATGTCCTAGAGGAGGTAGGGGGACATATCAGGGTAGAGTGGATATCTTGCATCCAAGAAGGTCTCTGTGACATCTCCTGTGTGGTCAAAGGAAAAATTCCAAGCAGGATCTTCAGGGAATACAGGGAGGGCTATGCAGAGTAAGCTAGTTTCCTGGACATGATAGTGACTCCCCTAGCAATTATGTACTCCATCCCACCACACAGAGCTCCTTATTTGAATTAAGACACTAGAATTCTAGTCCCAAGAAAGTCGATCTGAAACATGGGTGCAGATCAGAAACAAGTGGGCTAGAAACACAAATGGTTCATGGTGGGGTCTAGAACACAGCACATCTAGAAAGCACACAAGCAAGTACCCAAGGTAAGGGGTTTCAAGGTATACTCTTTTCTGGTTAGTCACATACTGCAACGCATCTCATATCCCACCTTCTGCTTTCTTCTCTCTCTTCCTCACTATCCACCCAAATGCTTTTGGGAGAGGGAAATAAAAACTGTCCTAGTCTGAATGGAGGTGGGTAGAAAGTCAAATGAGGATGAAGAAGCAATGATAGGATAAGGAGAGGGTAGAACAGTTGTCCTTGTTGTACGACCATCTGGACAGCATAGTCCAGGAGACAGAAATCTGACAAAAAAGTTAAATATGAAGGCCTCAAGGAGAAGGAGATTTAAAAGTGATGTCAGAGGCACAATGCACAGTCTGTACCATTCATCCCCACTGTAGCAGGGAATAGCTGGAAACCCAGGCAGTTTGAGGCAGCAACTGGGAAAAATGACACTATGAGGTATCAAGAATGAGTCAAACAGAATCTAAAGAATTAAAAGATAGAATGAAAATGCAAAAATCTAATTGGAAAAAAGAATTGAACTGGAAATCGATATATGGGAGAAAAATCTAAGAATTATTGGTCTACCAGAAAGCCGGGATGAACAAAGAGCCTGAAATAATCAAGGAAAACTGCCCCGAAGTCTTCGATCCTGAGGGCAAAATAGTTATCGAAGGAGTCCACAGTTCACCTCCCAAAAAGAATCCCCAACTGGAAACACAAAAGTATATCATTGCCAAATTCCAGAAATATCATGTTAAGGAGAAAATATTGCAGGCAGCCAGAAAGCAACAATTCAAATCCCAAGAAACTACACTCACAATCACACAGGCATTTGCAACTTTTATATTAAAAGATCAAAGTAATTGGAATATGATATTCTATATGTTAAAGGAACTGGGACTACAGCCAAGGATCAATAACCCAGAAAAGTTGATCAAGGAGAGAGACATTCATTGAAATACGGATTTCTAGACTTTACTGATGTAAAGAACAGAACTAAACAGAAAATTCAGTGTTGAAATACAAGTCTCAAAAGAGGGACATAAAGGCGAACAGGGGGAAAAATAAACTTTTTACTCAGTATGGGTATATTGTTTACATCTTTGTAAGGGAAGATGACACTTGTTAATCTTGAGACTTGTGTATTTATTATGAAATATAAAAGGGATATACAAAGACAGAGGTAGTAGGTATAAAGTAAATAATGTGGTAACAAAAATGTGAATGAAATGTGTGAAGGGATTGTAAAAGGAAATATGTAAAATAGGTGGCAGAAAATGGTAAACAACATCACAAGACAAGGCACAAAATTACTTTACAACAGAGGGAGAGAGGGAAGGGGGATGAGCATTGTTTGATTACTCTCGCCTGATTTTGTTCAAGTAGGGAACTGCAAAATTAATTAAGTATACAAATAAAACTTTCTCTATATGCAGTAGGAGGGGAAAGTGGAAAGAAAAGGGAGAAGAGGCTAAAAGGAAGGTAAGAAGATGTCAGGAAATAGGGGAAAAAGGGAAGAGGGTTGAAAGAAGGAATGGAAGAAAATTGGAGCTGGTGGTAAAAAATTAGAACACTATTGTGGAAAGGAAGGGAGAAAGGAGAACTAAAAGCACAAATGGGCAAAAAGAGGATGGAAAGAAAGTCACAGATAGTAATGATAACCGTGAATGTGAATGGGATGAATTCTCCCATAAAATGTAGAAGGATAGCAGAATAAAAACTATAATCCAACAATATGTTGATTACAAGGAACACATTTGAAACGGGGGAATACAAGCAGGGTAAAGGTGAAAGGGTGAGGCAAAAAAAAATTGTGCTTCATCTGATGTAAAAAATAAAAAGCAGGGGTAGCAATCCTAATCTAAGACAAAGAAAAGCAGAAAAAGAGCTGATAAAAAGAGAGAGAAGGAAGGAAATTGTATCCTACTAAAAGGCACCATGGAAAACGAAGAAATATCATTATTAAATATATATATTTTACGTGGTATAGGATCCAAATTCTCAGAGGAGAAGTTAAGGGAGTTTCAGGAAGAAATAGAGAGCAAAATTATATTAATGGGGAGGGGGCTCAAACTCCCCACTGTCTTAGTTTGATAAATCTAACCTCAAAATAAACAAAAATGAAATGAAGGAGGCAAATAAATCTCTATATGGTAGATGTGCTAGATCACTATAGAAAATTGAATGGCAGTAGAAAAGAATATATGTTTTTCACAAGTATAGCGTGTATTAGGTCATAAAAACCTCACAATTCAGTGCAGAAACACAGACATAGAAATGCATCCTTTTCAGATCATAAAACAATAAAAAATTATATCCAATAAAAGGTCATGGAAACTAAATCATCTAATACTAAAGAATGAGTTCATTAAACAACAAATCATAGAAACAATAAACAACTTCATTCAAGAGAATGACAATAATGAGACCACCTACCAAATCTTAGGGAATACTTCAACAGCACTTCTTATGGGAAAATGTTTATCTTAAAATGGCTACATGAATAAAATAGAGAAAGAAGAGGTCAATGAATTGGGCAGGCAGTTGAAAAAGCTCAAAAAGCACAAATTGAAAATCCCCAAGTATATGCCAAATTAGAAATACTGAAAATCAAAGGAGAGATTGATAAAAATTAAATTAAGAAAGCTATTGAACTAATAATTAAAACTAAGAGCTGGTTTTATGAAAAAAAAATAAAATTGATATACCTTTGGTCAATTTGGTTAAAAAAAATAAAATAGAAAACCAAATTATCAGTATCAAAAATGAAAGGGATGAACTCACCTCCATTGAGGAGGAAATTAAAACAAAAATTATAAATTACTTTGCCCAACTGAAAACCCATAAACTCTACAATCTAAATGAGATGGATGGTTATTTTAAAAGATATTAGTTGCTCAGATTAACAGATGACGATGTTGAATACATAACAACTCCATCTCAGAAAAAGAAATTGAAGAAGCCATCAATGACATACCTAAGAAAAAATCTCCAGAGCTAAATATATTCACAAGTGAATTCTAATCAATATTTAAAGAACAGTTAATTCCAATACTATATAGACTATTTGGGAAAATTGGGGAAGAAAGAATCTTTGCAAGTTCTTTCTATGATATAAATAAAGTTTTGATACCTAACCCAGGAAGAAACAAAGCAGAGAAAGAAAATTAAAAACCAATTTCTCTAATGAATATAGATGCAAAAAGTTTTAAATAATATTTTAGCAAAATGAATACATCAGCATATCACAAGAATAACACATGACAATTAGGTAGGATTTGTACCTGTAGTGCAGGGCTGGTCTAGTATTAAGAAAACTATGAATATTATTGATCATATCGCAAACAAAACTAACAAAAACTACATGATTATCTCAAATGTGTAGCCAGGTGCAGAAAAAGCTTTTCGCAAAATACAATACCCATTCCTGTTGAAAACACTCTTTTGCATAGGAATAGATGGAACTTTACATTACATAATAAGCAGTGTCCACCTAAATTCTTCCACAAGCATTATATGCAATGGTGATAAGCTAGATACATTTCCAATATGATCAAGGGTTAAACAAGGAAGTCCATCATCACCACTATTATTCAATATGATATTACAAATATTAGCTGTAGCAATAAGAGAAGAGAAAGAAATAGAAGGAATTAGAATAGGAAAAGAAGAAACTAAGTTATCACTTTTTGGAGATGCTATGATTATATACTTAAACAATTCCAGAGAATCAAATACAAAAAATAAATAAATAAATAAACGAGTTTGGCAAAGTTGCAGGTTACGAAATAAACCTCCCACAATATTCTTCAAATCCACATATCACTAACAAAGCCCACTATCAAGTAACAGAAAGAGAAATTCCTTTTGAAGTTAGGGTAGACAATATAAAATATGAGAAATCTACCTGCCAAACGAGTGCAGGGACTATATGAACCCAATTACAAAACACTTTTTGCACCAAGAAAGTCAGACCTATCTAAGTGGAAAAACAGTTACTTATGGACAGGCTGAGCCAATATAATAAAATACAAGCGTGTGCATATACTTATTCAGTGTCATACAAATCAATATATGACCTAATTATTTTGGAGATTTAGAAAACATTATAGGAAAATTCATCTAGAAAAGCAAAGTCCAGAACATAAAGGGTACTAATGAAAAGAAATCCTAGGGAAAGTCAACTAGCTCTACCATATCTCAAATTGTATTACAAAGCAGCGATTTTAAATCAACTTGATACTGGCTAAGAAACAGAAGGGTAGACTTGAGGAATAGGTTAGGCACTGAAGACACAGTGGTCAATGAATATACCAATCTACTGTTTGATAAACTCAAGGATCCCAGTTCCTGGGATAAGAACTCACTGTTCAACAAAAACTACTGAGATAACTGGATAACTGTGTGGCAGAAACTAGCCATATACCAATGCTCGACACCATACACAATAATAAAGTTGTAATGGCTAGGTGACCTAGCCATAAAGCTTGATACTATAAACAAATTAATGAGCAAGGAATATCGTATTTATCAGGTTGATGGAGAAGGGAATAATTTCTGACTAACACGAGATAGAAAACATTATGAAGGGCAAAACGAATAATTTGGATTCCATTAAACTGAAAAGTTTTTGCACAAACAAATGCAATGCAAATCAGATTAGGAGAGAAGTAGAAAATTGGGAAAGAATTTTTGCATTTAGTGACTGTGAGGAAGACCGCATTTCTAAAGTATATGGAGACCTGAATCAAATGTAGAAGAATACAATTCATTTCCTGATTGATAAATAATTAAAAGATATGAACAGGCAATTTTGGGAGGAAGAAATTGAAGCTATCTGTATAGGAAAAAATACTCTTGGTCACTATGAATTAGAGAGATGGAAATCAAAACAACTCTGAGATACCACATCACACCTCTCAGATTATTTGACATGAAAAAACAGGATAATGATAAATGTAGAAAAAGATATGGAAAAGATGGAACACTAATTCATTGTTGGTAGAGCTGTGAGCTGATGCAATTATTCTGGAGAGCAATTTGGAACTATATCAAAAAGGCTACAAAATGTTGCATACCCTTTGTCCCAGTAATACCTCTTCTAGGACTGTTTCCCTGGGAGAGCATAAAAATGGAAAAGGGTCCCACATTTACAATAAATGCTTTTTGCACCTCACTTTGTGGTGGTCAGAAACTGGAAATCAAGGGGATACCCATCAATTGGGGAACGGCTGAGTAAACTGTGATATATGACTATAATGGAATACTATTTTTCCATGAGAAATGATGAACAGGAAGATTTCAGAGAGGCCTGGAAAGACTTAATATGAACTGATGCTTAGTGAAAGGGACCGAACCAGGAGAACTTTGTACACAGCGAAAACCACAGTGTGTGAGGAATTCTCACCGTTCTCTTAATGCAAAATGCATTCCACATCCAGAAAAGGAACTATGAAATTTGAAGGCAGTATATAGCAGATTATTTTCTTTTTATTACGCTTTGGTTTGTTTTGTGATTTCTCCCTTTCATTTTTAATTCTTCCATGCAACATGACTAAAGTGAAAATGTATATAACAGAAATACATGTGTATAGCATATGTAAAATTGTATGTCGTTTCAGGGAGGGAGGGGGGAGTTAAAGGGGAAAGAGGGGAAGGGAGGAGAAAAATCTAAATTGTATAGAAGTGATTGTATGACAATGAAAACAAAATAAAATAAAATGAAAGGGTTGTACTCTATCATTTTCAAAGTCACTTCTAAGTCCCCAAAGTATATGATTTCATTTTCTTTTCATTAGATCACATACTATTTTATTTGTTGACCAAGGCTGATGGATCTTTTGAAATTAGCAAAATGAAATCTAAAACCTTTATGCAAAAAGTTGGGATACCTGAGTTCTAGTACTTGCTCTCACCCAGAACTCTTTTTACCTCTGTAACATCTGTTATATACTCCATTTTTTCTCTCCTCTGAAACTTATACTTTCTCCAAAATTACCAAGATTTTTTAATTGAAAAGTTTATTGACTTTTTTCTCAGTCCTTATTCTTCTTGACCTCTCTGTAAAATTTGACATGTGCAATTACCTTCTTCTTGATACTCTCTTCTTACTTTCTAGGTTCCCGTAATTTTACTCTAATTCTGATGGGTTGTGTTTATTTAACATCTTTTGGTTTATATTCATGTATCTTCGGGTTTAATAGGGTGAGATGCCTTGATTAATTCTCATGACCATTTCTTTTCATTTGAGCCTGACACTACATGCATGATGAAGTTAGGGTAGATTTTTGATAGAGGTAACAAATGGGTGTGTCTTTGGGGTTACAGCTAAAATTACATTTATCTATTCGTATATTCACTGTGGCTAATATTTAGAAAGGCCCCTAGAATCCCTACTAATTATTAATATCAATTATCAAACTATTTTAAAAATGTTTATAATTGTCTATTTGCTATTTTTCAAATAGCAGATAAATGTATGGAATCAAATAGCCCATCAAAAAGCATAATGAAATGTATGCAATTTAAAATATGTGTGCATTTGTATGTGAGAGTATGAGTGTGTGTGTATGTGTGTGTTTGTGTGTCTATAGAGGGGATATTAAAACAGGAAGTTAATTTATAAACAAAGTAACCCACACGCGCAAATTTTTACAGAAAAGCTGAATAATGGATACTATGTATTGTCTGACATCATATAGCAAGGAAACATGGCTAGAGTCGAGTTCAAATCCAGGGGTTTTGATTCCAAATCTACATAATATTTCAAATTTCTGGTTGTTCACTCATTTAGCTGTATCTTAATCTTTGTGGCCTCACAGACCATAGCACAGCAGGCTATTTTGTCTCACACTAGCTTTCAATGTCTATGTTAACATTAAAGACATAATTTGTCTGACTAGCATCATTTATATATTTTCATTCTGTTTTTTTTAATTTTACTAGTATTTTGATATCAAATAAGATTATTATCTTATGGCATGGCAATACATTTTTGTGCTGTATTTTTTTTTTATTTTATTCTATTTGCAGCAAAAGAAATAGAAGAAAAGTCTTGAAGTTCAGCAACACACATGAATGTAGTGGAGCAAATCCCTTTTTGTTCATCATTATACATAATTTCTTTTATTTTTGTAGAAATTGACGTTACTAGTCATGTTTTCTTCATGCTAAAAATTCAACTTTTTGAGAAGAAATAAAAATCCACTTCATTTTACATGAAATGAACCAAAGCAAAGCAATTGCTTCTACATTTACTGTTAGAGAACAGAAACTTGGACGACAAGGAACTCCTGCAGAAAAATAATTTTCACAACGCTTAAAAAACACTGTAGCTTTTCAGAGCTCTAGGTAATGCATGACTTGTCAGGAACAACAATTTAGACAGTAGAGCATGTAAAGGTAATGCTATAAAAATCATATCAACAGGAAGAAAAAAGAATAATTTTCACTGACGAGATGATCCAAAAATCGTTCACAGCAGGAAAAGTTCATGGAAATACATTTAATATGTTAGAGAATAAAAACGAAAAAAGCACACACATTTCATTTTATTGAGCGACAAAAAATAACAACAAAATTCATCCAGAAGACCAAAAAGTCCATAACATTAAATGAAGTAATGAAAAGAAATTCAATGAAGGCTGCCTAGCTGTACCAGATCCAAAATTGTATTAAAAAGGAGCAGTCTTCAAAACTACTTGGTACTGGCTAAGAAATAAAGAAATAGATCAGAGGTATAGGGTTTGTAAATAAGATATACTAGTCAGTCACTATAGTAATCTTCTGTTTGGTATACCCAGAGATTCCTGTTTCTTTGATAAGAACTCATTATTTAATTAAAAAAAAATGTTTACAAAGCTGGAAAATAGTATGACAGAAACTATGCATAAACTTACATCTTATAACATTTACCAAGATAACATCAAAATGGTTACATTACTTAGACAAAAAGGCAAATTAAGAGAGTAAGATATGGTTAAGTTAGATCTATAGAGAACGGGAAAAATAATTATTACCAACAAGAGATAAAGAACATTATGAAATGCAGAATAAATAATTTTGATTATGTTCAACTAAAAAGGATTTTACAAAAAGAAAACCAATGGAACTGAAACTAGAAGGGAAGAAGAAAACTAGGAAACAATTTTTGCAGCCAATGTCTCTGATAAAGGGCTTTTTCTAAAATATATAGAGAAAAGCACCACATTTATAAGAAAACAAGTCTTTGCCCAATTAATAAATGTTCAAAGAATGTAAACAAGCAACTTTCAGATGAAGAACTTAAAACTATCTATAGTCATATTAAAAATAATTCTCTAAATCACTACTGATTAGAGAAATGCAATATCAAAATAACTTTCCAATGGATTGATTAACATGACAAAACAGGAAAATGATAAATGTTCAAGAATATCGGATAAATTGTAACATTAATGCATTGTTCATGGAATTATGAACTCATCCAACGAATTTGGGAGAGCAATTTGGAAGTATGCCCAAAGAACCAAAAAAATGTATATACCCTTTGACCCAGCAGTAGTCCTTCTTGGTCTGTATCCCAAAGAAATCATACAAATCAGAAATGGACCCATATGTAGCAAAATATTTACAGCAGTTCTTATTTTCGTGGTCAAAAATTGAAAACTGAGGGGTTGCCTATTATTTGAGTAATGCCTAACTTGTGGTATACAAATGCAATGTAATGCTATTTTACCATGAGAAATGATGAGCAGACTGACTTCAGAAAAACCTCGAAAGATTTGCATGAACTAATGCTGAGTTGAGTGATCAGAACGAGGAGAACAATGTACACAATAACAACAACATTGCGTGATGACTGACTTTCATAGGCAGCTATTCTCAGCAATTTAAGGATCTAATACAATTCCAAAAGATTCAAGATGGAAAATGCTATCGACATCCAGAAAAAGAACTTGGAGTCTCAATGCAGATTGAAACATACAATTTTCTCCGTTTTTCTTCTTTTTGTTTCTTCCTTCATATGTTCTAATTCTTCTTCAAAACTAATATGGAAATAAGTTTAATATGATGGTACATGTATATCATGTATCAGATTTCAGGCTAACTTGGGGAGAGAGGAGCAGAGGGAGGGGGAGAAAATTTATAACTCAAAATCTTATAGAAGTCACTGGTGAAAATTAAAAACAAACAAAGTTATAAAAAAACAGTTCATATACCACTTGGCTCACAGAGTCTATTTCATTTGCATGAGGCTTTGACTTAGATAAAAATTATATCTGTACATGAACACAATGTGTGTATATGTATATATATCTATGTATGTCTCTCTATATGTACACCTTATATTCACATACATACACACATGCAACACATATATACACATAGTGTATATACATACATATCAAATTTCTTTACTCAGAAAGGTTGGAAAATATATGAATTGCCTTAATGCATGGACTTCATTAGTCACCAAATCAATCCAGCTAAAATATAATTGACATGTTACTCTTTCATTCTGGAGAAAGTCAGAACACAACAAAATAGGGCAAGGGAAACATTTGGACATGTCTGCAGAGAAAGGTAAAACTCCTGAATAAAGATCTCTGACTCCCTTAATTCTAAGGCAAGGACTTATTCAAAACCTTACCTACATGAATATACATAAATCACCTAGAGTGACATAATATTCCCAAACGAGCATTTGTACAGCTTCCCGGTGGCTAAATAAGGATCATTGTGATGAACATCAATTATCATTGAATAGAATTGAAGTTTAGCAGATATTAAAAATTCCTAATGATTTCTTGGCATGTATTAGAAGTTATCTTTTAGAGTAAATTCCTTTTATGTACATGAATACTTTTCATTGACCCCTTTCTCTTAATAAATATGTATGCATAGCCCAAACTACATTAAAGTATTGTTGAGTATAAATAGAGATAGTCTATGGGTATACTACATAAAATTCTGCACATATGCTCAAGATTAAACCTAGGACAAGAGGTTTAGGAGAGGGGAAAATGGCTCCTATCCATTTTCATGCTTTAAAATAGTTTGAATATAAGGATAGAGGTCTACATATTTATTTTTAGCGGCAGTGTGATATGGAATGAAGATCTTTAAAAATTGGCGTACTTCCCTTCCCTGTCAATTATTCACAATTTGACATTAGACAAATAAGCCAACTTCTGGACCCCAGTTTCTTCATCTTTGAAGAAGATAAATAAATAAATAAGGATAGATATATAGATAAAGGATAGATAGATAGGTAGATAGACAGACAAATATATAAGACTACTTGTGTTAGCTATTTTTCAAGGATGTGGCAAAAACAGCACTTTACAAGCTGCAACATTAAAGTATATACACATACATATTATTATCATCATCATCATTATTATTGTTATTATTGTTGTTGTTGTTGTTTCACCCTGGAAGGAACTAAACATTGAATTATATATTAATTCCAATTTCAATTAATCATAATCTAATATAATATTGAGAATATAGCTTCAAGTATTTATTCCCTATTTTCTTCTCTACTATTAAGATAATTTCTTCATTCCTTTAAGATATCATCAGCCTTGGAACTCAAGTTCATCACTATCCTCCGACTCCTTGATTAAAGGGTGGGTCATGAAATCCAGTTATCCATTTAAGGAGAAATCACAACTCACACTTTTCATCATCTCATATCTGACTGTACTACTTTGGGACTTAACTAACTCACACCACCATTTCCTTTCATCAGGTATCTTTTTCCACTGCCTCCTCCATTTTTTGGCTTTCTTTAATAATTTGGCTTTTCTTATTAAGCTGTAAGGTATATGTGGGCATGAACTTTTTCCTTCCTTCCTTCCTTCCTTCCTTCCTTCCTTCCTTCCTTCCTTCCTTCCTTCCTTCCTTCCTTCCTTCCTTCCTTCTTTCTTTTTCTTTCTTTCTTTCTTGCTCTCTCTTGCTCTCTCTCTCTTTCTTTCTTTCTTCCTTCCTTCCTTCCTTCCTTGCTTCCTTCCTTCCTTCCTTCCTTCCTTTCTTCCTTTCTTTCTTCCTTCCTTCCTTTCTTCCTTTCTTCCTTTCTTTTTTCTTTCTTCCTTTCTTCCTTTCTTCCTTCCTTCCTTTCTTCCTTTCTTTGCTCTTTCTTTCTTTCTTTCTTTCTTTCTTTCTTTCTTTCTTTTCTTTCTTTCTTTCTTTCTCTTCTTTCTTTCTTTTCTTTCTTTCTTTCTTTCTTTTCTTTCTTTCTTTCTCTTTCTTTCTTTCTTTCTCTCTCTTTCCTTCATTTTTGGACTCCTAAGGCTTAGAAAAGTACTCCACATATGGTAGGTATTTCATAATAGTTATTTTCTATTGACTATTTGATTATGACAGCTCACTTTCTCCCCCTCCTGCCAACAAACACAAATGCTTGTCCATCTTCAACCTTATATTCTTGTCTTTGGGGGCTATCATTCTGGGTGAGGTGAAGTGGGTAGCAGAGAAGCCAGCTATTACCTATTGATTTCCTCCGGATCACATTTTTCTTAGAAATTGAATCTATGTAGTTAACATACTTATTTTTTTTTTAATTTAATCCTCAAAACTGAATAGATATTTACAAGAAAGAATAAAGTTACTGAATAGAATAGAAGTTATATTGTTAGAAGATAGAACCCAAATATGTTTTTTACGTTGTAATTAGATTAAGACAAGATAAAGTATAATTGATTAATAGAATATTATGTAAAGAAAGTAGTAAAGCTGGTATTGCAGGAGGAAATTATACAGTAATTCTAAGCAAGGGAGAAAGGAATTTAGATTTTATGTGTCAGGAAAACAGAACTATTACAATTATAACAGCAGACCCTTAAAGAAGAATTAATGTTTCTCAAAGCGATTGACATGAGCCATTCTTCTTTATGATGGTGCATGAGAAAAACAATATAAACATTATGACACTTTTGCAGATGAAGAAACTGAGCACAGAGATTAATTGACTTCTTCAAATCCATTTGCTCATTAACTAGTATGGGAAGTCGTGTTCAAGAATTTTGCCTACAGATCGATTGACTGAGCTACAAAATCACATCTCCATGAGTCAAGGAGCAAGTTTGGAACAATATGATATGAGGAGAAAAGCAGAAAAAGCTTAGGATTCAGGTCAGATTTGACCACAACGTCTAAGGTGAGATTAATAGGTCCCACCTATCCATTTCCAACATGTGAACCTTCTGATTAATGACTATTTTTTTAAGATTTTTTTTTTTTGCTTTCTACTCTCATCTTAGATGAAAATGTCTACTTAATGAAGTTTTTAATATCTGAAATCCCAGGAATTTGCCAGCGATCTAAGAGCACAACATTTGGAATAACAGGTTTTCTGTGAAAGCAGACCAATAATGAATGCTTGAGGAGAAGCAGAGGTGATATTATCCATCCATCCATGTACTTTTTTTTAAGAGCTCCACCGTGGGGGGGGAGGAGCCAAGAAAGTGGAGTAGAATGACTCACGTACGCTAGCTCTGAACCCACAACTCATAAATTTTCTGTGAAAAGAACTGCCCACAAATTCTGGAGCAGTACAAGCCACACAGAAACACAGTGGAAGACATTTCCATTCCAGAGTGCCCTGAAAAACTGACCACAAAGGGCCGTCGCTCTCTGGACAGCAGAGTCCACCCCTTCACTGCCCTGGCCACGTGGCCCCAGAGGAGCAGATCCGAGCAGGCTTCACGGATGGAACCTCTGGGGGCTGTGAAGGTTCCTCCAGCCACAGGCAGTACAGGTCAGTGAGAGAGACTTCTGGGCTGGTCCAGAGGAGAGCTGGTGTCTCCATTGGGAGGCAGTGGCAGAGGAAGCGGCTGCCAGTTACTCCTGGAGCAGACAGGAACTCCGCTCCATTACTGAAGGTCTCCGCATAAACCCCCATGAGGGAATTGAACCTGGGTGGCAGCCCTGCCCCAACCTGAGCACAAGTATTTAAGCTCACATTGAATAGCAGCCCCGCCCACCACTGAAAACCCTGAGGCTGGGAAGTAACATTTGAATCTCAGACCCCAAGCACTAGCTGGGCAGATCTAGGCGGGGGTGGAGAGGAATCTAAGAAGTCAAGTAACTGGATGGGAAAATGCCCAGAAAAGAGAAGAAAAATAAGACCATATAAGGCTACTCTCTTGGAGAACAGATGATGTTTCCTCCTTTCATTTCCAATGGGGAGGAACAATGCTTACCATCAAGGAAAGACGTGGAGGCCGGGGCCTCTGTATCCCAGACATCCGACGTGGATGTCCGATGGGCTCAGGCCATGGAAGAGACCAAAAAGGATTTTGAAAATCAAGTTAGACAGGTGGAGGAAAAACTGGGAAGAGAAATGAGAGAGATGCACGAAAAGCATGAAAATGCGTCAATACCTTGCTAAAGGAGACCCAAAGAAATGCTGAAGAAAATAACACCTTGAAAAATAGGCTAACTCAATTGGCAAAAGGGGTTCAAAAAGCCAATGAGGAGAAGAATGCTTTCAAAAGCAGAATTAGTCAAATGGAAAAAAAGGTTCAAAAGCTCACTGAAGAAAATAGTTCTCTGAAAATTAGAATGGAACAGATGGAGGCTAATGACTTTACGAGAAACCAAGAAATCACCAAACAAAACCAAAAGAATGAAAAAAATGGAAGAGAATGTGAAATATCTCATGGGAAAAACAACTGACCTGGAAAATAGATCCAGGAGAGACAATTTAAAAATTATGGGACTACCTGAAAGTCATGATCAAAAAAAGAGCCTAGATATCATCTTCCATGAAATTTTCGAGGGAAACTGCCCTGATATTCTACAACCAGAGGGCAAAATAAGTATTCAAGGATTGCAAAGATCACCATCTGAAAGAGATCCAAAAAGAGAAACTCCTAGGAACATTGTGGCCAAATTCCAGAATTCCCAGGTCAAGGAGAAAATATTGCAAGCAGCTAGAAAGAAACAATTCCAGTATTGTGGAAATAGAATCAGGATAACACAAGATGTAGCAGTTTCTACATTAAGGGATCAAAGTGTGTGGAATGGGATATTCCAGAAGTCCAAGAAACTAGGACTCAAACCAAGTATCACCTACCCAGCAAAACTGGGTATAATACTTCAGGGGAAAATATGGTCTTTCAATGAAACAGAGAACTTTCAAGCATTCTTGATGAAAAGACCAGAGCTGAAAAGAAAATTTGACTTTCAAACACAAGAATGAGAAGAAGCATGAAAAAGTGAACAGGAAAGAGAAGTCGTAAGGGACTTACCAGAGTTGAACTGTTTACATTCCTACATGGAAAGACAATATTTGGAACTCTTAAAACTTTTCAGTGTCTGGGTAGTTGGTGGGACCACACACACACATACACACACACATATGCACATACACACATATACACACGTGCATGCGCACATACATACACACATGCATGCACATACTGAGACAGAGAGTACTGGGTGAATTGAATAGCATGGATCATATCTTTTTTTTTATTTAATATTTTACAATCATTTTCAAAAAATTTTGGGTTCCAAATTTTCTCCCCTTTTTACCCCTCCCCCCCACCCCAATACCCCAAGCAATCTAATTTTCCCTATCTACAATCTGCCCTCTCTTCTGTCATCCCTCCCTTCTCTTGTCTCCATCTTCTCTTTTCTCCTGTAGGGCCAGATGCCTTTCTATTCCTCATTAACTGTATGTCTTCTTTACTAGTAGCAACAACAATACTAAACAGTTGTTCCTAAAACTAGGAGTTCCAAATTCTCCCCATCCCTCCCTACCCACCCATTCCCTTTGGGAAGGCAGGCAATTCAATACAGGCCATATCTGTGTAATTTTGCAAATGTCTTCCCTGATAATCGTGTTGTATAAGACTAACTGAAATACCCTCCATCCTACCCTGCCCCTCATTGTTTCTCTTCTGTCTTTTGATCCTGTCCCTCCCCAAGTATTGACTTCAAACTGCTCCCTCCTCCCTTTGCCCTTCCTTCCATCATCCCCCCCCTTGCTTATCTCCTTCCCCACCACTTTCCTATACTGTAAGATAGGTTTTCATACCAAAATGAGTGTTCATTGTATTCCTTTCTTTACTCATATGTGATGAGGGTAAACTAATTGCTTTTTTTTTCTCAACTCTCCTCTTTTTCCCTCCACTAAGAAGTCTCCTACTTGCCTCTTAAATCCCCATTCCATTTCATCCTCTTTCCTCCCACTACATTTCTCTCTCACCATTTACCTTAATTTCTTTTAAGATAAGGTCCCGTTCTATTCAATTCACTCTGTGCTCTCTGTCTCTATGTGTGTGTATGTGTGTGCGCATGCATGCATGTACATGTGTGTGTGTGGTCCCACCAACTACCCAGATACTGAAAAGTTCTAAGAGTTACAAATATTGTCTCTCCATGTAGAAATGTAAACAGTTCACTTTTGGTAAGTCCCTTAAGACTTCTCTTTGCTGTTTACTTTTTCATGCTTCTTCTCATTCTTGTGTTTGAAAGTCAAATTTTCTTTTCAGGTCTGGTCTTTTCATCAAGAATGATTGAAAGTCCTCTGTTTCATTGAAAGACCATATTTTCCCTTGAAGTATTATGCTCAGTTTAGCTGGGTAGGTGATTCTTGGTTTGAGTCCTAGTTCCTTTGACTTCTGGAATATCCTATTCCATGCCCTTCGATCCCTTATTGTAGAAGCTGCTAGATCTTGAGTTATCCTGATTGTATTTCCACAGTACTGGAATTGTTTCTTTCTAGCTGCTTGCAAGATTTTCTCCTTAAGCTGGGAGTTCTGGAATTTGGCCACAATGTTCCTAGGAGTTTCTCTTTTTGGATCTCTTTCAGGTGGTGATCGATGGATTCTTTCAATACTTATTTTGCCCTCTGGTTCTAGAATGTCAGGGCAGTTTTCCTTGATAATTTCATGGAAGATGATATCTAGGCTCTTTTTTTGATCATGGCTTTCAGGTAGTCCCATAATTTTAAAATTGTCTCTCCTGGATCTATTTTCCAGGTCAGTTCTTTTTCCAATGAGATATTTCACATTATGTTCCATTTTTTCATTCTTGTGGTTTTGTTTGGTGATTTCTTGGTTTCTCGTAAAGTCATTAGACTCCATCTGTTCCATTCTAATTTTGAGAGAACTATTAAATTCAGTGAGCTTTTGAACCTCTTTTTCCATTTGGCTAATTCTGCTTTTGAAAGCATTCTTCTCCTCATTGGCTTTTTGAACCTCTTTTGCCAATTGAGTGAGCCTATTCTTCAAGGTGTTATTTTCTTCAGCATTTTTTTTGGGTCTCCTTAACCAAGGTATTGACCCGTTTTTCATACTTTCCTTGCATCTCTCTCATTTCTCTTCCCAGTTTTTCCTCCACCTGTCTAATTTGCTTTTCAAAATCTTTTTTGAGCTCTTCCAAGACCTGAGCCCACCCGACATCCCCCTGGGGTGTCTGGGGTGCTGAGGCCCCACCCTCCACGTTTTTCCTGATGGCAAGAATATTTCCTCATCCTCGTCAGATCCGAATGTCGGGATCATTTGCATTTGTTGGAAAAAATTCTCTGTAGTCTTATTTTTCTTCCTTTTTCTAGGCATTTTCCTAGCCGGTTACTTGACTTCTGAGATTCCTGTCCACCCCCGCCTAGATCCGCCCAGCTAGCGCTTGGGCTCTGAGGTTCAAATGGGCTTTCCTCAGCAAGTTTTAGTTCTGGTGCTGGGGTGGGGGCAGGGCCACCTCCCAGGCTCAGTTCCCTCAGGGGCTTTCTGCAGCGGCCTTCAGTAAAACAGCGGGGTGGGGCAGGGCCGTCTCCCAGGCTCAGCTCCCTCAGGTTGTTTATGCAGAGACCTTCCGTAATGAGGATCCTGCCTACTGCTGGGGGAGTGTGGGCCACCTCTGCTGCTGCCTCCGCTGCCGCCCACGCCTCTGCTACCACCGCTTCCTCCCGAGGGGGCCCGAGGCACGGAGACACTCAGCTCCCCTCCTGCAGCCCAGCCTCTCTCACTGACCTGTAACTTCTGTGGGCGGAAGGACTTTCCTGGCTGCTGGAGCTTCCGTCCCTGAAGCCTGCTCGGGTCAGCTTCTCTGGGGCCGCGGCCAGGGCAGCGCTGGGGGTGGGGTCCACTTTCCGAGGCACAACGGACCCTGGGGACGGGTCTCCAGGGCTCTCTGGCACGGAAATCTCTTCCACTCCGTTTCTGTACCCCTTTCAGTGGTCCAGAAGTTATACGGATCTCTTTTTACATTAATTCTATGGGTTGTGGGTTGGAGCTCGTAAACTTGTGTCCTTCTACTCCGCCATCTTGGCTCTGCCCCATGGATCATATCTTAAAAGCAATTAAGGTAAACGATGAGAGAGAAATGTAGTGGGAGGAGAAAGGGTGAAATAGAATAGGGTAAATTATCTCTCATTCAAGAGGCAAGCAGGAGACTTTTTAGTGGAGGGAAAAAGAGTGGAGCTGGGAAAAAAAAAAAAAAACCATGAAGTTTACCCTCATCCCTTTCGACTAAAGGAAGGAATAAAATGCACACTCATTTTGGTATGAAAACCTGTCTTACAATACAGGAAAGTGGGGGAGAAGAAGATAAGCAGGGTGGCGGGGGATGATGGAAGGGAGGGCAATGGGAGGAGGGAGCAATTTGAAGTCAACCTGCAGAGAGGGACAGGATCAAAAGACAGAATAGAAACAATGGCGGGCAGGATAGGATGGACGGAAATAGATTTAGTCTTACACCACATGACTATTATCGAAGTCATCTGCAATACATTTAATGGGGAATACAAAGTCATCTGGCCCTACAGGCCAAAAAGAAGATGGGGACAAGAGAAGGGAGGGATGATAGAAGAGAGGGCAGATTGGTGATAGGGAAAATTGGAATGCTCGGTGTATTGGGGTGGGAGAGGGGATAAATGGATAGAAAATTTGAAACCCAAAATTTTGTGAAAATGAATGTAAGAAGTTAAATAAATAAATTTATATTTAAAAAAAAGAGCTCCATCCTGTTGGTGCCTTTCACCACCCTTTAATTTACCTAGGAATTCCTACACATTATAGCTTCCAAATGGCAGTCTTCACAAAAACACTTATGCAGACACATACAAATAGATGCACACATACATAAGGGTGCACATGCATACACATGTATGTATGTATGAGTGTCTATGTGTATACACATTTCCTGCTTGTCTCTCTCCATCTTACTGAACTTGGTTTCCATGCTCGATTATTGGCTACGTAAGTTGGTAAGCTAATATGACCTAAGATTTATAGATGGTAATGAATTATTTTGTAATTCTTTTCAGATGACATCACTTTAATGTGGATTTTGAATGTGTTCCTCAAGTAGCTGGTAATGAAATTCTGGAGTCAGGAATATATTAGTTCAATCTGGCCTTACATATTTATTAGATACATGTCCCTGGGGTATATCACTTGTTTGTCTTAGTTTTCTCAATCGCAAATTTCAGGGACTTGGGGAATCACATCTAAACTGCAGGTTTGTTGTGATTCAATATTTATAAAAATCACTTAACTCAGTTCGTAGTACATAGTATATACTATAAAAGTGCTTATTCCTTTCTCCTTCCCCTCCATCTTCCCCGCTTCCCTGTCCTGATAGCTTTCTATTTTTAGAGTTAATTACAATTAGTTATTTGAGGACCACTGACATGTTCAGGATAAAAACATCATTTTATGTTATGGGATTTTTGCTTCTGATGCAATTATTTTCATGTAAGTGCCCTCCTCTGTGCACACTTAAGATCACTTCAATTTTGTTGTTTTGATTGCTCAATCATTTTCAGTTTTATTCCCCCATTCGGGACCCCATTTGGGGTTTTCATTGCAAAGGCACTGGAGTGGTTTGCAATTGTTTTCTCCAGATCATTATATAGATGAGGAAATTGAGGCCAGAATGGTACTTTGTCACCTTAGTCAACTGATGAAAGATTTTTAGATCTTTATTTATTAATAAAAATGTTGCAGATAGTAGTGTAATGTGAGATCTCTAGGGTAAATTCCATTAAAGTGTATATTAAATTCAATAGACTAGTAGTGTACAAAGCAAAATCCTACAAATTGCATTGAGCTAAAATGCCTCCACAAATTGATGCTTATATAGAAGTAACTAAATACAGTTGAAATAAAATGTTATAATTTTCTGATTTGCAACTTTTTCAACCTGTTTAATTTAATAAACATTTCTGAAGTGACTACTGTGCTAAAATGTTGAAAATTTAAAAATGAAAAATAATCCAATTATGCTCAGGAAAGTCAAAAGGCAATAGATTGTACAGGTCAAATAACATGAAATCTAGACAACATGTCCTTCTCTCAAAAAGACCTTACAAAGATTCCTTGTGGTACAGCAAAAACTGAAAGTTTAAATAATTTCAAATTTCTTCCACAGTCTTATACATTAAGATGGAGTATTAGCTATGTGACCTTGAGCAAATTTTTTATTTCTCTGGCTCTCAAGATTTCTCCTCTGTAAAATGTGGATATAGTACTAAATGATCTCCCTTAAATTTAACATTGTATTAATTTATAGTTATTAATTAAAATAATTTAAAATATAATAAATATGTTCTGGATCATGAGTTTAACAAAATTTATTTCTAATAAAGGGTAGAATTTGTATATTAACTCCTTCTTAAATGTTATCTCTGAGTCACCGACTTTCATAGTAAATCAAACTTTTCAAGGAAGGTGTAACATTGGAAGAAATAAGCATTGACTCTAAGACCTGCTCCCTTTTCCGTGATGGATTGTCCTTCTAAATAATTGCTGAAATATATGGCTGTATCCAGACTATGATTATGGGAAGACTGGGGGATATCTTTCCCCGCTCTACCTTGCAGACACCAATCCATAGAATTGACACTTCTCCAGTGGCTCCAGTTTCACTCTTAGTGAAAACTGTAAATCACTTTGGGATAAAACATAATGAAAATAGGTGGTTTGTTGAGAGTGGGGAGGTTTATTGCCAAGGCAATATTCAGAGTATTAGTAATGACTGTAATGTACCAGCATAGCTCTCAATTACAAAATATAACATACTACCCATATAGAGGACAAAAGAAAAACATTTATTCAGACACCAGAAAGGCAAATCCCAAAACCAGAAAGCCAAATTAGTTATAGTAACGAAGAAGTAAATTCATATTATCACTCTAAGGGAAAAAACGTTCTTTCATAGCCTCCCCCACTCTTTCTGAGGACTTCCCACAAAAAAATCTAAGGAGCCTAGCTATGCTTCCTTACTTGTGTCTTTCCCAGCTCTGACTAGCCCTATTAACTTCCTCTCAGCTCTGTTCCAACCTTCCTGTTCTACCCATCAGCAAACTCCTCCCACCATATGTGACTTAGGGTTCCATATGATTTAGGCAAATCACTTGGATCAATTAAAGAATAGCATTTAAATTATCATTATAGGAGGCAATGTGATGCTATAAAAAATTGTAAAATCACACCACAATCAAAATTAGAAAAAAGTCCATATAATGTCAGAGTTGTTTTCTCTTTTCCATGGCAGTTGCCAGAGAATAGATTATGAAACTGATAGATGGTCCTGGATGGAAACAATTTTGAATTTCCTTTATCAAGAAAGATTTAAGGGGAGGGCCCCGGGAAGCCTGAGACAGCAAGAGGAGGAATCAGCAGAGCTGCAGTCCAGGGTGAGAGACCAGCAGAGCTGAGCAAGTGAGAGTCACTGAGCACCAGATATCAGCGCAGCAGCTACTGACACTTTCAGCCGACAGATTAATCGTCTGTAAATCACTTGCTTGAACTTCTGAGGGCCAGGATTGGGGAATGATCAGTAAATGCTCTCTCCTCCCCCCTTGATGACCTTGAAAGAACCACAAAAAATTCTGCAGAAAAATCCTGGATCAGCGGAAAGAGCAGAGGGGGAAATAGTCTCATAATACCTGAGGCTAGGAAAATAGCTAAGGGGGATTCCTCCTACTTTGGTGGAGGCAAATAAGAAGGAAAGGGTCCCCAGGCGAGAGGAAACATGCACTAGGACCCAGACAAGCCTCAATGCCAGGAAAGGAGCCCCAGGAGGAGTGGAAACTCGCACTAGGATCTAGGAGTGGCTCAGCTCTCCAGGGGAAAAGGGGAGACAATAGGGCAACTGGGATCACCATCCCCTGGGCTTGCCTTTGCCACCCTTCAGCTGAGGAGATCTCCTGTAACCAAACCACCCCTCCTCCACACTTAACAAGCTAACCCCAGGGATGACCAGGGAAACACAAAACAAAATCCTGCTCTTAGTTTTTTTACACAAGTCAGCTCAACACTAAGGTCTTCAGCTTCTAAATGAAAGAACCAGAAGCCACAACACACAATCACCATCATGAACAAGGAAAAGCAAAAGAAGAGCGAATAAACTATAGAATCTTTCTATGGGGACAAAGACCAAAACACAAACACCAAAGAGGTTACTGAAATTTCAGAAAGGACTAAGAACCGATCCTATGCACAAACAGCTCTCCTGGAACAGCTATAGAAGGAAATAGAAGAAAACCTGGCCAATGATTTTAAATGCATAAAAAAAAGAATTCACCAATGAGAACATCTCTCTGAAAAGGGAAAGTGAACAAATGGAAAAGGAAGTACAAAAATTAATTGGATAAAATAATTATTCTAAAGGATCAATTGGATAGATGGAGATGGAGGCCCAAAACCTAACTAGGAAAATTGGACAAATGGGAAAGGAAGTACAAATATTAACTGGAGAAAATAATTCGTTATAAGGAAATCTTGGAGAGATGGTAAAGGAGATGCAAAACTTAACTGAAGAAAATAATTTGATAAAGATTAGAACTGGGCAAGTAGAAATGAAGGACTCTTTGAGAAAGCAGGAATCAGTCAAACATAATCTAAAGAATGAAGATACAAGAAAATGGAAAATATCTAATTGGAAAAAGAACTGATCTGCAAAATGGATCCAGGACAGATAATTTAAGAATTATTGGCCTGCCAGAAAGCCATGATGAAAAAGAGAGCCTGGACAACATCTTCCAGAAAATCATCAAGGAAAACTGCCCAGAAGTACTAGAGCCAGAGGGAAAAATAGTCATTGAAAGATTATACTGTTCACCTCCTGAAAAAGATCCCAAACTCAAAACCCCAAGAAATATCGTTACCAATTTCCAGAACTATCAAATGAAGGAGAAAATAATACAGGCACCCAAAAAATAAACCATTCAAATATCGAGGAGCTACAGTCAGGATCACAGAAGACCTTTCAGCTTCTACTTTAAAAGATACAGGAAATTGGAATAAAATATTCCATAAGGCAAAGGAGCTGGGACTACAACCAAGGATCAACTACCCAGCAAAGTTCAGCATAACAAATCAGGGAAGGAGATGGCCATTCAGTGAAGTAAGGGATTTCCGGACCTTCCTGACAAAAACATCAGAACTTAAAAGAAAACTCGATCTTCAAACACAGGTCTCAAGAGAGGCACAAAAAGGTAAACAGGGGAAAAACACAAAACCAAAAACCAAAAACTTGTTGCTCAATATGGGCAAACTTTTTACCTCCCCATAAGGGGAGATGATACCTATTAATCTTGAGAATTGTGCGTCTATTATGAAATATTAAAGGGATACACATAGAGGGAATGGGTATAAATTGAATGATGTCATGTTAAAAATGTAATTTAAGTATGTGAATGAATTTTAACAGGAAGTGTGAAAAGGAGAAGAAGAAAATGTTAAATTATATGACGGGAAGAAGTACAAAATGAAAGTAGAGGAAAAGAGAGGAGGGAGATGAGCATTGTTTGAGAGATACTCTCATCAGATTTGTTTCAAAGAGGGAACAATAAATTTAAGGATATAATTCTAATTAACTCCACAGGCAGTAGGAGGGGAAGGAGAAGGAAATTGGGGGAAGGCTAAAAGGGAGGGAAGAAGCAGTTAGGATAAAGGGGACTAAAAGGGAGGGAGAGCTAAAGGAAGGAAGGGAAGGCTGCAGGATTTGATGGTGAAAATTAAAACCTATTGAGGAAGGAAAGGGAGACAGCGGAGTTAAAAGCACAAATGTTGGGAAAGAAAGAGGAGGGAAATACAGAGACTGCAATCATAACTGTGGATATGAATGGAATGAACTCTCCCATAAAAAGGAGATGGATGGCAGAATGGATTAAAAGCCATAATCCAACAATAAGTTGCTTACAAGAAATACATTTGAAATGGGGGGGATATACACAGGATAAATTTCAAAAGTTGGAAAAGAATATATTGTGCTTCAGCTGCTGTAAGAAAAGCAGGAGTAGCATTCCTAATCTCAGACAAAGCAAAAGTAGAAATAGAAATAATCAAAAGAGATAAGGAAGGAAGAAAATATCCTGCTGAAAGATACCATAGAAAACAAAGCAATATCATTACAAAACATGCATGCTCCAAGTGGTATAGCATCCAAATTCTTAGAGGAGAGGTTGGGGGAGTTGAAGGAAGAAATCGACAGCAAAACTCCACTAGCATGGAACCTCAGTCTCCCCATCTCAGAACTTGACAAGTCTAACCTCAAAATAAACAAGAAAGAGTTTAAGAAGGCAAATAAAACTCTAGATAAGGTAGATATGACAGTCCACTGGGGAAAACTGAAAGGGAATAGGAAGGAATATATACCTTTTTCTCAGGGGCACATGGCACATATAGAAAAGCTGACAATGTCCTAGGACATAAAAACCTCACAACCCAGTGCAGAAATGTGGAGATAATTAAGACATCCTATTTAGATCATGATGCAATAAACATTTGTAGTAAAGGCCATGGAAAGATAAACCAAAAATCAATTGGAAACTAAATAATCCAATCTTAAAAAAAGGAGTGTGCTAAACAACAAATCATAGAAACGATCAAAAACTTCATTCAAAAGAAAGTCAACAATGAGATAACTTACCAAATCTTATTGGATACTACAAAAACAGTTCTTTGGGGAAATTTTATATCTTTGAATGCCTACGTAAATAAAATAGAAAAAGAGGAGATCAATGACTTGGGCATGCAGCTGAAAACGTGAGAAAAAGAACAAATTTAAAATGCCCAAGTAAACAACAAATTAGAAATACTGAAAACCAAAGAAGAGATTAATAAAATTAGAAATTAAGAAAGCTAATGAATTAATAAATAAAACCAATAGCTCCTTTTATGCAAAACTAATATAATTGATAAAACTTTGGTTCAATTGATTAAAAAAAAAGAAGAAAATCAAATTACTAATATCAGAAATGAAAGGGATGAACTCACCTCTAATGAGAAGGAAATTAAAACAATAAGTAGAACTTCCTTTGCCCAATCTAATGTCCACAAATTCAATGATCTAAATGAGATGGATTTGTACTTAAAAAAATAAAAATTGCACAGATTAACAGAAAATGAATTTGAATACTTAATCCCATCTCAGAAAAAGAAATTGAAGAAGCCATCATTGAACTCCCTAGCAAAAAATCTCCAGGGCCAGATGGATTTACAAGTGAATTCTATCAAACGTTTTCTTCCAATACTTTATAGACAATTTCTGAAAATTAAAAAGTAGTCCTCCCAATTCCTTCTATGATAAAAATATTGTTTTGATACCTAAACCAGGAAGAGACAAAATAGAGAAAGAAAATTATAGACCAATTTCCCTAATGAATATAGATGCAAAAATTTTAAACAAGATTTTAGCAAAACGAATACAGCATCTTATTACTAAAATAATATATTATGGAGGAAGAGTCAAGATGGCGAAGTAGAAAGACTCATGTATGCTAGCTCCGAACCCACAGCCCATATATTTCCTGCAAAAAGAACTCCCCACAAATTCTGGAGCACTGCAAGGCGCGCAGAAACACACTGGAAAAGATCTCCACTCCAGAGAACCCTGGAGAGCCGGCCCAAGGGGTCCATCGCACTCTGGACAGCAGAATGCACCCCTGTGCTGCCTGGGCCATGGGGCCCCAGAGGAGCAGATCCGAGTAGGCTTCAGGGAAGGAATCTCCAGCAGTCACGAAGGTCCCTCTGCCCACAGACGCTCCAGGTCAGTGAGAGACTTCTGGGCTGGCCGAGATGGAAACAGGGTGTATTCATGGCTCGGGCCCCCTCAGGAGACAGTAGCAGATGCAGCAGCTGAGGCAGTGGTGGCCCAGGACTCCCAGAGTAAGCAAGAGCTCCATTACCAAAGGCCTCTGTATAAACCGCCTGAGGGAACTGAGCCTGGGAGACAGCCCTGCCCCCACCAGCTCCATTACTGAAGGTCTCTGCATAAAGCCCCTGAGGGAACTGAGCCTGGGAGACGGCCTTGCCCCCACCTGCTCCATTACTGAAGGTCTCTGCATAAAGCCCCTGAGGGAACTGAGCCTGGGAGGCGGCTCTGCCCCCACCCGAGCAGCAGAACTTAAGCTCACATTGAATAGCAGCCACGCCTGCCACGGAAAGCCCATTTGAATCTCAGACGCCAAGTACTAGCTGGGCGGATCTAGGCAGGGGTGGACAGGAATCTCAGAAGTCATTTAACTGGCTGGGAAAATGCCCAGAAAAGGGAAGAAAAATAAGACTATGGAAAGCTAATTTGATGGGGTACAGATGTTTCTGCCTTTCAATTCTGATGACGAGGAACAATTCTTACCATCAGGGAAAGACGTGGAGGCCGGGGCCTCTGTATCCCAGGCAACAAAGATGGATGTACAATGGGCTCAGGCCATGGAAGAGATCGAAAATGATTTTGAAAATCAAGTTACACAGGTGGAGGAAAAACTGGGAAGAGAAATGAGAGAGATGAAAGAAAATTATGAAAACGGGTCAATACCTTGCTAAAGGAGACCCAAAAAAATGCTGAATAAAATAACACCTTGAAAAATAGGCTAACTCAATTGGCAAAGGAGGTTCAAAAAGCCAAAGAGCAGAATAATGCTTTCAAAAGCAGAATTAGCCAAATAGAAAAATAGCTTCAAAAGTTCACTGAAGAGAATAGTTCTCTCAAAATTAGAATGGAACAGATGTAGTCTAATGACTTTCTGAGAACCGAAGAAATCACAAAACAAAACCAAAAGAATGAAAAAAATGGAAGAGAATGTGAAATATCTCACTGGAAAAACAACTGAACTGGAAAATAGATCCAGGAAAGAAAATTTAAACATTATGGGACTACCTGAAAGTCATGATCAAAAAAAGAGCCTAGACATCATCTTCCATGACATTATCGAGGAAAACTGCCCTGATATTCTACAACCAGAGGGCAAAATAAGTATTGAAAGAATCCATCGATCACCACCTGAAAGAGATCCAAAAAAGAAACTCCTAGGAACATTGTGGCCAAATTCCAGAATTCCCAGGTCCGGGAGAAAATATTGCAAGTACCTAGAAAGAAACAATTCCAGTATTGTGGAAATGAAATCAGGAGATCTAGCGGCTTCTACATTAAGGGATTAAAGGGCATGGAATAGGATATTCCAAAAGTCAAAGGAACTAGGACTACAACCAAGAATCACCTACCCAGCAAAACTGAGTATAATACTTCAGGGGAAAATATGGTCTTTCAATGAAACAGAGGACTTTCAAGAATTCTTGATGAAAAGACCAGAGCTGAAAAGAAAATTTGACTTTCAAACACAAGAATGAGAAGAAGCATGTAAAAGCAAGCAGCAAGGAGAAGCCATAAGGGACTTGCCAAAAGTGAACTGTTTACATTCCTACATGGAAGGACAATATTTGTAACTCTTAAAACTTTTCAGTATCTGGGTAGTTGGTGGGACCACACACAGAAACACACAAACACACCCACGTACACACGTGCACGCACACACATACACACATGCATGCACATACAGAGACAGAGAGCACAGAGTGAATTTAATAGGATAGGACCATATCTTAAAAAAAATTAAGGTAAATGGTGAGAGAGAAATGTAGTGGGAGAAGAGAGGGTGAAATGTAGTGGGGTAAATTATATCTCATTCAAGAGGCAAGCAGGAGACTTTTTAATGGAGGGAAAAAGAGGAGAGCTGAGAAAAAAACAAGAAGTTTACCCTCATCACATTCAACTATACAGTTAGTCTTACACAACACTACTATTATCGAAATCATTTGCAAAACTACACAGATAGAGGCTGTATTGAATTGCCTGCCTTCCCAAAGGGAATGGGTGGGGAGGGAGGGATAGGGAGAATTTGGAACTCAAAGTTTTGGGAACAACTTTTGAGTATTGTTCTTGCTACTAGGAAATAACAAATACAGTTAATGGAGAATAGAAAGTCATCTGGTCCTACAGGACAAAAGAGAAGATGGGAATAAGAGAAGGGAGGAATGATAGAAGAGAGGGCAGATTGGTGATAGGGAAAATTAGATTGCTCGGTGTATTGGGGTGCCGGGAGGGGATAAAAGGGGAGAAAATTTGGAATCCAAAATTTTGTGAAAATGAATGTAAAAAGTTAAATAAATAAATTTTTATTAAAAAAAATATTTCTTATTTTTTTCTTTGAATTAAATCACCTTCTTTCTTATTTCTATTCACATCTGAGAAAAACATTCAATAGCTATTTTTTGGATCAGGGTTTGGACAATTCCTTTGACACTGAATACCATGCTACCATATAAGTATATATAATGGGCTCTTAGATGGGTGATATTCCCCCAAAATGAATACATACTGCATTTTAAAACTAATCAATTACTGGAATATCTGGCTGTTTCTTCCCTTCCTGGTTTTAGGAAAAAAAGAAACCAGTATGAATACACATTCTAAGATAATAGGAATTGTATATGTTTTGTTTTTCCTTCCAAGATCATTTGAAAAGTATGTTTTAAAAACTTTGTATTTACGATTTAAAATATTTATCATAAAATTGTTTTAATAAAAGTTACTAAATATTGGGAATACAAACAGAAAAGCAAGCTATTACCTCTTCCAAAACAGTGCATATTTTAATTGGAGATGAATATGAGTTTCATTGCAAGTCAGATGGAAAGGATTATTATACTCCTACTATTAGCAATGTAGGGATAATGAATCTTCTTTAATGTAATTTCCATTGATAAAACTCTATCTATCTCCACTGATAAAACTATTTCTATTTCTGATGTGCCAAGTACATGGTGCCAAGCAGTAAGAATTACCTTCAGTGAGTTCACATGTTATTTGGGGACACAACAAGCATAGAGTTTTGTAGCTGTAAGTCATATGGTATTGAGCAATGACACTTATGGACCAGCAGTAAAAACAGATGGCAATCTAAATCTACATGGGAGGGTCACATGTTCTGGACTCTCTTTCTAAATCGGTCGCTCACAAACAGGCCCAATACCCAGAAGCCCCAAACTACTTTACTATTCTTCACACAAGGGGTAACTCTGTGAGAATGGGATACAGATTTTTATTAGTAAAATTTGCAAATCTCCATTGATGCAAATATTCCATTTCTCTTTATCTCCTAATCTCAATTAATGGGGAAAACTAGATTAGTTATTAGAGTTATTTACTAAAGAGACAAAACACAAACTGTAGATAAAAAATAATCTACTCCTCCCCAACGTTTTTGACACAGTGCCCATAATTGCATATAGAGTTCATGGGAAAATGGACTCAAACTGAAGTGACAAAGGAATGAACTTATGGTTCTTTATTTTTGGAAATACTTTTCTCATTACCTTAATTATCTTAATATAGCCCTTGGGAATGATATACCTTTCTTCTGGGATACTTATGGGAATCTGAACACTGACTTTCCCTATCATTTATAAGATGCCTGTGGCTCGTAGAATAGCTGTTAATTGTTCCGAGAGGAAGAGACTTCCAGGAGCCAAGGTGGTGGAATGAGCAGCAAATTGCATCTCTCTTCCATATTTACCTCAAAAAAACATAAAAAATTGCACCCCTAGAACAAATCCTGTAATAGCAGAGCCATCAGAGCAATCTTTTAGCCCAGGAAACTGGGAGTATATATATACATATATATACACACACACACACATACACACACACATATATCTCCCCACACATCCATATATATATATATATATATATATATATATATATATACATACACACATATATATACATATACATATATGTACACACACATATGTGTGTATGTGTGGGTATTTATGTATGTATATATGTATGTGCGTGCATGTATGTATGTGTATATATGTATTCATATATATATGTGTATATATATACATGTATGTATGTATATATCCATCTGACTCAGGTAAAGGTAAGTGCATTCCAGGACAGGAAGTGCCCTTGTAAACCAACAGCAAGCCACATCTAAATAAGTCATTAGGAGATCCTGAGCCCCAGTGTGGTGGAGTAGACAAATGGTAACACCACGACACCCCATCTTACTTAGCCTAGAAATGAGAACCAGTAAACTTCAGCTCAGAGAACCACAAAGTGCATAAGTGCAGCCCTAATTAGGCAGAAATGCTCCAACAGTTGAACTTTCTCACGCTTCAGAGCAGCCCCAAGCTGGCAGCCATCCTCCAGTGGCCAGAGTTCCACATGCTTTGGTGCAGCTGTGGGCAAGAAGGTGTTCTCCAGTGATAACATCTCCATGTCCTTCACAGAAAAATGCAAAATATTCCATCTGACCTCAGCACATGCCAGACAACACCTCTAGGACACAGCTCAGCACCACAAAAGGTGCTATATACCAAACAACCCCAGCTGGCAGCACCTGAAAAACCAGTTTGTGAACAGGATCACAGCCTCTAACACAAGAGGTTTGGGATATTGTCCTCTGTGCTCCAGTAGGCGAGCTCAACTTTTAAAGCTAGTAAATAGGAAAGCAAGTTGAGAAAAAAGCATAAATGAACATTTACAATAGAAAATGACTATGGTGACAGGGAAAATCAAAATATAAATTCAGAAGAAAACAATATTGTGAACATGCCTTTATATGAAAGTACAAACGGTAATATGAAATGTTCCCAGTGTCAAAAACATTCTTGGAAGAGATTAAAAGAATTTCAAAACTCAAACAAGACCAAAGAAAAATAGGGGGAGTGGGGAAAAGGTATGCAAGAAAGGGTCAAATGCTTAGAAAAGGAAGTTTAAAAATTGACTGAACAGATGACTCCTTAAAAAATAAAATTGGCTAAATGTGAAAAAGATCCTTTGAAGAAAATAACTCCTTAAAACATAGATTTGTCCAAATGGAAAAGGAGGTACAAAAATTCACTGAAAATAGGAATTCCTTAAAATATAGAATGGGCCAATTAGAAAAAGAAGTACTAATATCACTGAAGAAAATAATTTCTTAAAAATCAGAATTGTCACAAGGGCAAGTTAATGAATATATGAGACAATAGGAATCAATCAAACAGAATCAAAAGAATGAGAAAGGAGAAGAAACATAGCACGCACTATTGTAAAAGAAAATGATCTGCAAAATTGATCCAGTAGAGATGATTTAAGCATTACTGGGCTCCCTAAAATTCATTATTAGCAAAAGAGAATGAATACCATCTTTGAAGAAATTATTAAGGAAAATTGTCCTGAGATCCCAAAACCAGAGTGTAAAATAGTCATTGAAAGAATCCACCTTTTACCTCCTGAAGGTGATACCAAAATGAAAATGCCAAGGAATTTTGGATCCAAATTCCAAAATTACTAGACCAAGGAGAAAATTCTGCAAGCAGTCAGAAGGAAACAATTTAAATATCATGGAATGAGAGTTCAGATGAAGTGAGACTTCTCACTTTTTACATTTAAGGATGAGGGCCTGGATTATGAAATTCTGGAAGCAAAGGAGCTTGGATTACAACCAAGAATCAAATACCCAGCAAAATTGTGGATAGTCTTTGAGGGCAAATGATGGACATTAAATGAAATAGAGGAATTTAACCATCATGACTAAAAGTTGAACATAAAACTTTATCATCAAATACTATACATAAGAGAATCATACAAATATAAACAGGGGAGGAAAAATGTGTTATTCAGTAAGGTTAAACCACTTACATCCCTACACAGAAAGATGATATTTCTAACTATAAGGAACTGAATAGCTATTAGGGTAGTTAGAAGGAGGATATATCAACACAAGGGATGGGTATAACTACACTTTGATGTGACAATAAAATACTAATTAATTAAAGGGTAAAAAATGAACTGTGAGGAGAAGAGGAGGCAGAGAAGGGTAAATCATATCATGTGAAGGGGTGCAAAGACCTGTTACACTAGAGGAAAATAAGGGAGGGAGCTAATGATTGTTTGAACCTTTGTCTCATCAAATTTGACTCCAAGAGGGAATAACACCCATATTCAGGTGGTTATAGCAATCTTTCTTAGGCTAAAAGGAAGTACTTTTTTCTTTTTTTATTTTTTTCTTAATATAAATTTATTTATTTTACTTTTTACATTCATTTTCACAAAATTTTTGGTTCCAAATTTTCTACCCATTTGTCCCCTCCCCCCACCCCAAAACACCGAGCATTCCAATTTTCCCTATCACCAATCTGCCCTCTCTTCTATCTTCTCTCCCTTCTCTTATCCCCATATTGTCTTTGGCTTGAAGGGCCAGATGACTTTCTATTCCCCATTAACTGTATTTGTTATTTCCTAGTACCAAGAACAATACTCAACAGTTGTTCTAAAACTTTGAGTTCCAAATTCTCCCCATCCCTCCCTCCCCACCCATTCCCTTTGGGAAGGCAGGCAATTTAGTATGGGCCATATCTGTGTAGTTTTGCAAATGACTTCGATAATAGTCATGTTGTGTAAGACTAACTGTATGTCCCTCCATCCTATCCTACCCCCATTGTTTCTATTATGTCTTTTGATCCTGTCCCTCCCCAAGTGTTGACTTCAAATTGCTACCTCTTTCCATTGCCCTACCTTCCATCATCCCCCCACCCTGCTTATCTCCTCCCCCACTTCCCTGTATTGTAAGATAGGACTTCATGCCAAAATGAGTGTGCATTTTATTCCATCTTTTAGTTGAATGTGATGAGGGTAAGCTTCATGTTTTTTTTTTCTCACCTCTCCTCTTTTTCCCTCCACTAAAAAGTCTCCTGCTTGCCTCTTGAATGAGATATAATTTAGCCCATTCTATTTCACCCTCTCTCCTCCCACGACATTTCTCTCTCACTGTTTACCTTAATTTCTTTTAAGATATGGTCCCATCCTATTCAATTCACTCTGTACTTTCTGTCTCTATATGTGCTTGCATGTGTTTTTTGTGTGCGTGCATGCATGTACATGTGCTTGTGCGTGTGTGCCTGTGTATGTGTGTGTGTGTAGTCCCACCAACTACCCAGATACTGAAAAATTTTAAGAGATACAAATATTGTCTTTCCATTTAGGAATGTAAACAGTTCAACTTTGGTAACTCCCTTATGACTTCTTTTTGTTGTTTACTTTTTCATGCTTCTTCTCATTCTTGTGTTTGAAAGTCAAATTTTCTTTTCAGCACTGATCTTTTCATCAAGAATCCTTGAAAGTCCTCTGTTTCATTGAAAGACCATATTTTCCCCTGAAGTATTATACTCAGTTTTGCTGGGTAGGTGATTCTTGGTTTGAGTCCTAGTTCCTTTGACTTCTGGATTATCCTATTCCATACCCTTCAATCCCTTAATGTAGAAGCTGCTAGATCTTGTGTTATCCTGATTGTATTTCCACAATACTGGAATTGTTTCTTTCTAGCTGCTTGCAATATTTTCTCCTTCACCTGGGAATTCTGTAATTTGGCCACAATGTTCCTAGGAGTTTCTGTTTTTGGATCCCTTTCAGGAGGTGATCGATGGATTCTCTCAATACTTATTTTGCCCTCTGGTTGTAGAATATCAGGGCAGTTTTCCTTGATAATTTCATGAAAAATGATGTCTAGGCTCTTTTTTGCTCCCTTCTTGGCCAGCCCGGAAGTGGTAGTCCCATATTTTTTAAATTGTGTCTCTTAGATCTATTTTCCAGGTCAGTTGTTTTTCCAATGAGATATTTGACATTATCTTCTATTTTCTGCTAAATGGCAGTTGAAGGGAAAAAGGGAGAAAAAAATTGAGGGGAGGCTGAAAGAAGGGCAAGTTGAAGGGAACAGCAATAGGGGGAAGGGGAACCAAAAGGGAAAGGAGCTAACCAAAGGGAGTGCAGGTTCAGGGAGGTGATTATCAGCAGCAATACACTAGTGAGAAAGCATAAACAGAGAGAGAATTGTATAAAAAAAGCAGCAAATGAGATGGAGATAAATATACAGTACTCATAACTGAATATAAATGGGATGAGCTGTCCATGAAGTGGAAGTAGGTAGCAGAGTGATTAAAAACAAATATCCTTCAATACGTTGTTTAAAAGAAAGATACTCAAATGAGAGAGACAAATACAGAGTAATGGAAAAGGCTGAATCAGAATACATTATCTTTCAACTGAAGTAAATAAAACAAATAACGTTAGCAATCATGGCCTCAGACAAAGCAAAAGCAAAACTAAGTGTAATTAAAAAGAGATAAGTTAAGGTCATCTCGAGGGAAGGAACCAAGATCGTGGAGGAGAAAGATGGACACATGCTAGCTCCTACCCTACAGCCTATAAAATACCTGTAAAGAAGAACTCTCAACAAATTCAAGAGCACCAGAAGCCACAAAACAACAGAGTCTAGGAGATTTCTATCCCAGAGAGAACTGAAAGACCAACGGGAAAAGTCTATCGTGCACTGGACACGTAGCAGAGCCCAGGCTTGCCTTCACCATGTGGCACCAAAAGGAGCAGATCCGAGCAGACTTCAGGGACAGAATCTCCAGTAGCAGCACAGATTCCCTCAACCCACAGGCGCCAAAGGCAAGTGAGAAGGTCTTTTCGACTGGCTGAGAAGGGAGCATGGTGTCCACATAACTCAGAACACCTCAAGAGGCAGCACCAGACAGGGCTCCCAAAACAAGCAGTAGTCTGCATCCATTGTTGAAGGTTTCATTGTAAACCACCAGAGGAAATTGAACCCTGTATTGTGGCCTTGTCCTAACCTGAGCAGCTGATCTTAATCTCACATTGAATAGCAGCTTTGCCATCACTTAAATCCCCTGAGACTTTGGAGCAGCTCATCTGAATCTCAGTATCCAGTGCTGACTAGGCGCAACTGGAAGTCAGATGGTTGTGGAGAGGGAACTCAGAAGTCAAGTAACTGTCTGGGAAAATACCCAAAAAAGGGGAAAAAATAAGACCATACAAGGTTACTTGCTTGGGGAACAGATGTCCTGCATCCTTTCAGATGGGGAAGAACAAGGCATACTATCAGAGGAAGTCAAGGCCTCTGCCTCCAGGACCTCAAAAAGTAACTAAACTGTGCTCAGGCAATTGAAGATCTTAAAAAAACAAGAGAGCAGCTTATTGAAGGAGAACCAAAAAATGATGAGGAAAATAACTGCTTTAAAAAGAGGCTAACTCAATTGGGAAAAGAGGTCGAAAAAGCCAATGAGGAGAAAGAGGTTTAAAAAGCAGAAGTTTCCAAATGGAGGAGAAGAATCAAAAGCTCAATGAACAAAATAATTTGTTGAGAGAAAGAACTGAGTTCAGGGAAATGAATGACTATGAGTTAAACCAAGCAGTTAGTAAATAAAACCACAAATTTGAAAAAAAAAATGGAAGATAATGTGAAACATCTCATTAGAAAAACAACTCCTCTGGAAAATAGATCCAGGAGAAACAATTTAAAAATTATGGGACTTCCTGAAAGCTACTATCAAAAAAAGAGCCTAGACATTAGCTTCTGTGAAATTATCAAGGAAAACTGCCCTGATGTTCTAGAATCAGAGGGCAAAATAAATATTGAAAGACTTCATAGATCACTTCCTGAAAGAGACCCAAACAGACAAACTCCTAGGAATACTGTGGCCAGATTTCAGAGTTCCCAATCAAGGAGAAAATACTTCATTCAGCTAGAAAGCAAGAATTTGAGTACTGTGGAAATACACTCAGGATAACACAGGATCTGGAAGCTTCAACACTAAGGGATTGAAGGGCTTGGAATGCAATATGTCTGAGGTCAAAGGAACTGGGATTCAAACCAAAAATCACCTGCCCAGCAAATCTGAATATAATAGTTCAAGGGAATAGATGGTCATTCCATGATATAGACGACTTTCAATCATTCATATTGAGAAAAACATCAGACCTATATAGAAAAATTTGACATCCGAAGACAAGAATCAAGAGAAGCATGAAAAGATAAACAGGAAAGAAAAATTATAAAAGACTTTATAAAGCTGAACTGTTTGCAGTACTACATAGAAAGAAGATACTTTTGAATTTTTAATCTTTTCTCAGTATTAAATTAAATAAAATAAAAATTAAGGGGCGAAGGAGGAAAATACCGGGAAGAGAAAGGAGGAAATGGAACAGAGCATGCTATAACTCATAAAAGAGATAAGAAAAACCTTATTCAATGGATTAGAAAAGAGAGACAGGGAGAAGAGAAAAATAAAGCTACTCTCTCCACATGTGACTGAAGGAGGGAATAAGATGCTCACTAAATTTGATATGAAAATTTATATCACACCATAGGAAAGTAGGATAGGAGGTGACAAGTGGGGTGAGGGGAATGTTAGAAGGGAAGGGAAATTGGAGAAGGGAGCCATTAGAAAAAAAACAGTTGCAAAAAGGGACAAGGTCATCTGTGGGGGCAAAAATAATGGGGGGTACAGTAGGACAGAGGGCAATGTAATTAGTATTACACAACATGATTATTGTGGAAGTCTTTTGCAAAAGAACATATATTTAGACTTTATTGCATTTCTTCTCTTCTCAGTGGGGCTGGGGAGGGAGGGAGGAGGAAGAGAAGTTAGAATTCAAAGTATTAGCAACGAATGCTGAGATTTTTTATTGCATATAATCAGGAAATAAGAACTACAGGGAATTCTGGTATAGAAATTTACCTTGCCCTACAAGAAAAGAGAGAAGATGGGGTTAAGGGAATGGTGCAGTGTGATAGAAGGGAGGGTACATTGAGGGAAGGAGTAATCAGAATGCAAGGTATTAGGAAGTAGGGGGGGGAGTGATGGGGAGAAAAATTGGTCATGTTGCAGAGAGGTTAAAGCAATTAGTACTAAAACAACTGCCTGAATTAACTACTGAGGATAAATCAATGACATCTTAGCTTGGGGAAAAGAATATCAGTCTAAATTCCCTAGAGTAAAGTAACCTTGGGTAAAATTTAGCATTGATGGAAAAGTTAAGGTTTTAATGGTAAATTTTATTTTATGATTGCCATTTAGTCAGGAACTAGAACATGTATAGAAAGGCATGCAAGCCACTTAAGACTTGCCTCAAAAGACGTTCCATAGCCAAAGTGAAGTTATAATCATATTTGAAACCTGGTTATTGGAACTTGCCATTTTTAGATGCTATGGGACTGTTAAGTGATTGTTCTTCTGAGTCTAACTGCAGGTGTAGGAAGCAAGAAAGGCTATCTGAGCCTTCAATCCATTATGCAAGTAAACTGGTGAGATGCTGGTATGCACTGCGAAAGATTATCTCATGGAAAGGATGGGAGGGCAGGTGTTCAGCCTGGGCTGAGGTAGGATTCTCCCGACACATTTTTTATTTCTGAACACTTTAAGAAAGCAAAATGTATTTAATCAAAGAAAATGATGAAGTTTTTAAATGGAGTGGAAAAGTCTGTCATTATCTCAGAAGGAGGTATATATACAACATGATAAAATTCATTATGCAAATGACATGAAATCATGGGAAGAAAAAATGCTTGAAATTGGATGGGAAGATCTTTACAGTTTTAGGAAACTAAAAGTCAAAATTAGAGAACAACTTGAAGAGACCTATTGATATTTACTTCTTCATAGTGAATATGATAAATACTCAAGAACCATTCAGGTCTCTCACTACACAGAACTATGGCAAAATTTCTAAGGATGATGTTGATGAACATTTTATTTTAATCCCTTTGTGTTAATACATGGACTTCGGCCAGTACGCTGACATATTTTGTATTAGCACCTAGCTATGGATAGTCTGCGGGTGTAGACTCAGAGTAAATTTATACATATTTGCTTTTGGACCTACTGAATAACAAAAAATTAATCTATGTGTAGAAGGGATTAATTTTACCCTTAGATAAAGGTAAACCAAACTGTGAAATATTTTTGATAGTGGCTGATGACAAGGAAGTATTCTTGTTTCTTAGTAAGAAAAATGTTCAGAAATAAAAATGTTATAATCTGAGCGAGGTTTTTTCGGATTTCAAAAGAAGATTAACTCTCTTTTTTTTTCTTTATTACCTCCCTTCTAATCTTTTCTCCATGCTTCCTTTCTTTCAATTTTTCTTTTCTCAAGTTGTTTTAAATTAAAAAATCCACAGTGGTATAAGCTATCACTGCTGTGTATTGTTAAAGAATGAGGAACTGACCTAGGTAAACTTCAGTACCTAGGCAAGTGCGGATTCCTAGATAACACTAGCTCATGTAGCATTCAGAGATGACAATTTCTGATTTCATTTATGACTAAAAAAACCAAACTACTGAAGGACTTGCAAATGTTTCTGAACATATTTTTTTTTTGTAAAGTACAGAGATTTCGTCAACTCTGTGCACATTGGTGTTTATATCAAAGAGAGCAAAATCTTCAAAAGCATTATACCTAAATTTCATACTTAAACATGTTCTAAAAAAAACAAATAAAGACTGATATAAATAATTGGAAAAAGTATTAGTTGCTCGTGAGTAGGCTGATCAAATATAATAAAATTACAATTCTTCTTAAAATAATTTACTCATTCAGTTCCATACCAGCAAACTATACAAAAATAATTTATATAGATAAACATAATAAAATTCTCCTGGAAGAACAAAATGTCCAGAATATATTATTTATATTTTAATCAATGAAACGAAATGAAAGTGAAAGTGACCTACTCATTCTAGATCTAAAACTGTATTATAAAGCACTAATTATCCAAAGTACTTGGTACTGGATAGGAAACAGCCTTGTAGATCACTGGAATTGTTCATATACAAAAGACACAGTAGATAATGACTATAATAATCTACTGCTTGATAAAACCAAAGACTCCAACTTCTGGGATAAAAACTCACTATTTGAGAAAAACTACTGAGAATCCTGGAAAATAATGTGGCAGAAACTAGGCATAGACCAACATTTTACACCATATACTATGATAAGGCAAAATGAGTATATGATTTAGACATAAGGTGTGAGACTATAAGAAAATTAAGAGAGCGACAAATAGTTTATTGGTCAGATCTACAGAGAATGTAATAATTTGTAACCAAACAAGAGATAGAAAACATAATGAAATGCAAAATAGGTATTTTTACATTACATTTAAAAAATTGCACAAAGCCAATGCAACCAAGATTATATGGAAAGTGGAAAGCTGAGAAGAAATTTTTACAGCTAGTGCATCTGATAAAGACCTCATATCTGAAGTATATAGAGTACAATGTCAAATTTATTAGAATATAAGTCATTCCCCAGTTAGTCAATGGTCTAAAGAAATGAACAGCCATGTTTCAGATGAACAAATTAAACCTATCAAAAGTTATAAGATAAAATTGTCTAAAGCACTATTGATTAGAGAAATGAAAATAAAAACAACTCTGAAGTACCACTAGGTCCTATCAGATTGGCTGATATGACAAAAAATAAAGGAAAATGATGAAAGCTGGAGAAGATTCGAGGGAAAAATTAGAACATTAATGCATTGTTGGTGGAGTTGTAAACTGATCCAACCACTCTAGAAAGCAATTTGGTAGTGTACCCAAAATGCTATAAAACTGTGTATGCCCTTTGATCCAGAAATATAACTAGTAGGCCTATATCCCAAAGAGATCATCAAAAAGGGGAAAAAGTGCCCACATGCATAAAAATATTTATAGCAGCTCTTTATGTTGCACCAAGGAATGAGAAATTGAGGGGATGCCCATCAATTGGACAATGACTGAACAAGCTGTGATATATGAATGTAATGGAATAATTTTGTTCCTTAAGAAACGCTGAGCAGACAGATTTCAAAAAAATCTAGAAATTCTTACAGAGATTGTTGTTGAGTAAAGTAAGCAGAACCAAGAGAATATTGTACACACTAACAGCAACACTGTATTAATATCAGTTTTGATATACTTAACTCTTCTCAGAAATTCAAGGATCTAAGAAACTCCAAAAGACTGATGATGAAAATGCTATCCAAATTCAGAGAAAGAATGGCAGAGTCTGTATGTAAATTAAGGTATTATATTTTCTCTTTTCCTGTTAGTTTCTTCTTTCTCCTGGCATTTCTCTTTGGTTCTCATTCTTCTTCCATGACAACAATAATGTGAAAATATTTTTAACATGCTCATAGGAAGTCTAAGTTTTTGAGAACTCATGACTATTTTTTAATTTGTTTCAGAGTTCTACAATCCATTCCATATAACTTTAGTTTTTCCCCCCTTTCTTTCCCCTTTCTACTTTTGCCTTTCCCTCCCTTAGATAGTGTACAATTTTATATAAGTTATACACCTACATTCCTATTAAATACATTTGCATCTCAGTCAGGTTGCAGAGAAGAATCAAAATGACTGGGAGAAATCATAAAACAAACCAAAACGTAATACAAAAGAAATTCATCTGCTCCATTCTGTGATTGAATTTCATAGTTATTTCTCTGCATGTGGAAGCCGTTTTGTCTTAAGACGTGATTGGGAATTTTTTAAGTCTTTACATTGCAATGAAGTTCTAATTATCAGAAAAATTCCTCACACACTGTGGTTGTTGCTGTGTACAAACTTCTCCTGCTTCTACTCCTTTCACTCAGCATCAGTTCATACAAGTAATTCCATGCCTGCCTGAAATCTTCCTCTTCATCACTTCTTGAAGTACAATAGTGTTCCATTATATGCATATACTACAATTTTTTCAAACATTCCCCAACTGATGGGCAACCCCTTGATTTCCAGATTTTGGCCACTACAAAGAGAGCTGCTATAAATATTTTTGTACGTGAGGGATCCTTTCCCATTTTATGGTCTCTTGGGGATACAGTCTCAGAAGCAGTATTGCTGGGTCAAAGGGTATGCACATTTTTGTAGCCATTTTGTCACAGTTCCAAATTACTCTCCAGAATGTTTGGATCAGCTCACAGCTCCATCAACAATGATTTAGTGTTCCAAATCCCCCACATCTTATCCAACATTTAGCATCATCTTGTTTTGTCATGTTATCCAATCTGATAGGTGATGTGGTATCTCAGAGTTATTTTGATTTACATCTCACTAATCAATAGTGATTTAGAGCATTTTTTCATATGACTACAGATAGCTTTAATTTCTTCTTCTGTAAACTGCATGTTCATATCCTTTGATCATTTATCAATTTGGGGATGGTCTGTATTCTTGTACGTTTCACTTAGGTCTCTGTATATTTTAGAAATGAGTCCTTTATCACAGACATTAATTGCAAACATTCTTTCCTACTTTTCTGCTTCCCTGCTAATATCTGTTGCATGAGGTTTGTTTGTGAAAAACTTTTCAATTCAATATGGTCAAAAATATTATTTTCTATCTCCAGTTTTGACAAAAATTCTTCCCTTCTCCATGAATTTGATAAATACAATATTCTTTGCTCCACTATATTGTTTATAGTATAAATGTTTATACCTAGATAATGTACCCAACTGAAATTTATTCTTGTGTATGGTGTCAGGCATTGGCCTATGTCTGGTTTCTACAACACAGTTATTCAGTTTTCCCAACAATTTTTGTGAAATAGTGAGTTCTTATCCCAGAAGCAAAGGTACTTAGGTTTATCAAAGAGCATATTGCCATATTCGCTGACTGCTATGTCTTGAGTAGCTAGTGTATTCTACTTGTCCACCCTTCTGTTTATTAGAAAATAAAAAGTGGTTTTAATAAATGCTTATTTATAATACAATTTGATACCTGGTAGAGCTAGGCAACCTTACCTAATATTTCTTTTCATTATTTCCCTTGACATTCTAGACCCTTTGTTCTTCCAGATGAATTTCGATACAAGTTTTTCTAACTCTACAAAATAATTATCTGACAGATTGACAGCTGTGACATTGAATAAGTAAATTAATTTAGGTAGAACTGTCATTTTTATTATATTGGCTCAGCCCACCCACGAAGAACTGAAGTTCATACACTTACTTAGATCTGACTTTATGTGAAAAAAAATTAATTACAAAATACAGTTTTGTGATGGTGTTCATATAGTCTCTGGGTTTGTTTTGGCAGCTAGACTCCCAAATATTTTATAGTGTCTCCCATAGTTTAAATGGGATTTCACTTTCCATCTCTTGCTGTTGGGCTTTGTTAGTAATATATAGAAATGCAGAAGATTTGTGTGGATTTATTTTTTAACCTGCAATTTTGTTAGAGTTGTTTATAAAATCAAGTAATTTTTTGCTCCTTGGGAGGGGAGAGTAATTAGAAATAAGCACGTTAGCAGAGGGACATGTTCAAAAGAGAGAAAAGGATGCATGGCAGACAGGATAGGATGGAGGGAGATATAGTCTCTTACAACATGACTGCTACAGAAGTCTTTTGCAAAACTCCATATACATAACCTACATTGAATTGCTTGCCTTCTTAGTGTGGATGAGTAGGGAGGTAGAAAGGGAGAGATGTTGGAACTCAAAGTTTTAGCAAAAAAACTAAAGAATTGTTTTTGTATGCCACTGGGAAATAAAAAAAAAATAGAGGTAATGGGGTATAGAAATCTATCTTGTCCTATAAGAAAAAAAGATAAGATTGGGATCAGGGAAATGAGGTGTATGATAGAAGGGAGGGCAGATTGGCAGAAGGGGTAATCAGAATGCATGGTGTTTGGGGATGGGGAAGGGGAGAGATAGGGAGAAAATTTGGAACTCAAAATCTTGAGGGAATGAATGTTGAAAACTAAAAATAAGTAAATAAATTGAAAAAAGGATGAAGGTGTTTAAAATCTTTCTGTTGCACAAACATTCTTGAATCATTCAGTTCTGCAGCTCAATTAGTTTTGAAGTTAAATTTTATATTACAGTGGCCTATCATGAGATGGTAAATTAGCTAAAATATATCATCTCATAAACAATAACTTGTGTATTGGTCATATATACTTATTGCAAAGAAGACAATCTTTGTTATCTTCTAGGAAAGAGAATACTAGTAGAGAGTATTGACAACTAGTGTAAGATCTACTTTCTTACAGATGGTTGAATTTGAGCTTAGGCTTGAAGGAAGTCATGGAAGTCATGAGGCACAAATAAGGAGGGGGACTACTCCAGGCTTGACCTAAAAGTGAAAAGAAATGGAATCAGGGGATGTATAATATGTGACAAGGAGCAGGTTACCAACGTAGCTGGATTGCAGAGTGTATAAAGAAGAATGAAGTGGAAGAAAACTGGAAAGATGGGAAGAACTCAGATTATAAAAGCATTTAAATATTAACCAGAAAAGTTTATATATTTCATCTTGAAGGTAATTAGGGAATCACCAAACATTGAGCAGCAACCTGCCTTTTGCCAGACCATCACTTTAGGAATATCACTTTGATGACTGGGGAGAAAACGATTTATACCAATAAGAAACTAGAAATGGGAAGAGTAACTAGAATATTCCTTCAATGGTCTAGGTAAAAGGTCCACTACAAAATACACAGGTAAAATATTTCATACAGGAAAAATAAAATGTTTAGACTTGTTTTCAGAATCTATATCAGATTTTGTAACATCACTATGGATGATTTCTCTCTCTCCATTATTTCATTTTCTTTTCTTATTCCTGAATCACAAGGTTACAGTCTTCTTTCTCATAGGAAAGGGCCTTATCACTTTCCCATGTAGTCCTTTCCATGGTCTGTGAATTGCGTCCTTGGGCAATGTGCTTCTTCACTGGACTATTCCTCATCTTTTCCACTTATACCTATATCCTGACACTTGGAAATATGCCATAATCTGGAGATACCCTGAAAAAAATTTTGTAGTGATTATTTCTTTTCACAGAACTCTGATGGTGTCACTTGAGAAACTTAGCCCTGGGAAATATTTACAAGTAGCAGATAATTTGAAGTATTTTGTCTTCCTTGCAGATTATGGCAAAAAAAAAGGTAAAATATGAGGGGGTCATCAGTTGAGGTAAGGCTGAACAAATATGAGATTTGAATATGATTACATACTATTGGGCCATAAGAAACAGTGAAGCAAGTGGTTTTAGAAAAAAAAATCAGTATGAACTAATACATTGAATCATTCAGTTCTGCAGCTCAATTAGTTTTGAAGCTAAATTTTATATTACAGTGAGTGGAATGAAATGAGTGGAACAAAAGGAATATTTTTTTCCTATAACATCATTATAAAATGACTGACTTAAATATTAAAAATTCTGATCAATACGATGATCAATCATATTCTAGGGGAACAATGATGAAGAGTGCTACTCCTCCTGTTGTTCTACTTTAATTAATTCAGTCAAGGGTTAACAGTCCATTAATATTATTATTTCCCCATTCTTTTATATTAATAGTAAAGAATGGAATACACTATTCAGTAACAGTTCACAAGAGTTTCATGATTACTCTATCATATTTATTTAAAATGTTTTCTACTATAAACTCTGTCAGGTACTTACTCATATCTATGAAATTTCAGTCCCATAAAAGAGATCACCTTTTCAGTGAAATTTTGAAGGTGAATTTAATAGAGGAGTTTCTCATGCCTTACAACTTACATATCCAGAGAAAACTCCATTGACCTAATGCTGTGTTTTTTCCTTAGAAGATCTTTCAGGAGGATAGACTTTCCAAATTCAAACCGCTCAGATTTCTGCAGTGATGAAGATTGATAGATTCTGAAGAAGCGGGAGTAGAGCATCCAATTTGAAAGGGTTCATTGCTGCTAACAGAGACTTATTACTTCCTGCTCAAAACTACAAAGAGGCAAATAGGACATTCTTCTGATTTGGTAACTGAATCAAAGCTTTAATACTTAAGCAGATATGGAGACTAGGATTAGAAAATGTGAGAACATGAATGAGAAAGAATGCTTAGTGAATATTATGCTGCTGTGGAAGTTGAGTGAGAGTCAAAATTTGGAGGGTTTGTTCTGGTCTGGTATTCTAGGTTACTTTAGACATGGTTTAGTATTTCAAGTGGGCACAGGTTCTCCTTTAATGTGAATTCAAGAACTACAATTAATATGTCTGAGTCATGAAAGCATGTATGGTGAGGACTTTTGAAAAATAGAGTTTTGTTCACTGCTTGCGATACTCATTGAGGAATTTGATGAGACTTTATCTTATTCCATTTAACATTAATATTTTGGGAATAAAATTGGATTTGGCACACCGAGGCAGATATGACAAACTCTTTGCTACTATATAGGACCTATATTATAAACTCCATATATGATATGAAATATGTCATATATTTAGGCCTTTACATTGAGACTACAGAAATCTAGATTCTTTAGGGACAATTATATATTTATATATGTGTGCATGTCAATGTATGTCCATTAAATATATGTGTATATATGTGTGTATCTATCTATCTATCTATCTATCTATCTATCTATCTATCTATCTCTCTCTCTCTCTCTCTCTCTCTCTCTCTATATATATATATATATATATACACATATATGTCCTCTCAATTAAATTACATTTCTTTTTTACTGATTAAAAAAGTTAACAAGATACATTTGGATGAATATAAAATCAATAATATCAAAAGAAGTAATTAAAAATGTAAAAGTAGGAAGTTTACCAATACCACACCATAAAATATATTGTAAAATAGTAATTATTAGAACCGTCTGCTCCTGGATAAGAAATAGAAAGGTAGGTCAATGGAACAGACTAGACATACAATTTACAGCAGTGAATAAATATTGTAGACATATATTTGAAAAAACTGAAGACTTGAGGATAAGAATTCATTAGTTGGTTTAAAAAAATGGTGGAAAAAAAAACTACGAAGAAATATGGTAGAAATTTGGCATAGACCAATATTTTACATCATTTACCAATATAAGGTCAAAATGGATACATGAACTAGATATAGAGTATTAGAAGAAAATTTGAAGAACATGGAACATATTACTTATCAGATTTATAGATAGGCAAACAATTTATGAATAAAGAAGAAATAGGGAGCAGATTGCAATACAAAATGAAAAACTTGATTACACTAAATTAAAAAGGGTTTGTATAAATAAATGTAGCCAAGATCAGTAGAAAAGCAGAAAGTTGGTGGAGATATAGAAAATTTCTCAGACAAAGGCACAATTTAAAACATATAAAGAATTTTCTAAAATCTATAAGAATATGAGTCATTCCTCCATTGATAAATTGATAAAATCCCAATTGATAAAAGGATATGAACAAGCAGTATTTAGATAAAGAAGTCAAAACTATTTTGTGTGCTATAAAATTTTATAAATCATTATTCATTAAAGAAATTCAAATTAAAACAACCTTGAGGTATCATTTTATGCATAAATATTTAAAGTGGCTAAAATGCCTGAAGGGAAAACTGACAAATGTTCAAGGGGACATGGGAAAAAATGGGAGACTACTTCACTGTTGATAGAATTGCGAACTGATCCAACATTTTGGAAAGCAATTTGTAATGATGCCCATAGAGTTATTAAAGTACTTATACCCTCTGAGCCAGCAATACCAATACCAGAACGTTTCCACAGATGATTAGGGGAAAAGGAAAAGACACTAAATTTTTTAAAATATTTATAGCAGCTCTCTTGGTGGTAGCAAAGAACTGGAAATTACAAGGATTACTCATCCATTGTGGAATGGCTGAACAAGTTATGATTTTTATTGAATGCTATAGTTGTGTAAGAAATGACGAACTTGATAATCTTAGAAAAACATGGAGGAAATATTGAATAATTAAATAAGCAGAACAAAGGGAGAAGTGTGTACAAAAACAGTAATATTATTTCAAGAAAAACTTTGAGCAAATAAGCACTTTACTGTCATAAATAAGGGAATTTGAAGAAAGATACTATGTCTATCCAGAGAATGAGCTGATTGGTAGAAGTACATATAGAATGATTGTGCGCGCGCGCGCACACACACACACACACACAGATACACACATACTTATTTGCATCTAAAGGTAGTCATTTCTAGAATAAAGATTGGGGGAAGGAAGAAAAAAATACCTAACTTTTTGTACATTTAAAAAGAACAGCAACTTGCACATAATAAATTTGTGGTTTCATGTACAATTTTCTTTTTTATTATACTGTTATGAAAACGATTGTTTTATTGGAAAAATTAAAAATAGAATAAATTTTGTTTGCATGTGACATTAAATCTACTCTGAAGTGTAAATGAAAAGTCTCTTCTCTATTTATAGAATTATTTCAGCTTATGGTCCCCTGAATTTTATCCTAATGAATCTAGGAATAGTCATTAATTAAGGTCTATTCTAGAATGAATGCAGGTCCACACAAAATATTATTTCTTTAGGGAATACTTGTGAAGTAAACATGATATAGTGGATTTAAGTCACAAAAAAAACCAATGCAATTCCTACCTCTAACACATGGTAATTATATGACATTGTATCTTGTCTTGCACATTGGACTGTGGGCTCTTTGATTGTAAGGGCTATTTATTTTTTTAGCCTTCTTCGTATTTCCAGTGTTTAGCACAGTACTCATCACACAGACATGTAACAAATGTTTATTGATTTGACTTGATTCCACTAGTCCTCATTATGGACTCCATTTTGCCAAAATATCACATCCTATAAACCTCCACTTCACATATTTCCCTTATTGTTTGCGTTATCTGTTTATTTAATTCTTCTGAGACTGTTGCATTTCAAGATCAACACTGAACCTATATGTCAGTGATGAACTTGTAAGGATTAAAAGTGCTTTGCATTTAAAAAAATGAGATCAGAGAAGATTCTGGGAAGATGATGAAGTAGGTCAAAACATTCCAAGCTTTCCAGATTTCTCCGACAAATAGAAAAAAATAGTATCTCCGGGTTAACATGGTATGATCAAAAATATGTAAGATTAGGGTCAGAATAGTGGTCCTCCTGGGACAATCAGAGAAGAAAAATTCTGGGAAGAGATTTGGCTCCTGTGAAGAATAAGCATTTCCACATCAGTCCTGCTTAAAAAGTAATGGGTAAGCCCTGGGATTAGCTGGGCTGGGAGGCAGCTTCAGACTGAGTCAGGGGAACTTTTATCCCTGCCTGAGTCAGTGAAGGGAGTTTTTTTTTTTCTAATCTGGGGAAGATTGGGGGAACCTCTACTCACAAGGAATGCCCGATACAGCTGTCCTATGGAAATGTAACCCTGTGTGAAACAGAGCTAGCACATGCTAGTCAATAAATCAGAAAAGTAGATCCAGAATCTTAAGGAACAAAATAACTCCTTAAAAATCAGAATTTGGCAAGGGGCAGTCAGTGGAATCATAAGAAATCAAGAAACAATAAAATATAAAGAATGAAAAATTGGTAGAGAATATGAAACATCTCTTAAGAAAAAAAAATCTTATCTAGAGAAAAGAATAAGAAGAGAAAACATAAGAATAATCAGCCTATCTGAAAGTCATAATAAAAAAGTAGAATCCTGATAGAATAATACAAAATATTGAAGAAAATTGCCTCCAGAGAATTAGAAAAAGAGGCGAATTTAGAAATAGAAACATCCACTGATCACCACTTGAAAGATAACCTAAGAGGAAAACCCACAGGAATATGATAGTCAACTCCTGAAACCCCCAGTTCAAGGAGAAAATATTACTAGCAAGAAGTAGCAAAAACACTTTAAGGATGATAGTGTCTTAATTAGAATCTCTCAAGACACAATGATGCGTGTTGAAACACTATATATGCATATAAATATATATATAAATACATACACAAATATGTGTGTATATGTGTAGTATAATATCTCATAAAGCTAAGCATAATCTTGGAGGAAAAAGGGTACTCAATACATTGTAAGACTATCAGGAATTTGTTAAAAAAATTACCTGAAAAGTAGAAAATTTATCATATAAGATAATAGGGAAATATAAGGTACATACAAAAGACTACTTACAAGATAATCAATATGGACAGATTGTTTATCTTTTTATGAGGAAATGTGAAATATGTGTCTAAGATTTTCATTACTAATTGTGTAATTTGAAGGAAAGATTGGGGTTGACCTGGGTATGATATGATTACTAAAAGTAAAATCATTTAGAAATAGTTAAAATGAGTGTTTTATACAAACAAGATGTGAAAGAAAGAACTGACACAGAGGAATTAGGTGTGGGTGAAGGATTGGTGGTCTTACACACCTGCATTCATCAGCAATGAGTTGTAAGAGGGGGCAATACATACATACATATTTATGAGTATATAAAATATTCTAAATTTAAAGAAAGAAAAAAACTGTTAAGGGAATAGTGGGGAGAGGATAAGGGAAGGATGTTTCGAGGGGAGAGTGAGGAAACAGGTTAAAGAGGGATATAGAAAAGTGCTTTGATTAATAGGAATGGGGGATAAGGGAGAGACCTTGGAGGGGAATGTGGATTAAATAATAGGAGAACAAGATGGCAGCAGAAGTAAAGAAGAAAAGTTAAGAGGCAAATAAGAGATATGCACAAACAAAAATAAATATCACAAATAAAATTTATGAGGGGAAAAAGATAAGGAGTAGTAATCATGATCTCAGGCAAAATAAAGGCTAAAATAAATGTACTCAAAATAATAAAATAGGTAAACTACACGTTTTATTCACCAACATTGTTTTGGACAATTTAAAAGTACTAGACAGAGTGATAGAGTCAAAATAGAGGAGTAACAGTATGGACTTTGCAGAACTCCCCAAAAGTCTAGTTCAATACCTATGAAAAATGACTGTAAGCAAATTCTGAAGCTGCAGAACCCACAAAATGACAGGGTGAAGCAAATCTCCATTCCAAGACAGCCTGAAATGTCACTGAAAGGTGTTTATTGTATCACACTGAGAGCAGAGCACAGCATAGCTTGGGCGCACAGGAACAGGGGCCTGAATACACTTGGGGGGGCACAATCTTGGTGGTTTCCAGACTTCTTGACCCCAAAAAACCAATGACAAATTGAAAGGTCAGTGGAAAAACCCTGTGGAACTTGGGTGATACAGTAGACTTGTCGGGTCCCAGGTCCCGGGTGATAGAGAGTGTGTTGGAACACAATGAGGAGGAGCCTGAAGCAGCAGTAGAGCCAGGGGCGGGTGCAGCAGCAGTAAAGAGTGTTTCTGTGGCACTGAGTATGCAAATTGTCGGGTGATTGAGCAACAGACAGTAGATTCCACTACCACCACCACCACAGGAAGCAGAGAACTACCTTGACAAAGAGCTTCAAAGTCAAGTAAATAGGTGGGAAGATGAGCAAAAACTGGAAAACGGATAAGATTATTGAATTGTACCTTGGTAACAAGAAAGACCAAATATGCAAAAAGAAGAAAACAATATCAAAGCGTCTACATCAAAAGCCTCCAAGAAAAACAGAAATTGGTCTCGGGAAACAGAAGAGCTCAAAAATGATTTCGAAAATCATGTAAGAGAAGTAGAGCAAACATTGGGAAGAGAAATGAGAGTGCTGCAAGAAAATCATGAAAAACGAGTCAACTGCTTGTTAAAGAAGATCACAAAAATTTCTGAAAAAAAAATACCATTTTAAAAATAGATTAACTCAAATGGGAAAAAGCGATACAAAAAGCCAATGAGGAGAAGAATGCCCTAAAATGCAGAACTGGTCAGATGAAAATGGAGGTCCAAAAGCTCTCTGAAGAAAATAATCACTTAAAGATTAGCATGGAGCAAATGGAAGCTAATGAATTTATGAAAAATCAAGAAATTATAAAACAAAACTAAAAGAATGATAAAATAGCAGACAATGTGGAATATCTCATTGGGAAAACAACTGATCTGGAAAAGAGTTCCAGGAGACTTAAAAATTATGGGACTACCTGAAACCCATAGTAAAAAAAAATAACCTAGAAATTATCTTTTAAGAAATTATTGATTAAAATTGTCCTGATATTCTAGAATCAGAGGGTGAAGTAGATATTGAAAGAATCCACTGATCACCTCCTAAAAGTGATTCCCAAAGGAAAACTCTTATAATATTGTAGCCACATTCCAAAGCTGGCAGATCAAGGAGAAAATACTGCAAGCAGCCAGAAAAAAACAATTTGAGAATTATGGAAATACAATCAGTAAAATACAAGATCTAGCAGCTTCTACATTAAAGGATTGCAGAGCTTGGAATATGATATTCCAGAGGTCAAAGGAACTAGAATTAAAATCAATATTCACCTACTCAGCAAAACTAAGTATAGTATTTCAGGGGAAAAACGATCATTCAATGGAATAGAGAACTTTCAAGCATTCTTACTGAAATGACCAGAGCTGAATAGAAAATTTGATTTTCAAACACAAGAATCAAGAAAATCATGTAAAAGTAAATAGGAAAGAGAAAACATAAGGGAGCTACTAAAGTTGAACTGTTATATTTCTACATAGAAAGATAACATTTGTACCTATTGAGATGTTTCTCAGTATTAGGATTGTTGCAGGCATTATATAAGTATAGATAGAGTACACAGGGTGAGTTGAATAGGTAGCAATGATACCTAAAAAATAAAATTAAAGGGTGAGAGAGGAATATATTGGAAGCAGAAAGGGAGAAATAGAAAAAGACAAGCTATCTCCCCTAAAAGAAGCAAGAAAAATATTTTTCAATGGAGGGGAAAATGGGAGAGGTGAGAAGGAAAGATGGAAACTTACCCTCATTGCATTTGGCTTAAGGAGAGAATAACACACACACCCAATTTGGTATGAATATCTATCTTACAATACAGGAATGCAGAGGGGAAGGGGATAAGGGGTGTGTGGGGGAAATGATAGAAGGAAGGGCAAATGGGAGCGGGGATTAATTCTAAGTAAACACTTTTGAGAAAGTATAGGGTCAAAAGATTGAATAGAATAAATGCAGGGCAGGATAGGATGTAGGGAAACAGACTTTCACAATATGCCTGCTATGGTTTTCATTTCTACCCATGTTTAACCCATATTGAACTGCTTGCCTTCTCAGTGGGATGTGTGGCAAGGGAGTATGGGAGAGTAGTTGGAAATAAAAGTTTTAAAAACGAATGTTAAAAATTGTTTTTACATGCAACTTCTCAATAACACATACAGCATTGGAGTATGGAAATCAATCTTGCCCTGCAAGAAAATAGAGGGGATGGGGATAAGAGAAGGGAAAACTGTAATAGAAGGAATGGTAGATTGGGGAAGGAGTAAAAAGAATGTATTACCTCTTGGGGTGAGTGGAGGTGAGAGAAGAGGAGAAAATTTAGAATTCAAAATTTTGTGGAAGTTTCTGCTGAAAACTAAAAAAAAATAGATAAAAAGACAGACAGACAGATAGAGAGACAGACAGACAGACAGACAGACAGACAGATAGATAGATAGATAGATAGATAGATAGATAGATAGATAGATAGATAGATAGATAAACAACCACACAGAATAAGGTTGAAATGTTGCTGTAGTATAGGAAATGATGAGTTGGGGAGTTTGAAAAATGCAGAAAGACTTGAACTTTTGAAGGAAGAGGTTACCCACCCTCAGAGAAACAGAGAACAAATAAGTATAGTACAGTTTACATAGATGCTTATGAATATGCATGTCTGTATGTAAGTATGACTATAGATATCTAAATACATGTATGTGCAAATAATTATATGTAGGAATGTATATTTATGGGTATTTTTGTGTATATATGCATTCATGTATATGTGTATATATACATATACATGTGTGCATAAACATGTATTTATACATATATATGTGTGTGTATGTGTATATATATATATATATGCATATATACATATATATTTGGGGGGGTTGATTGCGTGTGTGTGTTTAAGTGTATGTGTATATGTAGCCTTCTTGGGGAGGGGACAAAGGAAAAGGGGAAAGAAAAAATAAAATCAAAAGGGCATAGCACAGAACAGTAGAAAAATTCCAAGGAAGCAAAGGAAAATGGACAGCTCTCATCACAATACTCAATGTTAATTATGTGGGCTTTATTGAAATGGAAATTTATTGCTGTTTATTTTGAATCCCCTGCTACATTCTGTTGTGCACATAATAATCCTTTTCTTTTCGTCTTTTGAATAATGTTTTAGTATTCAAGTTTGTTTCTTTTTCTCTGTATTTAATTTAAAAAATAAAAAATATACATACCAAAAACGTGAGATCATTCTTACTCCCTTCTATTCAATGCTAAGATTAGCTCATTTTCTTTCTGCACAATTAAAAAAAAAACAAACAAATATCGTATATGCATTATTTCTATCTGAGAATGTGCATAATGTATTACAGTGATAAAAAGAGAGAACTTCCTGTGGTTGCAGTAGAAGTAAACTAACCTTTCTGACTAGAAGAGGTTGATGTTACCCAACTCAGTTCCATGTGTAGTTGTTGTTTTTTTGGTTGTTTTTGTTTTTTTTGCATTTATCAAAATATTTTTGATTATTTTATTTTTGTTACATTTTGAGATCCAAGTTGTCTCTCTCCTCCCTTCCAATCTTGCATTAGAAAAGGTCAACATTGTGTGTGTGTGTGTGTGTGTGTGTGTGTGTGTAACCATACAATACAGACTTCCACATTACAGAATAGCCTTGTCCTTCCTTCATAAGTCCTTTGGCCCTTATTTGAATGATTATATTACTCAGAGTAGCTTCATCATTCATACTTACTCTTAAAACAATACAAAGTACTGCATACAACTTTCTCCTGGTTCTGCTTCTTCCACTCAGTGTTATTTCATGTAAGTCTTTCCAAATTTTTCTAAAACCAACCTGCTCATCATTTCTTACAGAGCAGTAGTTTTCTATCATGATCGCATACCGCAGCTTATTCAGTTATTTCCAGATTGATGGGCATACCTGTTTCAATTCTTTGACACCACAAAGAGAATTACTATAAATATTTTTGAATGTGTAGGTTCTTTTCTTTTTTACTTGATCCCCTTGGGAAAGAGACATAAATATTCCTGGGTCAAAGGGTATACACAGTTTGATAATACTTTGGACATAATTCTAAGTTGTTTTTCAAAGTGATTGGATCAGTTCACAATTCCACAAGCTGTCTATTAGTGTGCCAGGTTTTCCACATCCCCTACAGAATTTTTCATTTTCTTCTATCATTTTAGCCAGTTAGATAGTTATGAGATGGTACCTAAGAGTTGTTTTAATTTGCATTTCTTTTATCAATAATGATTTGGAACATTTCTTCTGTATCAAAATAATTTTTTAAAAATCAGAGACTCTAAAGGTAAGGACTCTTGGTCTAGTGTGCTCAGCATGTCTCTCAGCACCTAATGGAGCTGCAGCCATCATCCAATGCTATTCAGAGAATACTGCTACCAATCCTGATGGGAAGTGCAAATCTTCCAACCTTTCAAAATTTCCAAAGTCATCTTCTGATCAAATGAAGAGAATGAAGAAGACTTACAGTCCCTCCAAGCTTGCTTCCTCTGTCTTTGGTGTCTTCTTCTAAAAGCCTAAGGAGTTTGACTCTTCAGGGCACTCCTAAAGCTTGATATCTTCCCCATTTGAATGCCTCCTCTGATATCCTGCATGGTCTGCTATTCAGTGTGAGATTAAGTTCAGTTGTTCAGGTTGGGGCAGTTCTGTCACACGGAGGCTTTGTTCTCTCAGGGGGTGTATATGGAGACCTTCAATAATGGATCCGAGCTCCTTTCTATTTTGGGAGCTCCTGTCTGCTGCTGTCTCTGCTGTTGCCTCCCAAGGGTCCCTGAGTTATGGAGACACTCGTCTCCCTCTTGGCCATCCATAAAGACTCTCTCACTGACCTTTGTGGCTGTGAATGGGGGGACCTTTGAGGCCGCTGGAGATTCTGTCCCTGGAGCCTGCATGGATCTGCTCCTCTCGGTGCCGCGCAGCCAAGGTAGGGCTGGGCTCTGCTCTGCATCCAGAGTGCAACAGATCTTTGCTGTTGGTTTTTCAGGTCTCTCTGAAACAGAAATCTCCTCCACTCCGTTGTTGTGTGGCTTCCACTGCCCCAGAATTTTTTTGGAGTTCTTCTTTACAGGTGTTTTATGGGCTGTGAGCTTGGAGCTAGCATATGTGAATCTTTCCACCCTGCCATCTTTGCTCCTCCTTCCTCCATTTGTAATTGTTTTACTAGTTAATTGAAACTAGAACAGTGAACACTGTCTACCATGTAAAACAAAGATGCTCAGGGGTGATAATATGTGAGAAAAGATTTACAATAAGTCTTAATATGTAAACACATAAAATAGTTAATTTTACTCACCAATATGAATGGGAAAATGACAAGCTTAAAAATCATTCTGAATGACATCTAGTTTATATTTCTTACATGAAATAAACCGAGGCGTTTTGTGACAGTGGTTCATTTAAAATGAAAGATTAGGAAGGACAATCAGGTAAGAAGTATGTAGCCCAGGGACGGAGTCAAGATGGCGGAGTAAGAAAGACTCACGTGTGCTAGCTCCGAATCCACAGCCCATGGATTTCCTGTAGGAAAAACTCCGCACAGGTTCTGGATCACAGGAGGGCACACAGAAACACAGTGGAAGGGATTTCTGTCCCAGAGAGCCCTGGAGAGCCGTCCCCAGGGTCCATCGTGCCCCGGAGGGTGGAGACCACCCCTGAGCTGCCCTGGCCGCGCAGGAGGAGCAGATCCGAGCAGGCTTCAGGAACAGAACCTCAGGCGGCCACCACGAAGATCCCTCTGCCCACAGACGCTCCAGGTCAGTGAGAAAGATGTCTGGGCTGGCCGAGAGGGGAGAGGGGTGTCTCCATGGCTCAGGACCCCTCTGGAGGAAGCGGCAGAGGCAGAGGTAGGGGCAGCAGCAGGGGTAGCAGTGGCGGTGGCCCAGAACTCCCCGAGCAGCAGGCAGAAGCTCAGGTCTGTGCATAAACACCCTGAGGGAGCTGAGCCTGGGAGACGACTCCATCACTGAAGGTCTCTGCATAAAGTCCCTGAGGGAACTGAGCCTGGGAGGCGGCCCTGCCTCCACCCCAGCACCAGAACAAAGTTCACATTGAATAGCAGCCGTGCCTTCCGCGGAAAGAGCATTTGAATCTCAGAGCCCAAGCACTAGCTGGGCGGATCTAGGTGGGGGTGGACAGGAATCTCAAAAGTCAAGTAACTGGCTGGGAAAATGCCCAGAAAAGGGAAGAAAAATAAGACTGTAAAGAGATTCTTTGTGCAGGTGCAAATGTTCCCGCCTTTCAATTCTGATGACGAGGAAATATTCTTGCCATCAGGGAAAGATGTGGAGGGTGGGGCCTCTGTATCCCAGACATCCAGGGGGATGTCAGGTGGGCCCCGGCCTTGGAAGAGCTCAAAAAGGATTTTGAAAAGCAAGTCAGACAGGTGGAGGAAAAACTGGGAAGAGAAATGAGAGAGATGCAAGAAAAGTATGAAAAACAGGTCAGTACCTTGGTAAAGGAGACCCAAAAAAATGCTGAAGAAAATAACACCTTGAAAAATAGGCTCACTCAATTGGCAAAAGAAGTTCAAAAAGCCAATGAGGAGAAGAATGCTTTCAAAAGCAGAATTAGTCAAATGGAAAAAGAGGTCTGAAGCTCACTGAAGAGAATAGTTCTCTCAAAATTAGAATGGAACAGATGGAGTCTAATGACTTTCTGAGAAACCAAGAAATCACCAAAAAAACCTAAAAGAATGAAAAAATGGAAGAGAATATGAAATATCTCATTGGAAAAACAACTGACCTGGAAAATAGATCCAGGAGAGAAAATTTAAAAATTATGAGACTACCTGAAAGTCATGATCAAAAAAAGAGCCGACACATCATCTTCCATGAAATTATCGAGGAAAACTGCCCTGACATTCTACAACCAGAGGGCAAAATAAGTATTGAAAGAATCCATTGATCACCGCCTGAAAGAGATCCAAAAAGAGAAATTACTAGGAATATTATGGCTAAATTCCAGAACTCCCAGCTCAAGGAAAAAATCTTGCAAGCAGCAAGAATGAAACAATTCCAGTATTGTGGAAATAATATCAGGATAACTCAAGATCTAGCAGCTTCTATATTAAGGGATGCAACGGCGTGGAATAGGATATTCCAGAAGTCCAAGGAACTAGGACTCAAAGCAAGAATCACCTACCCAGCAAAACTGAATATAATACTTCAGGGGAATATATGGTCTTTCAATGAAACAGAGGACTTTCAAACATTCTTGATGAAAAGACCAGAGCTGAGAAGAAAATTTGACTTTCAAACACAAGAATGAGAAGAAGCATGAAAAAGTAAACAGCAAAGAGAAGTCATAAGGGACTTACCAGAAGTGAACTGTTTACATTCATACAGGGAAAGACAATATTTGTAACTCTTAAAATTTTCAGTATCTGGGTTGTTGGTGGGATCACACACACACACACACACATGTACACGCATGCTTGCACACACGCATACACACATGCACACACATACAGAGGCAGAGAGCACAGAGTGAATTGAACAGGATGGGACCATGTCTTTAAAAAAATTAAGGTAAATGGTGAGAGAGAAAGGTAGGGGGGAGGAAAGAGGATGAAGTGGAATGGGGTAAATTATATGTCATTTAAGAGGCAAGCAGGAGACTTTTTAGTGGAGGGAAAAATAGGAGAGGTGAGAAAAAAAAAAACACAAACAAGACTTTTACCCTCATCACATTCGACGAAAGGAAGGAATAAAATGCACACTCATTTTGGTATGAAAACCTATCTTACAATACAGGAAAGTGAGGGAGAAGGAAATAAGCAAGGGCAGGATGATGGAAGGGAGGGCAATGGGAGGAGGGAGCAATTTGAAGTCAACACTTGGGGAGTGACAGGATCAAAAGACAGAATAGAAACAATGAGGGGCAGGATAGGATGAAAGGTAATTCAATTAGTCTTCCACAACACGACTATTATGGAAGTCATTTGCAAAACCATACAGATGGGGACTATATTGAATTGCCTGCCTTCCCAAAGGGAATGGGTGGGGAGGGAGGGATGGGGATAATTTGGAACTCAAAGTTGTAGGAACAAATGTTTGGTATTGTTGTTGCTACTAGGAAATAAGACATACAGTTAATGAGGAGTAGAAAGTCATCTGGCCCTATAGGACAAAAGAGAAGATGGGCAGAAGAGGAGGGATGATAGAAGGGAGGGCAGATTGGTGATAGGAAAAATTAGATTGCTGGGTGTATTGGGGTGGGTGGAGGGGATAAAAGGTGAGACAGTTTGGAACCCAAAATTTTGTGAAAATGAATGTAAAAAGTTAAATAAATTAGTTTTTATTGAAAAAAATGATGAAAAAAAATAAAATGAAAGATTAAGTGAAGCAGTTAAATATGTATGAATCTGAAGTCTGATAAGGTTATTTCTTTTATAATCTTGAAAGACACTGAAGTTCAACACTAAGGTCGAGATTGTACATAATGTGATGACTAGATTAATGAATGGTGAAACTTATCATTTTCAGAATCATTCCAACACATTCATGTTGTTCCATTTCGGTTTTTTGTTTTGTTTTCTTTTGTTTGTGGAATGAAGCTTTTATTCACAAGGCACTCCAAGACAGGAAATTCCACATAGAAATAGGAACCCTATTGAGGATAGAGGTATTATACAGTATGTACACAGTCCAGACTGTTCAAGTATGCATTAGTGCTACATTAAAAGTCACATTTAAAAAAAAAAAACATCTTAAAGTGAAGAGACAGTAAGACAAAATTATATCAAGAACAAGGCATACAAGACTTGAAGGTTTGACTGTAAAATCTAAAAGTTAATGGTCTCAGGTGTGCCATCTTGAATATGGAAGGTATAGCCATCAGAGGTAGATTCCGGGACAACATTTTGATCTTCATCCTCTGCAGGGGAATGCTTTTCAATGAAGCTTGAGGAAGCCTTATGCACCATTTCTTTCTTTTTAAAAAAAAAAATTATTTATTTATTTATTTTTTACATTCATTTTCATAAATTTTTGGGTTCCAAATTTTCTCCCCTTTTATCCCCTCCCCCACCCCAATACCCCAAGCAATCTAATTTTCATGGGATTGAAGTGCTTCAATTCTGTCTAGCCCTCCACATTCTTCAATTAGGATACAAAGTTTTTCAATTTCGTTTAGTTTTTCAGCAGCCAGAAAAAATATTTGAAATTGCATGCAAAATAATGAAGACGATTTTGCTGTCTTTTGCAGACAAGAGATTGAGTAAAGGTTCCAGAATTCCATTTTGGACAAGATGCACAATCTGCTCAATTGTTCCACCACTCGTATAGTTTGTGACAGCCCATACAACTACTTTATGTGACTTAAAGTCTCCCTTTGACAGAATTACAACCAAGTATGGAACTAATCCATGATTCACAACTTGCTGTATTTGATCCTGACCACCAGCCGTGATGTTTGACATGGTCCACGCAGCCTGCTTCTGGATATTGATCTTGGGGTGAGTAAGCAGGCTAGGAACACGGCAAGTGCTCCTGAATCTATTACAATCTGAGTTTGTTCATCTGTTCCAGTGACAGATAGCTCATAAGGAAGGAGTATGGGCAATTATGGGCAGTTCACCAGATCCTAGAAGTTTCACTAGCTGTGGGACAACTCCAGTTTTCACAACCACTTCAGTCCTGTGTTTGGAGCCACCTGTGAGGTAGGAAATGGCCCAAAAAGTATCTTCCCGAACTTCTGGATCCACATGATGCAAAAGATGAACTAATTTAGGAAGAATTTGCTCAATAGCTTCAATTGGGGGAGCAGGATTCTTGTTCCGACAAGGATTTGAAAGTGTCCAGGTAAGATTTCTTAAGTAACTACATGCCACTGATGATATATCAGGAACTACAAGCAGACCTAAAAGAGTGTCTATTGCACCATACTTGATAACCAAGTCTCTGTAGGCTGAACTATCACCTGCAATGTTTCCCAGAGCCCACACTGCCTGTTCACTGATGTGAGCCTGGAGAGAGGCCAATAGGGCAATGAAGGCATGGATAGCCCCTCCATCTACCACAGCCTTGGTTGGGTCCGATGTTCCAGAAGCAATGTTAGTAAGTGCCCAAGCAGATTTAAACTAAAAAAGTTTACAGTCTGTCCTTCCCAAGAAGCCTACAAGCTTTGAAATCATACCAGTCTCAATTATTTGGTCTGTGGGAGGCTGTTTTTCCCTATAAATGAGTTTCCTAGCAGCTTGGGTAGCCTGAAGTTGAACCTCCAGATTATTGCTTTTTATGCCTTTGATGATATCTTCAACGGACCAAAGTGCAGAGCCCTGGTTATTTCGGTTTTCTTGCAGAGGAGAAGTAACATTATCAGGAAAACTGCTGACATTTCTTCTTTTCAGCATCTGGTCATCTTTTTTAGCTTTCCTCAGTTCTACGTTCACTTCAATACTCTGGCGCCTCATTTTTGTGCTGTCTTTCCCTTTGTCTTTCCCTTAAATCTATTAAGCTGGGCAGCTGGTAAATTAGCATTTTTATTGGTTGACATGGTTGTGTTCAACAGTGAGAGAAAAGCAAGGAGGGAAATTGTAGGAGGTCGCTGGTCCCCATAGGAGAAGTGGGAGGAGGTTGCAGCTACGCCATGGTTTCCCATTTCAGTTTTGCTGTGCTAACAATAGTAATTGGTAGCAAGTATTTTGTTGCTAGCCATTAGGTTGTATATGATTCTTCATGACACTATGAACCATAGCCCTGGGTCCTTCTGTTCTCCTTTGTCTCCTAAAGTCTGTCCAAATTCAATATCTATACATCCAGTCCCCTGTCATCTCCTTCTTTTGCCCTCTATCTTTCCCAACATCGTGAACTTTTCTAATGAACCATCTTCTCTTTATGATGCCAAAGTAATTACACTTCAACATCAGTATTTGTCCTTTCAATGAACAGTCGGATAAAAAATTAATTTAAGTATTGATTTAATTAATTTCATTATTGTCTCATTTTGCCTTATACTCCAACTTTTACAAAAGTTGATTCTGCAGCACTCTTTTTTCATTATATTCCAACTTTTACAATCATACATTACTGCTGGAAAAACCATAGTTTTGAATATATGTACATTGTTTGACAAGATTATGTCTCTACTTTTTACTGTGCTATCCAGATTTGGCAGAACTTTCCTTCCAAAGGAGCAAGCATCTTTTAATTGCGTGCTGTGGTCATAATCTGCAATGATCTTTCATCTCAACAATAAAAAAATTTTGCACTGCTTCCATTTCGTCTCCTTTTTTTTCTGCCAGGAAATAATCAGTGAGTAGACCAGTTGCCATGGTGTATTATTATTTTAACTTTAGGCTTCAAGCCTGCTTTTGCACTCTCCTTAAGGGGCTTAATTCATCTTCACTTTTTGCCATCAGGGTGGTATTATCTGCATATATATGAGATGATTAATATTTCTTCTGGCAATCTAATTTTTCAGCTTTTGATTCATCCAGCATGGCATTTTGCATGATGTACTCTGCATATTAGTTAAATAAATAAGATGACAATATAAAGTCTTATACTCTATTCCCAGTCTTAAATCAATACTGTTCTAACTATTCCTTCTTGTCTCATATCCAAGTTCTTCAGGAGTCAAATAAGATGATTTAGTACTCCTGTCCCTTTGAGAATTTGCAACACTTTATTGTGATCATCATAGTCATAGATTTTAATATCGTTAATAAAGCAAGAATAGATTTTTTCTTTTCTTTTTTTCTCCTGGAACTCCATTGCTTTCTTCATAATGGAACAAATGTTGGTAAGTTGGTCTCTGGTTTGTCTGCCTCTTAAAACCCAGCCTGTACTTCTGGTAATTCTAGGTTCATATATTGCTGAAACCAAGCTTACAAAATCTTATGCATGACCTTAATGGCATGTGAGATGAGAGCAATTCTTTGCTCTTTTGAGCTTTCTTTGTCATTGCCCTTCTGCAGGATTGGGAGGCAACTAATTTTTTCCCATCCTTTGGCCAAAGTTGGGTTTTCCATATTTACTGGCATATTGAGTGCAACACTTTAACATTATTGTCCCTTAGGATTTTAAATCACACAACAACTGGAATTTTGTCACTTTCATTAGCCTTGTTAAAAATGTTTACTAAGGCACAATTAACTTCGTTCTACAGGGTATCTGGCCCTTGATTAGGAACCATACCTTTATAATTATCAGTTATTTTAAGATCTTTCTTGTATAATTTTTTTCTGCATATTGTTGCCAGTTCTTCTTAAACTCTTCTACCTTGGTTAAGTCATTAACATTTTTGTTTTTTATCTTTTCTATTTTTTGCATGAAATGTTCCCTTGATACCTTTAATTTTTCTTGAAGAGATCTTTTGACGTTACCATTCTATTGTTTTATTTCTTTGCCTTAATCATTTGAAAAAGTCTGCTCATCTCTCCTTGCTATCCTCTGAAATTCTGCAGTCAATTGGACATAACTTTCTCTTTTTCATTTCTCTTTTGCTTTTCTTCTTTCCTCAGCTTCTTCATATAATCATTTTGCTTTCTTGCTCATTTTGTTTCTTTGGAATGTTTTTTGTTGTTGCATCTTGTACAATATTGTCTGGTTCTTTCAGTAGCCTTCATGCATCCAGCCAATCCTTAAATCTATCCATCACTTTCACTTCATATTCATAAGGGTTGTTATTTAAGTCATACCTCTAAAGCCAAATGGTTTTTTTCTACTTTCTTCAGTTTAAGCCTCAATTTTGCGATTGGAACACATAATCTGAACAACAGTCAGCTGCAGATCTTGTTTTTAACTGATTAGATACAGTTTTTCCATCTTTGGCTAAGTATCCAACCAATTCAATTTTAATATTGAATATCTGGTGAAGTCCATGTGTAGAGCCACATTTTTGGTTGTTGAACAAAAGGTGTTTTCAGTGACCTGTGAGTTGTATTGACCAAACTCCATTAGTCTCACCACACCTTCTTTGTGTATTCCTTGGACTAATGACCTGGACCTCTGTTTTCTCATCTATAAAATAAAAGAGGCTAGATGACCTTGTATTTCTACCTAGCTGACGACTGATAATCTATCATAAATCTGTAACTTTAATGTATGAGAATCCAAAAAATACTTAATATTATTACCATTCCCTTTAAAAAAAAAAAAAAAAGGATTTCTCAAGTTGTATATATCTGGACCTTTAAATTATTTCCTGTACCTGCACAGTACCTTGAAATCCTCTTTTTTTGTACTTAACTTCTTCTGCACATTTTACTGTATTCTAGTGTTCTTCCTAAAATGGAGCTCCCAAAAATGCACCTACTTCTTTGGATATGATCTGACTAGGACAGAGGATTACTTTTCAGTTCTTTTACAAGTAATTGTAAATGCAAAATAATACTGAGATTGCCTTAGTGGTAAAGTTCACCATATTAAATAAGGTCAAAATTCAGCAACACATTTAAATAAACATTTGTTCAACAAATCATGTTTGTAATGTCATTGAATGAGTTTTCATGCAATAGCAACTATTTTCCTGCTCCAAAGAAACCCTGTTACTATCCTGAGTATCAATTCTTGTCATTTTGTATCAAAAGAACTAATAATAAGCATAATTGACTATGGATTACCTGATGACATTATGGCCACAAAGTCAAGAGAACAGAAGTTCATTTCTATAGTGATGAATAAGTTTACAATATTTAAAACCTCATTAATATTGTTAGACAATAGTGAAGTTTAATTTTACCGGTACTTAAATCTTTCTTTTTTAAATTATTTTTAATAATTAATTTATTGATTTTAAGTTTTTAACAATCACTTCCATAAGTTTTAAATTTTCTTTCACTTGCTTTCTTCTCACTCCCTGAGATGGCATGCAGTCTTAAAAGGGATCTGCACATACATGCTTTTTTAATTTTTTTAAATTTTGTTATTTTAATTTTTTATTTTTAATGTTCTACAATCACTACTATAAAACTTACAGTTTTTTTCTCTACCTACTCCCCAATGCCACCATCCCTCCCCAAGATGGCATACAATTCTATATAGGATCTACACGTACTTTCCCATTGAATACGTTTTCACTACAGTCATGCTGTGTAGACGAACTAAAATACATGGAAGAAATCATATAACAAATTATATAACAAAACATAACACACACACACAAATGATCTACTACATTCTGCGAATGAATTTCATAGATTTTTCTCTGAGTGTGGAAGGCATTTTGCCTTGGAAGAACATTGGGAATTTCTTGTTTAAGTTCTTGCATTGTTACGAAGTTCCAAGTCTAATAGAAAACACTCTCGCACACTGTAATAGTTGCTGTGCACAAAATTCTTCTGGTTCTATTCCTTTCGCTCAGCATCAGACCATATAAGTCCTTCCAGGCCTCTCTGAAGTCTTGTTTATCATTTCTTGTGGTGCAATAGTACTTCATTACATTCCTATACCATAATTTATTCAGCCATTCCCCAATTTATGGGCATCCCCTTGATTTCCAGTTTTTGGCAACTATGAAGAGTGCTTCTATAAATATTTTTGTACATGTGGGACCCTTTCCCATTTTGATAACCTCTTGGGGATACATTCCTAGTAGCCATATTGCTGGGTCAAAGGGTATGCACATTTTTGTAGCCCTTTGGGCATAGTTCCAAATTACTCTCCAGAATGATTGGATGAGCTCACAGCTCCACTAACAATGAATTAGTGTTCCAACTCTCCCACATCCTCTCCAATATTTATCATTTTCCTGTTCTGTCATGTTAGCCAATCTAACATGCATGATGTGATACCTCTGAGTTGTTTTGATTTGCATCTCTCTAATCAAAAGTGATTTAGAAAATTTTTCATAGGATTACAGATATGTTTAATTTCTTCCTCTGAAAATTGCATGTTCATACCCTTTGACCATTTATCACTTGGGGAATGACTTGCAATGTTGTACATTTGACTCAGTTCTCTATATATTCTAGAAATGAGCCTTTATGCCCGATATTAGCTGTAAAAATTCTTTCCCAATTTAGTACATCCCTCTGAATTTTGGGGGCTTTGGGTTTGGCTGTGCAAAAACTTTTCTGATTAATGTAATAAAAATTATCCATCTTGCGTTTCATAATGATTTATATCACTTCTTTAGACAAAATTTTTTCCCTTCTCCATAAAACTGATAAATACACTCTTCCTTGCTCCTCCACTTTGTTCATGGTATCAATCTTTACACCTAGATCGTGTACCCTGATTAATGTAATAAAAATTATCCATCTTGCGTTTCATAATGATTTATATCACTTCTTTAGATAAAATTTCTTCCCTTCTCAATAAAACTGATAAATACACTCTTCCTTGCTCCTCCACTTTGTTCATGGTATCAATCTTTACACCTAGATCGTGTACCCATTTGGACTTTATTCTTGTGTACAGTGTCAAGCATGGGCCTATGCCTAGTTTCCACCACACTGTTATCCAGTTTTCCCATCAATTTTTGTCAAACATTGAGTTTTTATCAAAGAATTTGAGGTCCTTGGGTTAGTCAAACAGGAGGTTGTTACATTCCTTGCCTACTGTATCTTAAGTGCCTAGTATATTCCACTTGTCTACTCTTCTGTTTCTGAAGCAGTACCAAGTGGTTTTTATAATTGCTGCTTCTAATACAGTTTGAGATCTGGTAGCAGTAGGCCACCTTCCCGAGCATTTCTTTTCATTGGTTCCTTTGATATTCTGGACGTTTTGTTCTTCTAAATGAATTTTGATATCATTTTATCCACCTCTAGAAAATAAGCATCTGATAGCTTAATTGGTATGACACCAAATAAATAAGTTCATTCAGGTAAAATTGTCATTTTTATTATATTAGCTTGGCCTACACCTGAGCAACTGATGTTTTTCCACTTACTTAGATCTGACTTTATTTGTTCAAAAATTGTATTGTAATTGTGTTCATATAGTCCCTGAGTTTGTTTTCGCAGGTAAACTCCCCAATATTTTAAAGTGTCAAGCATAGCTTTAAATGGCATTCCTCTTTCTATCTCTTGCAGATAGACTTTGTTGCTAATATATAGGAACTCAGAAGATTTGTGCGCTTTTGTTCTGTAACATGCAACTTTCCAACGTTGTTTATTATTTCAAGTAGTTTTTTACTTGAAACTCTGGGATTCTCTATGTACATCATCATGTCATCTGCAAAGAGTGATAACTTAGTTTCTTCTTTCCCCATTCTTATTCCTTTAATTTTTTATCTTGTCTAATTGCTACAGCTAACTTTTCTAGTACCATATTGAATAATAGGAGTGATAATGGAAATCCTTGCTTTACCCCTGATATTACTGGAAATGCATCTAGTTTATCACCATTGAATATATTTCTTACTGTAAGTTTTAGGTAGGTAATGCTTACTGTTTTATGGAAAGTACCCTTTATTCTTATGTTCTCCAGTGTTTTTAATAGGAATGGGTGTTGTATTTTGTCTAAAGCTTCTTCTACATCTATTGAGGTAATCATGTGGTTTTTCTTAGTTTTGTTGATGATATGACCGATAATACTAATAGTTGTTCTAATATTGAACCAGCCTCGCATTCCTGGTATGAATCCCACCTGATAATAATGTATTATTTTATTTTTTTAACATAAATTTATTTATTTAACTTTTTACATTCATTTTCACAAAATTTTGGGTTCCAAATTTTCTCCCCCTTTATCTCCTCCCCCCGCCCCAATACACCGAGCATTCTAATTTTCCCCATCACCAATCTGCCCTCTCCTCTATCATCCCCCCCTTCTCTTGTCCCCATCCTCTCTTTTGTCCTGTAGGGCCAGATGACTTTCTATTCCCCATTAACTCTATTTCTTATTTCCCAGTAGCAAGAACAATACTAAAGAGCTGTTACTAAAACTTTGAGTTCCAAATTCTCCCCATCCCTCCCTCCCCACCCATTCCCCCTAGGAAGGCAGACAATTCAATATAGGCCCTATTTGTGTAGTCTTGCAAATGACTTCGACAATAGTCGTGTTGTTTAAGACTAACTGTATTTCCCTCCATCCTATCCTGCCCCCCATTGTTTCTATTCTGTCTTTTGATCCTGACCCTTCCCGAGTATTGACTTCAAATTGCTCCCTCCTCCCATTGCCCTCCCCTTCATCATCCCCCCCACCTTTCTTATCTCCTTCTCCCCCACTTTCCTATATTGTAAGATGGGTTTTCATACCAAAATGAGTGTGCATTTTATTCCTTCCTTTAGTCGAATGTGATGAGGGTAAACTTCGTGTTTCTTTTTTTTCTCAGCTCTCTTCTTTTTCCCTCCACTAAAATGTCTCCTGCTTGCCTTTGAATGAGATATAATTTACCCCATTCCATTTCACCCTCTTTCTTCCCACTACATTTCTCTCTCACCATTTACCTTAATTTCTTTTGAGATATGGTCCCATCCTGTTCAATTCACTCTGTGCTCTCTGTCTCTGTATGTGCATGCATATGTGTATGTGTGTGTGCGTGCACGTGTGTACATGTGTGTGTATGTGTAGCTTTGCAAATGGTTTCCATAATAGTCATGTTGTGTAAGACTAACTATATTTCCCTCCATCCTATCTTGTCCCCCATTTCTTCTATTTTCAATATTTTACAATATTTTTAACTCTTAATACTTTTCAGTATCTGGGTAGTTGGTGGGACCACACACACACATACACTCAAAATTTTGTGGAAATGAATGTTGAAAACTTTAAATAAACGTTTAAAATTTGTTTTTGCATGCAAATGAGAGACAAGAAATACTGATGACAGGGTAGAGAAATAAATATTGCCCTACAAGAAAATTGAGGAGATGAGGACAACTGACGGAAGGGTGTGATAAAAGGGTGGCGAGTGAAGGAAGGGAAAATGAGAATGCACATTTTCTTGTGGGCAGAGGGGAGAGACAGGGAGAAAATTGGTGACTCAAAATCTTCTGGAAATGAATGTTGAAAACTAAAAATAAATTTAAAAATGAAGAAAGAAAAATAATAAAGTACCTTCAAGTTCTAAAAAAGAGGAAATAATACATACATACATATGTGTGTATGTATGTATAAAAGTCTCCTAAATTCAGTAAGGAATAAAACACTAAAGGGATGGAATGGAGAAAAGATAAAGAAGAGATGTGTAGAGAAGAGACTGAAGGAATAGGTTGAAGGAGGAGAGTAGAAGAGGCTAAGAGAGGGATTTTTGAAGAGAGGGTAGATTAACAGGAGGGCATGGTAGCAGGTAGAATTACAATGGAGGCACCAAGAGGGATAGTGAATGAGAGATATGCACAACCATAAAAACAAAGATCAGAAGTAAAATTTGTCAGGAAAAGTATATGTCTCTATATGTATGTATATTGTATATGTGTGTATATATGCATATGTGAATCTATATATCTGTATTTTACATGAATGTATCCACTCTTAATTGCAGCCTTGAGGGAGGTAGGAAGAGGAAAAATAGACAAAGTTAAAAGTGTGTAGCAGAGAACAAATTAAACTAACAAGAGAGCCAACAGCAAACCATGGGTAGTATTTATTACATAGGCTCTCTTGAAATAGAAATTTATTGATATAAATTTTGAATCCTCTCTTATGTGCTGCTGTGCACCACAGACTTTTTTTCTTACTTTGTATCTAAGTTTCATTATTCAATTGCTATATATATATATATATATATATATATATATATATATATATATATATATATATATATATATATATATATATATATATATATATATTGTTTTGGATATAAGCTTCAGGAATAAAAAGAGAGGGAAAAAATTCTGGTTGGATCACTTGACTCTTCCAGGAGCTTTCAGTTCCCCTTATGCCGGCCTCTCCTCTTTCTTTATGTGAGAAGATATTTCTGTTGACATTCATTCGTTCTTTCTTTGAAAAGGCTCCCATCTACTTCTTTAGGTGTCCCTGAGGGTAGGATGCTAGAATTAATTAAATGACATCCATCAGGGCCAGTTCCAGGAAATTGGCACCTTTTGCTGATAGTTTGATCTCCTAAACAGGTCGAAGACAACCAATGGAAAGAAGAACAAAATTTCTTTTGATATTTGATCTTCCATCTTCTAAAATATCTGTCACTTGAGGGAAGATGAAGAGAAAAATCCACGAACAATGGGACTTCTGTCTCTTTCTGTATAGGTTCTAACTCCATATCCTGCTTCACCTGTTTCTGCCTAATCTCTATTGTTGAGGGAGAAAAGGAATAGTGAAAAAGGACAAGTCATCTGAACAAATTATCACCAGCAAGATTTCTGGCCTCACCTGAAAAGAGGAGTAGCGCCTTTAGCTCAAGTTGCATTCTTACACCTGGTTCAACCCTACAGGTTTCAGTGATACTGAGTCCGTATACCTCCTCATATAAATCCCATTAGTCATCCTAAACCACCCTATTCCTTGTAATGACTGCTATAAACATTACCACCCTAAAAATCAAAAGTAATGTTAGCCATTGCACTATCCCCTCTGAAATACCTGTTCCATAGGCAGCAAATTTCTCTTCATTCATCTCCTTTCCTTTCCTTCCTTTTTACTAGCTATTAATGAAACCTGGGTTTCCCCATTTTATATAGTCTTCCTTGTTACCCTATCTCATATTGACTGTGCCTTCATTCATCTCCTTCAACCCATTGGTTGAGGCAAGGGAGTTGGAATAATCCTTGCTCCCCATTCCTATTTCCAGATTCTCTCCTTCCTCAATCATACAGTATCTCTCCTCCTTTGAGATACATACAATTCTTGTCTACAACCCAATCAAAATCCTGGTAAGTCTTTTCTACAGACCTCCATGTAACTTTTTGTTCTTCTTCAGTGAGTTGAATATCATAATCAATATTTTTCTATTCTCCCCATCTCCCAAAGTAATATTTGGGGGTTTCAAACATACATATTGATTATTCCTCAAACTCAATTAACGCTCAGCTTCTCAATTGACTTTCCATGGTTTACTTCTCGATTTTGTCCCCTCACACAAAGATTTTCACGTCTTTGATCTTGATGTGACCCACAAATTCACCACTTCTTTCTTCAAAATTCAAAAATTCCCTTATTTTACCATAATTTATTCACTTTCTATTTCTTCCTTCGTCTTCTCTTACCAAAGAGTTATCTTCATCCATACTGTGGCACTTAATCCCTTGACCCCTCAGTTTTCTCCTGGCCATCATACCATCACTAGAAACTCTCCTCTGTTCTACATATGGTTCCCTTGCTGAATCAGCTTAACTACATACTCTTCTCTTCTCTTGAGTCCCTGGATTCCTTATGATATTATTATTTGCTCCCTTTCAAGTCTTGAATTGGATTTCTCTCATGATCTGACACTATGCTCCTGTATATGAGCTGCTGGATAAAAAAAGGAAAAAAAAAAGGTTAAAAATGCTGCTCTTACACAGTCTGTACCAGAGTGTCTACATGTTACTCTCCAGAGGTTCCATGCCAAAACTTTTTATCTCTCTCCAAACCTCCTAAGGCTCCCATTCCCCCCCACCACCACCACATTCTGAGCTGAGGACCTTGACTCATATTTTGAATAGTAAGTTATGTTTTTCCAATTATACATAAAGACAAGTTTTAAGATTAATTTTTGCAAAATTTTGAGTTCTAAATGTTTCTCCTTCCCTCCTTCTCAAAATGGTAAACAATTTGATATAGCTAATATACATACAATTATCCAAAGCATATTTTCATATTAGTCACAGTTGTAAAAGAATAAACAGGCCAAAGGGAAAACATGAAAAAAGTAAAGTGAAAATGGCATGCTTCAATTTGCGTTCAGAATTCATAAGTTCTTTCTATGCATGTGGACAGCATTTTCTGTCATGAGGATTTCGTAAATCTTGGATCTTTGTATTGCTGAGAAGAGCTAAGGCAGTCATAGTTTATCGTCACACAAAAATGTTACTGTTACTGTGCGCAGAGTATTCTGGTTCTGCTCATTTCACTTTGTACCAGCTCATGTAATTCTTTCCAAGTTTTTCTGAAATCCATCTATTCATCACTTTTTTTCCCCACAATATTATTACACTAAATTCATATATCATCACTTGTTCAACCGTTACCGAAATGATGGGCATCTCCGTAACTTCCACTTTTTGATGCCACAAAAAGATCTGCTATAAATATTTTTGTACAAATAGATCCTTGCCCATTTTTTAATGATCTCTTTGGGAATTAGACCTGGTAGTGGTATTGCTACATCATAGAATATGTACAAATTTAAAGCCCTTTGGGCATAGTTCCAAATTTATCTCCAGAACTATTGCATCAGTTCACAACTCCACTACCAATGCTGTAAGGTTTTCCCACATTTTCCCCAACATTTATCCTTTTCCTTGTCTATCATATTAGTCAATATTCTAGGTGTTAGAAGCTTCTAGGTGTTCAAAGTTGTTTTAATGACATTTCTCTAATCAACAGTGATTTAGAGAACCTTTTGGTATAAGTATAGATAGCTTTGTTTTCTTAATCTGAAAATTAGCTATTTGTATCTTTTGACCACTGATCAATTCAGGAATGGTTTGTATTCTTAAAAATTTGAGTAACTCTCCATATATTTGTGAAATGAGACCTTTATTAGAGACATTGGCTGTAAATATTGCTCCTTGGAATTTTCATTTTGAGATCTCTTTCAATATCCATTTTCAGCTCTGGTTCTAGGATATCAGAGTCATTTCTCAGAATAGGTGTCCAGATACTCTTTTTCATTGTGGCCTTCAGTTAGTTCAATGATTGTTAAATTATTAAAATCCAGAATCTATTTTTCCAGGTCATTTGTTTTTCCAATGAGCTATTATACATTTTTCCTATGTTTTCATTCTTTTGATTTTGTTTGATTGTTGATAACCAAAATACTAATTGTTATGGAATTATTTTCTTCAATTAAGTTTTGTACCTCCTTTTCCACTTGGGATATAATATTTTTAAGGAGTTTTCATTTTCTTAACTATTTACTTTTTTTTAAAATGATTCTCTTGCATGACTCTCATTTTTTTTCTCAATTTTTCTTCTATCTCCATCATTTAAATTTTAAACTACATTTTGGACTCTTCTTGCATGAATTATTCCATAGCTTGAGAAAAATTTCCCTTCCTTTGGTGGGGGAAAGGGTCTTTGCCTGTAAGTGTTTTGACACTGTTCTCTTCTTCGGGCTTTGTCTTGATTTTCTCTGTTACCATAATAACTTTAGTTAGTCAGATTCCTTTTGTTTTTTGTTGTTCTTTTCTGCTCATGTTTTCCAGTCTTCTTCCTCACTTTTATATGTGAGCTCTGCTCCCAGAGAAAAAGTGTCACTGTTCCAAGCTTCTTGAGCCAGGTGCTACAGGCCATGGCTGTTTGCCAGGTGCTACACTGCTTTTGCCTTAAGGGCTGCAGGGGATCCTCAGGTCTGGTGCTGCTGCTGACTGACATGTTTGGAATCTATTGGGGTCTGGAAGTTTACCTGCTGCTAAGCCAAGGAATGTGGAAAGTCTCAGTGTTGATGTTTTCCTCTTTGCTGGGGCTTCCCTGAGGCCCAAGCACTGCTGCCTGCTCTATCATCTGGCTGTGGTGATACATGCGGGGGTCCCAGTTTTGATGTTTGCCTGTTTAGTCATACTCGAACCCAAGAACCCTTCTCACCCCTAGCTTGTCAGCTGAGGCAAGGCTTGCTTACTACCTTGTCAGGATACTTCCTCTCCTGGACTGTTACTTGAATGAGACAGACTTTTCTTACCATCTACCAATTTTCTTGGACTAGAAGATTATATCAACCCATCTTTTTGTGGTTCTACTATTGCAGGATTTGTTTTAGGGTGTTATTTTATAATTGTTTGGAGATGAGTATGGGAGAGGTAAGATGATTTCCTCCTTACTTAACAATCTTTATTCCTGGTTTTGACTCATATATTATAGAAAAGGAATTGAGACAATTCAACGAGATCTTCCCTTTCTCCTTTCTTCTTTAAATTCACTTCTCAGAAATATCTTTTACCACTATTCTACCCTTTATCACTGTCTCACATGAAAATATAATTTACTCATATCCAAGAATAACTTTTTTTATTCATAAATAATCTTCCTCCATCCTCTCTCTTCCAACAGATTTCTCCTTCTGTCATCCTCGCTTAGACCACATCAGCCTTTACTTCAATAAGCTGCAGTGGCTCTCCATCACCTCCAGAATAAAATATAACATTCTCTGATTGACCTTTGAAATCCTTCATAAGCTAGCTTCCTCCATTCTAGTCTTCTAGCATATTACTCCCTCTCATGTAATCTTTATTCCAGTGACACTGATCTCTTTCCTCTTCCATGAACTATATACTCCTTTTCTTAGCTCCAGGTACTTTCTATGACTATCCACTATGTCTGGAATCTTCTCATTTATCATTTCAGGCTTTCTTAAATTTCTTTAATTCAAAACATAACATCCACCTTCTATGGAAACCCTTCCCCAGTCAATTTTAATATTAGTACCTTGCTTTATTGAACTGTTTCATTATATATATATATATATATATATATATATATATATATATATATATATATATATATATATATGTGTGTGTGTGTGTGTGTGTGTGTATGTATATATGTGTGTGTGTGTGTGTGTGTGTGTATATGTATATATGTGTGTGTGTGTGTATTTGTTAGCTTGTTTCCTCCATTAAATTTTGTGCCCCTTGGGAGAAAGAAGTTTTTTGCCTTTTTGTCTTTTGTCTCTTTTGGTATTATCAATGCTTAGTACAGTTTCTGACTAATTATCTGAATCAAGTATTGTTATAACCCTAATTTTCCTGACTCAAAGATTTTACCTGACTTTTGCAAAGACATATAGCTAGTAACTGTGACTAGAATTTAGTGCTCTTGACATTAACCTTAGTATCCCTTCTACTGTAGCATACTAACTTAGCAGAAAGTTCTATTTTGGCTTCCAAAAGTAGAACAACATATGTGTGTAGGTGTAGAATATTTTAACTCTAGTAGCCTTACCCTCACTTTAAAACCAAAGGAAAATAGATCAGTGAAGTCTGTAAGGAAAAGTAAAATAAAAGCAAAGTGGAAGCCTAGTGAAGAAACAGAAATATAACACAGAAGTGATGAATAATATCGATCTGTGAAATTCATAAATCCTGCGAAAAGGTATGTTAGACTAATAGAAATAAATTTCTCTTTAAAATATTGACAATCTGTCATGATAATGAGTAAATGTGGCTGAAGGTAAATGTGAATTAAACATGATGTTCTTCACTAAGCTTACATTTCAAAGTTTTCTCTGCTTGTAATTTTTGAGCTTAGGTTAGTGGTACCTCTAGATTCCCACCAAAACTAGTGATTGTTCAATTTTCCTTTGTGATCTTATTTTTTTTTCTTAGTCTAAACCAGAAGGTATAGATATAAAGTCAAATGTCTATGTTTTATTTTAAATCTTTGCTTTTTAAATTCAACTGTTTCAAGAGTATGTAGGGGACATTAACTCCTGAAACAGTAGAGAAGCATCTGTTACAGACATAAGTGAATGTGTCCCCACAGGCTGCTGCTACTGCTGCTAAGTGAAAGTCAAGAAGAAGTCATAGCCATTATTAAAACATTAAAATGATGATGCCATTTCATGAAATAAATTTCCATCCAAGGGACAAAGAGATCTGATTAAAAAGTGCATTTTATATAGAAAGTTTAAATTTAACATGCTTCTGTTTAAGGGTTAAGGAAAATATTTTGGATTTTCTATTTCAGAAATTCATTGAAATAGAAAAGAAATAAACACTCTAACAGAACAATGGGCTTTTAATGAGTTCTAATTGTTTGGATTATTCTGAGTACTCAATTTTTTACTCAAATAAGGCTAGAGTCCTGATGCTTTAGTGAGGACATTCTAGTTCAATGATCTCCAAGTCTTTTGGGGGTACACTGCATAAAGTCTACAACTATTAGAAAGATTGCCATAAAAGTTTAGAAAAAATGAATGCAAAATCTAATTCTCTAAATTGCCAAAAGAAATAAATGTCATTCAACATTTAGAGGACAATGATGGTAGAAGATGGAAATCAGAAGCAAAAAAAATTAAGACTCAATGATTTATTTATTTTTGGCTCAGGCTTATTTGCTAATAGTGGTTGCTATCAAGTGAAAAGAAAATCTTAAAGTCCTTTAGTGCACCATTTTCATAGTCTGAACGTAAGCTTTTGTACTTGAGTTCAAGACTAGATGAGTTGCAGATCTATTCAGGAAAATTTTTAATGTGTGGGCTACCATAATCATTAACATTTCATAGCAGAAGTATCCATGAATGCCATTTCTTTTTTTCTATATAAGATGATTGAGCATGTGGTCTGAAGAGCAGAACTATCCATGTCACTAAGTGACCCTGTGTGCTCCAAGTCATGCAACAGGGGCTCCTCTGTGTGTAATGCATCAGTTTCCTGACTTACTCTGAAAGCTATTAAGAAAATTGAATTTTCCAGTAGATACACAGGCCACCAGTTGGCACATAATCCAATTTTATCTAAGTGAGGCTTAAAGCCTGTACATGCATTGAGTCCCTTTGAGACTTTACTAATTTATACTTCTGCAGAGTGCATTCTTTCACCTTACTTAAGGAGAATAAATTTAATAGACTGACTATGTTTCATAGATGTTCGATGGATTGAAAAGATGAAACTATTGACCTGTCAATAGTAGGATGTGAACTTCGAGCTGTTTATTTTCAGTAATACTGACGGACTCATAAGAATTTCTCTCTCTCTCTCTCTCTCTCTCTCTCTCTCTCTCTCTCTCTCTCTCTCTCTCTCTCTCTCTCTCTCTCTCTCTCTCTTTCTCTCTCTTTCTCTCTCTCTCTCACCAACATTCCAAATTTTTGAGACAGTTGGTTAAAGGCAAAATATCTGGCAATATAGCTGACTAGACTAATTGGTCCATAGCATTATTGATTACATTGCTTTGGCTGTATTAGCACTTGAAAAATAAATGAGTTAATAAGACACATAAATGTGTACATATCAAGGAATACAGAATGATATAAACTTTATCTGCAAACCATCTGAAAATATTATTGAATGTTAGTATTTTACTAAGATTATCCACTAAAACAAAAACTAATAAAAATATAAATTTTATATAAATGCCTATGCATACCACAAAGAGGAACAAAATTAAGTATGTTTTTCCACATGAAAGCCATGCCTTATACAACAAGCATCACAACAGCACAAAGTGATAGCTTAAGTGCAGAATTATTTTTTTAATTCAAATCAGCATTTGATCATACAAGATTTTATTACACAGACATAGCCACTACCAGCTTAAACAAATATAAACAGACTATAATATTATACTAGGCAAAAGATATTGGTTTATAAAGAAGAACTACTCAGCAAAATTTAATAAACTCTTTCAGTAAGAAAAAATGGACCTTTAATGTGATATATGATGTCCAAGAATTCATGAGGGAAAGATCAGAATTATCTAGAAATTTTGAAGTTAAAGGGGTTGAGGGTTTAAGAGAAATGTCAAAACTTAAATAACAGATGAACATATAAACATGTTAGAATATAAGAAAAATCTAAGATTAAATTTTATTGAGATACATTTCAAGTTCAAAAGGTTAATTTATGAGTACAAAATGAGAGAAGTGAGATGAGACATTAGTTTTCTGGGGAAAAATGTTCTGAGAGTTTTTAGTGAATTTCAATTTCAATAGGACTAGTCAGAAATGTACTGAACACTTGGGTTATATTAAGAGAGAATAAACACAGTGGGGATTTGATGAGAGTGATAATACTACTGTATTCTGTTCTGTTTATACTATATCTATAGTATTTCATTTACTTCTGGGTGCTCTATTATAAGATATAGATATCATAGAGTGGGAAAATGAAATAAGCTGGAGACCATTCAATCCACAGAACCATACAGTAGAAGGTTCTTTGATTTATGCAATAAAATGATCAGTTGAAGAAATGTTTAAGGAAGAAATGATAACAATATTCAAATGCTAAAAAATGAGATAAAATACAAAGGTGTCATATAGAAGAATGATTAGGTTTGGTTTATTTGGCCCATTTAATAATAAACTGATTAAAAAAAACTGCAGTTCCAAACTGCGATAGATAGTATGTAGCTTGTCTTTATTCATTCAGGACTAGAAATTGCTTCTTATACTTGGTGGCTATAAACTTAAACTAGATTAATTTTATTCTTTCTAACTGTTTTTTCTGTGGAATCTCAGGTCTCACAACATAATCTGAATTATGATTTAGAAATTTCCGATAATTCTCAGTGCATCTCTTGAGATTTGGTGCTCATATACTTTTAAGAGGTTTTTACCTCAAATCCAGTCTCCTCCCCCTTCCAATAATATGTAAGAGTAGGGTAGAAACTTACCATTCAAATCTTCCTCACTCTTCTTTAATTTTCATGAAAATGAAAAATTATCTAAAGGAAGGACCAGGTAAAATACTTGGGATATATGCCTTCTTAACTATATGAATCTGCAACAAAATATACATATATACATACATATATACATGTGTATATTATATATATATATACACACATATATACATATATATGTCAGTCCGTTTTTCTTCTAAACTAAGAAAGAAAGTTTCCCAATATCCTGAGATTTTTTGATCACATAAAATGATGATGAACCTTTATGTCTGTAAATAATTCTTTAATTTCACGATTATGTCAAAAAGTCACCGTATCATTTACTGGTTAAAGACAATAAGACCTGTTACAGGAATTTTGGATGTACTTTTGAAAAGACAAGATATACCTTTGTGCTCTTGTTTGAAGTTTGATAATAAGTTAGGTTTTCCTGAGGCACTTATGTTTTTAAAATGCTATAACTGACAGTAAGTGTGAGCAAATTTGGCTCAAAGAGGCCAGAGACAAGAAAATCCACTGTAAAAAGAGAGAAAAATTGCATAAAGAGAAATTTTGAAATATGCATTTTATCTACTAATTTACACAACCCTATAACCTTCAATTAATATTCTTTTCAGTTGCTAAACCTTAAGGCAAAAGAAACATTATTATACAAATTTTACAGACAGATAAATTGAAGCACAGTCTTGCCAGATTTAATGAGTGCAATACAAAGCCAAGAATTTTGCCAAAGGCTATATTTTCACTAGATATAGAAACAGAGCTTTTCCCTGGCCCTGTATCTGCCTCATCATTTAGTTTTCAAAAATAAATGCAACTATAGATCCCCGAAGCCAATATGTAAAAAATGCAAGAGATTGTGTTTATGTGATTTCAAAAACAGTGTAACTCTCAATAAGGACAAAACCCATTACAAACCTGGAAATTTTATCACCAGTTTCATTAGTGAAATTAAATGGAGCCAAAATAATCACTTGATCTAATCAGTGGAATCAGGAACTGATGTGATAATATATTTCTGGGTTCTTTGTGTCTAACCATTCAACCACATAGACATTCTCTATAATCTGACAAAGTTTCCTGCCTACTATTTTTCATAAAAGAACTCAAAGAGGCCCAGAGAATAAAGTGCTAAAGTGGGACTCAGGAAGACCTGCATTCAAATTCAGATACTTTTCAGATGTATGACCCTGGGCAGAATACTTAACATTTCCTTGTCTCAGTTTCATGAACTGTAAAATCAGGATAGCATATACTCTCAAGTTTCTAATAAGGATTTGATGAGATAATATTTCTAAAGACTTATTTAGTACAATTCCCCTGGGACTTAGTAGGTACTTAACAAAAGTTTCCTCCCCTCCTCTTTCCTCCCTGTCCCTTCCTTTCCCTAAGACATTGCTATCCAAACTGATCTAACAATTTTAAACTTATCTAATTGTTTTAGATTGGATTTGTGTGCCCACACCAACCCTTTCTCTTTGGGAAGTTTTAAATTAGAAAATGAGAATTTTCTGCAAGTTAAAGAAATATATTTTGTATCTCATTTAATTAGTATTTTTAAAAGAGTTGATCAATGATTGAAATGCCTCCCCTTCCTTCTCCTCTCCTCTTCTCTCTTTTCCTCCTTAAATGAAGGATATTTAATTTGCCTAAATGAAGGATATTTAATATGACAGAATATTTAGAGGTCTACTGAGTACACAACAAAAAGTATCAACTTGTGTTATTTTAATTCATTTATTTGAAACTTAATACTAACTAAAACTTAAATACACAATAAGAAAAAAACTTATTATAAACTTAAGATACAAAAACTTAAATACAAAAGAAGAAAAATAAAGCATTGTCATGTGCTCAGGAAGCATAAGAGGTCAAAAATACACAACAAATAACTTTCATTTCAAGAAAGTCTGTGTAACAAATATGTCACATTGTGTTCTGAGTTGTCCTTTTCTTTGCCTACTTGTAAGCTTTCTTTTGTTCTTTTGTTCTCTGCTCTGTAGTTTTTTTTTTTTACTTCTTCCTTTGTCTTCCTCCCTTTCCCCCCAAAGGCTGCAATTTAACTTGGAGATAGATAGATAGATAGATAGAGACATATATTATGTATGTGTATGTTTGCATATATGTATATGAATATATGTATGTGTGGGTGTACATGTGCATATAAGTACATACATTATATACATATACACACAAATATATATATATATATGTATATATATATGCACATACATACCTAGACTTAGATACACATACATATACTTAGATATCTATAAACATACTTACGTATAGACATATACATTTATATTCATCTATACTAGCTTGTCCTCTGTTTCTGAGAGTGGATGATGTCTTTCTTCATAGGTCCAAGTATTTCCACATTTTTCTAAGGACATCAACTCATCATTTCTTATACCACAGCAATATTCTGATATTACACTGTATAGTTATTTTAAATAGTCTAACAAAACATTGATTAACATGGCTGACATTTTTGTAGTTTCCTTTTTTTCCTCTTTTGATTAAATATGTTTTAGCTTTAACTTTGGCCTGAGATCATGATTACAGTCTCTGCTTTTTCTCTAATAAATTCTACTCCACATCTTTAGTTTAAGTGTATCTCCTATTTCCCATCCCTCCTGCCTCCTCTACTTTATTTCTATCCACTACCTTGCCCTCCTATTACTTAATGTATCCCTCCACCAAAGGACCTCCTCCCTTATGAAGTGCATTCATAAATTATGGCAGACTATCTCTAGATTCATATTTTATATTTGAATTGTACTTTCTCCCTACCTCTATATCATATATTAACCTACTTTCTTTAAGGTACAGTTCAAGCACCAAATTCAACCTAATGTTTTGCCTGATTTTCAGTGCCCTCTTTTCCTAGTGCCCTTACAGTTAACTAGTGTATATGTGCACACACTCACATACACATACAATGTATATATGCATACATATATACACATATATGTATATCTATATATTGTCTAAATATGTGTTCTTTATGTATTTAGGCACCTACATGTTGTCTCTCTGATACAATGTAAGCTCCTTTAGTTTTCAACTTCTGTGTTGCCAATATCTAACCCTTTTTTGAACACATAGTGAGGTTTGTTGATTGATGAGGCTTGAAAATATAGATTCAGAATTCTTCAAATCTTTCTTCTTTATTCTTACCCTATCCCTTCTTTACAGTACACAGTAATAGCAATTTAAAATGGAAAGATCTTTCTTATTAATGAATAGGCACATATGATCTGCTTGGATCTCCTGGAAGCCTGGGTCACATGTTGTGGGAGGAGCTTGCTGAAGAAGAAGGACTTAGTAGAAGCTGGAGGAAGTGAGTGGGCTCAGGTCAGAGGGGAAAGAATATAGGGCAAGTGACACAGGCCCAACTGACACACTGTGACAGTTGATAGTTGAGCAGGTCTGATTGGGGAGGGGAGTTTTGAGAATGTCTTTACCCTCTGCTGTGATCAGGTTTATTAACTACTTGGTCACCATGACGGATTTTGCTTTCTGGTTCTGAGATTTGGCTTTCTGGTATTTAAATAAACGTTTTTCTTCTACCTTCTATATGGATAGTCTTTTATATTTTGCCATTGAGAACTACACTGACATATTCATAGTCACCACCAGGACTGTGAGTATTGCCTTGGTGATACATACACATAATAAATAAATACATACTCCTTTCTCATTGTTTCCCTTGCAGAACTGCCTTCGTTTGCATTTTTTATGTAGACACCATCTTTCTTATTTTTCTTCCCTAGCCTGAACAGGCCTTGCAATAGTCCTGTGTCCCTCTGAAAGTAAGGAAATTGAAATCTTGAATTTATGGGAACCTAACAAGTTTTCAAAGGGAAATGTCCTTCAAGGATGCAGTAGCACACAGAGATTCTTTGTGGCAAGGATAAATTTATATTTTGTTCTAGGTAAAAGTATTTGGTAATGTGACTCAGTAATTTCTTTAATGCATATTTTGGATAATGAGAGGAAAGACTGGGCTTATTCTTCTATCAGGCTAAATCTTTGAGCACAGGAGACACACACAAAAGATTCTGCATTTTTCCAAAAGATATGATGAAAATGTTCACAGTGTATAGCTTTCAAACGCAGGAAACTATTATTTACTTCAATTCAATTAGAAATAGCAGAATAATAAAAGAGATACAGAAGAGTTGTTCTTTTCTTTCAATTTAGAGAAAACCTGAGCAAAACATTTACTAATAGAATGTGAAAATAAAATCCAATAAAATGGATTATCCCAAAACAGTGAGAACGGTAAAATGATTTAAGAATTTTATGGAATCTAAGACTTGGAAAAGATCTCTGGAATTTTATAGTCCAACTGACATCTGACCAGAAATTTGATTTATGGGATACAGAGGAATACCCACAATCAAAAGGCAATCAAGTATTTAAGCTGTCATTTTCCTAATATTTATTCTAAATGCCTTTTTAGTATAGTTAAGAAAGCTGTGACAAACTAACAAGTCAGTCAGCATACTGAGCAAACCCTTTGTATTCATAAAGACATGAAAGTTTTCACCTAGAAGATGCTAGAAACAACATCTGTGAATGTTTTTTTTCCAATACTAATGTAAGTGGTTTTATGAAAGTCAATTTAAGATAAAAATGTTACATTATAATAAAGAAACATCTCCTAAATGTAAATCCAATGGTGCAATCAGACCAATTCCAGATCCTGACTCTTTTCAAAGGAATGGAAGTACTCACTCTTAAGATACACCCAAACCTTATCATTTCCTTACTAATTCAAAGTCTGCCTTGAGTAAATCATTAGCGCCTTCATTGACTTAATTAATTACTAGTAAAGATTTTCATTAGTTATTTCAAATCAATTTATAGGTCATTCTAAGAAGTCAAACCAATTTGGGTGCTTGAGATCAATTAAGATTTGTTGTGATGACATAAAATTTCTAGCTGGAAATTATTTGAAAACGAAGTTAGGGAAAACTCAGGTGACTGTACTCTTCCTTAGCACCAGATCTCTTTAGTCCCTGAAGTTGTTCCAAGTCACAAGATACCTACTGCTGAAATGTACTATGCCATGACCCTCTGAGAGTAATATACTTGAGCCAGCATATCTTTCTCTTAGTAGACCAGATTTAGAGATAGAAATGTGGGTATTGGATAAGCTTCAAGTCCCAGTTCTTCATTTTGAGAACAAGAATTTCATCTAACTTGTCCTACCACCTTCTAGTCACTCAGTTTAGAAGACTCCTTTGTGATGAGTGTCATGTTATAGGTTTAGTTGCATAGAATTTATGCCCACTAAGTGAACATGGGCTGGGAGATCATTTCAAATTAAAGAATCACTGCATGACATAAAAGAAGTTCTTTATTGCTCCTGTACAAGCCCATGTTTCCCACAGATCACTAGGCCATGGCTCTAAGCAGAGAATCATGAGACTATACTGAGGCCTGCCTTCATCATTAGATTACGGTTTATTCATTAATACTCCACCTGGGTTCATTTTCCAGTAGCTAACTCCCATCTTCTTTTATTAATCTAGTCCCTGGAATACTGAATTCCCAACTGATAACTATTCCCCTTACACCTGTAGTTTGCTTTTTCATCCTTGCCTACTTTTAACCTCATAATATCAAATTCAACATATGCTGACCCTTTCCGCCAAGACTTCTGGAAATCTTACTCCATAATTAATTAACTTTCCTTCCTCTACATAACTCTGTCTCATGCTTCTTCCATCTTTTGGCTCTTACTTATTCCCTTCAGGTAACACAACAGCCCTGGAAACCCTTTGTAATACTGGTTTAGAAATTCTTCTTCTTGCAGTACTTACTGGTTCTGGAAAGGAAATGATTATTATAAAACATTGAAATTTCCTGACTCCCTCAAATAACACAGAAAATTCTGTTCTTTAGTCGTCCATCTGATTCAAATTTACACACCAAACATCTGCTAGAGCCTGGTATCTACAAAATCTCTGTGTTGTGTTCCTTCATTTCTCAATCAATTCAACACCTGGTTAACATCTTCTCATCATTCCTACATTTTAAAATCATGTATGCCTTTGATGTGTTTGTTGATGTTTTCTCAAGTCCTTTAAGCTCCAAGTTCCTCAATCTAAGCAACATCCATGACCTAGCCTTCATCAAATCTTACTTCTCCTAAACTTTATTACCTACTGAAGCTTGTAGTTCCTCTATCCTCTGGAACGTTTTCATGTCAGTTTTGATGCCTTGACGATCAAGTTGAAATCTGAACTGTGCTTCCTTCAACTCTTATGCCAGACTGTATTTTTTACATCAAATTCAATTAATAGAAACCTGAAAGGTCCAGATTTCCTGCTATATTCAGACAAAAGTATAGAATAGCTTCAAACAAGCAGTCATGATGTAGTGAAATAAAGTGAATAAAATACAAGCAAGTTGGGTGGAAGATATGGCACAAGGACAGTCTAAAATACAACTTAAAATAATTTAAAATAGCTGTGTATTACTGAGAAGTAAAAGCAGCAGATGGATTATATTGACACAGAAAAATCAGAAATGAGTTGGATCATTTCTAGTTTTTCAAAAAAAAGAACATTGCATGCTCTCTAGGGTAAACACATGTCAGGTTCCTCAAACAGTAACAATGCATTGATGGCAAGATGACACTCTTGAAATTGTACATGGGTAGAACTAATTTGAATGGAACTTCATGTTTCACATCTAAATCTTTATTTTTTTCCTTCTGTGGACTCAAGGTGAAGGAACTAGAGAGTATTTCCTAAAGCAAAAATGAATGGCATATGATGTTTTTCAAAATAGTGAACTTTTACAGGTGTCAGAGTTGGCTTCAAACAAACTCTAGTAATTATACCCTGAGGAGTAATGATAGCCTGAATTGTAATGATAAGCTCAGCAAAGGATGAAATGGCAAGTTCCTTAAGGTCAGTGATTATGTGGTATTCTTTCTTTTTTCTTTTTGTATTAGGTAAGTAAGTGTCATAGTGATTGACACACTAGACCTGGAGTGTGGGAGATTGGAGATCAAATATGGCATCAGGTATTTAATAGTGTTCAAACTTTGGTAAAGTCATTTAACCTCTATCTGCCCCAGTTTCCTCACCATATCACCAAGGCAATATTCATAGCACTGGTGTTGACTATGAATATGCCAATGTTGTTCTTAACCACAAAATATAAAAGTCTCTAGGTATAGAAGCCAGAGTTATTTAGACACCAGAAAGTGAAATCCCAGAACCAGAACGCTAAATATGTCATGGTGAACAAGAAGTTAATAAACATGATCACCTCAGGGAACAAAGCCATTCTCAAGCCTCCTCCTCAGCCAGGGACTTCTCACAAGCAAAGTCTCAGAATCCTGAGCCTTGCCCGTGTCTGTCTCCTTGCATACTTTCTCCTCTGACCTCAGCTTGCTCACACACTTCCTCCTGGCTCTACCCTGCCTTTCCTATTCCATCTCTTCAGCAAGCTTCTCTCACCACATGTGATTTAGGTTTCCAGGTGATTTAAGAAAATCGCATGGGACTACTAATTAGTGAAAAAGATTTTTTTTCATTTAAATTACTATTACACTTATCTATAAAATAAAATTAATTACAAATAAATAGCTACTACATTTGTTCTGAGGATAAAATGAGGCGATATTTGTAGAGCATTTTTTCATCATGACCTATGACTTTTTCATTGCAGAGAGGACAGAAAGTTTCAAAGTACATAGGTGATAGTGAAATAGATATAGATTTGAAAGTGGATTTCAGTGTCATCTATTCCAACTCCTCACTGTACAGATAAAGAAACTGAGATTAATTGATTTGCCCAAGGTCACACGGAAAATAGGTGGCAGAGAAGGAATTTAGGCCTTGTTCATTTGACTCTAGAATCAGCAATATCTCCATTATGCCATGCTGCCCCTTCTCCCATCAAATGCATGTAGAAATCAATTTAGCAGGCTTTATGAAGTTGTCTGGGGGGCACTATGGTATTAAACCACTTGCATAAGGTCACATTTCTTTTATGTGTAGAGGCAGCATTTGAACTGAGTTATTTCTGACTCTGAGTCTAGTCATATCTTCCTTATACTAAGATAACTCTCTCTTATTTTATTACTACAATGGAGTGCAGCTAGTAGCTGTACAACAAATGCCTATGCACTGATATAATAACTTATAGACTGAATAAGCAAACCTTAGCTCTGTTCTGGTAGAGGTATCTTTTACAATTCTTACACTATCAATGACAAAACAGAATTGTTTGCGGGGCCTTAGGCACTGAAAATAAAGCAAACATTAAATAAAAATTTTGTATTGTGGAAAATAGATATGTTTGGTTATGTGGGTTGCACATCAGTCAAAAGCAGGATTAACAGAAACTCAGGTCATTTAACATTTTTTTGTTCCTTTAAATAGACAGTTGGAATTTATACACACACACACACACACACACACACACGCAGAGGAGTTTTTTTTTTTTTCTCTTTACACGAAGAGGTGCTACAAAAGTACAAGGTATTCTTGCTTTATCGTTATCATCTTGTTTTATGATGTACTGTAACTTTTAAACACTTTCCAATTCCCCTGTGTATACAGGTTTATTGTTTTTATATCAACTTGATAGTATCTCAGAAAGATAGGAGAAATGAGTCAGACGTTAAGTGGTTTCTTGTTCATGACATTTCCCCCACTTACATCATTTTGGTATTGTTGGCTTTTAGCTTAGTCACTTGAAAGTCTATACAAATGATTTTCTCTTTATAACTTTCCTTTCATTTCTATAGCTAGAATAACTTTTCTCAATTTCTAGGAGGAAATGTTTGAGTTTATGTGACTGCTTTTATAGTAAAACATGTCAAAATACACATTTCTCAAGTTAGTTTTATATTCCACAACCACCTATCTCTCCTTTAATGGTTATTTGGCTGTCAGGGATCGGTATTGCAGCTCATTTGAAACTGTTTAGTCTTGTTCAAAATTGCTCTTCAGCTTTTCCTCAAACAGTTCAAATGAAGCAATCACAACTAAGGTGATCTCGAAGCTCCTAAGTACAAAATAAAGTACAGAAATGATAGGAGATAGGAGGTCTGCTTTTAATGCTACCAAACTGCTTATCTTCCATCAGGATGTTCCCTTTCTGCCATCAGTCTTACTCATATATGTATTCTTTATATCTCTTCACTTTTCCTCCCCAATTTCATGACACTAACTTTCTACAATCTCCCAAACAATTCTTAACTTCACCTACCCCTTGATACCTTGCTTGATTAACTGAAAGATAAATTTCCCCCAGACCCCATGCAGTCTAGAAGGGAAAGTCTAGTAAACATATTTGGTTATCTTCCCACTTAGCTATCCATCTCAAGAATCTTCCCTTATTTTCTATTACTGTCACATTCCCCAAGCAACCAACCTAGAACAATACCCTCTGAATATGACTTCCAGAGTCCATGTTCAATCCCTCTCTGGGGAAACTTTGGGAAATCTAACCTGAGGCTGAACCATGATGTTCAAAAGGCCTTTTTGGGGAATCAGTTCATAGCAGTGGATAAGGTGACCAATAATTTTGACTTATGGAACATCTGATGGCCTCCAAAGAATTCTCTGCAATTGGGAATATGCAGCAAGACTGCCTAAAGCAAAATAGTATATAGCCTGGTTGGAATCTGTTTTTCTTAGTTAGCCTGAGAGGTTTCTGAAAGCTCTGGTTTCCAGCTTCCATCTTCTGCCTTTCTATTTCTTTTATGGAATGCCAAAGAATCATGATGCTGGGCCATTTTCTCTTTTGAATGACATCATTCAAGAATTGAGCACAAGCTCAAAGCTTCGTAGTTCAACTAGTACTCTAAGGAAGTATCCACTATAATATACCCCCAAAGGATGATTTAATCAAAGTTTGAACATATGCTAGGAGAAGGAACTCATTATTTCCTGAGGTAAATAAATGCAGTGGAGAACTGTATGGCTCCTATATATACTTGTGCTTTTTTTTCTAGAATATTCCTCATTTGTACAGTGGCAACTAGATAATATAGTATAGGCCTTGGAGACAGAAAGACCTGAGTTCTATTTCCACAAATTGACTACATGTACTGGAAGTCATTCAACTTCTCTCAGTTTCAACTTCCACATCTGTAAAATGAGAATGATAACACAGATATCATGAAATCATTGCAAAAATGAAATGAGATAATATATGTGAATCACTTTTTAAACTTTCATATTATATATAAATGATAGGTACTGCTTCAAGTATTCAGTGAGAAATGTCAAAGAAGAGGAATAAATGATGTCACCAGGGAAGTATAGGAGATGGTCATTTAGAAAGAATTCATAAGAGTTGCCCAGCCAGAGTTCTTCTTTGGTACACTTGTGCTCTCAGTAGAAAGTGAGGAAGGTCTTTAGCACATTTGCTAAAATCTCTTTTTGTGAAATTAAAGGAGGGCATATTCAAGAGATGAACAGGGAAGGCATATGGGCTTGCCAAAGTAATGATTCAAGAGACTGAGCAAATTGATGAGATCAGAGAAGCCTTTAACTATTTAAATATAAAACTCTTTGGGTACCAGTGAAGACTTCCTCCGAATAACAACAATAAAAAATAAATCAATGGAGATTAATGAGCAACAATTTTCAGTGGATATCAACCCAAAGAATACTCTGCACTTGCAATTATCTTACTGGGGACAATTATATACTGTGCAAGGTAGAAGAATACCCCTAGTGGCTTTATATTCCAGTAGGTTTATATATTTTAAATAAAGGGATGTTTAGGGTACAACAGTAGAATGATGATTGCATATGTTTAAAAGTAGCTTTAATGGCAGAGGAGCCAAGATGGTGGAGTAGAAGGATTCACATATGCTAGCTCCGAAGCCACAGCCCATAAAATACCTGTAAAAAGAACTCCCAACAAATTCTGGAGCAGTGGAAACTGCACAACAATGGAGTGGAGGAGATTTCGGTTCCAGAGACCCCTGAAAAATTATCACCAATGGTCCATCGCACACCAGACCCAGAGTGGAGACCAGCCCTGCCTTGGCTATGTGGCAGTGAGAGGAGCATATCCAAGCAGGCTTCAAGGACAGAATCTCCAGCAGCCACACAGGTACATCCACCCACAGACACCAGAGGTTATTGAGTCTGTCTGGCTTGCCAAGAGGGGAGCAGGGTGTCCCCATAACTCAGGCCCCCTCAGGAGGCAGCAGCAGAGGCAGTAGTGCACAGGGACTCCCAAAGCAGACAGGAGCTCGGATACATTGTTGAAGGTCTCTGATAAACCCTCTGAGGGAACTGAGCCCTGTGAGGTAGCCCTGCCCCAACCTGAGCACATGAACTTAATCTCACACTGAATAGCAGCCCTTCCTCCGGTGAAAGTCCTGAGGCTGGGGAGCAGCATTTGAATATCAGAAACAAAGCACTAGCTGGGCAGATCTGGAGATGAGTTGGGTGTGGAAAGGAATCTCAGAAGTCAAGTAACTGGCTGGGAAAATGCCCAGAAAAGGGAAAAAATATAAGACCATAGAAGGATACTTTCTTGGTGGACAGATATTTCCTCCTTTCCTTTCTGATGAGGAAGAACAATGCTTACCATCAGGGAAAGACATAGAAGTCAAGGCTTCTGCAACCCAAACATCCAAAATAAATATTCAATGGACTCAGGCAATGGGAGAACTCAAAAAATATTTTGGAAATCAAGTTAGAGAGATGGAGGAAAAACTGGGAAAAGAAATGAGAGAGATGCAAGAAAAGAATGAAAAACGGGTCAACACCTTGCTAAGGAGACCCAAAAATGCTGAAGAAAATAACACCTTGAAAAATAGGCAAACTCAATTGGCAAAAGAGGTTCAAAAAGCCAATGAGGAGAAGAATGTTTTCAAAAGCAGAATTAGCTAAATGAAAAAGGAGGTTCAAAAGCTCACTGAAGGAAATAGGTCCTTCAAAATTAGAATGGCACAAATGGAGGCTAATGATTTTCTGAGAAACCAAGAAATCACAAAACAAAACAAAAAGAAGGAAAAAATGGAAGAGAATGTGAAATATCTCATTGGAAAAAACAACTGAATTGGAAAATAGATCCAGGAGAGAAAATTTTAAAATTATGGGACTACCTGAAAGCTATGATCAAAAAAACAGTGTGGACATCATCTTCCACGATATTATCAAGGAAAACTGCCCTGATATTCTAGAACCAGAGGGCAAAATAAGAATTCAAGTAATCCACCAATCACCGCCTGAAAGAGCTCCAAAAAGACAACCTCCAAGGAACACTGTGGCCAAGTGCCGGAATTCCTAGGTCAAGGAGAAAATATTGCAAGCAGCTAGAAAGAAACAATTCAAGTATTGTGGAACTACAATAAGGATAACACAAGATATAACAGCTTCTACATTAAGGGATCAAAGGGTGTGGAATATGATATTCCAGAAGTCAAAGGAACTAGGAGTAGAATCAAGAGTCACTACCCAGCAAAATAATATTTCAGGGGAAAAATGGCTTTCAATGAAAGAGAGGACTTTCAAGCATTCTTGATGAAAAGACTAGAGCTGAAAAGGAAATTTGACTTTCACACACAAGAAGAAAAGAAGCATGAAAAGGTAAACAGTAAATAGAAGTCATAAGGGACTTACCAAATTTGAACTGTTCACGTTTCTACATGGAAAGACAGTATTTGTAACTCTTGAAAATTTTCAATATCTGGGTAATTGGTGGGATTACACACACACACACACACACACACACACACACATACAAACATACACACAGGTGCAAGCACTCACAAAGACAGAGAGCACAGGGTGAACTGAATACGATGGTATCCTATCGTAAAAAAATGAAGCTAAGCTGTGAGAGAGAAATGTATTGGGAGGAGAGAGGGAGAAATGGAATGGAGAAAATTATCCGTCATGGAAGAGTCAGGCAGGAGACTTTTTAGTGGAGGGAAAAAGAGGGGAGCTGAGAGAAAAACATGAAGTTTACTCTCATCACATTTGACTAAAGGAAGGAATAAAATGCACACTCATTTTGGTATGAAAACCTATCTCACAATACAGAAAAGAGGGAGAGAAGAGGATAAGCCGGGTGGGAGGCATGATGATGGGAGTGCAATAGGAGGAGGGAACACTTTGAAATCAACACTCTTGGGTAGGGATAGGATCAAAAGAGAGAATAGAAGCAATGGGGGACCGGAGGGAGGAAAACATAGTTAGTCTTTCACAACATGACTATTATGGAAGTCATTTGCAAAACTACACAGATATGGCCTGTATTGAATTGCCTGTCTTCCCAAAGGAAATGGGCGGGGAAGGAGGGATGGGGAGAAGTTGGAACTCAAAGCTTTAGGAACAACTGTTGAGTATTGTTCTTGCTACTAGGAAATAATAAATACAGGTAATGAGGAATAGAAAGTTATCTGGCCCTACAGGGCAAAAGGGAAAATGGGTACAAAGGAAGGGAGTGATGATAGAAGAGAGGGCAGATTGGTGATAGGGGAAATTAGAATGCTCGATGTATTGGGGTAGGAGAGGGGACAAATGGGGAGAAAAATTTGGAACCCAAAATTCTGTGAAAACGAATGTAAAAAGTTAAATAAATAAATAAATATATTAAAAGAAGGAGCTTCAATGACAATATAACCAAGATGCAATAAAACTACTTTCACATATACACACACATGTATATGTATATATATATATATATGTATATATGTATGCATAAGTCTATGTGTATGTATATATATATACATATATACACAAATGTATATGTAACTATATATGTGTGTATGTGCATATATATGTATATATACATATATGAAACTTCAAGGAAAATTCTCACATGGCATGAATCTATATATTAGAAAAAAATAATTTATGGAAAGACATTTACTTCATCACCAGTAACAAGGTTGTAAAGAATTTTATCACAGGTTTTTCCAGAATTTGCTGATTCTTACTGTTCCCTAGAATTTTCTTTGGAATTAAAAGTTTTAGGTTCAAGTCATGACTCTAATATTTGCATAGTAATAATGTTGCTATAAAAAACAGTAGTGAAGGAAGCTCCATGTGACTAATGGCAAATTCTATGGGGACCATATTCTGGAATTACTACACATGCAATTCTAGATTCCTAAAGATACACCTTATTTATTAAACTTTCTCTGCTTTCCAAACCCTTCTTACCTTAATTTGTTTCGTAGAATACAGTGGAAATATGTTGCAAAAATTCCTTGGAATTGAGTGCAAATATTAAAATAGACAAGGCACATTAGGATAACACATTACCAACAATGTGAAATTTTAAATTTTAAAATGATAATAATTTAATAATAATTGTCGATTGAGAGGAATTTATAGAAAGAAACTTGAATCTTGATTTGAAATCCAAATTTTAGTTCTGGATCTGCCACTGACTATGGCACCTTTGATTGGGATACTTAATCTCTATCAATCTCATTTTCCTCACCATTTTTAAAAGTAAAAAAATAAGTCAAAGTGATTGGAGTACATCTCTGGATTCATTCATGCTTAAAATTATGGAATTCTTTGAAGCAAAGGTTTTTGTATTTACTTGTATGCACCCCTAACACAAAATACATCCCTCACACCTCCTTATTTTAAATTGTTTTTTATTTTAAATTTTCTGTGTATTCAGTTAGAGTCAGTTTTTCCTGGCAGACCAAAAGAAGTTAGTGGCAGTGATCAAATAAAAATATTAACTATTTTCGTAAGGGAGTGGAACCATTGCAGTTTGCTAGACATTCAATAATGCTAATGATATTTCAAAGGGTTTCCCCTTACACTTTCCTATTAACCTGGTCTCCCGTCTATACATTGGTGCACTTTTATTGTCACAGTGGATTTCAAAGTTCAGATCTCTATGCAATATAGGGATAACACAGAGGTAAAAGATTAGTTATAAATTTGAGGAAGATCTAACTAATTTAGTTAAGCATATTTAGCCTGGAGCAGAGTTAAAATGGCAGAGTAAAAGTTGTCACTCACCTGAGATCTTCCACAAATTCCTAGAGACACGTTTAAAAAGAGAATCTGAGCAAATTTTAGAGAATCAGAATATAGTAGGAGACAGAGTGTGAGAGATTTGCATCCTAGGACACCCTGAACAGGTAATAGGAAGGATCGATCACACCAGTTTAGTTGCACCAGTGCAGACTTGACCATAGCGAAACAGGAATGGTCCTGGGTGGTCTGAATCACCAGCTGTGATTCCCAAACCTTTCAGCAAAGTGCAGGAGTCTGGCAGTACGGCGTGAGAGAGAAGAATAGGGTATGCAGAAGTAACAGAGGATGCTCCTAGATCTATCAGCCCACAAACTGAATGTTTGAAAGTCACCTGTTCGAATTTCCAAGAGCCAAGATGGTGAAGTAAAATGTCAGTGCTCTCACCCTCCCTCGTTGACCTAGAACAATTAAGTGAATATTGTCCCAGGAAATACCTTAAAATAGTGGGGTCAGTAGAAGAGGTACAGCAGTCTTTTAAAATAGAGGCTAATGAGATTGAAAGGAAGGATCCCTTTTGCTATTGTTGAAGAGAATCAGTGCAGGACAAAAGTCATCCTAGCAAACATCACTTCAGTCGACTAAGAAGAGATCTTTGCTCCAGGGGAGTGGAGCCAGGAAGCATCAATAGCAGGACAATAAGCATGCCCTAACAGAGCCATGGGTAGACAACAGCACACATGGGGTTCCACCAGCTGCTAAGGCTGCCTGTGTTCTAGCACAGCCCAAAGAAAGGAGAGATCCAGATGCCAGATCACCCATCCCCTACACCTTGTGCTCCAAGCTTCATGGAACCCTGAGGTAGCTCAGACTTCACCTGACCTCAGTCTTGGCACACACCACCAGCTCAGCACTACATAAGCTGAATCATTATATAGCTTCTACCTCAAACAAGCAGAAGCTGCATCACACAAAGCCAGTAATGAGGTTCCTAGCTCTCAGTACAAGAAACATGAGGCAGAGTCCCCTGTGCCCTAGAACCCGGGATCCACTTTAAAAATCAGAAAAAAAACACAATCACCATGAGCAAGAAGCAAATAAGAAAAGCAAAGACCATAAAATCATACTATGGGGAAAGGGAAGATCAAAAATACTAATTCAGAAGAGGACACCATTGTCACAATACCCACATCTGAAACCTCAAAAGAGTATATGAAGTGTTCTACAGTCCACAAAGCATTCTTGGAAGAGCTCAAGAAAGATTTTAAAAACCAAATGAGAGAGGTAAAAGAAAAATTGACTAATGGTGTTTAAAAAAATAGAGAAAAAAAAAGAATTCAATGAAGAGAATACCTCCTTAAAAAGCAAAATTGACCGAATGGATAAGGAGGTACAAAACCTAACTGGAGAAAATAACTCTTTAAGTAGGAAAAAAAAGGGACAAATGGAAAAGGAGGCACAAAAGGTAACTGAAGAAAACAATCAGTTAGAAAGTTAATTGAGGTACCAACATGGTCCCCACTGGGGCAAGGCCCAGCAGGAAGCTCCATGCAGTCTGAGGCTGTGACCACACTTCAGAATCTTGGGCATATCAGCCCAGGAAGGGAGTCCACTGGAAGTGAATGAGAGAGAGCTACAGAGCCCTGGGTAACTGCAGCAGTTTCTCCTGACACTATCAGTCCACAGCTTAAATGTCTGTAAATCATTTGCTTGAACTTTCGGGAGGCCAGATGGTGGAATGATCATTAAGTGCTCTACCCTTCCCCTTGTTGACTTTGAAAAAAATATAAAATATTTCCCCAGGAAATTTCCAGGAAAAATCCAGGATAAGTGAGATCAGACAGTTTCTTAGCCTGCGGGATCAGGAAAACCTCAATGGGGTGTCCTTGTTGCTGTGTCTGAAGACGACTAGTATAGGACCAGAGCTGTCCCAGACAGTCCATCCCAGGGAACTTGGAGGATATCCTGAACGCAAGTGGTGTGGAGCCCACAAGTGTCAACACCAGGACCCCAGGTCTGTCTCAGCACAGCCAGGGAAAGAGGAAAATCACTAGTGCAAACACTAGTTCTCCAAGCATCGAGAGTGTCTGTGCTCAGGAGAAGAAAGTTCCCGTGGCCAGACCAACTCTTTCTCACACTTAATGCGGCTACCTCCAAGGTAACTCTGGGGAAACTCAGAAAGACCTCACTTGCCTCTGCTTTGGCACATCAGCCAACCCAGCACCAGGCAAGTTACAGCATAGCCTTTAGCTGAAAGAATCAGAGGTCACAATACACAAAGACTCTGGTTCTAAACAAGAGAACAGAGGGACAGAGCCCTCAGTGCCACAGAAGCAGAGATTCATTTTAAAAGCTAGAAAAATGGCAATAATCATGAGCAACAAGCAGATCAGGAAAGAAAAGACCATAGAATCTTTCTATGGCAACAAGGAACAAAAGACAAATGTCAAAGTGTGTACTACTGAGAATGCAGTCATATCTGAAACTTCAGAAGGGTATATGAACAGTTTCCAAGCCCAAAGAGCCTTTTTGGTGAGAGATCTAGTAGGATTTCAAATGCTAAATTAGGGAATTAAAAGAATAAATGACCAATGATTTCAAAAATATGAAAAAAGACATCACAGAAGAATTTAAAAGGAAAATTGTACGAATGGAAAAGGAAATACAAAACCTAACTGAGAAAATTGGACAAATGGAAAAGGAAGTACAAAAATTAGCTGCAGGAAATAACTCCTTAAAAGAAACAAATGGAGAGATGAAAAGAAGATGAAAAAGTTAAGTGAAGAAAACTATTTGATTAAAATTAGAATCAGGAAAGTAGAAGCTAATGACTCAATGAGACATCAAGAATCAATCAAACAGAATCTAAAGAATGACAAGATAGATAAAAATGCAAAATATATAACTGGAAAAACAACTGATCTGAAAAATTGATCTAGGACAGAAAACGTAAGAATTATTGATCTCCCAGAAAGTCATGATAAAAAAAAAAAACAAACAAAAAAAAACCTGAACAACATCACTCAAGAAATCTTCAAAGAAAGCTTCCCAGAAGTACTAGATCCAGAGGGCAAAATGGTCATGGAGATAATCCGCCGTTCACCACCTGAAAGGAATCCCAAACTAAAAACCAAAACGAATATCATTGCCAAATTGAAGAACTATAAAGTGAAGAAGAAAATACTACGGAAAGAAACCATTTAAATATTGAGGAGTTATAGTCAGGATCACACAGGACCTTTCAGTTTCTACATTAGAAGATCAGAGGTATTTGAACATGACATTCCATAAGGCAAAGGAGCTGGGACACAAAAAAGGATCAATCATCTAGCAAAACTGAGCATAAATACTTCAGTGAAGGAGATGGACATTCAATGAAATAAGGAATTTCCAGACCTTCTTGATGAAAATGCCAGAGGTCAATAGAAAATTCGGTCTTCAAACAGAAGTCTCAAAAGTGGTGTAAAAAGGTAAACGGGGGAAAAAACCATTTTATTCAATACGGGAAAACTTTAAATTCCCAAAGGGAAAATGATATTTATTAATCTTGAGAACTGTATATTTACTATGACATTTAAAAGGGATGCACATTAATAGAGGGAGTAGGAATGAAGTAAACGATGTGATGACAATGTCATTTAAGGGTTTGAAGGGATAGTAACAGAAGAAGTGAAAGGAGTAGGTATTAAGAAGCAAATTACATCACAGGAAGAGAAACAAAATTATATCACAGTAGAGGAAAAGAGGGCAGGGACATGAATATTGTCTGAGATTTCTCTCATCTGATTTAGTTCAAAGAGGGAACAAATAATTCAGTTAAGTACAGAAATCTAATTATCTCTACAGACAGGAGGAGGGGAAAGGGGAAAGAAAAGGGAGGGGAGGTTAAAAGGGGGGAGAAGCAGTAAGGGAAAAAGGAAGTAAAAGGGATGGGGCTGAAGGAAAGGAGGGAAATCTGGGAGATGAAGTGGTAAAGAATTAAAACTATTGTGGAGGGGAAAGGAGAAAGCAGAACTAACATCATAAATGGGGGGAAAGAAAATGGAAGCAAAGACACAGATAGTAATCATAACTGTCACTGTGAATAGTACAAACTCTCCCATAAAGTGGAGGTGGATAACTGAATGAATTAAAAAACAGAATCCAATAAAATGTTGTTCACAAGTAACACATTTGAAACGCGGATACTCACAAGGTAAACAAAAAAAATGTTAGAGCAGGATATATTGTGCTGCATCTAATGGAAAATCCTAATCTCAGATAAAGCAAAAGTAGAAATTGATCTAATCAAGAGGTGAGGGAGGAAATTATATTCTCCTTAAAGGCACCACAGACAATGGATCTATATCATTACTAAACATATATGCTCTTAAGTGGTATAGCATTGAATTTCTTAGACGAAAGCTAAGGGAGCTACAGAAAGAAATAGCAAAACACTACTAGTGGGAGATGTCAATCTCCCTGGCTCTGAACTTGAGAAATATATTCTCAAAAAAAACAATAAAGTAGTTACCAAGGTGAATAAAACTCTGGATAAGTTAGCTATAATAGATCTCTGGAGAACACCGAATGGGGATAGAAAGGAATATACTTTTTTCTCAGTGGTTTATGGCACATATTCAAAAATTGACCATGTACTAGGGCATAAAAACCACATAATCCAGTGAAGAAAGGCAGAGACAGTCAAAGCATCCTTCTCAGATCATAATGCAATAAAAAAACTATATGTAACAAAAGGCTATGGAAAGATAGACCAAAAAGTTTTTGGGAACTAAGTAATTTAATCCTAAAAAAAATGAGCGGGTTAAACAACAAATGATAGAAAAAAAAATCAACAACTTCATTCAAGAGAATGACAATAATGAGAAAAGCCAGCAAATTTATGAAATACAGCACAAGCAGTTCTTAAGGGAAATTTTACATCTTTCAACGCCTTTATGAATAAAAAAGAGGCGATAAATAAATTGGGTATGTAGATGAAAAAGAACAATAAGAACAAATTGCAAATCCCCAAGCAAATAGCAAATTAGAAATACTGAAAACCAAAAGAGATATTAATAAAACTGAAATTATGAAAACTCTTAAACTAATAAATAAAGCTAGGTGTTGGTTAAATGAGTAAAAGTGATAAAATTCATAACCATTTGCTCGATTTGATTTAAACAAAGAAAGAAGAAAATCAAATTACCAATATCAAAAATGAAAAGCATGAACTAACTTCTAATGAGGAAGAAATTAAAACAATAATTAGAGGTTACTTTGAACAACTGTGTGCCCATAAATTCGGCAATCTAAATGAGATGGATGATCATTTACATATATATATATATATATATGTATATATGCATATATATATATATATATATATATATATATATATTTCCCAGATAAACAAAAGAAGATTTTGAATACTTACATAACCCCATCTACAAAAACAAAACAAAACAAAACAAAAAACATAAATTAAAAAAAACTATCAATAAACTCCCTTTAAAAAATTTCCAGGGACAGATGGCTTTACAAGTGAAGTCTATCAAACATTAAAAAAAGGGTTAATTGTTAATTCCAATACTATAAAGACTGTTTAGGTAATTGTGAAAGAAACAGTCTTGCCACATTCTTTTTATCATACAATTATTGTTCTGAAACTGAAACCAGGAAGAGCCAAAACAGAGAAAGAAAATTATAGATCAATTTCTCTAATGAACATAGATGCAAAGACTTTAAATTAAATATTAGCAAAAGGAATACAACAACTCATTACAAGAGTAACACATTTTTGTTAGGCTAGGATTCATACCAGGAATGCAAGGTTGGTTCAATATTAGGAAAAATATTAGCATTATTCTTTATATCAACAACAAAACTTACAGAAATCACATGATAATCTCAATAGATGCAGAAAAAGCTTTTGACAAAATACAACACCCATTCCTATTGAAAACACTAAAGTGCATAGAAAATAACAGAACTTTTCATAAAATAATAAACAGTGTCTTCCTAAAGCCACCATCAATCATTATATGTTATGGGGATAAGCTAGATGCATTTCGAATGAGATCGTAGGGGAAGGGGGTGTAGAAAAGGATTTCCATTAACACCAGTGTTATTCAATATGGCACCAGAAATGTTAGCTGCAGCAATAATATAAGAAAAAGAAACTGAAGAAATTAGAATAGGAAAGAAGAAGTTATCACTTTTTCCAGATTATATGATAATGCACTTAGAGAATTCCAGAAATTCAAGTAAAAACAAATATTTGAAACAGTAAACAACTTTGGAAAAGTTGTTAGTTATACAATAAATCCACATAAATCATCTGCATTTCTACATATTACTAACAAGGCCCAACTACAAGAGAAAGAAAGAGATATTTCATTTAAAGCTATGGTAGACATTATAAAATGTTTGGTAGTCTATGTGCAAAAACAACCTCAAGGACTATATGAACCCAAATATAAAATAATCTTTGCAAATAAAATCAGATCTAAGTAATTGGAAAGAAATTAGATGCTTGTTGGTAGACTGACCTAATATAATAAAAAAGACAATTCTACCTAAATTAATTTACTTATTCAGTGCCTTACCAATCAGACTACCAGATAATTATTTCCTAAGGCTAGAAAAAATAATTTCAAAATTTATCTGGAAGAACATAGGTTTCAGATATCAAGGGAACTTACGATAAGAAATGCTAGGGAAGGTGGTCTAGCCCTAGCAGACCTCAAATTGTATTGTAAAGCAGAATCATCAAAATAGCTTGGAACTGGGTAAGAAATACAGGGGTAGACTAGTGTAAAAGTTAGGTATTTAAGATAAAATAATCAATGAATATAGCAATCTATTGTTTGATATTGTTTGATAAACACAAGGGCTGCAGCAATAAGAACTCACTGTTTGACAAAAATTCCTGGAAAAACTGGATAACAGTGACGTGGAAATTGGTACCAGACCAATGAATGACACTGTACACAAGAATAAGTCCAAATGGATACATGATGTAGATATAAACATTGATAATATAAACACATTAGGGGAGCAATTGTTGTAAAATCTATAGAGAATGGAGAAATTTTTGACCAAAGAAGAGAAAGAGAACATTATGAAGTACAAAATGGATAATTTTGATTACATTAAATTGAAAAGTTTTTGCAGAAACACACCCAATGCAACCAAGATTTGGCAGGAAGCAGAAAACAGGGGAAAAAATTTCAGCTAGTGTCTGTGATAAAGACCTCGTTTCTAAAATATATAGAGAACTGAGGGAGGGCTCATTAGAAGTGAGGGAAGAAATAGGGAGAGAAAAGGGAAAGGGAGGGAAGGGCAAAATAAAATGGAGGAAAGACTGAGGGAAGTAGCGGTGAAAAGTGAAACTATTTTGACAAACAGAAAGGAGAAATAAAAGCACAGAGGGGGAGAAATGGAGTGGCGAGGAAGACACAATAATCATAAGTATGAATATGAACTGTATGAACTCTTCTCTAAAACAGAAGTGTACAACAGAATGGATTAAAAACTATAATCCTACAATATATTGTTTACAAGAAACATATATGAAACAGGAAAATGCAGAAAGTAAATGAAAACACTGAAGTAGAATATATTATGCTTTAGCTGAAGTAAAAAGAGCAGGGATAACAATTCTATTCTCAGACAAAGTAAAAGCAAAAAATGTGTTTAATCAAAAGGGATAAGGAAGGAAACTATATCTTGCTAAAAGGCATCATACACAATGAAACAATAGCGTTCCGAAAAATATATGTACTGTTATAGTATCCGATTTCTTAGAGGAGAAGTCAAGGGAGTTACAGGAAGAAAGAGAAATACTATATTAGTGGAGGCCCTCAACCTCCCACACTCTGAACTTGATAAATTTAACCTCAAAATAAGTGAGAAAGAAGTTAAGGATGTGAATGGAATTCTGGAAAAGATAGATATGATAGACTTTTGGAGAAAACTGAATGACTATATAAAGCAATATTCCTTTTTTTTCAGTGGTACATGGCACATACACAAAAGCTGACCATGTATTAGGCCATATAAATCTCATAATCCAGTGCAGAAAGGCAGAAATATTCAATGCATCCGTTTCAGATCATAAAACAAACTAGGAGATTAAGGAATATTTTATTTGTCAGATTTATGGAGAATGGAGGAATTAATGACCAAAGAAGAGATAGAGAATGTTGTGAAATTAAAAGTGGATAACTTTGATTACAACAAATTGAAAAGTTTTTGCACAAGCAAAACAAACGTAATCAAGATTAGGAGAGAAACACAAAACTGAGAAAGAATTTTTCCCACTAGTGTCTATGACAAAGTCCTCATTTCTACAATATAGAGAGAATTAAGTCAAATTTTCCAGAACATAAGCATTCCCTAATTGAGACATGGTCAAAGAATATGAACAGGTAGTTTTCAGAGGAAATGCTTAAACCTCTCTATAATCATATAAAATGCTTTAAATCACTATTCATTAGAGAGATGCAAACCAAAGCAACTCTGAGTTACCACATCACACCTATCAGATTGGCTAACTTGACAAAACAGGAAAATGATAAATGTTGGAGAAGATGCAGGAGAGTTGGAAAACTAATTTATTGTTGGTGCAGTTTTGAGTTGATCCAGTCATTCTGGAGAGCAATTTGTATCTATTCCAAAAGGGATATACAAACGTGCATTTGTTTTGATCCAGCAACACTTGGAAAGCATTATCCACAATATCAACCACAGTGTAAAAGGACGTTTTGATAAACGTATCCCTTCACAGCAAAACATTTGAAAAGGACTCACAATGTAAAATGTCATCTATATACAGAAACAGAACTATAATGTTAGAATACAGATTGAAGCAGGGTGTGTTTCGTTTTTCTCATGGTTTCTCCCATTTGTTTTAATTCTTTTATGCAACATGACTAATGTAAAAATATGTTTAATAGAAATGCTTGTGTAGAACTCATGGAAAATTGCACACCATCTTAAGGAGGGAGGTTGAAGAGAGAGGGGGGAAATTTGAAACTTATGGAAGTGACTGGTGAAAATTGAAAACAGATATACTAATGACTTGGAAGGGAACAATATTTAGCAGGTCTTGTCAATCTTTGCGTTATTGAAACTCTTATTCCATTGTCTAATAAAACTAATCACATTTTTAAAATTTTTATCTACTCTTTAACTACATTGATTTTTAATTTCCAAATGCAACTTTTAAAATTCATTTTTTTTTCTAATGGCCCAACAACTTTTTCTGATCATTTGCAACCATTGTTTTTCAGAGCATAGTTTTTATTATGCTACTAGTATCATCATCAGTCCAGCATTTTATCCACTACCTCACCTAGATACATCTAGCATATACTGATTGTTTTAAGCAATTGAATAAACATATTGAAATGTAAGCTCATCTTCAACAGCATCACTGAAAGGTATCTTTGGACAATTTAAGGAGTCAATAAAATGACGAGATTGCTATGCATCCATTCATGTTTATATGTGATTTATTTTCTACACTTAGGTTTTTATATTTTGAAGCTTTTTCATTACAAATATTTGGGAGATTATAAATACATGGAATAGTAATATTAAAATTGTCATTTTTGCTTTTACTGATCAATTTAACATTTGGGTGATTATAGAAAAGAATTTTGGGTAACATCATTTACAATATAGGTTTCTGATTCTCAAATTGATGATGTGATTTGTATTGATGATAAGAAAACTTGTCATCACTTAGCTTAAGAAAGATAATGATCTTGTGGTATATAATTCTGACTAACTAAGATGACTTTTTTGTGTTTTCCATAGGGGTTATATACTTGCCAACTAAAATGTTACATAGTTTCTAACATTTCAAAAAGCTTTTTCTTCAAAAAGTATTTATGAAGCACCTACTGTGTGATAGGAACCATTCTAAGTACTAAAACAAAGAAAATGATGCCACACTTATTCTTTTACTCATGATAGATTTATTTTCTAATATTTCTTTTATAATACGTATCAATGTCGAGGCTTAAAGGTAACCTTTCTGTAAGGGCTTTTGCCAATTATTGACAAACAAACTGTCATAAATTTCTCCTTTCTCTCAAACAAAATAGTTTATAATATGTAGTTGTCCATTTCTTCTTTGTCAATTATCAAGTTCAATTGGGCATTGTCCATGTGAACCTTTTGATTCTTCTCTTAAAATTTAGCCATTTCTTAAGCTTGTTCCTTAGAGAAAAAATCTTTTGATTATATCGAATAATCGAGCGTCAAATAACTATTTAGCCTTTCATTATTGCATATATGTGTCCCATATATATGTATATATACACACATGTACATGCATACATATGTGTGTATATATGCATGTGCGTATATGTCACAACTGGATTTGTGCAGGTACTAGCAGTTCCAAAAATTTCCAATTGAAATGTAATTTCTGTTTGCCTATCGATCACTTTATATATAGAGCCTCAACTTTCTTCTTGATAGTCTATTATGCTCATTATGTTCTGCATAGAGAACAAGATATTCGCAAGTATCACATTTATTATTTGGTTCAATGTAAACTCCAGGTTTAATCTGGAAGCCTTCATTCTGTTCTGTTGTTTTTGTTGCTGGGTATTTTTGTCATTCACTATGCAGTTGATGTTTGTCGAAACCTAATGAAGTTTTGAAATCACTAGAGAAAGATAAAAATGAGATTAAGGGTCTAGAAGCCAAAAAAACTATTTTTAGATGAAGAAGTCATTATTATGAGTTTATCATCATCATTGTTATCATTATTGATGTTCCGATGTAAGGAATTTCTCATGAGAAATGTTCCTCTACCAATGATGTTAAGCAATATTTTTTACCTTGTAATCTCAAAAAAAAAAAGCCTCATTAAAGCGTTATAACTTGATTTCTTTTAATCTAAGGGCATTACCTTATTCAGTATGGCAGGGTATGACTTTTATTTTTATTTGTAGTTGTGGTTGTTTTTTTATTCATTTGTTTCACTTATGCTTTACTCTTCATAACTCAATTTAGGATGTTCTTAGTACATATTTTTCAGTGTGATTTGCCATTTTCTTCTCCAACTCATTTTACAGATGAGAACACTAAGGCAAGCTGGGTTAAATAACTTGACAAGGATCATAAGCTGGTATAAGCCTAAGACCAGATTTGAAATCAGAAAGTTGTGTATTCCTGACTCTGGGTGTGATACTCTATTCACTGTGGAACATAGCTGGCCTATTTTTTATTTACCTACTCTTTGAAACTAATATTAGAAAAACTGTACACAACTTTCAAATAATCATTTCAGTGCATGAAGAAATCCATTCCAAAACACACAACGCTGAAAAATTCCACGATTCTACTACAGAACCTAATATTTACTTTTCCTAATGAATACTGGCATTGCTAATAATTATAACCATGAATTATGGGGCTGCCAAGTATGTCTCATATATTCTTTCATATTTTTATTTCAAAAACTAATATCTACAGGATTCATTTGGACTAATTTACTCAATTCAGATACCAGGCACTTGTGCACTGCAAATAATGTTGCATCAAGTGAAAGGAATCATGAATGATCAATGGAACAAAGATCTGTTCTCTGGCGTAAATAGAGGGCCCTATTTTGTACATTAATCTTCAAGGTTTCAGAGTAGATTCTAATTTATAGAACACCCAGTCAATTTTTAAGACTATTAGATTATTCCTAAATCAATCATTTTTGAGGATATATAAAGATTAATGTATAAACAAATAAGAGTAATTTGCTGTTGGTAACAATGAGCAATATCAAGATCTCTATGCAAAACAATACCCTTTAGATCTTTCCTAACTTCCATATCCTCCAATTGTTTTCTCTCTTCAATTTTTTAACTGTTTATCAAATGATAGCCTTTCCTCTTTTACTCAATAGTGCTGGAATTCACTGCTTGAATATTCAACCCGTATATTTTTGCTTGTCAGGCAAGGACTCATGACATTGTACCTCAATTTAATTTAAATTTGCAAGTTGGAAATCTAAACATAATGAAACCCTCACTTCATAATATGGCAGACAAAATTGTCTTCTTCAGCTTGAAGAGTGTCATACTATAGAAACTTTCCTGCGATTAAGTGTAAAAGGCTTTTCAAGTTATTAAGAATAGCGGAACTGTAGTTAATTCTGTTAATAGTTTTTGGTGATAATGATAATGAGGTCATAAACATAGAGTAGATAGGTCTGCACCATTTAATAAATATTTCCATTGAATTTCATTTATTCCAATTTCAATTTGAATCATGAGTTTTACTTGAAGCTCTAAATGACATGTGATCAAGACAGAGATCTTTTCAAGTTTTTACTGCACAAACTGATTGTAAGCTAATAATGTTCTTTCTATAAATATGTCTATGTTTAAGTGTATAGCCGAAGTTAGTCCTTTTAATTTATCTCTAGGTATTTACCTGTCTCACATTTAATATACTCTAACATTTATTGTTCTTTGTATTTGCTGACTAGGGTTCATTAAAACAGTAACAAATCCTCTGAATGTATCAGTGCTTAAATAGCTGGAAGCTTTTTTAAATCCACTTAGTAGGAAGCTGCATAATTCACTCACAATTTGTTCTGACTACCTTATAAGTTTACTTTGTATCTTAGAAAATTATTCAATCTGCCACTCATATAGAGCATCATAAAACATTTAGTATTATTTTTCAATTAATAATTATACAAATATATATGTGTTTGTGAGGCTGAGGGAAGTAAAATATTTGGAGCTGCTGAATCTCTTGATATTTTGAGAACTTAGTGTTTCGTTGTATTTACTAAGGCAGCTGGCTTTCTATTAAAGAATATTTTGTTACTTTTCTCATTTATCACCATTAGGAGTTTTTATAAAACATCATTTTGTGCAAGCAAACTTATTGCTTTTTGTAGTTCATATGTCTCAATAATAAGAAAGTGAGAAATGAAACTCACTGGAATATTTATTTAACGTTAACCTTTGTTATCTGGCTCTCTCATAATCTATGTAACTGAAAAATAAATGCAGTTCTTGGGGAGATGTCTTTTTTTAAGTTGCAGTTTTTATCCCATTTGCAAATTATTTTGAAATCTATGTCTTGAACCCTAACATCTCATGAACTTGAGTCCTGTTTTGATACTTGCTTGCTAGACATTGCCATTCATATGTACTATAGTGTTTCAAACTCAACAAATCAGAAAAAGACCTCATTAGGGTTTCTGCATACCTTGTTCACTTACCTTACCTGTGTGCTTTCCAAGGATGTATATTTAAGTTATCTGTTTCATGTATACATTTCTGGGGCAAGCTCAGTGTTTGGGAGGCTCCAAAAGAATGTGTGGAAGAGAAGAGGTATACAGCTACCTACCAATCCAAAGGTCTGCACAGACATTGTGCTGATCTAATTCTTGTTTGACTGGGAAACCTAGGCTGAATACCAATGCCATGCCAGAAAATCAAACTGCTTCCTTTTGTATTGTCTTCTGAAGACACTAAATATCACCTAACAAACTAAAATACCTGACACTGATATCTTTGTTGAAGCTGAATTGCCAAGCATTCAAGCTCTACGGTTGAATGAGCAACACTGATGGACAGGACATGTTGTTTGAATGCCAAACATACATTGGCCTATAAACTTACTTTACACAAACTAATGGAAGTCAGATGTTCATATGGAGATCAGGAGTGACATAAGGACATTTTCAAGATCCCTCTGAATACATTTGACATCACTTTAAGACACTGAAAATAGTAGCACAGCATTGTGTGTCTTTATCAAAAAAGTGCTATACACTTGTAAATCAGAATTTCAGTACTTCAAAAAAAATTCAGATAAGCAAATGTAAGGATATCTCCATTCCAAATGTTCATATGATCCATTTGTGCTTGACCTGTGGTTGAATTTTCTGAGCTTCTGTTGGTTTGATCAATCACAGTCAGACACTCTATACATTGATCCCAACATGATGATTTCATTTTGGTTATCTTTGAGCATGAAAAAAAAATAATTCTCTTTTTAAATAACTTTCTTACATTGCTCTCATTACTTTGCCCGATGTTTCTTCTACTACTTTTAGTTTTATTTTAAGTCTCTTCTTTTCTTTTGTTATTAGCCTTTCTAAGAATTTTTTTTGGGCTTGTGTCCAATCTATCTTTTCCTCTAATGCTTTTCTTATAAATGTTTTCAAAACATATTCTATATATGAATTTGTGTCATGAGATTCCCTGTTTCCATAGAAGCTTTTAATTCTTAGTTTCTTTGTTATAATTTTTGTTGTTGTGTCATTTTTTTATCTATTTCTTGCTCATTTTTGCATCCTGTTTCTTGTCTCTGAATGTTTTGTTACTGTTGGGCTCTGCTCACATTTGAGAGCATATAGGTTTTTAATCGTTCCAAGGTGGTATGATACTTGGAGAATTTTCATCACTATCTTCCTGGTTTTTATTCTGGTTCTTAGCCAGGTAGACTTCTATTCCCTTGTTACCATAGGCATCAGTTGCTCCTCTCTGTCCTGAAACTGTGACCTGAAGTTGGCTATTTGAAGAAGGATATAACAAAGAAATCCTTTCTGATACCTTTTGGACCAAGCATTTAGGTCTCTTACTGTCGGTAGTTGCTGATGATTTAGTGTTGCCACTGTTATTGCTGCTATATCCTCCAGGCCCAAGAGCCAATATTCATTCTTCCCCAGGAGCTTTCTGTCAACTCCCAACATAGTGTCTGGAAGCAATATCTCTTTCTATCCTCCTTAGCTTTCCTGGACTAGAAAAAATCAGAGACTCTGAATTATTATTTGTTGTTCTTCTTGTTATCCTACTCAGACTTTTATTTGAGTCATTTTAAAAACAAAGTTGTTTAGAAAGTTGAGCTGGGAGAATTCAGCAGAAATATGCAATTTCTTCTGCTATCTTCACTCTCCCCTCAATTTGTAATGGAAATAAAAATTTAGTATTAATTTTTGCTTGCCATATCATACTATTGAGTCATATTTAGCAGCTACTAAATTGAGATCCCCAGACCTTTTTCAAACTATTTTACAGTCACATATTTCCTCCATTTATACTTGCAAAGATTAATTTTCAACTAACTGTACCAATTTGCATTTATTACTATTAAATCCCATCTGATAATATTTGGCAAATTATTCTTATCTTATGAGGCATTTAGGATCCTTACAGTGGTATTCAATGCGTTGGTTATCCCCTTAAGTTTTCAGTCACTTGTAAATTGATTTTTCCTATTTTGTCTTTAACTAAGTCATTAACAACGACAATAACAAGAAAAATAATGTAACATTTTTCCAGAATTTTATTTTTACTTGATGTTACATTATTGTGGTCAATTTGCATATTTCAGAAATATAAACTCATAGATTTGGAGCTGAAATGGGACCTCTCTCATGTTTCTCACTGTTTTCTTCCCTTTTCAACACTTGAAACTGATTGTGTTCCTTTGAGTTAATCAGACTTATCATATGAGATTCTTATCTCTTCTGCACTTAGGCTCAACAAATTACCCAAAATCAAAAACTTGAACAATTCAGTAATTCTTCTTTCATAATTCCACATCTTTTTCTAAAGTAGTTGCACCAATTCATAGCTCCATCAGTAGAAAATTTGCATTTCTACTAGATGTCAACAACCAAATATTCACTTCACATATCACTCTTTTTTCCTCTTCTGAAATTCTTCATTCAAAGAAGAGCTGTAATGAATTTGCTCTGTGTAACGAAAACCTTCTTAATTTGAAGCCTAAGGTTTCATTATCCCTAACATTTTTTCAATATTATTTTCAGTATTCTTGCTAATATATTAATTTATGTATGTGAGATGTGTTACTCATTGGACAGCGAATAAAAGAAGGTTCACTTTGCCCCAAACACAATAAGGACATGAAACAAGGCCAGGGTGTCTTTTAGAATCCATAGATACTGCATTCCTTTGGTCAGCGGAGAATTGCATGGTGACTTGAGTGGTCTTTAGACATCTATTAAATAAGAAGAGCCTTATTTTGATGTGGGGAAGATTTTTTTTTTTACCAGAATATTTTATCAAGAGAGGTGAATGCCTATCAAGTTTCAGAAGAGACTTTTTTTTTCGTTTTTGGCTTTTTATGGAAAAGTAAACCTTGTTTGGGGAATTGGGGAACTATGATCATATGGAAGACTTTTAGAGAGCTTACCATCATTCATTTTATTTCGGAGATAATCTTCCTGACATAGAAAGTTCTAAGGGAAAAGAATGAAAAAGTGATATATTAAGATATCTATCTATATAAAACTATGTATAGTATTTTGCATAGATGGATGGATGAATAAAATCTCCTACCCTTCTCCCTAAAGTATCATCATGAAAAATTATCTAGAGGAGGACAAAGGGCAGAAGTATCACTCTTTTATACCTTGTTCAGAAAGATCTACCACAGAAATTAATTATCTGTTTCATGAGGTGAGTGATGTCATTTTTGACCTTCAACCATAATTCCAAAGTAATGCTAAAATTATGTGGTGACAAAGAGCTGGAACAGTATTAGGGATATCAATACCAAGAATATCAAAGACAGATCACAGATGGTGGCTTTTGTGGCACAGAGAAGTCAATTTTTCGTCACACATCAGGGTAATCAGTTTGGTCTCAGCTTTTTACTGGTGTCTCATCTTTCCCTGTCAACATTATGTCATTAGTATACTGCCATACTTCAACTTCTCTGGGAAAATGAGGCTTCATTTAAGTTTCTACTCTCAATAATATCATAGTATGAGGGAAAATTAAGGTAGACCTAGGGAAAGTCAGAGAAATCAAACTGGACTCCTTCCCAGGTGTAAGGAATGACTATTATGTAAATAACTTTTGTCATCATCATCGTCATCTCATCATTGATTAGTCTATTGTCACCAGTCCTCTAGGCTGGATATTTCATTCCTCGAACCTTTTACTTTTACCTGTTGAAATCAAGTAAGTCTTAAAAAGTGATGTAGGGGTTTATCTATCTAGGGGTTTGGTCTATCTGCAAAAAAAAAAAGGTGTCCAATCTTCTAAGATTAATCTTCATTATTAATATTTTTCATAAGTCTCACAGCTACACAAAAAATCAAGCCCTAACTTTTCTGAGATATAAATATTCCCACTGAAATTTTAGTAATGGATTCTCAGAAGTAAGTACTGCTGATTTCAAAATACCCCTTGTTGAAACCCACAATAATTGACGGTATTCAAAACCAGACTGTCGTGAATGAGCTACTGAAGTTATCAGATCTGAATGGACCAGCTTACAGAGCACCAAAAGTACTAATATGACTTCTAAGCCATTAGCACAGTGCTGAATATATGGCAGTAGCACACACACACACACACACACATACACACAGACATGCACACAAGAGAAATATTAATGAATTAACAATAACTAACACTTTTTCTGCTTTAAGCTTAGTATGGGATATTATATGTTGTCTCTATTATTTTGTTCAGAACAATTATTGGTAATAAGTGTTACTATTTTCACCATTTTAAGATGGAAAAAAAATGAGAAAGAGATATAGTCACAAAACGAATGAGTGTTGAAGACAGTATTTAAACTCTTGTCCTCAAATTCAATCCCAACTCTCTTTCCACTACAACAACTTGCTGACTTATAATTGGTTTGTTGATTTTAAATCTTTGAACATTTATTAAATATCTCCTATGTACCAGGCATTGTGCTAAGTGATAGAGACATAAAACGGGACAAATATCTACAATTCAGGAGCTTAAATCTAATGAGGGAAATGCAAATAAATATACGCAAAATAAGCTTTATGCAGTATAAATAAGAAATAATTAACAGAGAAAGAAATAGATTTAAAAGGGTTTGGGGGGGGGGGGCTTCTGAGAGTCAGGGATGTCCGTAGATCAAGAAGATGAGGAAGAACTTTGTAGGCATGAGAAACAGCCAGAAAGGATGTCTGGAATCAAGAGATGGAATGTGTTATTGGTAGAACAATCAGGAGGCCATTTACATTGGATCAAAACATATGTGTTGGGTCATAAGATGTAAGAAGAATGGAATGGCCACAAGAGTCTAGGTTATGAGGAAATTTTAGAGACAAACAGAGTATTTTTTATTTGTTTCTGAAAGCAATAGGAAGCCCCTGAAGTTTATTGAGTAGATAATGTCAGTAGTAGATAGTGTCAGTAGTCAGTGAGTAGATAGTGTCAAAGGAAGACCTGCATTTTAGGAAAATCACTTTAGTAGATCAGTGGAAAATGAATTGAAGTGGGGAGAGGCTTGAGAAAGACAGACCCATAATAGACTATTGCAGTAATCAAGGAGTGAGATGATAAGGTTCTGCACTAGATTGGTGTCAGTATCGGAGAAGAGAAGATATAACATCAAGAAATATTGCATAAGTGAATGGCACCTCTTGGGGATAGCTTAGATATGAGAAGGGAAGGGAAAGATAGTGAGAAATCTAGTATCACTTCTAGCTTTTTATTTGAGGAAGAGGGAGGATGATATTTCCTTATATGCTACTGTAATATAAAATTTAGGAGGGGAGAAAGATGTATAGTGGGGCAGTGAGTTCTATTTTGGGAAAATTGAGTTCAAGATATGTGCAGGACATCTAGTCCGATGTGTGTGAAAGGCAGTTGGAGATGCAAGATTGTAAATCATCAGAGAGTTTGGGACAGAATAGGTAGATTCAAGAATCATCAACATAACAATATTAAGTCCATGGAAGTTTATATGATCACTAATTGAAGTAGAAGAGAAGAATAGAAGAGGATTTGGGACAGAGTCCTAAATGGCACCTATGGTGAGTAGTCTTCACTTTGGTAATGATTAGTTTCTTACAAAATTCACTGCATTAAACAATAGAGGCACATGTACTGAAGTGATATATTTGGAATTTAATCATTTCTTTTAATTGACAGAGCTATTTTCAACAACTTGGTTTTATTATGGTATACTTTGTTGCTATTGATCATTATTTTAATTTCACCCAATTTAGTTTGCTTGAATTGTATAAAAAGGTTTTATTATTTAGTTTAGAGAAAAAGACCTGAGGTAAGTAATACAGTGAGGGACCATAATGCATAGTATCATAATTCAAGATATAATTGCATATTGGTAATAATTTTGTCAGACATTTATCATTTTATGGTAATCATTTTTCTTATCAAAATTTTGGCACCATAATAAATGTATCAACTATTTCAAACAATAAAATCAGCAAAAATATTTAGTTTAAGAAGTAATTCTTCCTCATTTAATAATATGCCACAAGCAAATGTATCAGTCATTGAAATAGTCACCATTACATATTTGAATTTTTATTTGGAATTTTTCAATGTATTTGCCTCTTCCTATAGCATTGGAGTTTACTGATTTTAAAAGGACAGAAAATGCTCTTTTTCAGAGGCATAAAAATGTGGAAAATCTTTTATAACTCCACAAAAAATGAATTTATTTTCCTCCACATTGCAGAATAGGTTGTTAAGCAGCAGTACTGGACATGAGCAAAATTCCATACATTTGGATTTCAAAGTTTGTGCAATTGGGAGAACTGAAAGAAACTAACAAGTGTCTTCAACTGCTCTTCTCTGAGACGTATTAGTCAAGTCCTATGTTTTCAATGCAGACTAAGGTGGTGTTACTTCTTCTGGCAGACTTGTCATGTTATGGAATGTATTGAGCTTGAAGTCAAGTAAAAATCCTAAATGCTTGTCACTCAGACTCTATTGTCTATCTACACACTACCCCACATTTAGTGATTTTTTTTTAAAGTTGAGACTTTGAATTCAAGATGATATATGTGTCATTCCTAATTGAATTTTGTCTCATTGGATTTCACATATAATTTTAACTTTTCATTAAAAAAAATCCAATTTTGTTATCCAATATTAGCTAACAGTCCCAAATAAGGCACAGTTGGGAGTTGGATAACCATGTTTTCTCTAAATGATATTGATGAGCACTAGACTAAAGAGATCACAAGGGCTCTAATATGAAGATGTGGATTATCAATTATCTTTCTTCCACCTTGTGCAAAAAGTGGTATACAGGACTTTGTCAATATTTTGCTCCAAAATGTTCAAGAAAATTTAATAGAGTGAGAGCAGTATGACATCATTCTGGCTATTAAATATGCTCAAGAGTTAACTCTCCAATAAAATTTTCTTGAAGACTGACGAAAAAGTAAAGCCAAGCTAATTAGTTTTAATTTGAAGATTTCAATCACTTTCTTCCCCTTCATTCTTGAAGAATGTACATATATATGCAAGAGAAAGAGACAGAGAGTACATATATAAGAGAAAGTATATGTTCCTTGTTACTACTTCAAACTGATAAGAAAGATAGTGAAATAATTATAATGACCAAGAATAGTAACAAAGAAGAGATGAGAAAAAAATGCTTCCCTATTGTCTTATAGAAGCAAGAGAATGGGTGTACAATATTTCATATGCAGTTAGACTTTGTGGATATATTGGGGAGTTTTGCTGATTATTATTTTTTTTCTTTTTATGCCAAATGGGATGGCTCTTGGGTGGAGAAAGATGAAGGGGCATATTTAGAAATGAAAATTTCATTCATGTGATTATCTATGATTAGATAAATAAAAATAGCAACTGAAATTCTAGCTCACAACCATGACCAAATTTTAAAAAAAATGAAAATGGTAAATGGCGGAGGAGCTTTGGGAAACTAAGCACCTTAATGCCCCATTAGAGAACATATGAATTGGTTTAGCCATTCTAGAAAGCAATTTGAAACTATACACAGAAAGTTACTATGTCCTTTAATTCAGCAATATCACTAGGTCTATATCCGAAAAAGATGAAAGAAAAAGAGGACCCAATTGCCCATTAAAAAAAAAAAAATTATTGCAACTCTTTTACGTTCTAGCAAAGGCTGGAAACTAAGGAAGTTTTCCTCTAATGAGAAATGACTGACATTTATGGTATGAAACAAATTATTACATTTGAATTTAATATGCTATTATTGTGTTGTAGTAAACAATGAAATAATAGTTTTGCAGAAAACTAGGAAGAATTGTGTTACAGAATGAACTAAGCAAAATCCAGAAGTCAATTTATAAAATAACATTTGCATGACAAACAACTTGGAAAGACTAAGAACTATAATTAATGCAATAAGTGAACATGATTCCAAAGCACAGATGTCAAAGTATATCTGTTTATCTACCAGATAGATGACAGGTTGAGGATTTAGAAGGAAAAACATAGTTTTGGGCATTTACAATATGAAAATTTTAGTATTTAGGGTTGGCAAAGTATAAGAAAAGAGAAAAACAATAAAGAAAAAGAGATTTAAAAATTGTTTCAAAATTATTAGAGTCTATAGTGATTACTGAATAGGATTATTAAACCAGATAAACATTTCATGATATTTCACGGAATCTCTATAAAAATATTATTATGTTCAAATATCAGAATCACAGGAAAGTATGAAAAGGTTCAATGAGAAAGCAGATTGTGGATGGTCTACCAAGTTTGGAGTTTATAAACTGACGACTTAAAGTAAGAAAAGACATTCATGGATAGAGTACCAGGTAATGATGAGATGAATTATAACATCAAAATTGTAAAAGAAGAATGTAAGGCTAAAGCATGGGTAAGCATTTGGGAAGAGTGAAGCAAATGTATAAACAAAAATTCATAATGAATACTTTTAAAAAATACTTTGGAGGAATGAGTCAAAGGAAGGAATGGGAGGAAAATTATTTTTATGAGCAAGAAATTTCAGAATTCTGCATTAGGAAGGAAAAGTGGCTTCCTTTCTCTGAATTGATAATATTAAGTGTAAGGTAAAGTGAATTTTAGTGAAATTACATAGCATTGATTTTTCTACCTGGTTTTAGATTTATCATGTTTGTGTGTGGGTAGGTTTCAGTGTATTATGTGTTGATTTGTTATATGATTTCTTCCATTTATTTTAGTTCGACTACATAGCATGAATATAGTGAAAATGTGCTCAATAGGAAAGTATATGTAGAACCTAAACAGAATTGTATGCTGTCATGGGGAGGGAGGGGGGTATTGGGGGAAGGGTGGGGGGATAAAATCTTAACTTTAAGGAAATGATTGTAAAACATTAAAAAAAATAAAATATATAAAAAAAATCAAAAACAAAAAAGTAATTTTTAGGGGAGTGTATAAACTAAATAAGTTTAAACTTATTTAAACTTTAAATAAGAGCGATTTGTGAATATTCTATCTAAAATGCATATGCTAAGAGAAGAACAAGTCAATTGTGAAATGATTGATGATTGAAAAAATTTAAGTAGGAACTTAACAGTGGGTATTTGAAATATTGTATTTCAAAAATCAATTGACATAAAATTTCAGGAACAAATCTTTGGTGAAAAATACGGCATTTGTTTCCCATTCATTTTCCTGAGGGGAAGTTCAGCCATTGCTACCTAGACTCTGGCTATACCCAAATGCACAACCAAGTTTGACTTTTTCAATTTCCCTGGCTGGTAACTTCAGTCAAATGGGCAGTTAACTTCTTGATGAATTAAAGTAACTGTCACTTAAACCAATACATGTATACAGGAAGGAACACAATGAATTTTTCCACTGTTCAATTCTTATTTTTTTAAGGGAAATTTTATGGGAAAAAAGAAATACATTGGCTATTCTGTGTACATTTGAGATGGCACCAATAAGACTTTACACATGTTATAGAATTGATCGGAATTTTACTTAATCAATTACCTTTTCACTTGAATAAAGCTATCAAGTTTTGTCTAAATTAAAGCAAATCAACTAATCAGCTCAACCAATGAAATCAAATATAGCAAAATAGAAATGAATTATTTGGCATTAATAAATTATAGGTTCAACCTAAAGAGTTGAATTGATCAATCTAGGTGGACAGAGCCTCAATCACAGATATATTCCATTCAAAATTAACATTTGAGATACTGTATTACTTATAAAATTTAATTTTATTTATATAATCCATAAGTTCAATGAATCCCAAGTTATGTTAAGACAAATCAAATAATGTTCATTCCATAGCTCTCTTTAACGATGATATTATATTAAACTGATTAAATTCTCTCTTTACCTTTACTTTGAAGATCTGTATCACAAAATGGAAGAGTGGTATAAATCACTTCCTTTCCTTTTCACTTCCTCATCTTTTCACTTCCTTTTTGATCCTCGCCCATTGAGCCTCTACCATACTGAATCTATTCTCTGTTAGGTCAAGTATGCCCTTTACCAATTCGAGTTTTCAGGTAGTCATTTTCTTCCTTGAGATTTTAGATCTACTTTTCTGGTTGGATGACTTTCTTTTTATAATAATTTTGTCCTTGAATTGTATTTTTTTTCAATTTTTCCTCAATCCCCATATTTTTATTTTTAAAGCTTTTTTTTGCTTCAAAGAACATTTTATTTTTCTGAAAAATTATATATCAAGAAAGTTTTAGTGCTCCTATTTAAAAGATCATGACTTCCATATTTTTCTCTCTCCCTGATTCCCCTACCTTCTTCTGAACACGGTAGGCGGTTTGATTTAGTTTATACATGTACTATGATGTAAAATATCATTTTATATACATCACTATTGTGGAAGAACAAACAGGTCAAAAGGAAAACAAAACTTGAGAAAGAATTGAAAAAAAAAAAAAAACATGTGCATCAATCTGCATTCAGAGGCCATCAGCTCTTTATCTAGGTATAGATAACATTTTTCATCATGAGTCCTTTGCACTTGTTTAAGATCATTGTGTTACGGGAAAAAAAAAGAGTTATTCATAGTTGATCATAACATGATGTAGCCAATACTGTGTACAATGTTTTCCTGGTTTTCATTTCGCTTTGCATAAGTTTGTGCAACTCTTTACAGGTATTTCGGAAATCTGCCTTTTCATCATTTCTCAGTGCACAATAGTATTCCACTACATTCTTGTATCAAAGCTTGTTCAGCATCTCCCTAATTGATGAATATCCCCTTAACTTCAAATATTTTCCCATCATAAATATGGCTGACATAAATACTTTTGCAAATGTAGTATTTTTCCCTTTCTTAATGATGTCATTGGGATATAAGATATGGTAGTGACATTCGCAGATTACAGCATGCTCAGTTTGATTGTTCTTTGGGAATAGTTCCAAATTGTTCTCCAGAATGGCCACCTCAGTTCACAACTCTGGCAGCAATATATTAGTATTCCAATTTTCCTACATGCTCTCCAATAACCATTTTTTCCTTTTTTTATATAAGCCAATCTGATTGGTGTAAGGTGGTACCTCATAGTTGTTTGAAATTGCATTTTCCTAATCAAAAATTATTTAGAGTTCTTCACTTTATGTCTATAGATATCTTTGATTTCTCAATCTCAAAACTTCCTCTTCATATCCTTTGATCCTTTGACCATTTATCTGTTGAAGAATGGCTTGTATTCTCATAAATTTGACCCACTTCTTTATATATTTGAGAAACGAGACCTATATCAAAGACTTTTGCCGCAAACATTGTTTCCCAGTTTTCTGCTTTTCTTCACATCTTAGTTGCACTGGCTTGCTTGTACAAAAGTTTTATTTTAATTGAATATAATAAAACTATTTTACATTTTCGAATGCACTCTATCTCGTTTGGTCATGAATTCTTTCCCTCCCCATAGTTCTGGCAGGCAAATTATTCCTTTCTCTTCTATTTTGATTGCTTCACTGTCTATGGTAACTTTTAGCAAGATGTAGTTTCTTTCCTTGTCTCTTTTAATTATGTCTATTTTTGCTTTGACTTTGTAAAAGATCATGATTTCTCTCCTGCTTTCTTTTTTCTTCAGCTGAAACAAGATAGATTCTGTTACAGCCCCTTACCTTTACTCTATGTGTGTCTCTCTGTTTCAAATGTCTTTTTTCATAATTCTTCCTCTGCAGTGTCATTTTTTTCTCATTGTTTCCTTCTACATATTTTATATGACATACAAGCTCCTTTTTGAGCTGTTCCATGAGTTGTTTCTGTGCCTGAGACCACTTCTTGATTTTCTTTGGGGTTTTGCTCATAGATTTTTTTGACATTGCTGTCCTTTTCTGAGGTTTTATCTTGTTTTTCCCTGTCATCATAAATTTCTCTGGCCAGAATCCGTTTTTGTTCTTGTTCTTGTTTGCTCATTTTTTTTTTTTTTGCCTTATCTTTTCTTCTGAATTTGATCTCTACTCTGGTGGAAGGCATTCTGTCTCAGGTTTCTTGCTGCAACTGCTGGCTGTTTACCTGGTGCTGCTTTGATATTACCCTGAGGCCTACAAGGGATCCAAGTGTTTGGTGCTTTATTGAGCGACTGCGGGGATGGGAGGGAGGGGGAGGGTGACTGGCACTGTTGGAGCCTATAAGGGTCTGGCAGCTTACCTGGTGCTGAGCTGGGATCAATGTGGTGGTGTCTGACATGTGCTGAGGCCAGGTGGGATTCTTTTCTGCATTTCCCTAGGACTGCACTGAAGCTTATGGATGTTCAGCAGTTGGAGGATGCTTGCCTACCATGGGGCTGCACCAGAGCACTTGGAGGTCCCGCTTCCCTAGGATGCCTGCCTGCCTAGTGCTACACTGAAACATATGGTGATTCTTGTAACTGGAGTCTGTCAATTTTTCTGATTATGCTAAGGCATGTGGTAGTTCCTGGTATTGGTGTTTGCCTGTTCCACCACACTGGGACTCAGGATCTTCCACTGGTTTGCTGATATAAGGGACTTGCTGCTGGTCTGCTGGGATCCTTCCTGTTTCAGAATTTACAGTACTTTTACATCAGTGAGATGGACCTTTCTTGCTGATACTCCATGTTTTCTGTGTTAAAATACTGCTTGACCCAGGGTTTGTTTTGGGGTGCTATTTTAATGGTTGGTTGGAGATGAATATGGAGAGCAACAGTGATTTATTGCTTACTCTGACATGTTGGCACTTGGAAGTCCATTTAAATTTTTTTTTAAGTTCTTCTTTGATTTTGTGAGGAGGGGGAAGGTAATCATTTTACATTACTCTTTGGTGTAGGAGAGGTTTTATTTTTGCTTAATTTCCTCTTCTGAAGATGAACCCAATTCTTTTCTATTCCCTAGTAAGTTTCTGTAGTTGGATTCTTTCTCCTTTGTCAATTTATTTATTTTTATTTATTTTTGTGGCAGTTTATTACTGTAGTCAGTGCTAGTCCTGGGGTATGGGGGATGGTGCCACTGGCCTCAGATCCTCCTTCAGTTCTATTTTCTGTCCTGGAACCCAAACCAGAAATTCTGTCCTTCTATTATTACCAACAGGCAGTGGAATCCCCATTCCACTGCTTCTGCCCTCAGCATGCATATGCTGGTTCTTTCTTACCAGCTCATGTTTGGTGAGCTAAGCTCACGTCTAAGAATATTCCAGAAGCTCAGCTGGGCATAGTGTCCCTTATCACTAGAGGGGGCCTCAATCTTTTCCCACTCAGACTCCAGACTCCCCACAATATTTGGGAGATGAAAAATTTCTATGGATGGGGCTAAAGCTACCCTTCAACCCAGCTAGCCCTGGGGCTTGCTACTTGCTTTTTCAGGGGAACTATCCTAGAGGTATTTGCACTTCACAGGGGTCAAATCTCATTCCTGAAGATTTTCTTCAAATCTCTTCTGGTTGTCCCAGGAGGAATTCTGTTCTTCCCCAACTGTTATTTATTTCTACCACTCTACATTCACCCTGAGCAGCTGTTCTGCCTTGTTTGTAGGGGAAACCTGGAGAGCTTGAAATTTTCTGATGTACTCCAACACCTTCCTAGAATCCTCCCATCCACTCAATCTTTCTTTCAACTGTGCTGAAATTTTTGCAGATTGACACTGTAATTTTGCCACATTCTTTGACATAACACTCCATTTTCTGTTTCTGTTCCTTCTCCCAGCTGTCGCCCATGGCCGTAATAAATTCTTTCTTCTTATTTCTCTCATTAAATCCATAGTTTCTGTCAAAACTAAACTGAAGACTGTCTTCAACTGGAGACCTTTGTTGTTCTATTGGATTGTGAACTCCTCAAGGAAAGGGACTATCTTTCACCCTTTTTAAATATTCCACAAGCTTACCACAGTGCCTAGAATATAATTTAAATGAATAAATATTGTTTGATTGCTTGAACCTAACCTACCCTCAAGGAGAACTGGCCACTCCGCAAATCCCCAACAGTAAGTTCTCATTTATTTTATATATGCTTAAAAATAATGTAATCTCCCTGAATAAGCTCTTTTAATACAGTGTCTATTTTGCTTTAATTTTTTTTTTTTTTTTACCTCCAACACATAGCAAAATCTTTGGCACATAGTAGGAACTTAATGAATGCTTAGTGTTTGACTAAAAATGAAATAATAACAAGTTAATCAGAGGGGATAATAAGTATCAAATAAAATCTCTATTAGAAGTTAAATACTAGAAGTTACAAAAAACAGAATATCAAAATTAAACAGGTATATATATTTCATTTTTGATGTGCAAATAAAATATTTTAAATAGATAATGGACATGCATTCTTACGTAGACCCTTTATAGAACTGCACTGTGAAAACTTTGGGTCAGCATTCAAAGTATGAGGCAGTTCTAGAGAAAAATTTTTCCTTGAATATGTGGAGACAGCCTGGTGAATCCTTTACTGAGAAAACTCATTGGTCTACATAATTTAGGGAGGAGTCATCTAGATAACTACTGGTCTAGTCAGCTTCTTGACATCCATTGATGGCTTAGAAATCATTTATCATCCTGTTTATTTTATTACTTAAGAAAATGTGGACTAGAGAGGGGATTTGACTTGCAATAATCATAAGGTAATGATTTGGTAGATGCTGGATTCAAACTCAGATTCTCTGACTCTAAGTTCAGTAATATTTTCACTGTACTATGAAATTTGTAAGAATCTTCTTTGATGATTCCTAATAGGGAGACAGGAGAGAACTGTTATATCATTCAACACCTGTGAATGAATTGCCTACTCTGTCCAAGGCACTATGCTAAAGTAAGGATACATAGATGGAGATGAAATAGTCCTTGCCTTGATATTGCATCCAATGTAGGATAATGGAAAAACAAATAAGTATATTGTGTATAAAGATAATGCAAAGAACATTCCTGAGGGAGAGAGATCTAATTATTGGGGCAGGTGGTAGGTCCCAGAAAGGAGTCATGTAAGAGATGGCAGTTGTACTATTCTTTAAAAGAAGTTTAGGATTCCATGAGGTAGAAATGAGGAAAAAGTGCTTTCCTTTTAATGTGGCATCATTTATTCAAAGACACGGAGACAGAAAATGAGATATTATTCACAAGAAACAGAGAGTAAAACAATTTGACTGGAATGGAGCATACAAATTGCCCCTTTAGGGGAAGAGTAATTACTAACCTAAAGTTCCCCAGAATAAGATACTGCAAAGAGGACCTCAGGATTGGCTGTAGCAAATTTCAGGTTTAAGAGAGTTTGGGTACCCTTTGACTCTGCAATACCACTGCTGTATCCCAAAGATATCATACAAAAGGAGAAAGAACTCTTGTTTACAAAAATATTTACAGCAGCTCTTTTTGTGGTGCAAGGAAATGGAAATTGAGGGGATGTCCATGAATTGGGGAACAACTGAACAAGTCGTGGTAAAAGAATATAATGTAATACTACTGTGCTCTAAGAAACGATGAGGAGGGTCACTTCAGAAAAACCTGGAAATACTTACGTGAACTGATGCTGAGTGAGGGGAGCAGAGCCAAGAAAACATTGTATGCAGTTTGATAGACTTGGCTCTTCTCAACAATGCAAGATTCTATGACAGCTCCAAAAAGGCTCACTTTGGAAAATGCTATCTACTTTCCAAGAAAGAATTATGGAATCTGAATGCAGATACAAGAATACTATTTGTTCTCCCTTAGGTTTGGTTTGGTTTGGTTTCTTCTTACTTGTGGTTCATTCCATCAGTTATAATTCTTCTTTGCAACATGACTAATGTGAAAATATGTTTAATGTGAATGTACATGTAGTGCCTATATTCCATTGCATTCCAACTTGGAAATGAGGGCAGGGAAGAGACAGGGAGAAAATTTGGAACTCAAAAATCTTTTGGAACTGAACGTTGCAAACCAAAAATATATAAATAAATTTAAATTAAAAAATGAAGGGGGCAGAGCCAAGATGGCGGAGTAGAAGGATGCAGGTTTATGAGCTCCGAAACCAAAGCCCATAGAATTAATGTAAAAAGAGACCCCCATAAATTCTGGGTCAATACAAGGTGTGCAGAAACGGAGTGGAAGAGATTTCCGTTCCAGGGAGCCCTGGAGACCCGTCCCCAGGGTCCATCACACCCCAGAAAGTGGACCCCACCCCCAATGCTACACTGGCCGTGGCCCCAGAGAAGCTGATCCGAGCAGGCTTCAGAGACGGAAGCTCCGGCAGGAGGGAAAGTCCTTCCGCCCACAGAAGCTACAGGTCAGTGAGAGAGAAGGCTGGGCTGGAGGAGAGGGGGAGCAGTGCGTCTCCGTGACTCGGGCCCCCTTGGGAGGAAGCGGCGGCAGCAGAGACGGGGGCAGGAAGTGGCAGAGGTGTGGGCAGCGGCTGAGGCGGTAGCGAACCGGGACATAGGAATCTCCCAGCAGCAGGCAGGATCTTCATTACGGAAGATTCCCGCATAAAACCTGAGGGACCTGAGCCTGGGAGACGGCCCTGCCCCCACCCCGTTCTATTATTGAAGGCTTCTGCTTAAAGCCCCCAAGGGAACGAAGCTTGGGAGGCGGGCCCCCCACCCCGCCCCCACCCGCTCCATTCCTGAAAGTCTCTAAATAAAACCCCTGAGGGAACTGAGCCTGGGAGGCGGCCCTGCCCCCACCCCAGCACCTGAACTAAAGCTCACTGATTGACAGCCGGCAGGAGGAAAGCTCATTTACATCTCAGAGGCCAAGCACTAGCTGGGCGGATCCAGGCGGGGTGGAAAGGAATCTCAGAAGTCAAGTAACTGGCTGGGAAAATGCCTAGAAAAGGGAAGAAAAATAAGACTTTAGAGAGTTTTTTCCAACAAATGCAAATGATCCCGACCTTCGGATCTGATGACGAGGACGTATCCTTGCCATCAGGGAAAGACGTGGAGGGCGGGGCCTCAGTACCCCAGACACCCCAGTGGGGTGGCAGGTGGGCTCAGGTGCTGGAAGAGCTCAAAAAGGATTTTGAAAAGCAAGTTAGACAAGTGGAGGAAAAACTGGGAAGAGAAATGTCAGAGATGCAAGAAAAGTATGAAAAATGGGTCAATACCTTGGTAAAGGAGACCCAAAAAAAATGCTGAGGAAATTAACACCTTGAAAAATAGGCTCACTCAATTGGCAAAGGAGGTTCAAAAAGCCAATGAGGAGAAGAATGCTTTCAAAAGCAGAATGATCCAAATGGAAAAAGAGGCTCAAAAGTTCACTGAATTTAATAGTTCTCTCAAAATTAGAATGGAACAGATGGAGTCTAATGACTTTACGAGAAACCAAGAAATCACCAAACAAAACCAAAATAACGAAAAAATGGAAGAGAATGTGAAATATCTCATGGGAAAAACAAGTGACCTGGAAAATAGATCCAGGAGAGACAATCTAAAAATTTTGGGACTACCTGAAAGTCATGATCAAAAAAAGAGCCTAGACATCATCTTCCATGAAATTATCAAGGAAAACTGCCCTGACATTCTAGAACCAGAGGGCAAAATAAGTATTGAAAGAATCCATCAATCACCACCTGGAAGAGATCTAAAAAGAGAAACTCCGAGGAACATTGTGGCCAAATTCCAGAACTCCCAGATCAAGAAAAAAATCTTGCAAGCAGCTAGAAAGAAACAATTCCAGTACTGTGGAAATACAATCAGGCTAACCCAAGATCTAGCAGCTTCTACATTAAGGGATCGAAGGGCATGGAATAGGATATTCCAGAAGGCAAAGGAACTAGGACTCAAACCAAGAATCACCTACCCAGCTAAACTGAGCATAATACTTCAAGGGAAAATATGGTCTTTCAATGAAACAGAGGACTTTCAATCATTCTTAATGAAAAAACCAGAGCTGAAAAGAAAATTTGACTTTCAAACACAAGAATGAGAAGAAGCATGAAAAAGTAAACAGCAAAGAGAAGTCTTAAGGGACTTACCAGAAGTGAACTGTTTATATTCATACAGGGAAAGACAATATTTCTAACTCTTAAATCTTTTCAGTATCTGGGTAGTTGGTGGGACCACACATACACATGTACACGCATGCACACACATACACACATGCACACACATACAGAGATAGAGAGCACAGATTGAACTGAATAGGATGGGACCATACCTTAAAAAAAAACTAAGGTAAATGGTGAGAGAGAAATGTAGGGGGAGGAAAGAGAGGGAAAGGGAAGGGGGTAACTATATGTCATTTAAGAGGCAGGTAGGAGTTTTTCTTAGTGGAGGGAAAAAGAGGAGAGCTGAGAAAAAAAAAAAACAAGAAGTTTACCCTCATCACATTTGACTAAACGAAGGAGTGAAATGCACACTCATTTTGGTATGAAAACCTATCTTACAGTATAAGAAAGTAGGGGAGAAGGAGATATTGCAAGGGGGGGGATGATGGAGGGGAGGGCAAAGGGAGGAGGGAGCAATTTGAAGTCAACACTTGAGGAGGGACAGGGTCAAGAGACAGGGGAGAAACAATGAGGGGCAGGTTAGGAGGGATGTTAATCCAGTTAGTCTTACACAACACGACTATCAGGGAGGTCATTTGCAAAACTACAGAGATATGGCCTATATTGAATTGCCTGCCATCCCAAAGGGAATGGGTGGGGAGGGAGTGATGGGGAGAATTTGGAACCCAAAGTTTTAGGAATAACTGTTTAGTATTGTTGTTGCTGCTAGGAAAGAAGACATATAGTTAATGAGGAATAGAAAGTCATCTGGCCCTACAGGAGAAAAGAGAAGATGGAGACAAGAGAAGGGAGAGATGACAGAAGAGAGGGCAGATTGGAGATAAGGAAAATTAGATTGCTTGAGGTATTGGGGTGGGGGGAGGGGATAAAAGGGGAGAAAATTTGGAACCCAAAAATTTGTGAAAATGAATGTAAAAAATTAAATAAATAAATAAAATTTTGAAAAAAATAAAGTGCAAAAAAATAAAAAAAAAATAAAGCTTAGTTATTTTTCATGGGTAGGAGGAAGAGGAGAAGGAGAAGGAAAAAAACATTTTTTTAAAACTATAATCTTAGAGCAAAAATAGGAAAGCAAACCATATTCCCACATCTGATGTGCTAAAATACATGTGCATTATATGTATATATATATATTATATATATATATATATATATATATATATATATATATATATATTAATTCCCTTTATCCATCACCGTTTTGTCAAGAGAGGAGAAGCATATTTCATTAGGAATCTTGTGGAATCATGGTTTCTTATTATAGTGCTAAGAGTTCATAAGAATTTCAAAGTAAATTGATGTTGTTATAGCAAGAGTTGTTCTTACATTTCTGCTCACTTCACTCTGCATCATTTTATGGATATGTGTCCAGAATTCTCTGAAATGCTCCCATTATAATTTCTTTCAGCATAATAGTACTACATTCAATCCATAGGCCCTTCTGCAGCCCGGCTCTGTTCACTTTCAGAGATAATGATGGTTACTGGTCCTGTTTTGTGTCCTATTGTACCTTGATGCAATTTTCTTTGAACATTGCATGTTATTTTTTATGAAGGTCTCCGGAAAAGCTGAGTTTGGGGATATATGTGTAAGCTGTTGAGCATTTGTGCACTGATTTTGCTCAACATTATATATTTGAGTCATATCTTATGGAGATACAGTTAATGAAAGGTGAAATTTATTCATGTTCACCCTGGTCATAATTTTGCAAATTTTTTACCTGGTTTGAATACAAGTAAAATTTTTGTGAGTTTTCCCTTTGTTGGACATCCAGAAGACTTCTGTCAGATTCAAGTACAGTAACCTAGCTGGATGTCTTGATAGGCTCTGTGGAAGGATTTCAGGCTCAACTTTGAAGTGAGAATCCCACACTATTCATTCTGTTGCAAGTTCAGAATAGATTTTGGGATAGATGTGAGGACGTGCTCTATTTCTAAAGTTAGAACCACAAAACATCTACTTACATCTGTTGTTTTTCAATACTCGGTATGTAAAGTAGACCATGACTACTCTTTGTCATCTCTAGGCACAAGAGTCTCATCATTTAGCATGACACTTGGATTCCATTGCTTGAGTATGAACTGCTGAGCTGCCAGTGGGAACATGTCCCTGTTCCCTGAACAGCAGCAGGCTATTGAATGCTGAACTGTTCACTTCATCTTGCCCTAATGCAAAGCTAAATGCCTTAGTTTAGTCCTTGTACTGAAAGTGTTCAGAAGGCAAGGGGCCCTAATGTTCCCTCTTCAAACTTATCTGGATTATTTTATATGTTTTACTTCTTATTTTAAAGCAAATTGTAGAAATAGCATTTATGGTTCCATATGCATTGTTATTTTGCTTTTATATTCTGTAAATGGAACTTCAGAATTTTATTTTATTTTTTTATCAAATATATTTATTTAACTTTTAACATTCATTTTCACAAAATTTTGGGTTCAAAATTTTCTCCCCATTTGTCCCCTCCCCCCACTCCAAAACACTGAGCATTCTAATTTCCCCTATCACCAATCTGCCCTCTCTTCTATCATCCCTCCCTTCCCTTGTCCCCACCTTCTCTTTTGTTCTGTAGGGCCAGATAATTTTCTTCACCCCATTACCTGTATTTCTTATTTCCTTGTAGTTAGAACAGTACTCGACAATTATTCCTAAAACTTTGAGTTGCAGCTTCTCTCTATCCCTCCCTCCCCACCCATTCCCTTTGGGAAGGCAAGCTATACAATATAGGCCATATCTGTGTAGTTTTGTAAATGACTTCCATAATGGTCTTATTGGGTAAGTACCTATATTCCCCTCCATCCTATTCTGCCCCCCATTACTTCTATCCTCTCTTTTGATCCTGTCCCTCCCCAAGAGTGCTAACTTCAAATTGCTCCCTCCTCCCATTGCCCTCAATTTCATCATCCCCCCCACCCTGCTAAGCCCCTTCTCCCCCACATTCCTGTATAGCAAGATAGGTTTTCATACCAAAATGAGTGTGCATTTTAATCCTTCCTTTAGTCAAATGTGATGAGAGTAAACTTGATGTTTTTTTCTCATCTCTTTTTTCCTCCACTAAAAAGTCTTTTGCTTGACTCTTTTATGAGATAAAATTGCTTCCATTCCATTTCTCCCTTTCTCCTCCCAATATATTTTTCTCTCATCCCTTAATTTCTTTTTTTAAAGACATGATCCCATCCTATTCAATTCACTCAGTGCTCTCTCTCTCTCTCTCTCTCTTTCTGTCTGTGTGTGTGTATGTGTGTATGTCTGTGTGCAATCCCACCAACTACCCAGATACTGAAAATTTTCAAGAATTAGAAATATTGTCTTTCCATGTAGGAATGTAAACAGTTCAACTTTAGTAAGTCCCTTAGGACTTCTCTTTGCTGTTTAGCTTTTCATGCTTCTCTTCATTCTTTTGTTTGAAAGTCAAATATTCTTTTCATCTCTGGTCCTTTCATCAAGAATGCTTGAAAATCCTGGATTTCATTGAAACACTATTTTTTCCCCTGAAGTTTTATACTGTTTTTCTGGGTAGGTGATCTTTGGTTTTATTTCCAGTTCCTTTGACTTCTGTCTTATTATATTTCATGCCCTTCAATCCCTTAATGTAGAAGCTGCTAGATCTTGTGTTTTCCTGATTGTATTTCCAAATGACTTGAATTGTTTCTTTCTAGCTGCTTGCAATATTTTCTCCTTGACCAGGGAACTCTGGAATTTGGCCACAATGTTACCAGAAGTTTCTCTTTTTGGATCTCTTTCAGGTGATGATTGGTGGATTCCCTGAATACTTATTTTGCCCTCTGGTTCCACAATATCAGGTCAGTGTTCCTTGATAATTTCATGAAAGATGATGTCTAGACATTTTTTTGATCATGGCTTTCAGGTAGTCGCATAATTTTTAAATTATCTCTCCTAGAACTGTTTTCCAGGTCAGTTGTTTTTCCAATGAGATTGTTCACGTTCTCCTCCATTTTTTGTTTTTTTTTTTCTTTTTCTGATTTTGTTTTGTGATTTCTTGGTTTCTCATAAAGTCATTAGCCTCCATCTGTTCCATTCTAATTTTGAAAGAACTATTTTCTTCAGTGAGCTTTTGAACCTCCTTTTCCGTTTGGCTAATTCTGCTTTTTAAAACATTCTTCTCCTCATTGGATTTTTGAACCTCTTTTGCCTGTTAAGTTAGCCTAATTTTCAAGGTCTTATTTTCTTCAGCATTTTTTTGGGTCTCCTTTAGGAAGGCATCAACCTGCTTTTCATGCTTTTCTTGCATCTCTGTCATTTCTCTTCCCAGTTTTTTCCTCCACCTCTCTAACTTGATTTTCAAAATCCTTTTTGAGCTCTTCCCTGGCTTGAACCCATTGAATATTTATTTTGGATGTTTGGGATACAGAAGCCTTGACGTCTATGTCATTCTCTGATGGTAAGCATTGTTCTGTCTCATCTGAAAGGATGGGAGGACATATCTGTTTACCAGTAAAGTAACCTTCTATGGTCTTATTTTTTTCCCCCTTTTCTGGACATTTTCCCAGCCAGTTACTTGACTTCTGAGTTTTCTCTCCACACCCACTTCGCCTCCAAATCTGCCCATCTAGTGCTTGGGGGCTGAGATTCAAATGCTGCTTCCCAGCCTCAGGGCTTTCAGCGGTGGCTGGGCTGCTATGCAGTGTGAGATTAAGTTGAGGTGCTCGGGTAGGGGCAGGGCTGCCACTCACTCAGGGCTTAAGTGGGGGCAGGGCCACCACATGGTGCTTATTTCTCTCAGGGGTTTTATGAGGAGACCTTCAACAATGGATCTAAGCTCCTGTCTGATTTGGGAGCCCCTGTCTGCTGCTGCCTCTCGAAGGGGCCTGAGTTATGGAGACACCCCGCTACCCTCTCAGCGAGCTGAAAAGACCTTATCACTGACTTTCAGCGCCTGTGGGTGGAGGTATCCACACTGATGCTGGAGATTCTGTCCCTGAAGCCTGCTCTGATCTGCTCTTCTAGGTGCTGCAGCCAAGGCAGGGCTGGGCTCTGCTCTTGGTCTGTGGCACAACAGACCTTTCATGTCAGTTTTTCAGGTCTCCCGGGGACAGCTATCTCCTCCACTCCATTGTTTTTTGGCTTCGGCTGCTGCAGAATTTGTTGGGAGTTCTTCTTTATAGATATTTTATGGGCTGTGGATTAGGAGCTAGCATATATGTATCTTTCTACTCTGCCATCTTGGCCCCTCCCTCCTGAATTTTAACACACACACTCACACACACTAACACAAACACACACAGACACACATATATAGTGTGCTCTATTGGTACATATCATATCTATCGTATTCCAACTCTTCTACTAAAGCAAACTTCTATTTTTTTATTGCACAAAAATGAACTATATGGTCTGTATGTGTGTCCATAATCATCTTCAATTAAAGTTACCAAATGCTAATTAGCTGTAAGCTCATCAGTTTCTCTATTAAGTTATCCTAATCAATATTCTTTATGACTCATGCTGACCAACAAACTGAAATTAATTCTTGTTGACTTTTGAACTTGTATTATTCATGAGTAATTCAAGAGGAGATTATGAAGAATGTAATTTTATTATTTTTTTTCTTATTTTACATGGACAATAAAACCAACTATTGCAAATTGTTATTTGTCTTTCTAAGTACTTCTGAAGTTTCTATTTAGCCACAATATCATGTCTTATGAACTCATTAATGAAAATATCAAATTTATATACTTCTTTTCGGTTATACTTTGTAGGAACTCAAATATCTCATATTAAGGATAGCAACAGTTTTTGGTATGATTTTTAACATGTTCTACTTTTTTATCTCACATGACTCTGATACTGTCATAACAGGAGCTGAATGGATCTACATAAAATTTTGCTAATTTCTTTTTTTATTCATAGATTTCCACAATTAAGAAATTCATCTCCACATGTCTAACATACTGGAAATGATCTTCTAATATTTAATTTGGTTTGCCCTTCAACAGCAAAGCCAGTCTGTTGTTTTGACCATATGTGAAATCTTTCCACCTTATTATGCACTGGCATGGCTTATATTCTCATAGTATAGCCTTGCAATATCCATGGACATCTTCATAGGTAATACTTCTGTGGATTTCCTGCACATGATAACTACTGAGTCATTTTTGGGCTCTGATAGCTCAGAGTAAATGTAACTAGCTATTGTTTCTGTTTTGACTAGAAACTCAGGTGGTTTTCCCCACCCAAACTGATTTTTGATTCTTTGCTTTTTAAGAGTTGAAAGAGGCCATTCTTGGCTTCATTTCTTACCTAGCCTTAATCACTGAATGGGTGTTGCCTCAGTCAGATTGAGACCTATAGACGATCTTAACTTAAAAAGGTCGAGTTCTCCCACTGCATCCTGGACCATCTTCAATAATCTTGATCTATATCTTGCCACTGGAACAGTATTACTCCTGTGAACAGTAAGACTGGTGACTTTGCACAGCCCTCCCTGACTTAAATCCAATTCACTTGCAAATTATGAAATGACTTTGCTGATATCATGGTCTTCTTCAAGAATTAAAGACAAACAAGGAAGTAACAATGACCTGCTTAATACATTTTTGTAGCATTGAATGTATGTTTAAGATTTTCAGCATTTATTCATTTTCCAATTGAGACAAAGAACTAATTTCTTTGTTTCCAAGAAGTGACTCAGAGTTTAATTTAACAGCTTTAAAAATAGGAAGAATCAAGATACCTGTTATGTATCAGTATCAATATAAACATAACTCTGAATATGTGTCCTGGACTTATGATTCATTCACCTAAAGTACTGAATAAGAAAGGAATATGAATCTCAAATTCACATATTGACCTTGGTATAAATTGCCTCAGTGAACTATGAATGTGCTCACTATAATCTTGACCAACTGAAGGTATTCCATAATTTTGACAGGACCTAAATCTAGCTGTTATTACCAACATTATGCTAAATGAAATGGCTGATTTCATTTTTTATTACTGCCTATGGTTATTGAATATTTTTCCCCAACTTTCATTCAGTACTTCTCTACTTTGCTTTCACACAATTATTTAGTGGGTTGCTGAAGAGGATGATAAGGATGAGAACACTTAAGATGAAAAGACTTGAAATTATTCCTCGTCATTCCACTAAAATTCAAGTGTCTTTGCAGTGAAATATATCACAGAGCAAAGATTGCAAAGTCTTTGTATGAGCAAGATGCTTCACTTTTTAAATCCTATACCTACATTTCTCAAAAAAAAAAAAAAAACATTTTAGAAAACTTCTTCACATTAAAAGCATTTCTTTTAAGCATATTTCAAGAGATTCAGGAACTTATTACTTTTTAACTTGAGTAATGGCTTCCGACTGTAGTTGCATGTCCCGGGTCAAATTTCTTAACCCCATTTTCCTCAGTTTCCTCATCTATAGAATGAGCAGGATAAGGAAATGGCAATCCACTCCAGCATCTTTTTCTAGAAAATCCCCAAATGTGGATTATGAAAGTGAAAACTGAGGCACATAGATTTGTGTCATCTAGATTCAGGTATCTAGTGCCAAGGCTAGGATTCAAGTCAAGATCTGACTCTTCCCAGATACATTCCATTATGACAAGCCACTTGTTTAACAATCCTTGAAATTGATTTATATTAATTGAAAGAAAAATGATAACAACAATGTTTAGAGACATGGAATGGGTATAAAATTTAGGAATGTACTAACAGAACAATACAAAGTAACAGTTGAAACTATCAAATGGTCTTTATTATTTGATCATTTTTAAATTTTTGTATGTTTTTTAGCTTAGATACATGATTTCATCTGTTTGGGACAGCAAGGAAACTACCTATACAGATGCAAAAAATTATTAAATTAATCTATTTCTAGTAGCAATTACATATGAAAGTAGTATAGAATTTAGCTTAATTTGAATACTGAAATCGCTTTTGTGTCAAACCATCAAATTTCGTTTCAAAAATACAGTTCATAATAATCACATTAATTAGACAACTGGCAATCTTTTGGTTTAATGAAAATTAGACTGAAAACACTCAACCAAGGAAGATATGTAGTATTCAGTTTATTCAAAGTAACATAATAAATGTCAGGCTTAGAGTTTATATTATTGATGGATCTTCCAAAATATTCAAATTGTTGCAACAAATTCGTGTATGCTAATTACATATGTCAATGGACAGATAGTCTAATTATAAAGGTGGAATTGACTGTGAAAATACAAATTTAAAAAATTAACTTGGCTTAATCATCTTTAACACTAGTATAGAAGGTCCTCAATAAATAAGTTTACTAGACAATTAGAGATTATAAAGAAATTCTGATTTTCATTAAACTCTAAAAAGTCTCTTATGTATACATTCCAACACAAATGGGAAGATAGTGAATACATGGCTGAGAATAAAGTTCATTACAGGGTGCTACTGGTGACCTTAAGAATTCTTTAAATCAGCTGGGGGTCAGGAGTCATTTTATATTTGGTTTGCTCATCCACCAGTCAGTATACGTTAAATATAAAATGTTATTCTGAAGAAGTCCTGAATTCGCCAAAATAAGTTCTTATAAAAAATATCTTTACGCATATTAAGAAGTCAATATCCTGCTTGTTAAATTCTGAATTAAAACAATAAGTAGGATAGAAAATCAAGTGAATTTGCTTACTTTTGTAGTGTCTAAATTTGAAATCACTGCTCTTTTAATTAAGTCTAAATTTATTTCATATATATATGTAAGATATATGTGTGTGTGTGTATATATGTAAGTATATCCTTGCTTTTCTTTCCCTTATATTCATTTATTTACAAACTCTCTTCATTTTTTTCTTTATTAATGATATCTTTTGTTTTGTTTTGTTTTTTCCTTTGTGTAGTGCAGTAACAATTTCTTCTAAAAGAAAGACATTGTAGGTTACCTGTGTTGGCAAAAAAGAATTCATTCTAAATTCTGAGATCTCTCTCTCTCTGTCTCTGTCTCCCTCTTTCTCCCTCTCTCTGTCTCTCTTTCTCTCTGTCTGTCTCTGTCCTTGTCTCTCTCTCCCTCCCTCTCTCTCTCTCTCTCTCTCTCTCTCTCTCTCTCTCTCTCTCTCTCTCTCTCACACACACACACACACACACACACACATAGATACACAAACATATAGGTATAGATATAAATATATAGATATGTGTATGTATGTAGGTATGTATGTACGTGTATACATATATTTCTATATCTATGTATTTATCTATATTCCATGAAAAAGTATATTTGTCCCCAAATAATGTCATTCCTAGGGATTAAAAACTGTTTTGAGGGGAGGAGTCAAGATGGCAGGGTAGAAAGATTCACATATGCTAGCTCCTAATCCACAGCCCACAAAATACCTATAAAAAAAACTCCTAACAAATTCTGAAGCAGTGAAAGCCACACAACAATGCAGTGGAGGAGATTTCTTTTCCAGAGAGCCTTGAAAAAGTGACACTAAGATTCCATCATGCACAAGACCCAGAGCAGAGACCAGCCCAGACTTGGTCCCACAGCACATCGAGTTGCAGATATGAGCAGGCTTCAAGGAAGGAATCTCCAACAGCTGCGCAGGTCTCTCCACCCACAGATGCTAAAGGTCAGTGAGAAAGCCTGATTGGCTGGCTGAGAGGGGAGCAGGGTGTCTCCATAAGTCAGGTCCCCTCAGGAGGCAGCAGCAGAGGCAGCAGCAGACAGGAGCTCCCAAAGGAGACAGGAGCTCGAATCCATTATTGAAGGTCTCTATAAACCCCCTGAGGGAAGTGAGCCCCGTGTGGCAACCAGGCCCCCACCTGAGCACTTGAATTTAATCTCACACTGAATAGCAGCCCAGCCACTGCTGAAAGCCCTGAGGCTGGGGAGCAGCATTGGAATCTCAGACCTGAAACACTGGCTGGGAAGATCTGGAGGCAAGGCAGGGGTGGAGAGGAATTTCAAAAGTCAAGTAACTGGCTGAGAAAATGACCAGAACAGGGAAAACAAATAAGACCATAGAAGGTTACTTTCTCGGAGAATAGATATGTCCTCCCATCCTTTCAGATGAGGAAGAACAATGCTTACCATCAGAGAAAGACATAGACGTCAAGGCTTCTGTATCCCAAACATCCACAATAAATATTCAATGGGCTCAGGCCATGGAAGAGCTCAAAAAGGATCTGGAAAATCAAGTTAGAGAGGTGGAGGAAAAACTGGGAAGGGAAATGAGAGAGATGCAAGAAAAGCATGTAAAGCAGGTAAACACCTTCCTAAAGGAGACCCAAAAAAATGCTGAAGAAAATAAGACCTTGAAAAATAGGCTAACTTAACAGGCAAAAGAGGTTCAAAAAACCAATGAGGAGAAGAATATTTTAAAAATCAGAATTATCCAAATGGAAAAGGAGGTTCAAAATCTCACTGAAGAAAATAGTTCTTTCAAAATTGGAATGGAACAGATGGAGGTTAATGACTTTATGAGAAACCAAGAAATCACAAAACAAAACCAAAAGAATGAAAAAATGGAAGATAATGTGAACTATCTCATTGGAAAGACAACTGACCTGGAAAATAGATCCAGGAGAGACAACTTAAAAATTATGGGACTATCTGAAAACCATGATCAAAAAAAGAGCCTAGACATCATCTTTCATGAAATTATCAAGGAAAACTGCCTTGATATTCTAGAACCAGAGGGCAAAATAAGTATTCAGGGAATCCATCTATCACCACCTGAAAGAGATCCAAAAAGAGAAACTTCTGGGAACATGGTGGCCAAATTCCAGAGTTCCCTGGTCAAGGAGGTAATATTGTAAGCAGCTAGAAAGAAACAATTCAAGTGTTGTGGAAATATAATCAGGAAAACGCAAGATCTAGCGGCTTCTACAATAAGAGATCAAAGGGCGTGGAATATGATATTTCAGAAGTCAAAGGAACTAGCACTAAAACCAAGAATCACCTACCCAGAAAAACTGAGTATAAAACTTCAGGGGAAAAATGGTCTTTCAATGAAATCCTGGATTTTCAAGCATTCTTGATTAAAAGACCAGAGCTGAAAAGAAAATTTGACTTTCAAACACAAGAATGAAAAGAAGCATGAAAAAGGAAACAGCAAAGAGAAGTCCTAAGGGACTTACTAAAGTTGAACTGTCTACATTCCTACATGGAATGACAATATTTCTAACTCTTGAAATTTTTCAGTATCTGGGTGGTTCATGGGATTACACACACACACAGTCAGCACAGAGTGAATTGAGTAGGATGCGATCATACCTTAAAAAAAAGAAGTTAAGCAATGAGAGAGAAATGTATTGAGAGGAGAGAGGGAGAAATTCAATGGGGCAAATTATTTCTCATATAAGAGGTAGGTAGGAGGCTTTTTAGTGGAGGGAAAAGGAAGGGAGCTGAGAGAAAAACATGGAGTTTACTGTCATCACAATCGACTAAAGGAAGAAATAAAATGCACACTCATTTTGGTATGAAAACCCATCTTACAATACAAGAAAGTGGGGGAGAAGGGGATAAGTAGGGTAGGGATGATGATGGAAGGGCGGGCAAAGGGAAGAGGCAGCAATTTGAAATCAACACTCTTGGGGAGGGACAGGATCAAAAGAGAGAATAGAAACAATTGGGGCAGAATAGGACAGAGGGAAACACAGTTAGTGTTACACAACACGACTATTGTTGAAGTCATTTGCAAAACTACACAGATATGGCCTATATTGAATTGCCTGCCTTCCCAAAGGGATTGGGTGGGGAGGGAGAGATGGGGAGAAGTTGGAACTCAAAGCTTTAGGAACAATTTTCAAGTATCGTTCTTGCTACTAGGAAATAAGAAATACAGGTAATGGGGAATAGAAAGTTATCTGGCACAACAGGACAAAAGAGAAGATGGGGACAAGGGAAGGGAAGGATGATGGAAGAGAGGGCAGATTGGTGATAGGGGATATTAGAATACTTAGTGTATTGGGGTGGGGAGAGGGGACAAATGGGGAAAAAATTTGGAATTCAAAATTTTGTGAAAATGCATGTAAAAAGTTAAATAAAATAATTTGACTAAAAAATCTAATAAAAAAACTGTTTTGAAATATTTAAATATCTCTGAAGAATGAGTAAACAACGGTATCTGATGTCATACACTTTAATTCCCAATGACATAAACATGATCATTTGTACTTATAACATTAAAAATGTGACCATCTCTCATACAAACAGAAGCTTCCTAGCTTACAGTATCTCTAATATGATTCATGTTTATTGATATTCATTGTATGGTTAATTTTAATATGAAATGTTTATGAAAATGGACTAATTCCTCAGAGAACCTTAGAGAATGGACAAATTGATAATTGGTCCTTTTCTTTCTTCTTTGCCTTTATTTTTGTTTTTGTTTTTTTTTTGTTTGTTTGTTTTGGTTTCATTTTTCTTGACTCTTAAAGTAAAAAGATGTAGTTTTGACTACATAGTGGCAAGAAGAAATATGAAAATCGTTGGAAATTTTCAAAGGGACAATGATGCTGTCAGAAACACTTGTAGACATTTAAGAGATCACCACCATATATTGAATGTCCACTTCATATAAAGCTTTGTGTGAAACAGGGTGAAAGGAAAGGAGCAAAACCCACTCTCTTCTTTACATTCGTTTTAAGTTTTCTTGACTTGTAGATTTTATAATATATTTTAAATTCTCATATGTACATATCTATGCATACACACCTGTGTGTGTGTATATACATATATATATACACATATATTATGCTCACTTACAATAAATTATCTACATATAATATATAAACATATTTACATGCATTCATAAACATATAATGCATACACATACTCACATAAATAGCTAGAATCCAAACTTACCACTGGAGGTTATCTTTTAACTTTGGATAAACTGCTTAATGTCTCAGAATCTCAATTGACTTATCAATAAAATTATAGTGTTGGACTAATCATTGAGTAATTGTGGATATTTGTGCAGTTTCTGCTTCCTAGAAGTTATAAGCATTATCTGTATCCACATATCTATGTATCTTTATGCATAGATAAAACATAAAAACACTTTGAGATACAAGTATTGCATATTAATATAATAGATGATTAAGTTCCATCTTATTTATTTGTAACTTTTGATAATTTAGTCAGTATTTGTCCAAAATATGCTCTTCCTTGGAAAACCCTTTCATTCCTGTGTAAGTGCAAAGGTAATTTAAATGGGAAAATCTTTCCTCTTCATTAATAGGCCCATTTGACCTCCTTAAGTCACATGAAAATCTAAGTCACATGTGGTGGGATAATTCAGCTAAATGAGTGGGACAAGAAGGATGGATTAGAGCTGCGAAGAAATTGGTCAGGCTAGCCAGAGCTGGGAAGGATACAGACAAGCATACAGCTAGGCTTGTGAGTGTTTGTTTGTGAGAAGGCTCCAGCAGGGAGAGTGAGGAAGTCTTGAAAATACCTTTGTATTTTCTGTTTCTTTGTATATACTGCAGAGGTAATACATATGGTATCTTGGTTACAATAACTGATTTGGCCTTCTGGTTTTGGGATTCGACTTTCTGGTGTCTGAAAAAAAATCTTTTTTTTTTTTTTATGCCTTCTATATGGCGTGTTTGTGATTGAGAACTATGTTGGCATACTAATAGTCAAAATAGCAGTGCTGTGAATATTGCCTTAATGATACAGTAAGTTTATTAGTTCATTAAAATGCTGAGTCATTTTCAAGTTCTCATTTTTTTTTTACTTTCGTGGGGCAAATAATTAAAAGGCAAATTTAAAATGAACAAGCTTTACTATTCATTAATACAATTCTCTAAGTACCTCCTTAATATATGGTTTGAAAGAATAAGTCGATAAAAAGAATCAATAAATGGATTGTCAACTTGTTTGTGAATTGTGATATGCATTGTATTTGTAATTGTAAAATGAGATTTCTTAAAATATTGCATAGAAGAATTCATACTTTTCCCTCTTTCCATTGACTTGTCAATTATTTTTATAAAGTTTTGTGATAGAAACCATTATATGAGGAAAAAAAAAGCTGAGTATGATTACTTTTTGATAGATTAGCATATGTTATATAGAATATAATTGAGAATTTACATATCCTTAACTGCAGGTTACAATGAGGCTAGTTAGACTAATAAAATAGAATTTTTGAGGATTGTATAGCAATTTGTTAATGTTGGTTCAAATAATATATTACCAACCTATAGGAGGTGTACAGCGCCACCTTCACTAGCACTGTTATTGGCTAATCATTTGGAAAGGGGAGCTATGACTACTACTGTGGATAAAATTCAATAAATTGTATTAAAAATAATTACCACTTCCACAATCAATGCTCCATATGCCCTTACCATAAATGTGAAATAATCACTTCAGGAGTCTAAAGGGTTTTATAGAATACTAATATACTAATTTTAAAGATGAAGAAACTGAGTCCCAGAGATGTTAAGTGGCATAGCCAATGTACAATGCAACCTCACATGGTGGAGCTAGGAATATAATCTATTTCCTTCAATTCCAAATGCAACAATGTAGAGAAATTACATGGGCCCATGGACTTTGAATTTAGAGCAATGATTTGCTCTCCAGAAAAGTAACCTCTGAAACTAAACCCCTAGGCTGTATTGTATTTCCCTCTCTACTGATGACTATAGGATAAAGAAGAATAATTCTACCTGTGAGGAGTCCTACAAGTTTTAGATATTCACTGAAAAAGAAAGGGACTTCTGCTAAGAATCACCATGGATTCTTTACTACTAGACTAAGCTATCTTTTTTAATGCACTAACGAATTTCCTTTTGACTTGACTATTCATTTTGACAGATAGTCTGACAGACCTCATGAAATTTGAAATTTTTCCTGGGTCTGCGTAAAATCCAGGCAAGGCATACCATGATGATAACTCCCTCAATGTCCTGTAATATGTTTCTCAATGTTCGTTAACTGATTCATTTTAAGACTTAGCTGATTTAGAATGAAGTGTGATTCTTATCCTGCATTAAAAGAAATGTTTAATCCTGTGATCAAGGAAGTGTCATTGCCCTGATAAGAAAGAAATTACATGGCATTATGATTAGTTCTGTCCCATGAAACACTGATAGCTGAACTTCCATTACTCTTTTCAAAAAAAAAAAAAAAAAAAAAAACCTAATATGTTAAAGCAGAGACTGGATGCAATAGGAATTATAAAGGGCATTGCAGCATTAAATAAGAATGTTTAGATAGTTGACATTTGTAAAGACTCTTGTAACTTTAAAATTACATGACCCTAAGGTTGAATTTTAAATAAGCAAAAATTGAAACAGAATGTAAAAATTACCTCTGCCTTATATATATATATATATATATATAGTTACATTTTCCAAAAAAAAAGGGCTTATTAATGCAAACTGACCAAGCACTTGGATCTAGCCACATATAGAAAATTGAATACTGTCACTTTGCCAGTAGAGAGGTGATGTGTTTCATCATTTGTTCTGCGGAATCAAGATTAAACACTGTATATAAATTGGTGTTGTGAGACTAATAAGACAGTAGGAAAAAGTTAGTGATATTAGCACAACCAATACCATTTTGATTTAAGCCTCCATTTTGTGAATTAATTTGACAATTCTTTAAGTTTTAATAATAATACAAGCACTCTTACCATGTGATGTAGTAAAGATAGGTGTTCTTAGCCAATTAAACAATATCATCACTCTGATAAGATAGGCCACCCATAAAAAAAAATAGAACCAGATTTATTCATAATTCATGTAGTAAACTATAAGGTAAAGCACTTTGGAATTCCTATAGGTAGAAATAGAAAAAAATACAAAAAAGTTCCAGTTATCATTCTTTAGCTTATTTTCCATGTGGTATGACTGCCCCTGTTTCCCCAATTTGCGATCCAAGGTATCCTACGATTTACTGATAACAATGTTAATTTATTGAGAGAGTTGTCAGAAGTTACACAGTCTCTGCTTCAGTGAAGAGGAAAATTTGTCAATATATGATTATGAACAAAGTTTCCTGGAATCTTTAATATTTAGGTTGTTGGATGGTTATTTGTAGCATTTGCTATTTTGATAAAAAAAAAGTTTGTTTTCTTATATTGAGAAAGTGATAGAAAAAGTTTTAAAAATTCACATTAAAATAAAATTTTTTTAACGTATTATTTCCTATTTTCAAAGCCTTTTATTAAACATTTACCAGCACAACCCTGCTTCCACCTCTCAAATATTATGAGTATTTTTTCAAGTAAAAGGCTTTGGAGAATTTGTAATGGAAACAAATTACAAATAAGCTCTGAATACAGATGTAATTGAATTACATCAAATAAATTTCCCAGAATCTTTGATATATTTTTCTTTTCTTTCTCTACATTTCCATTCTCCTTCAATTTGTCTTTGCCTATTTGAATTTCAGTGGAAAATTCACTTGAGCCATTATTTCCCTGCTCATTTAATTAGTGGAGTTGTATTATATGGAATATATTCAGGTCAGAAACTATTCTAATATGCTTGACACATCATATCATTTACTATGTTTTGGAAAGTTTTCTACCACATCCAAAGCGCTAGATCTGTAGTCAGATGAGTGAGAATCAATATCTGACTCTAATATCACCACTATAACCTTTGGAAACAAAACATGCCAGACACTAGTAAATTCTTGAGAAATATTATCCGATTTAATAATCTTTTCCACCAGGAAAAACTGATGTATGTATACATATATTTACGTGTGTGTGTGTGCGCATGTGCATGTGTGTGTATGTGTGTGTGTGTGTGTGTCTATGTGTGTGTGTGTGATAAGGAATTTCTTTTCTTTGTTGACATCTTTGGGATATAGGCCTACAAGAGGTATAACTGTGAGTCAACAGAGAAAAAAAAATTAGGAATTTTTTGTATAAATGATTTTGTATACAATTCTAAATTTCTTTCAAGAATGGCTATACTCAATTCAGAGGTCCACTAATAGTTCATCAGTTGACCTGTTTTCCCACAGCTAGCCACTCAAATATTAATTTCTTTTCGATGCAAGGTGAAACACCTGAGTTTCTTTTTTTATAAATACACACACATATATATATATATATGTATATATATATATACACATATATATATATATATATTTATATATATATATACACATGCATATATGTGTATATATGTAATTGGTTTATTTTTCAGTTCTTAACATTAACTTCAACAAAAATTTAAATTCAAAATTGTGTCCCTGTATTTCCCCAGTGCCATAGCAGAAGAGCATGTACCTCATCTACTTTTTCCTTCCATCTGTCTCTTCTATTAGCTTCCATTGCCTCCTTTCTATTATGTATATATGTGTATAGATGCATATATACACACATATACATAAATGTATACTTACATACATATACATAAATGTATACATACATACATTCATACACACATACACCCATATGCATAGATATACCTTCACATATATAATATACACATACATACATACCCATATATGACCTGTATATGTGTATGTGTGTGTATTCCCTCTGTGTACACTAATACAGAAAAATGCCTCATGTGTTACAAATAACATCGTGGCATGTATGAAGGCAAATAATTGCACTTTAATGAGTTCCTTATGGTTTTTCTTTCGTGCTTATCTTTTCATGTGTCTCTTGATTCTTGTATTTGAAAGCAAATTTTCTATTCAGCTCTGCTCTTTTGAGCACAAATGCTCGAAAGTTCTCAATTTTACTGAATATCCATTTTTCACCCTAAAGGATTATATTCAATTTGTCTGGGTAAGTGATTCTTGGTTTTAATCCTAGTTCCTTTGACCTCTTTAAAATCAGATTCCAAACTCTCTGATTCCTTAATGTAGAAGCTACTAAATCTTTTGAAATCATCATTGTATTTCCACAATACTTTAATTCCTTCTGGCTGAATGCAATATTTTCTTCTTGGTTTCAGAACTCTGGAATTTGACTATAATATTCTTAGGAATTTTCCTTTGGGAATCTCCTTTAGGAGGTGATCAGTGAATTCTTTCACTTTCTATTTTGCCCTTTGGTACTAGAATATCAGGGCAATTTTATTTGATAATTTCTTGAAAAATGATATGCTGGCTCTTTTGTTTTCCATTATGGCTTTCAGGTAGCCCAATAATTTCTTAATTACCTCTCCTGGATCGATTCCTCCAGGTCAGTTGTTTTTCCAATGAGATATATTGGTTTCTATTTTTTTCCCATTTTTTTGATTCTGTTTTATCATTTCTTTATTTCTCATAGAGTCATTAGCTTCCATTTACAATATTCCAATTTTTAAGGAATCATTTTCTTCAGTGAGCATTTGGACTTCCTTTTCCATTTGATCAATTCTGCTTTAAAAAGCATTCTTCTCCTCATTGGTATTTTGAACCTGTTTTACCATTTGACTTAATGTGTTTTTTTTAGGTTTCTTTTCAGCATTTCTTGACTCTACTTTAGCAAGCTACTGAATCATTTTTTCATGATTTTCTTGCATCACTGCCATTTCTCTTTGCTGTGTTTCCTTTACTCCTCTTACTTGATTTTCCTTCCATAATCTGAAAGCATTTCATATTTCTGTTGGAATCTTTGGATGTAGGAACTTTGACTTTGTTGTCTTCTTCTGATTATATATTTTTTATATTCTTTCTCAGCAAGGTAAGTTTACATAGTGTGGAGTTTTTATGCTATTTCTTTATTTTCCCAGGCAGTTATCTGACTTTTTAACTCTTTGTTAAGGTAGGACTCTCCTTCCAGTGTGGAAAGCATACTCTCAAGCTTCAATGGTTTTGTGCAGTTGTTATCAGAGATACTTCTAGGGACCTATAAACTTTTATTTCTTCCAAGGTTTGATCAACATAAAGTTGTTTACTCCTCTCCTGGCCTGTGCTCTGGTCAATGAGTGACATAAGCACTCTTTTCTTCCTTTCAGTTTTGCAGAGTTTTGTCTCCACCAATCCTCAAGCCCTGCCATGCCAGCACTCCTCACCCTAGGCCTGCCACCCAGGACAGCAACCCATCTACAAGCAGGGCAAAGCAAGAGAATCATGCTTCAGTACCAGGAAGTAGATTCCTCTAATTCCCCTGTAATAAGCCTCATTTTGCCTCCACTGTGTTTGGGCCAAGAGAGCTGGAAGCAGCTGCTACTGCCAACACCACCATTGCCCCAGTACTGCAGCCCTATTATCCTCTTTTCTTACCTAGGTCCTGGAAAATATTTCCTACTGACCTTCTAGGTTGTCTTTGGCATTTGTAGGTTGATAAGGTTGGAAAATGCCACAACTGCCAGTGATTCAGTCCAATGAGTGCTGCTCCAGCTTTGCCGGGTGACACAGTCTGTTCTGGATCAGGCCACACTGGACTATGCTTCTCTTCCAGCCTAGTGCAATAGACATTTCCTGTCAACCTTCCAGGTTGTCTTGGTAAGGAAATTTGTTTTACTCTGTCATTTTATGCATTCTGTTGATCTAGAATTTGGTTAGAGACATTTTGTACAGGTATTTGGAGTAGTGTGGAGAAGAGTTGAAGTAAAATCATGCTTTCACTCCATCACCTTGGCTCCAACCTCCCAAATTGTTTTAATTTTCATTTCTTTAATTGTTACTGATTTGGAGCATTTTTAAAAACATAACTAGCCTTGATTTCTTCCTTTGATTGATAGCATGTGGACTGATCACTTATATAATATAACCATTTATAAATTGGAGAACTGTATGCTTTTTTAGAAGTTTGAATCAATATTTTATACAATTTGGTAATGAGACCTTGAATCCTATATGAGATAAACTATAGAATGACATTCAAACACGAAAGAAAATATCAAGTAATAAACTAGATAAGCTGAAAAAATACCTATCAGATCTATAAATATAAAAATTGTTATTACTTCTGTAGTGATTTATGTTACTGTTCAAAATTTTTATCTCATATTCAGCTGGAATACATAAGGGTCAGGTAAGTTCTATAATCTCTAGTGAATGTGGTGCTGCATATGTATTCAAAACATCTTGATTCAATTTTGCTGAATCCATTGCTATGTGATTCTGGAAAATTCATTTAACCTACCTGTATTTCATATTTCTCATTTATAAATTTAGAAGTTATATCAGAGAGCCTATCGCAATATTTCTTTATCTAATATTATTCTCCTATAACAAATTCTCTTTTTTTCTAAATTAAAACCAGTTTCCCCAACCACATTGTTTAAATAATAAATCCTTATTCAAATTTTATTTCTCTCTCAAAGTTTACTAAAGACACAATTTTTTCTATACATCTGGTTTGAAATCTAGCAAAATCTAGTAAAATCCATTTTATTTCTCTATTTCTTTCTTTGTTCATATCTACACAGTTTTGATAATACTTCTTAAAATATGCTTTTAGGGATGAAAGTACAAGATCTAATTCACCTGCCTTTCTATTGAGTGTGAAATAAATATTTTGCTTCTTTCATTTTATCATATTTATTCTGTAATTTTATCATATTTATTCATCAGAAGATTCTGAGGATCACCTGGCATGAAAAGGAAGATTCTGAGGATCACCCATAATAAGGAATCAGACACTGAAGTCCTTCCTCGAGCTGAACTGCCAAGTATCCAAACTATGGTTCAGAGAGAGCACCTTCGTGGCTGGCCATGTTGTTCACATGCAAAATGTATGCTTGCCAAAAAGACTATTTTATGGAGAACTTGCTTGGGGCAGGCGATCACATTGTGGCTAGAAGAAATGATACAAGGACACTCTCAAGGTCTCTCTCACGAACATGGATTTGACTGGGAAACATGGGAGACAATGGCATAGGACCACTAAGCATAGCGTGCCCACGTAAGAAAAGGTGCCATGCTCTTTGAACAAAACAAAATTGAGACAGTACAGAGTAAATGCAGGATATGGAAGTTTGGTATATCGACCCCAAATATTCAAATGGACTATCTGTACCCAACGTGTGGTAGAGCATTCCAAGCTCATATTGGTCTGATTAGCCACAGTCAGAAACACTGAAATTTCATTTTGCAATGGTGATGTCATTTTGGTCCTCTTCGAAGATGAAGGACAACAATCAACTTTACCATAATTTTATCTGTTATACAAAGAAATACCATTGTACTTTTATAAATAGTAAACTAAATATGTTTTTATTTTTATTGTAACTGTATTACACAAATATGAGAAGTAAAATGTCCTCTCCCTACTTAAGTGTTGATAAATACGTAGTTCTTTTTATCTCTCTTTAAAATAGATTATATTTATGTGTTTTGATTTCATATTATCAAAATTTCACCCAGCATGACTATCTTTCCAGCTTCCAGTAATACATCTCATAAAGCAAAGAGTGTTTTTTTTTATTTTTATGAATAAAATAAAACAATTTTAATGAAATTTTGATAGAAAACAGGTTTAATAGAAAGATTAAAATTTCTAATTAATTTCCTTCCTTCCATTCTATCAAACTAGAATGAGAGTCATCAGTATTGTTTGGAGAACAGGGAGCAACTTATACTGATCTATCAGTGGTCTCTGGAGCACACATTTTTTATACACTCAAGTAGTTCTTATTGCCTATTTCAAAACTGTCCTTGCTTGAGCCACACACCCCCCCCCCCCCAAACGTGGCACCTCAACAAATAATTGGTATTAAAATGAACTATTTCCCTTTAGTTTTCAGTTGCAATACTCAATTAAAATAATAGTAATTTTGCTACCACAACTGACTTCAATAATTATGCTCTTCTAAGTTGGTTTAAAGCGTGTAGTTCAGGGGATGACAAATCAAACTGCTAAAGAGTTCACTATCTACTGTGCTTGGTTTTTGTAAACGTCTTATATCTTAATAATCAATGATAGAGATGGTGACAATATCATGGTTAGGTAGAATGAGTATTTCTTCCACATCAGTTTTGGACATTTTTGGAAATTTCATGTCTTCACCTTGCATCAGGGTAGAAGCAAGTACATTTAGCAAGGAACAATAGGAAACAGAAAATTTTGGCCAGTTTTAACAGTTCTGTGAAGGAAGATTGATTTTAGGAAAGTATAGGAATTTATCACTCTGTCCTAATGTTAACTGAAGGGCTTCCTGAGCTCTCCTCATCCAAGGATATATTAAAAATACATTTATTTTTAGCTCTCAACATTGACTTTTATAAGATTTTGAATTCTAAATTCTATCTCCTCCCTACCCTATGTCCTCTTCAAGAAAGCATTCAATCTGATACAGGCTATACATGCACTATAATAGTAGACATATTTCCAAATTAGTCATGTTGTGAAAGAAGAATAGGAACAAACGGGGACAACCACAAGAAAGGGAAAAAAAGAGAAAATAGTATGCTTCTGTCTGCACTGATACTCTGTAACTCTTCCTCTGGATGTGTATACCATTTCCATCATGAGTTTTTTGGAATTGTCTGAGAACACTGCATTGTTAAGAAGAGTTGTCTATCAAAGTTGGTCATCACACAGTGTTATTGTCACTTCTTCTTCTGGTGCACACTTCACTAAGCATCAGTTCATGTAAATATTTCCAGGTTTTTTTTCTGAAATCTGCTTCCTCATTACTTCATATTGAAAAATAGTAGTCCACTACATTTGTGTACCACAACTTGTTCGTCATTCCTCAAGTGATAGGAATTTCCTCACTATCCAGGTATTTGCCACAAAAAAGACCTACTATAAATATTTTTGTACATGTAGTTCCTACATATTTATTAGAGTATTAAAGTCTTCTTAACATATGGAGAAATAAGAAGATAATTGGATAAGATAAGGGCAAATCTTGTACAAAGACCTGTGGATTAGGGAAGCAGTTATCAATAATAAATTAGACTGCTAAGCATGGATGGAATAAAAAGAGATAGAAGGATAAACAGTGAGAAAAAAGAAGGGAGGGAATAAACAACTATTTTATCATAGCTATGAATATGAATGAGAGGAACTTACCCATAAAATTAAATAGATAGAATGGACAGAATTCAACAATATGTTGTTTACAAAAAAAAAAAAAAAAAAAATTAAAAATGAGAGATGCAGAAAAATAAAATTTGGGGTCTGGAGAATTTATTATGCTTTCATTGTTTTTTTTAAGTAATGGGATGGTATTAATCAGTCTCAGACAAAATTAAAGCCAAAATATATTTAACTAAAAGAGATAAGCAGGGAAACTACACCAAGTTAAAAGGTACCATAGATAATGAAGCAATAAAAATGCTAAACATACACTCACCAAATACTATAGCATTAATTATTTTTCAAAAGAAAATTCAAATTGATTATAGGTGGAAATAATTAGAAAAACTATAATACTTGTTTTTTTTCAAACATCTCCTCTGGGAACTGGATAAATCTAACTAAAAATAAGTAGGAAAGAAGTCAAGGAGATTAATACAATCTTAGTTAAGCTAGAAATGATAGACATCTGGAGAGAATTGAATAGGAATATAAAGTAATATTTTTTTTCATTTGTATACGACATCTTTACAACAAATGAGCATATATTAGGCTATAAAACTTTGATAGATGCAGAAAAGGAGAAAGAGTAAAGGCATCCTTTTCAGATAAAAATGGAATAACATTACCTTTATTGAAATCAACATAGAAACACATGAAAAATCGATTAGGGACTAAATAATCAAACTTTTTGTAAAATATTTCCAATATTTTTACTTGAAGTTTGAAGTTATGGAGGAGACAAGATGGTGGAGTAGAAAGATGCATATACACTTAGCACTTACCCTACAGCCAATAAAACAACTGTAAAGAACTCTCAACACATTCTAGAGCAGTAAAAGCCATAAAACAATGGAGTGAAGGAGATTTCTGTTCCAGAGAGATACGAAAAACAGACAGGAAAGGTCTGCCATGCACTGGGCATGGAGCAGAGCCCAGTCCTGCCATAGTTATGTGGCACTGAGAGGAGCATATCCGAGTAGGCTTCAAGGACAGAATCACTAGCAGCAGCACAGATCCCTCAAACCACAGGAGCCAAAGGTCAGGGAGAGGGTTTTTCAGCTGGCCAAGAGAAGGGGGATGTCCCCATAACTCAGGCCCCCTCAGGAGGCAGCATTAAAGGCAGCAGTGGACAAGGGCTCCCAAAGAAGGCAGTGGCCCGCATCTGTAGAAGGTCTCCTTGTAAACCCTCTGAGGAAACTAAGCTGTGTGTGCCTGCCCTGCCTCCACCTGAGCAGCTGAACTTAATCTCACACTTAATTGCAGCCCCTCCCCCACCAAAAACCCCTAGGGCTTGGGAACAGCATTTGAATCTCAGCCCCCAAGAGCTGCTTGGGTAGAACTGGAGGCAAGATGGTTGTAAAGAAGAAACTCAGAAGTCGAGTAACTGGCTGGGAAAACGTCCAAAAAAGGTGAAAAAAATATAAGACCTAGAAGGTTACTTTCTTGGGGAACAGGTGTCTCCCCCAATACTTTCAGATGAGGAAGAACAAGGCATATTGTCAGAGGAAGTCAAGGTTTCTGCCCCAAAAGGGAACTTAAATGGGCTCAGGTAATAGAACACCTCAAAGAACAAGTTAGGAACTTACTAAAGGAGAACCAAAAAAATGCTGAAGAAAATAACAGCTTTAAAAAGAGGCTAACTCAATTGGAAAAAGAGGTCCAAAAAACCAACGAGGAGAAGGAAGTTTTAAAAAGCAGAATTAGCCAAATGGAGGAGAAGGTTCAAAAGCTGAGTGAACAAAATAATTCGTCGAAAGAGAGAATTGAGTTCAGGGAAATGAATGACTATGAATTAAATCAAGAAGTTAGTGAACAAAACTAAAAACTTGAAAAAATAGAAGATAATGTGAAATAACTCATTGGAGAAACAACTCACCTGGAAAGTAGATACAGGAGAAATAAATAAAAAAATATTGGACTACCTGAAAGTCATGATCAAAAAAAGAGCCTAGACATTATCTTACATGCATTTATCAAGGAAAACTGCCCTAATGTTATAGAATCAGAGGGTAAAAATGGATATTGAAAGAATTCATGGATCACCTCCTGAAAGAAACCCAAACAGAGAAACTCCTAGGAATATTGTGGCCAAATTTCAGAGTATCCAGATCAAGGAGAAAATACTGCAAGCAGCTAGAAAAAAACAATTTGAGTACTATGGAAATACAATCAGGGTAAGACAGGATCTGGTGGCTTCAACATTAAGGGATTGAAGGGCTTGGAGTGAGATATTTAAAGTCAAAGGAACTGGGATCAAAGCCAAGAATCACTTACCCAGCAAATCTGAATATAATACTTCAAGGGAAAAAAGTGTTCATTCAGTGATATAGTCGAATTTCAAGATTTCGCGTTGAGGAAAAGATCAGTTCTATACTTAAAAATTTGACCTCTCCAGACAAGAATCAAGAGAAGCATGAAAAGTTAGACAGAAAAGAAAAATCATAAAAGACTCTCCAAAGCTGAACTGTTTACATTACTTCACGGAAAGAAAATATTTTTAACTCGAATCTTTTGGGTAAATAGAGAGTGTGTGTGTACATACACTCACACACACATACACTAGATAGAGAGTACAGGCTGTGTTATATCAAAAGAGATGATATCCACACACACACACACACACAAATAAAATGAAATAAAAATTAAGGGGTGAAGGAGGAAAATTCTGGGAAGAGAAAGGGAGTAATGGAACAGGGCAGGCTATAACTCATAAAAGAGATAAGAAAAATATTTTAAATGGAGGAGATAAGGGAGAAGGGTAGAGGGGGCAAAATAAAACTACTCTCCCCATATGTGGCTGAAGGAGGGAATAAGATGCTCACTAAATTTTAAATGAAAATTTATATACATCACAGGAAAGTAGGAGAGGAAGCAACAAGTGGAGTGAGGGAAACGTTAGAAGGGAGTCACCAGAAATAAACACTTTGGAGAAAGGACAAGGTCAATTGCAGGGGGGAATATAAGAGGGGATAGGGTAGATCAGAGAGAAATATAATTAGTATGACACATCATGATTACTATGGAAGTCTTTTGCAAAACAATACATATTTAGTATGCATTGAATGGTTTCCCATCTTAGTGGGGTTGGGAAGGAAGGGGGGAGGGAGAGATGTTGGAATTCAAAGTATTAGAAATGAATGTTGAGAATTTTTATTGCATATAATCGTGAAATAAGAACTACAGGGATAGGGGGTATGGAAATTTATCTTGCCCTGCAAGAAAAGAGAGAAGATGGGGATAGAATAGTGGTGGAGTGTGATGGAGGTGAGGGTACATTGAGAGAAGGAGTAATCAAAATACAAAGCAGTAGGAAGCGGGGGAGGGGAGTGATGAGGAGAAAAATTGTACATGCTACAAAGTGAGGTAAAAGCAATTAGTATTAAAATAATAGACTGAGTTAATTACTGGGAAGAAATCAATGACATCTTTAGTTTGAAGAAAATTTCAGTCTAAATTTCCTAAAGGAAGGTAATCTCAGGTAAAATTTGGCATTGATGGAAAAGTCAAAGATTTAATGGTAAATTTGATTTTATGATTGCCATTTAATCAGGAACTAGAACATGCATAGAATGTCATGCAAGTCACTTAAGACCTGCCTCAAAAGATGCTCCTTAGCCAAAGTGAAACTATATTTATATTTGAACCCTGATTATTGGAACTTGCTGTTTTTAGATGCTATGGGATTATTAAGTTGAATGTTCTTCTGAGTCTAACTCCAGGTATGGGTAGCAGAAAAAGTGATCTGAGCCTCCAATACATGATGCCAGTAAACTGATGAGATGCTGGTATGAACTGCAAAAGGTGATCTGAAGGGTAGGGTAGGAGAGCGGCTGTTCAGCATGGGTGGAGGTAGGATTCTCCTGACTCAATTTCCCCACTTACACCTGGCAGAATTTATGCCTGACTGAATGCAAGTGGAAAATGTAATCCTGCCTGGAATTGACATGAAGTTGGGGTGATGTTTTATCCCTGTGATATCCTTACTATTAGTGGCAATCTCCTATAATCAAAAGGTTTGTAAGCTTAATACCAGATCTATTCAATTATAGATTATGGATAGGGGAACATCTGAGGTTGTCAAGAATTAAGCTATTAGGCATAGGACTTTAGACCAACAACAATAAGTTAGGGTCCTTTAATTCTTAGTAATACTGTGAAGACAATTAGGAAAAGAGCTTATGAAGTTAGTAACATAAATATTATTTTAGTCTCAGTTGGTTAATGTTTAAAAAAAATTCTTTTGTGGTCCATATTGCAAATGCTTTAAAAAACTGTGTTAAAAATAAATAATTTAAATAAATAAATAAAATAAGTTTTGAAGTTCCAAATTCTATCCCTTCCTCCCTGCCCTTCTGTCTACCACACCCTGAGACAGTAATCAATTAGATATAGATATAGATTATGCATGTGCAATTATTGCAAAATATTTCCGTATTAATCATTTTGTATGAAAATTCAAATAAAAAGAAAAATGAATTAATGTGAGAGAAAAATAACATACTTAAATCTGTATTCAATCAAGATCAGTTCTTTTTCTGGAGACAGATAGCATGCTTCATCATCAGTCCTTTGGGATTGTCTTGGATCATTGTTTTGCTGAGAATAGCTAAATCATTCACAACCCTTTACTGAACAATATTGATGCTACTATGTAAAACATTCTTCTGGTTCTTTTCTCTACATTATGCATTAGTTCGTGTAAGACTTTCCAGGAGTTAAAAATAAGATGGTGGAGTAGGACAGACCTACTCTAGCTCTTCCCACACAACCCCTAAATTAACCTGTAAAAATGACTCTAAACCTGTTCTATAACAGCAGAAGCCACAAAATGCCAGAGTGAAACACATTTCCAATCCAAGACAGTCTGGAAAGCTGACAGGAAGGGTCTACCACATCATTGCGGAGTGGAGCTCAGCACAACCTGGGCCACAATGCACATATAGGACAGAAGCAGCCTTCAGGGTGTGAAATCACAGTCAGCAGCTGAGTTTCCCAGATTTCTCAATCCACAAACACCAAAGAGCCTTAAAAGTCAGCAAGAAAGCTCTTTCACCTGAGAGAGAGGGGGTGGGGAGAATTGGGGAGAAAATCTGGAATTCAAATTCATGTGGAAGTGAATGTTAAGAACTGAAAAATATATAAATTATAAAAAAATATTTTCAACATTTTTCTGAAATAATCTTTTTTTTTTATCATTTCTTCTCCCATAATAATATTCCCTTACAATCATACACCACAACTTTCGAAGCTATGGGCATCCCCTCAATTTCCAGTTCTTATCCACCACCAAACTAGCTGCTACAAATATTTTTGGAGAAATGTCATCCCCACTTTTATTGGGAGTGGGGCATGCTTTTGAATTACAGATGTAGTAGTGGTATTGTTGAATCAAAGACAAAAGTTTTATAGCTCTTTGAGCATAGTTCCAAATTGCTCTCCAGAGTGGTTGGTTTAGTCTATAACTCCACCAATAACGCAATAGTGTCCCACACCCCTTTAACATCCAACATTTTCATTCTTTTTTTTTGTCATATTTTCCACTCTGGCAGGTTTGAGGTAGTACTCAGAGTTGTTTTAAAATGAATTTATCTAATCAATGTTAATTTAGCGCAATTTTTAATATAACTATAGATAGATTTGTTTTCTTTGCCTGAAAATTGTCTTTTCATAGCATCTGACCATTTATCAATTGGAGAATGACTTTTTTAATACAAATTTGACTCAGTTCTCTACATATTGGAAAAACGTGGCCTTTTTCAGAGATATTTGTTCCAAAAATCTCCTCCAGGCTTTCCTCTTTCCTTATAATTTCGGTTGCATTGTTTTTGTTTGTACAATAAGTTTCTTTTTTTTTAATCTCATGTAATCAAAATTATATATTTTACATTTTGTAATACTCTGTACATATTATTTTATCCCAATTTTTCCCATTGTCCATAATGCAGTCAGGTAAACTATTCTATACTTTTTTAATGCGCTTACAATATCCCCTTTTGCATATAAATTATGTACCTATTTAGGCCTTTTATTTGGTATACAGCCCAAGATGTTTTATTTCAAAAGCTTGGAAATTTGTGTTTATCATGTATTGGATTACTACTGTCATTTACTATAATTATGTTTATGCTATTCTATGTTACTTGTCCACCTGTCTATTACTTAGCAAATACCAGATTTTGTTGATAATTAGTAATGTGTAATACAGTTTGAGATATGATATGACTAGACCACCTTCTTTCACTTTTTTCCCATAGATTATCTTAATATCCTTGGATTTCTATTCTTCCAGAAGAATTGTATTATTTTTCTAGTTCTATAGAATAATTTTTGATTATTTTATTAATAAGGCATTGAATCAAGGACTAATACATATGTAATTGGCATTTTTATTACCTTGGCTTAGCATGTGCATGAGCAATTACTATTTTACAAATTGTTTAGCCCTGACTTAATTCTTGTGAATACATATATATTTATGTTCATACAGTTCCTGGGTTGATTTTGGCAGAAAAAAAACGTTCAAGTATTTTATATTATCTGAAATTATATTAACAAAAATTTTTCTATCTCTTGCTGAGCGCATTTGTTGGCAACATATACAAAAGCTAATCATGTGGATTAACTTTGTATCTCAAAACTTTAATAAACTTATTAATGATTTAAGGTGGAGTTTTAAGTTGATACTTCTTATATATTTTTTCTTTTTTTAATATGAATTTATTTAACTCTTAACATTCATTTTCACAAAATTTTGGGTTCCAAAGTTTCTGCCCATTTGACCCCTCCTCCCATCCCAATACACCGAGGATTCTAATTTCCCCTATCACCAATCTACCCTCTCTTCTATCATCCCTCCCTTCTCTTGTCCCCATCTTCTCTTTTGTCCTGTAGGGCCAGATGACATTCTACTCCCCATTACCTGCATTTATTATTCCTAGTAGCAAGAACAATACTCGACAGTTGTTCCTAAAACTTTGAGTTCCAACTTCTCCCCATCTCTCCCTCCCTACCCATTGCCTTTGGGAAGGCAGGCAATTCAATATAGGCCATATCTGTGTAGTTTTGAAAATGACTTTGATAATAGTCGTGTTGTGTAAGACTAACTATACTTCCCTCCATCCTATCCTGTCCCCCTTTGTTTCTATTCTGTCTTTTGATCCTGGCTCACCTCGAGTGTTGACTTCAAATTGTTCCCTCCTCCCATTGCCCTCCCTTTCATCATTGTCCCCACCCTGCTTATCTCCTTCTCACCCACTTTCCTGTATTGTAAGATGAGTTTTCATACCAAAATGAGTGTGCATTTTATTCCTGCCTTTAATCGAATGTGATGAGAGTAAACTTCATGTTTTTTTCTTCTCACCTCTCTTCTTTGTCCCTCCACTAAAAAGTCTCCTGTTTGTTTTTTCTACGAGAGAAAATTTTCCCCATTACATTTCACCGTCTCTCCTCCCTGTGCATTTCTCCTTTACATTCACCTTAATTTTTTTAAAGATTTGAACCCATCCTATTCAATCCACTCTGTGCTCTCTGTCTCTGTGTGTGCGTGCATGTGTGTGTGTGTGTGTGTGTGTGTGTGTGTGTGTGTGTGTGTGTGTGTGTAATCCTACCAACTACCCAGGTACTGAAAAGTTTCAGGAGTTACAAATATTATTTTTCCACGTAGGAATGTAAACAGTTCACCTTTGGTAAGTCCCTTATGACATCTCTTTGCTGTTTACTATTTCATGCTTCTTCTCATTCTTGTGTTTGAAAGTCAAATTTTCTTTTCAGCTCTGGTGTTTTCATAAAGAATGTTGAAAGTCCTCTTCTGAAGTATTATACTCAGTTTTGCTGGGGAGGTGATTCTTGGTTTGAGTCCTAGTTCCTTTGACTTCTGGAATATCCTATTCCACGCCCTTCAATCCCTTAATGTAGAAGCTGCTAGACCTTGTGTTATCCTGATTGTATTTCCACAACACTGGAACTGTTTCTTTCCAGCTGGTTGCAATATTTTCTCCTTGACCTGGAAATTCTGGAATTTGGCCACAATGTTCCTAGGAGTTTCTCTTTTTGGATCTCTTTCAGGTGGTGATTGGTAGATTCCTTCAATACTTATTTCGCCCTCTGGTTGTAGAATATCAGGGCAGTTTTCCTTGATCATTTCATGAAAGATTATGTCTAAGCTCTTTTTTTGATCATGGCTTTCAGGTAGTCCCATAATTTTAAAAATTGTCTCTCCTGGATCTATTTTCCAGGTCAGTTGTTTTTCCAATGAGATATTTCATATTCTGTTCCATTTTTTCATTCTTTTGGTTTTGTTTTGTGATTTCTTGGTTTCTCAGAAAGTCATTGGCCTCCATCTCTTCCATTCTAATTTTGAGAGAACTACTTTTGCCAGTGAGCTTTTGGACCTCTTTTTCCATTTGGCTAATTCTGCTTTTGAAAACACTCTTCTCCTCATTGGCTTTTTGAACCATTATTGCCAATTGAGTGAACCTATTTTTCAAGGTGTTATTTTCTTCAGCATTTTTTTTGGGTCTCCTTCACCAAGGTATTGACCCGTTTTTCATGCTTTTCTTGCATCTCTCTCATTTCTCTTCCCAGGTTTTTCCTCCACCTGTCTAACTTGATTTACAAAATCCTTTTTGAGCTCTTCCGTGGCCCGAGTCCATTGGATATCTATTTCAGATGTTTGGGATACAGAATCCTTGACTTCTATATCTTTACCTGATGGTAAGCATTGCTCCTTCTCATCCAAAAGGAAAGGAGGAAATATCTGTTCACCAAGAAAGCAACCTTCTATGGTCTTATTATTTTTTCCCTTTTCTGGGCGTTTTCCCAGCCAGTTACTTGACTTCTGAGATTCCTCTCCATCCTCGCCTCACCTCTACTTCCACCCAGCTACTGCTTGGGGTCTGCGATTCAAAAGCTTCTCCCCAGTCTCAGGGCTTTCAGCTGAGGGTGGGGCTTCTATTCAGTGGGATTAAGTTCAGGTTCTCAGGTGGGGCATGGCTGCCTCTCGGGCTCACTTGCCTCAGGGGGTATATGCAGAGACCTTCGATTATGGATCTGGGGTCATGCCTGCTTTGGGAGGTCCTGTTCAGTGCTTCCCCCCACTACTGCCTCCTGAGGCGGCTTGAGTTTTGGAGACAGCCCTCTCCCCTCTCGGCTAGTCCAGAAGGCTCTCTCACTGACCTGTGTGCCTGTGGGTGGAGGGACCTTCACGGCCACTGGAGATTCCATCCCTGAAGCCTGCTGACATCCACTTCTCTCAGTGCTGCTCAGCCAATGCAGTGATGGGCTCTGCTCCATCTCCGGTGCGTGATGAATCTTTGGTGTTGGTTTTTGTCCATTTGGCTAATTCTACTTTTGAAAGCATGCTTCTGCTCATTGGCTTTTTGAAAGTCTTTTGTCAATTAAGTTAACTTATTTTTCTTTTTTTTAAATTAAATTTATTTAACTTTTTACATTTATTTTCACAAAATTTTGGGTTCCAAATTTTCTCCCCATTTATCCCCTCCCTCTACCCCAATACACCCACATTCTAATTTCCCCTATCACCAATCTGCCCTCTCTTCTATCATCCCTGCCTTCTCTTGTCCCTATCTTCTCTTTTGTCCTGTAGGGCCAGACGACTTTCTATTACCCATTAACTGTATTCCTTATTTCCTAGGAGCAAGAACAATACTCAATAGACGTTCCTAAAACATTGAGTTCCAAATTCTCCCCATCCCTCCCTCCCCACCCATTCCCTTTGGGAAGGCAAGCAATTCAATATAGGCCATACCGGTGTAGTTTTGCAAATGACTTCCATAAGAGTCGTGTTGTGTAAGACTAACTGTATTTCCCTCCATCCTATCCTGCCCTACATTGTTTCTGATCTTTCTTTTTATCCTGTCCCTCCCCAAGAGTGTTGACTTCAGATTGCTCCCTCCTCCAATTGCCCTCCCTTCCAACCTCCCCCCCCCACTCTGCTTAACTCCTTCTCCAGCACTTTCCTGTATTGTAAGATAGGTTTTCATACCAAAATGAGTGTGCATTTTATTCCTTCCTTTAGTCGAATGTGATGAGGGTAAATTTCATATTTTTTTCTCCGCTTTCCTCTTTTTCCCTCCAGTAAAAAGTCTCCTTTTGGCCTTCTGAATGAGAGATAATTTACCCCATTCCATTTCACCCTCTCTCCTCCCACTACATTTCTCTCTCACCGTTTCCCTTAATTTCTTTAAGGTCCCATCCTATTCAATTCACGCTGTGCTCTCTGTCTCTATATGTGTGTGCACACATGCGTGTACGTGTGTGTGTATGTGGGCATGTGTGTGTGTATGTGTGTGTGTGGTCCCACCAACTACCTAGATATTAAAAAGTTTCAAGAGTTACAAATATTGTCTTTCCATGTAGGAATGTAAACAGTTCACCTTTCGTAAGTCCCTTATGACATCTCTTTGTTCTTTAATTTTTCATGCTTCTTCTCGTTCTTGTGTTTGAAAATCAAAGTTTCTTTTCAGCTCTGGTCTTTTCATCAAGAATGCTAGAAAGTCCTGGATTTCAATTTTTTTTTATTTTTTTTTAATTTTTTAATTTTTTTTTAATTTTTTTAATATAAGTTTATTTATTCAACTTTTTTACATTCATTTTCACAAAATTTTGGGTTCCAAATTGTCTCCCCATTTATCCCCTCCCCCCATCCCAATACACTGAGTATTCTAATTTTCCCTATCACCAATCTGCCCTCTCTTCTATCATCCCTGCCATCTCTTATCCCCATCTTCTCTTTTGTCCTGTAGGGCCAGATGACTTTCTCTTCCCCATTAACTGTATTACTTATCTCCTAGTAGCAACAACAATACTCAACAGTTGTTCCTAAAACTTTGAGTTCGAACTTCTCCTCATCTCTCCCTCCCCACCCATTCCCTTTGGGAAGGCAGGCAATTCAATATAGGCCATACCGGTGTAGTTTTGCAAATGACTTCTTTAATACGCGTGTTGTGTAAGACTATATTTCCCTCCATCCTATTCTGTCCCCCTTTGTTTCTATTATCTCTTTTGTTCCTGTCCCTCCCCGAGTGTTGACTTCAAATTGTTCCCTTCTCCCATTGCCCTCCATTCCATTATCCCTCCCTCCCTGCTTATCTCCTTCTCCCCCACTTTCCTGTACTGTAAGATAGGTTTTCATACCAAAATAAGTGTGTATTTTACTCTTTCTTTTAGTCTAATGTGATGAGGGTAAACTTCATTTTTTTTTCTCAGCTCTCCTCTTTTTCCCTCCACTAGAAAGTCTCCTGCTTGCCTCTTGAATGAGATATAATTTACCCCATTCCTTTTCACCCTCTCTCCTACCAGTACATTTCTCTCTCATCATTTACCTTAATTTCTTTTAAGATATGGTCCCATCCTATTCAATTCACTCTGTGCTCTCTTTCTCTGTGTGTGCGTGCATGTGTGTAAGTGTGTGTGTGTGTGTGTGTGTGTGTGTGTGTGTGCATGTGTGTGTGTGTGCGTGTGTGTGTGTGAACATCTGTCTGTGTGTGGTCCCACCAACTACCCGGATACTGAAACTTTTTAAGAGTTGCAAATTATTGTCTTTCCATATAGGAATGCAAAGAGTTCACCTTTGGTTATTCCCTTATGACTTCTCTTTGATGTGTACTTTTTCAAGCTTCTTCTCATTCTTGTGTTTGAAAGTCAAATTTTCTTTTCAGTTCTGGTCTTTTCATCAAGAATGCTTGAAAATCCTCTGTTGCATAGAAAGACTATATTTTCCCCTGAAGTATTATACTCAGTTTTGCTGGGTAGGTGATTCTTGGTTTGAGTCCTAGTTCCTTTGACTTCTGGAATATCCTATTCCATGCCTTTCGCTCCCTTAATGTAGAAGCTGCTAAATCTTTTGTTTTCCTGATTGTATTTACACAATACTGAAATTGTTTCTTTCTAGCTGCTTGCAATATTTTATCCTTGACCTGGAAATTCTGGAATTTGGCCACAATGTTCCTAGGAGTTTCTCTTTTTGGATCTATTTCAGGTGGTGATTGATGGATTCCTTCAATATTTATTTTGCCCTCTGGTTCTAGAATATCAGGGCAGTTTTCCTTGATAATTTCATGAAAGATGATGTCTAGGCTACTTTTTTGATCATGGCTTTCAGGTAGTTACATCATTTTTAAATTGTCTCTCCTGAATCTATTTTCCAGGTCAGTTGTTTTTCCAATGAGTTATTTCACATTATCTTCTATGTTTTCATTCTTTTGGTTTTGTTCTGCGATTTCTTGGTTTCTCAGAAAGTCTTTAGCCTCCACCTGTTCCTTTCTAATTTTGAGAGAACTATTCTCTTCAGTGAACTTTTGAAACTCTTTTTCCATTTGGCTAATTTTGCTTTTGAAAGCATTCTTCTCCTCATTGGCTTTTTCAACCTCTTTGGCCAATTGAGTGAGCCTATTTTTCAAGGTGTTATTTTCTTCAGCATTTACTTGGGTGTCCTATATCAAGGTATTGACCTGTTTTTCATGCTTTTCTTGCATCTCTCTCTCATTCTCTTCCCAGTTTTTCCTCTACCTGTCTAACTTGATTTTCAAAATCCTTTTTGAGCTCTTCCAATGTCTGAGCCCACTGGACATCCACTTTAGATGTCTGGGATAGAAGATCCAACCTCCACATCTTTCCCTGTTGGCACGCATTGTACTTCATCATGAGAAATGAAAGGAGGAAGGAACATCTCTTCCCCAACAAAGTAGCTGTCTATGGTCTTATTTTTCTTCCCTTTTCTGGGCATTTTCCCAGCCAGTTACTTGACTTCTGAGATTCATCTCCACCCCTGCCTAGATCTGCCCAGCTAGTGCTTGGAGTCTAAGATTCAAATCCTGACCCCCAGCCTCAGGGCTTTCCGTGGTGGGTGTGGCTGCTACTCAATGTGAGCTTAAGTTTGGTTGCTCAGGTGGGGGCGCAGGGCCACCTCCCAGGCTCAGCTCCCTCAGGTGGTTTATGCAGAGACCTTCAGTAACGGCCCTGAGCTCCTGTGGCTGCTCTGGGAGTCCTGGCCACTGCTGCTGTTGCCTCTGCTGCTGCCTCCCGAGGGGGTCCGAATCACAGAGACACCCCGCTCCCCTCTCAGCCTGCCCAGATGTCTCTCTCACTGACATGTAGCACCTGTGGGCGCAGGGAACTTCGCGGCCGCCAGAGATTCCATCCCTGAAGCCTGCTCAGATCTGCTTCTCCAGAGCCACCTGGCCAAGGCACCACAGTGGTGTGCTCCACCCCTGGAACATGACGGACCCCTGTCGGCGGCTTTCCAGCATTCTCTGGAACGGAAATCTCTTCCACTGTGTTTCTGCGTGGCTTGTTCTGCTCCAGAATTTGTAGGGAGTTCTTTTTACAATAAATTTATGGGCTGTGGATTCTGAGCTAGCACACGTGCGTCTTTCTACTCCGCCATCTTGGCTCCTCCCCGGTGTTGGTTTTTCAGGTCTCTCTGGAACAGAAATCTCCTCCACTCTGTTCTTGTGAGCCCTCCACTGCTCCAGAATTTATTGGGAGTTCCTCTTTACAGGTAATTATTGGATGTGGGTTAGGAGCTAGCATATGTGAATCTTTCTACTCCGCCATCTTAGCCTCTTTTTTATTTTCTAAGCATAACATCATGTCATCTGAAAAGTGTAAAAGTTTTGTTTCTTCATTGTCTATTCTACTTCCTTTAACTTCTTTTTCTTTTTGCATTGCTATAGGTAATTGTCTAGTGAATATTAAACAATAGAAGTAATAATGGACACCTTTCCCTCACTAGGATTGTATAGGGAAAGCTTGCAATTTATCTGCATGAGAGAAAATATTTTTGATGTTTTTATGTAAATATCAATTATTGTTTTATGGCAATTTCCATTTTTTCTTGTGCTCTCTGGCGCTTTAAATAGAAATGGGTGCTGTATTTTCCTAAGAACTTTTCTGCATTTACTGAGCTAATTATATGATGTAATTTTATTATGTTATTGATATGTTCTGTTATGTTAATAATTTTCTTAATATTGAACTAGCACTCAATTCCTGGTATAAATCCCACTTCATCAAAGTGTATTACCCTGGTGGTAAATTCCTGTAATCTCTTTGCTATTATTTTTTTATTTTTTATTTATTAATTTATTTTTGCATCAAGTCCATCAGGTAAATTGGTCAATAATTTTCTTTCTCTACTCTAGCTCTGCCCGATTTGATTGTCAGCATCATATTTGTGTTACAAAGCAAATTTGGTAAGGCTCCTTCATCCATTTTTTCCCAAATAGTTTATATATTGTTGAGATTGATTGTTTTTTAAATATTTGATTTAATGAATTTATAAATATATCTGGTTCTAGGGACTTTTTTTCTTAATAAGTTCGACGATAGCTTGCTCAATTTCATTTTCTACGATTGGGTTATTTATTTAATTTCTATTAATAATCTGGGTAGGGGGGTGGAGCCAAGATGGCAGAGTAGAAAGACTCACATATGCTAGCTCCAAACCCACAGCCCATATATTTTCTGCAAGAACTCCCCACGAATTCTGGAGCACTGCAAGGCATGCAGAAACACAGCGGAAAATATTTCCGTTCCAGAGAGCCATGGAGAGTGGTCCCCAGGGGTCCGTCTCACCCTGGAAAACAGAGCCCACCCCTGTGCTGCCCTGGTCATGCTCCTGAGAGGAGCAGATCCGAGCAGGCTTCAGGGATGGAACCTCCAGCGGCCAGGAAGGTCCCTCCGCCCACAGGCTACAGGTCAGTGAGAGAGACGTCTAGGCTGGCCAAGAGGAGAGCTGGCTGTCTGCGTGGCTGGGGCTCCCTCAGGAGGCAGCAGCAGAGGCAGCAGCAGAGGAAGCGGCAGAGGGAGCGGCAGAGGCAGTGGCGGAGGCTCCTCCGGGACTCCCTGATCAGCAGGCAGAAGTTCAGGGCCATTACTGAAAGTCTCTGCATAAATCCCCTGAGGGAACTCAGTCTAGGAGGTGGCCCTACCCCTTCCCAAGCACCATAACTTAAGCTCACATTGAATAGCAGCCGCGCCTGCTGCAGAAAGCCCATTTGAATCTCAGACCCCAAGAACTAGCCGGGTGGATCTAGGTGAGGGTGGACAGGATTCTCAGAAGTCAAGTAACTGGCTGGGAAAATGTCCAGAAAAGGGAAGAAATATATGACTATAGAGAGCTAGTTTGTGGGGGTACAGATGTTCCCGCCTTTCAATTCTGATGACGAGGAACTATTGTTACCATGAGGGAAAGATGTGGAGATTGGAGTCTCTGCATCCCAGACATCCCAGGTGGATGTCCGGTGGGCTCATGCCACGGAAGAGCTCAAAAACAATTTTGAAAATCAAGTTAGACAGGTGGAGGAAAAACTGGGAAGAGAAATGAGAGAGATGCAAGAAAAGCATGAAAAACGGGTCAATACCTTGGTAAAGGAGAGCCAAAAAAATGCTGAAGAAAATAACACCTTGAAAAATAGGCTCACTCAATTGGCAAAAGAGGTTCAAAAAGGCAATGAGGAGAAGAATGCTTTCAAAAGCAGAATTAGCCAAATGGAAAAAGAGGTTCAAAAGATCACTGAAGAGAATAGTTCTCTCAAAATTGGAATGGAACAGATGGAGGCTAAAGACTTTCTGAGAAACCAAGAAATCACAAAACAAAATCAAAAGAATGAAAAAATAGAAGATAATGTGAAATAACTCATTGGAAAACAACTGACCTGGAAAATAGGTTCAGGAGAGACAATTTAAAAATTATGGGACTACCTGAAAGCCGTGATCAAAAAAATAGCCTAGACATCATCTTTCATGAAATTATCAAGGAAAACTGCCCTGATATTCTAGAACCAGAGGGCAAAATAAATATTGAAGGAATCCATGAATTAGCACCTGAAATAGATCCAAAAAACAGAAACTCTTAGGAACATCGTGGCCAAATTCCAGAATTTCCAGGTCAAGGATAAAATATTGCAAGCAGCTAGAAAGAAACAATTCCATTATTATGGAAACACAATCAGGATAACTCAAGATCTAGCAGCTTCTACATTAAGGGATCGAAGGGCATGTAATAGGATATTCCAGAAGTCAAAGGAACTAGGACTCAAACTAAGAATCACCTACCCAGCAAAACTGAGTATAATACTTCAGGGGAGAATATGGTCTTTCAGTGAAAAAGACACTTTCAAGCATACTTGATGAAAAGACCAGAACTGAAAAGAAAATTTGGCTTTCAAACACAAGAATGAGAAGAAGCTTGAAAAAGTACACATCAAAGAGAAGTCATAAGGGACTTACCAAAAGTGAACTGTTTACATTCCTACGTGGAAAGGCAATATTTGTAACTCAAAATTTTTCAGTATTTCGGTTGTTGGTGGGCTTATACACACACACACACACACACATACACACACACACGTACACACGTGCACACACACACATACACACATGCACTCACACACAGAGACAGAGAGCACAGAGTGAATTGAAAAGGATGGGACCATAACTGAAAAGAAGTTAAGGTAAATGGTGAGAGAGAAATGTAATGGGAGGAAAGAGGATGAAATGGAATGGGGTAAATTATATCTCATTCAAGAGACATGCAGGGGACTTTATAGTGGAGGGAAAAAGGGGAGAGCTGAGAAAAAAAAAAGACATTTACCCTCATCACATTAGACTAATGGAAGGAATAAAATGCACACTCATTTTGGTATGAAAACCTATCTTACAATACAGAAAAGTGGGGGAGAAGGAGATAAGCAAGGGTTGGGGATGATAGTAGGGAGGGCATTGGGAGGAGGGAACAATTTGAAGTCAACACTCGAGGTGAGCCAGGATCAAAAGACAGAATAGAAACAATGGGGAGCAGGATAGGATGGAGGGAAATACAGTTAGTCTTACACAATGCTACTCTTATGGAAGTCATTTGCAAAACTACACCGGTATTGCCTATATTGAATTGCCTGCCTTCCCAAAGGGAATGGGTGGGGAGGGAGGGATGGGGAGAAGTTGGGACTCAAAGTTTTAGGAACAACTGTTTGGTTTTGTTCTTGCTACTAGGAAATAAGAAATACAGTTAATGGGGAATAGAAAGTCATCTGGCCCTACAGGACAAAGAGAAGATGGGGACAGGAGAAGGGAGGGATGATAGAAGAGAGGGCAGATTGGTGATAGGGAAAATTAGAATACTCGGTGTATTAGGGTGGGGGGGAGAAAATTTGGAACCAAAAATTTTGTGAAAATGAATGTAAAAAGTTAAATAAATAAATTTTTCTTGAAAAAAATAATTATCCGAGTAATTTTTGTTTTTCAAGATATTTATCCATTATATTTAGCTTGTCAAATTTATTGATATGTATTTAGATATAGTAGCTCATAACAATTGTCTTAATTTCCTTGTCATTACTGGTAAGTCCACCCTGTTCATTTTTTATGGTAGCAAATTGATTTTCTTCTTTCTTTTTAATATCATATTAAACAATGGTTTATCTATGCTATTGTTGTCTGCCTTCTCCCACAAAATCAGCTTCTAGTTCTATTTATTAGTTTAGTGGTTTTCTAATTTTCAATTTCATTAATATTTCCCTGAATTTCCAGTATTTTTAATTTTGTATTTACCTGGAGATTTTTCTTTTTTGTTCTTTGTCTTGTGTGTTTTTTTTTTTTAGTTGTATGCTTAATTTATAGATCTGACTTTTTGTCTCTGTTTTATTAATGTACCTCTGTTTTGGCTGCATCCCATACATTTTTGTATGTTGTCTTATTGTTTTAATTTTCTTTAATGGTATTATATGTTGTTTCTCTCATGTGTCCTTCATTCCCTTTTTTTAGTATTCAATTATTTAATTTTCAATGAATTTTTTAATCTTTCTTTCAGTTGTCTATGATCAAATGTAACTTTAATGGCATTCGGATCTGAAAAGGATGCATTGACCATTTCTGCTTCTCTGCATTTGATTTTAAGCTTTTTGGTCCTATTATATAGTCATTTTTTTAGAGGTGAAATGTACTGCTGAAAAAATTGTATATCCCTTTTCATTTCTATTAAATTTTCTCCAAAGATGGATCATATCTAACTTCTGCAAAATTTTATTTACCTCCTTAAGTTATTGTCAATGTTTTGGTTAGAATTATCAACTGCTGAGATGGAAAAGTTGAGCTTCCAAACTTGTGTAGGTTTATTATCTGTTTCCTCCTGTTACTCATTCAACTTTTCCTTCACAATTTGAATTCCTATACCATTTGGTACCTACATGTTTAGTGTTGATATGACTTCATTGTCTATGGTACCTTTCAGCAAGGCAGAGTTTCCTTTGTTATCTCTCTTCATTAGAAGTATTTTTCATTTTGCTTTGCTCAAGATCATGATTGCTACCTCTGCTTTATTTGTGTTAGTTAAGGCTTAACAGATTCTGCTCCAGCCCATTACATTTACGTTGTGTGCATGTCTGCTTCAAATATGTTTCTTGTAAACATCACATTGTAAGATTCCAATTTTTAATTTATTCTTCTATCTTTTTCCATTTTATAGGTGAGTTTAATCCCTTTCACATTTATAGTTACAATAACTAACTGTATTTCCATCTATTCTATTTTTTTTCCTTATTCACCCTGCCTCTCCTAACTACACAATGTTTATGTCCTCTCAGCTTTTTAAATTCTGGTCACAGCCTTCCCTCCTAATATATCTGACATTTTATCTGTACTCATCCCCCTTTTGTGATCCCCATCCTTTTTAACTTCCTTAGAGGGTAGGATACTTCTTTTTTCAACTGAATGTGTATATGTTATTCTAGTTTTGCCTGAATTTTGACAACAGTTAAGTTTTAAACTTTGCCTACCACCACGGCCCACCTTCCTCTCCATTCAAATGACTTTTTCAAGGCTCTTTTATGTGGGATAATTTATCCCATTCAATACTCCCTTCTCCTTGCAATGCGATTACTTTTTCTCACCTTGTATACTTTTGGTGGACAGATATCATTCAATCAAAGTTACCTTATATCCACACCCTCTATCTAAGTATATTCCTTCTAATAGCTCTTATAGTAATAAAGTTGTTGAGTTGCAACATTTAGAAATATGAACAGTTTAACCATACTGAATTTCTGATGTTTTTCTATTTCTTATTTCTTTCTTAATTTTTTTTATGTTTCCCTTGACTCTGCTATTGGGAAGACAAAACTTTTAAGATCTGACCCTTTTGTTAGAAATGTTTGAAAGTCTTCTATTTCAAGAAATATTCATTTTCTACCAGAAAGATTATATTCAGAAGACATATTGCTGAGTAGGTGTCTCTTGGTTGGAATCCTAACTCATTTACCTTGGAGTATATAATATTCTAAGACTTGCATTTCTTTAATATGGAAACTCTCAAATGCTTTACAATCCTGACATTAGTTTCATGATATTTGAATTGTTTCCTTTTGCCTACTTGCAATATTACCTCCTTGAACTGTGAGGTCTGGAATTTGTCTAGGTGTTCCTTTTATTTTGTGGCCTCTTTCATTATATGTTAGATATATTCTTGATATTTTTATTTTGTCTCTGGCCTAAATATATCAGAGCAATTTTCTTTCAAAATTTCATATAATATATTGTTCAAATGTAAGGTCAAGCAAAGTAGAATCTTTTACTGTTTTGGTTTTACTAAAAGTGCTTCCAATTGAATGATGTAATTAAAGAACTTTTGTTTCCCCCAATAACGGGCCTGCCCATTGAGGGAAGCTTGATTAGGGGAGTTGTTTTGTAGAAGGGTCCCAGTTACCTTTTTTTTTTTTTTTTGGCACTGGGTCAGAGGGTCATGCCCTGTTGTTCTGAAAAATGTATAAATACTCTGAGATTGAGGTTGTACTTTGGGTCTTACTGAGTGGAAGTGTTTGTTTGGCCAGACAAGGACTCTTGTAATCTACTAAGGATCCCCCTGGGTTGGAATACCCACAGGTTGGTGTTTCCCTCTCTGGTATCTATAGTCAGACAGTTGGACATATCTGTTGTATCATAATATATGTATTGATTATAGTTAGACAGAGGAAGCCTTGTCTGTTGATATGCTATTTCTGTGTATTTTCTCTCAAGCTCAGGATGTTGACTTTCCCCCCTGAACTAACTCAATAATACATGTGCTTGATTACAGTAATCGTTAATACCTCAAAAGTTGCCTTTCCTTTTATGAATAAAGATGAAAGAACCTGGGATAGCAGCCTCCCGTATATATTAGGGTGCTTACTGATATACCATTTTTTTTTTTGCCATAGTTTCTGGTAGTGCAATGATTATTGTATTATCTTTCCTGTATATTTTTTTCTGATAAAACATATTTTCTTTTTCTTTTTTTTATTTATTTTTTATCATATCTTGACATCTTATACAGTGATTATTTCCATTCCTTCAATTTTAGTTTTCAAGTGATTATCTTCTTCAGCAAGCTTCATGCTTACTTTCCCATTTAGTCAATTCTATTGTTAGAGCATAATTGATCATGGTGATTATTATTTTTGTATCTTTACCCATGCCATTTTTTTCTTCATGATTCTCTTGTATTACTCTCCTTTCCTTTCACATTTTTTCATCTCTTTCTATAATTAACTTTTGAAAATCCTTTTCAAGTTCTTCCAGGAAGTATTTTAGTGCCTGATGTCAAATTGCATTTTTCTAAGTAACCTAATTCTAAAGAATGACTAGGTTGAAACATGAGCCATAGAAACAAGAAATACTTTTAAAAAAGAAGATAATGATGAGATAATTTATTAAAATTTATGGACAAAACAAAAAGCAATAAATGGAGGGAAATATATATCTCTTATTGCTTACATCAATAAAATAGAGAAAGAGCAGATCAATGAAGTGAGAATGCAATTATTAAAAGTAGGAAAAGAATAAATTGTTAATTCTTAATTAAACACCAAGTTAAAAATGATGAAAATCAAAGGCAAAATTAATCATATTGAATTAAAGAAAGCCATAAAATTAATAAATAAAATAAGGAGTTGGCTTTATGAAAACATTAATGAAACAAATATCATTGATTAACATGATTTAAAAAGAGAGAACAAAATCGCCGATATAAAAAATGAAAAGAGTGAATACAGCATTAATGAAGATGAAATTAAAGAAATAACTGGGAGTAATTTTACTCAATTATATGCCAACAAATTTAGAAATTTAAGTGAATTGGAAGAATATTCCAATTCTATTGGAATCTATCTTAGAAGAAGAAAAGGAATTGTCCATAAATGATCTTCCCAAGAGTAAAAGCCATAGGTGCAGTGGGATTTACAAGAGAGTTCTAAATCAAGTAGCCAACAAAGCCAAATTTAAAGATCAACTAATTCCAATAATAACTGAATTATTTTGGAATAGTAGGCAAAGAGTCCTACCAAACCCTTTATATGATATCTATATGTATATCTATCTATCCATCTGTATGTATATATACATATGTGTGTGTGTATAGTACTAATACCTAAACTATGAGGAATAAAATTAGACAGAAAGTTACCTATCAATTTCAGTATGAAAAACTGATTCAAAAATTCTAAATAAAATAATGCCTAGGAGACTACAATAACATACTTTTTACAAATTATACATTTTGACCAAATAGGATTTATGCCAGGAATGAAGGACTGGTACAATATTAGAATAAGTCTTGGCATAATTTAGTATACCAATAATAAAAGTAACAAAAAACATACAATTATATCAATAGAAGAGGAAAATACTTTTGATAAAATACAATACCCATTCCTTTAAAAAAAAATCACTGGGAAACATAAGCAAAAGTGAATTTTTCCTCAAAATGAAAAGAAACACCTACCTAAAATCACCAGAGGTCATTATTTGTAATGAAGAGAAGTAAAAGTCCTCCTCAATCAGATCAAAACTGAACAAAGATGCCCACTATCACCAGTATTATATAATATTATACTACAAATGCTAGAAATATCAATGGGAATAAAAATAAATTGGAGGAATCAGAGTGGACATTGAGATAATAAATTGAGACAATAAAAATATGTTTTGCATGTGATATGATGGCATACTTGGAAAACCCTAGCAATTAAATTGCAACATTCCTGGAAATGAATAGTAATTCTAGCAAAATAGCAGGAAATAAAATAAACATACACAATTATCAACATTTCTATGTATCACCAACGAAGTCTTGCAAGGAGATATAGTAAGATATACTTCAGATAAAATAAATGTAGACAACATAAGAGTATACCTGCCAAGATCAGGGAAATAAATGAAAAGAATTATAATTGTTCATGTAAGAGCTGAGTCAATAAAACAGAATAAAAATTGTACCTAAATTGAATTATTTGTTCAGTACTATTCCATTAAAATTACCAAAACCCATTTTACTGGACAGGAAAAGAAATATGAAAATACATTTGAAAGAATAGAAATTCAAGTATATCAAAGGTATTAATGAAAAATGCAAAGGAAAGAGGTCTAGCAGGGAATGAATTGTATTTTAAGATGATAATTAGAAAAAAAAACAAAAAATAACCTACGTTGTACTGACTAAAAGGTATAATTGTAGAACACCGGAGAAGAGTAGATGACAAGACGCAGTAGTAGATGATTATAGTAACCTTGTGTTTGATAAATGTAAAAATTTCAGCCTTCAGGATAAGAGTTCACTATTTCATTAAAAAAAAGTGCTATGCAAACTGGAACATAGTGTGGCAGAAACCAGGCAGACCATTATTTTATGTCATTTTCCAAGAAAGTTCAAAATGGATACAGGTCATATATGTGAAGGAACATATTATAAATGAATTAGAACACAGAACACTTACAAATTTTAGGATAGAAGATTTTGTGAATAATCGAGAGAGAAAATTGTGAAATATGAAATGGATAATTTCGATTACACTGAATTTTAAAAGGTTTGTGCAAATAAAACAAATATCCTAAGGCTAAAAAAGAAAGCAGAAAGTTGGAGTAAATCTTTATAAACAGTTTCTTGGCTAAAGGTCTCATATCTCAAATAGAGAACTCAGTCAAATTTATAATAATATGAGTCATGCACCAATTGATCAAGAGTAAAAAAGATATGGATAGTGAGTTTTTGGAGATAGAAATCAAAATTGGTTACAGTCATATAAAATGCTATAAATTATCATTGACTAGAGAACTGCAAATTTAAATAATTTAGATAACATCTCATACTTATCAGTTGTGGAAAAATTGGGAAACTAATACATTGTTAATGGAACTGTGAACTAACCATTTCGGAGAGCAATGTGGAATTATGTCAAAAAGTTACAAAATTGTGTACAAAATACCTTTGTCTCAGCAATGCTATAATCAGATCTGCTTCCCGAAGTGATCAAAGAAAAAGGAAAATAACCTATATCTTCTAAAATACTTGTAGCAGCTCTCTCAACATATAGGAGATAACACTTGAGGAATTGTCCCCCTCTCCTCCAAAAAGGAGGAAGGGATAGACGAGATGGAGTTCACCGAGGCTGAGAGCAACATGAATGATCTCCTTTTTGAGGACCAACAACACCAGATGCCACTGCTGAAGACGAGGAGGATTTTGGTGAGGAGGCAGAGGAAGAGGCCTAAGGGAGATACCTTGCCACCTGAAGGTTTCTCATTTCTCCCAACATTCATTCCTCATCATGATTTTCCTCTAAGGTTTGCATCTTTTGCCTCCATCCTATTTTTCTCTCCTATGTGGGTTGAGCTCTATACCCCATTTTTCCTTCCTTATGACCTGTCTCCTCAGTAATACGCTCTTTCCTCCTCACTCTCAGATTTTTCTCCAAGGTATAGAATTTCTCCAACCCAGAGTCCCATTTTAGGGGCCTTTGTGTCCCCTTAGTGCCCTGAACTAAAATGGTGACCAAGAGGGAAGGTCCAGGACTCTTTGGCTTCCACTGATGAAGAAGGGGATCAAAATATCATATTCCTAGTAGAGAGAGTTCCCTTGGTGCATGTTTGAGGGGAAGGGAGGAAATGAAATATTCCATTCCATAAACATCTGTTGGGGGAGTCAGGATTTCTAGTGTAACTACCATCTCCATATACTCCCCAAATTGTCATATCCTTATCTCCAGGTGCCCCTTCCCTTTATCACTCACTTTACCCCAGTTCTGAGGAAAGTGTTGACAATATCACTCCCCTCATCCCCTTGCCAGTATTGGTTTCTCTCCCAAGTGTCATTTTTCTTTGGAGGGATCTGTTCCTCACTCTGCTAGGTGAGCTTCCCCCTTAGCTCTTTTTCTTCCCCTCATTTTGGGGACTCACTGACCCTTCCCAGTCTGAGAAGTGAGAACTGTTTCAACTCTCAAAATTACCTCCTTTGGAGAGGATTTCAATTTTCTTCCACTCCTCCAAAAAGTCAATTCCCTCCTAAAGAAGGGAGGAGGTGCAACAGGACACTTTCCTTCCCATCATCAAATCTTTCCTTCATTTTCTCTCACCCTTTCCACTTGTGCAATTTAGATCATGGGCTCTTCCCCTTCCCACTTTCTAGGTCTCTGCTTTGTGTTGAAGTTGCTGCTTTTTTCATATTGAAAAGACAGTGCTCCCAAACCTCAAAATAAATGGGAAATGAGGGGAAAAAAGAAATGATGAGCAGGTGGAGTTCAGAACAACCTGGAAAGACTTGCATGAACTGATGCTGAATGAAATGAGTAGAACCAGGAGAAAACTATACACAGTAATAGTAGCATTGTGGTATGACCAACTTTGTCAGACTTTGCTCTTCTGAGCAACACAAAGATCCAAAATAATTCCAAAATACTCATGATGGAAAATGTTTTCCACATTGAGAAAAAGAACTATGAAGTATTAATGTAGATAGAAACATAATATTTTATCTTTCTTTTGTTTTTTTTTCTTTCTTATGGTTTTTCCCCCTTTTGTTCTGATTTCTCTTCATAACATGACTAATGTGGAAATATGTTTAATATGATCACATGTATACTTCCTATATGAGACTGCATGCTATCTTGGGGAGTGATGTGTGAGGGTTTTAGAACTCAAAATTTTACATAAATGAATGTCGAAAACTAAAACCAAATAAAGGATCTTTTTAAGGTGCTATTTATCCTTGGATGAGGAGAGCTCAGGAAGCCCTTCAGCCAAAATCAAGACAAACAGAGTGATAAAGAAATTTCTAGAACTTCCTAAAATCAGGTAAGCATCTTCACAACACTGACAACACAATGCTGGCTAAACTTTTTCTATTTCCTGTTTTTCCATGCTGAATGATATAAATGAAATCATAGGTAAGAATAAAAGGTACTTGTTGCAGTACAATGCCAAAGGAAGACAAGAAATTTCCAAGAATGTCCAAAATTGATTTAGAAAAAATGCTCATTTCACCTGGCCATGATACCGTCGCTATCATTATCATTAATTGCTAAGATATAAGAAGTTACACAGGAGCTAGCACAGGAGAGATTGAACTCTTCCATGGCTTAATTTAAGTCATCCCCAGAATTATGTTCTTTTAACTAAGGTAGAAGAGTAATTTTATTGAAAGTAGCTATGGTAGAACACTACTATTATTTAAGTTGAATATTGCAACTGTTTCACAGGTGCTAACAACTTCAATCAGGCCAGAGTAATCTCTTGTTGCTAAACAAACATATGTCAGTATTCGGAGATCCAATATGGCATCTTTCCAAAATAAATCCATTAATTAAAACATCTGGAGTGTCAACATAGCTTAATGCACATGCATCATACCTGTTTTTGAAACTGGTACCCTCTGGATCTCTCCCAAAAATCTTGTTGTTGTATACTATCCTCAGAGGTTTTACTTTAGAATCTATGCATTTGCATTTCCTAACAGAAAACTGTGAAAATATGACACAAGGATTCAAAGGTGAATGAAGATCAGAACCGGATTCTCAGTATAGAGTTTGTTTTAAGCATGTGTGCATTGTCTCCCTTTTGCTTTGTTTAAATACACTGCCTTTAATTTAATTGAAGTATTTAAGATCTTCAGCTTATTAAGAGTTTCAATAAGTTTAGAAAGCATTGTCATGCAGCCCACACTTAGAAATAGCCAAAATCTATTGAAAAGATAGGAAAATGCACTTCTGACCTCTGAATGGTAAAATATAAAATACCCTATCCTCCTGTTAGATAAGGTTCTATCTAACAGGAATCTAGACAGGGCACATTCAAGGAAAAACTCGTTTTTGAAAACTTGTAGACCTTACTTTGAAAGTCCTTCATCATTCGTTTCAAGCATCCTGCTGCATACTCCCTTGCATAGTGGTCTGGATAATTAAATCTAATGATTTCTGCTAGGGTCATCACAGTTCAGAAGGTCCAGGGAGGTCACGGGCTCACAGAGTAAGGATGAAAAGACAGGCAGGACACAGCAGTCTGAACAAGCTGAGTTTATTCTGGACATACTGAGTCAATAATTCAGGGGATTGGGTTGCTTAAATAGTAAAAAACCATGAAGGTAGTAATTGAAGCATGAAACAAAACAGATGGTGATAAGTAGAAAGGGAGGCTTCAAGACCTCTTTATCAGAATGTTATCCTGTATGGCAGCGGCCTTGTCTCCTGGAATTTCAACACCTGACTTCAAGGATAAGCACCTGAGAACAATATATCACTTAGCTTCCCAAGTCAGCTACTCTTCTCCCTTGGAGGAGGGGAACTCTTGATAAGGGACTCTTTCAAACCCCTCAAAGTTCTCTACATCTCCCCCTTTTTGTTTTACAATGACTCTTTCCTATTCATCTGAATGTTGAGTGCCAGGTTATGTATACAATTGAGGAACAAGGACACCAGGGCAGTAGCACAGATACAAATACAAAATACTCCTACAAGGCCTATGACCAACAGCCCAAGGTCTTGTGCAAGACCGCTAAAAAACCCCTGTGCTCTGTTTATCACATCTGCAATCTGTTGTGCAGCCTTAGGTGTATCCAAGTCTCTATGACTTCTGGCATCATCAATAATCTGAACAATTTTCTCCAAATCATCCATATCCATAGTTACATTATTAACATTCCATAATCTTCTTAAGTGATTGGCAATTTTGGTAAAATTATAACTCACACTTAACAAACAAAAATGTGTAAACCTATAATCACATTTCAATCTACTATATAAGGTGTGTATATCAACTTGTTTATTAATTTCTATCACATCCCATTGCAATGCATCAATTGCCTGATAAAAATCCTTCTCAATTTTTTGTTATACTTGAAATGCCCTTGTAATATTTCTGGACAATTGATCTAAATATTTGGCTTGTTTAACATCAGTTTGTACACTCATAATACCTTCTGTTAAAGCTACACTACTAACAATAATGGCTACGAAAGCAATAATTCCAAAAATAATACAAGAAATATCCTCCCCCTTTTTTTTACAAGAAAATAGTTTTCTGTGAAAAAAATCAATAGTCTGATCTCCTGGAGCTTGATACCATTGAGTCCCCTTGGCCCAAAGGAGAGCAAATGGACTTTTTCTAAAAACAAATACCTTTTGGCCTCCTACTTTTTCATTTATGCAAGCATTCACAGAGCAATTCAAATAAGTGACATTGGAAGTGTCCCCTCATGCTGTCACGGTTCCATTTTTGTCAGCCTTAACCAAGTTAAGGGAATTCAGTAAAACGAGGAGCCCAATGAGGGTCTGTTTGGTATCTCCTTTAGCCTTTTCTCTTTTTCTATGCTCTCGCGGGTCTTTTTGTGCAGGTGCAGCTTCGGTATCCGCTTGGATAGGTCTCATATCTCCATCTCGAACCCACACTACTCCGCTATCTGTGGAGACAGAAAGAAATCCTCTCCCTCTTGTTAACACCCTATCAGGTCCTCTCCACACGTTGTTGATATCCTTCCACAACAGGTGTTGCTGGGGTGTAATCAGCATTTTACTAATAATTCTGATATCATTACAGCTGAAAAATGAAAAGAATTTTTGTGAAGTAAGGTTGCCATAATCTAAGGTTAAGTTGTTAATAGTATATACATATGGCCTGTGCCAATCGCTCCCTAGGGGACCTAACAAGCTTCCCCCCTTTTTGTTTTTGAAGGAACAGGTTGAGAGTTTTATTCTTCCTTTATACCATTGCCTGACCCATAGGATTATATGGTATCCCTGAAATATGAATGATTTGTAAAGAGAAATGTAGTATTAGAACTCAGGCCCAAGTACATGCACTCCAGCTCCCTACCATGTCCCCCTTTAAACAGATGGGACCCAATATATTTTGGGATAAGGGCTGAAGGTCTTGGCTTCTGAAACTGCTTCCTGCTGAGACTGGGCCTAGAACTGACCCTGCCTCACAGGTCCCAACATTGGAGGGATTGGATCTTTAACCAGTATGAGAAACTTGATGATTCAGAGGGTGATAGGTGATGGTCTTGGACAAAAAAACCCAGAAGACAAAAATCCTGGCACAGAGATTAAAGAAATAAGGACCAAAAAGGAGTAAGGAGAAAATAACTAGAAGTGAGGTGGGTGTGAGAATACTGTCAAACTTCCTCACACTCTCTTGACATACGTAGTAGCTATCTAGGGATAGAAGAGGCTTGGATGATTCCCATTTGTCCCCAGTGTCCTTATCTGCTTTCTATATGTTTTGATCAAGCTTGTGTTTAGCTTTCCAAATCTCTGGAACTGATCATTCAGACTGTTTCATATTCCTTTATATTTCCACCATAGACAAGATAGTGCGGAAATTATTACTGTTCACTGTCATAGAAGTATTGTCTTAAACAAAAGAGATTTCTAAGTTAAATCTCATAACTGAATACATGATCATTGTTATTTCATTGGCTTTTTTATCTTTTTCTGATTATATTCACTCTGGAAGAAAAACCTTTAGAAATTAAGTGGTTAATAAGTTCACACATTAATTTTAAATTTTGCTAATTAAAACAGCAAGATCTTTTCTGCATTATAGATTATTACATATTAAGTAACAATACCTTATCTTGAAAATGACAATTTTAGTGGGTTTTATCCTTATTTTGAAAAACATTTCTTCTAAAAATATTTCTTGTTCTTTTTCTTTTTTTTGAACACTTGACATTTTATCATGATGTTAAGAAAGTTACTAAATTTTTCTAAAGAAGATTAGGTGTGGAGGAACCAAGATGGTGGAGTAGAAAGACTCATGTATGCAAACTCTGAACCGACAGCCCATAAATTTTCAGTAAAAAGAACTCCCCACAAATTCTGGAGCAGTGCAAGCCTTGCAGCAACGCAGTGGAGGAGATTTCCGTTCCATAGAGGCCTGAAAAACCAGCACCAAAGGTCCTTCCTATACCAGACAGCGGAGCCCAGCCCTGCTCACGTGGCCCTGAGAGGAGCAGATCCGAGCAGGCTTCAGGGACGGAACCTCTGGTGGCCGTGAAGGTCCCTCCACCCACAGGCACGACAGGTCAGTGAGAAAGACTTCTGGGCTGGCCAAGAGGGGAGGGGGGGGCTCCATAACTCAGGCCCCCTCGGGAGGCAGCAGCAGAGGCAGCGGCAGAGGCAGCAGCAGAGGCAGAGGCAGCAGCGGCCCACGAATTCCGGAGCAGGCAGGAGCTCTACTCCATTACTGAAGGTATCCACAAAACCCCCTGAGGGAACTGAGCCTGGGAGGCACCCCTACCACCACCTGAGTAGCAGAACTTAACCTCATATTGAATAGCAGCCCTGCCTGCTGCTGAAAGCCCTGAGGCTGGGGAGAAGCATTTGAATCTCAAACCTCAAGCACTAGCTGGGCGGATCTAGGCATGGGTGGACAGGAATCTCAGAGGTCAAGTAACTGGCTAGGAAAATGCCCAGAAAAGGGAAGAAATATAAGACCATACAAGGCTACTTTTTTGGGGAACAGATGTTTCTCCCTTTCATTTCTGATGAGGAGGAACAACACTTACCATCAGGGAAAGACATAGAAGTCAAGGTCTCTGTATCCCAAACATCTGAAATAAATATCCAATGGGCTCAGGCCATGGAAGAGCTCAAAAAGGATTTTGAAAATCAAGTTAGACAGGTGGAGGAAAAACTGGAAAGAGAAATGAGAGAGATGCAAGAAAAGCATGAAAAACGAGTCAATACCTTGGTCAAGGAGACCCCAAAAAAATGCTGAAGAAAATGACACCTTGAAAAATAGGCTCATTCAATTGGCAAAAGAGGTACAAAAAGCCAATGAGGAGAAGAATGCTTTCAAAGGCAGAATTAGCCAAATGGAAAAAGAGGTTCAAAAGCTCACTGAAGAAAATAGTTCTCTCAAAATTACAATGGAACAAATGGAGGCCAATGACTTTCTGAGAAAGCAGGAAATTACAAAACAAAACCAAAAGAATGAAAAAATGGAAGAGAATGTGAAATATCTCATTGGAAAAAAACAACTGACCTGGAAAATAGATCCAGGAGAGACAATTTAAAAATTATGGGATTACCTGAAAGCCATGATCAAAAAAAAGAGCCTAGAAATCATCTTTCTTGAAATTATCAAGGAAAACTCCCCTGATATTCTAGAATCAGAGGGCAAAATAAGTATTGAAGGAATCCATCGATCACTGCCTGAAAGAGATCCAAAAAGAGAAACTCCTAGGAACATTGTGGCCAAATTCCAGAATCCCCAGGTCAAGGAGAAAATATTGCAAGCAGCTAGAAAGAAACAATTCCAGTATTGTGGAAATACAATCACAACAACTCAAGATCTAGCATTAAGGGAACGAAGGGCATGGAATAGGATATTCCAGAAGTCAAAGGAAGTAGGACTCAAACCAAGAATCACCTACCCAGCAAAACTGAGTATAATACTTCAGGGGAAAAACTGGTCTTTCAATAAAACAGAGGACTTTCAAGCATTCCTGATGAAAAGACCAGAGCTGAAAAGAAAATTTGACTTTCAAGCACAAGAATGAGAAGAAGCATGAAAAAGGAAACAGCAAAGAGAAGTCATAAGGGAATTACCAAAGGTGAACTGTTTACATTCCTACATGGAAAGACAATATTTGTAACTCTTAAAACTTTTCATTATCTGTGTAGTTGGTAGGACCACACACACACACACACACACACACACACACACACACACGCACACACATAGAGAGACAGAGAGCACAGAGTGAATTGAATAGGATGGGACTATATTTTAAAAGAAATTAAGGGAAACAGTGAGAGTTAAATGTAGTGGGAGGAGAGAGGGTGAAATGGAATGGGGTAAATTATCTCTCATAGAAAAGCCAAGCAGGAGACTTTTTGGTTGAGGGAAAAAGAGGAGAGGTGAGAAAAAAAAAAAAAAAAACCATGAAGTTTACCCTCATTACTTTCGACTAAAGGAAGGAATAAAATGCATACTCATTTTGGTATGGCAACCTATGTTACAATACAGGAAAGTGGGGGAGAGGGAGATAAGCAGGGTTGGGGCTATGAGGGTAGCGAGGGCAATGGGAGGAGGGAGAAATTTGAAGTCAGCACTCGGAGAGACAGGATCAAAAGACAGAATAGAAACAATGGGGAGCAGTATAGGATGGAGGGAAATACAGTTAGTCTTACACAACACAACTACTATCGAAGTCATTTGCAAAACTACACAGGTATGGCCTATATTGAATTTCCTGCCTTCCCAAAGGGAATGGGTAGAGAGGCAGGCATGGGCAGAATTTGGAACTCAAAGTTTTAGACACAATTATTTAGTATTGTTCTTGCTACTAGAAAATAAGAAAGAGAGTTAATGGGGAATAGAAATCATCTGGCCCTACAGGACAAAAGAAAAGATGGGGACAAGAGAAGGGAGGGAGGATAGAAGAGAGGGCATATTGGTGATAGGGGAAATTAGAACGCTTGGTGTATTGGGGTGGGGGGGAGGGATAAATGGGGAGAAAATTTGAAACCCAAAATTTTGTGAAAATGAATGTAAAAAGTCAAATAAATAAATTTATATTAAGATAAAAAATAATAAAATCATATTTATCCTTAAAAAAAAGATAGGTGAAACCTTTTAAAATGATAGTTGTCTTTTCACTTTGAAACAAAAATAAGCCTTTTAAAATTAAAATTTATTAAAACTAAGTTGGTATAAAAATATCCATAAGTAATATGAATTCCCAAAGTACTATAACAAACCAAGTTCTTGGGTATTACAGATAGCCTAGATATCACAAAATGCTTTCATAAAAGTGCATACAACAGTAAGAGAGTGATTATAGGAAAAAAATATTACTGCTTTTAAAATCCTTTAAACAATAGGGACATCTTAAGGCAAATCACTGACATAAATTTCTGAATATGTTCCAATTTCAGATAAAAATATTATTAAGTTTTCCAGTAAGATTACACAAAAGGGCTCACATGTTATAGTGACTACTTGTAATTGACCATAGAAGTTTGCTATAGAAGGAAAAAAAACAGGAACATGTGATAAAGCAAATATGATACAATAAAACATCTTTCACTCTGTTTTAATTCCAATGGGAGTGAAATTTTCCAATCATGCAGTATTTGTATTATAGCCAGACTCAGGAATAATCAGGTGGGAAATATTCCTTTATAAAAGAACACAATGGGGAAACTGACCAGGAGGATCCCATCGGAGATTGAGTCTAGAATTGTCCCCTCGGTGTTACCTCTCCAGATACAAATTTCAGCTGATAACAGTACAGGATGCAGGATCACAGTCCCTCTGAGTAACTTGTGACATATTCTCTCAGATACTGATTTAATGCAGACAACTATACGCAAATTCAAACTTAAACCAAAATATTTATGGTCCCTAATGATTTTACCTTAAACATCAAATTTCAGTAATCACAACTTAAAGCCAAATACAGTTATTTGTATTCCCATGGAGTTGCGATAAACAATGAAGATTAACAGGACTCACGTACATAAGAGATTCCATTTCAGATCCTTCCTTCTCAAATTTAAAACTTGTCCTGATATAAAAGCCCACGGTTAATTTTTTTTTCTATCTATTACAACTTTTGAGCACGTTACATTCATTTTTTATGAGTTATATAAACCAAACAAATTTCTTTCTTAGGACTGATGACCTTTTTCACATGAAAGGAGCCTTGGCAGTTTTACAAAATAAAAGGAAAAGGCATGAATCCCATGCCTGTCAACCCCCAAACATACAGGAGGACTGTTCTGAATGGGCAGAACCAGTCTAAATAATTTTTTTTACTCCATTCGTTTTTTTTTTCCACATTCAGTAATAAATTAACAATTTTAGGTTTAGAATTAAAACAGCAACTTCAAAAGCTTAGTTAACAGTCTTCCAACTTTTATAAATGATATTCAAATTATTTTACTTGTAACTTCTTTAACAGGCAGAGGTGAAAATACCTGACTTTCTAAATGACAATTACAAAACATTAAAAGATAAGGTTAGTAGGACTGATAAAATTTTAAATAACATAACTGGCTTTACACAATTTTTCCAACATCTTTTAGTTTCAACAATGTTCAGATTACAAATTGCTTTCTTTAACACCATTTCTGTATTACAGAGTAAAATAAAAATTTTAATTGTTCCAATTTTTACTCAAGAAAATTTCACATCTGTGTCCACTCCTTAAAAATATTTTTGAAAGGAAAAGTTGTGAAACTGCAAGCGGAAGTGAGGGAGACTCTGGAACAAAGTCCAGTGGTGCCTAGTCCCTTCCTTTCCACTTGGGAGTTCAAAACTTTATTTCTGAGGTGTCTTTTTTTCATTTTCAGATTTATGCATTTTCTCAATTTGCCTTAGTGCCAAATAATATAATAAATTCTGACCTGTCTTAAACATCCAATTAGGAGTGACATGTTTCACTTAAAATACGACTAGAATAAATACCTTTTGGTTGTATCCCATATAGAAAAAATTTTTCTCTTTTAAGTGAGGAAAGAGATAATTAAAATGCTATTCAATCTGCCTTACTGACATGAGGGGAAAATGTTTCCCCGATCTCTTCTTGTCTTCGTTTCCACCTTCACAATCTGGCCAGGGTTAGAAGGTAGGAAGAGAGAGAGAATTTTGCCAACAACTATCCAATAAATTCCAAAACTTTTATTGCTTCCTTAAACTTCATACTCATGTTCTTCTCCTAGTGGGTTTTGACTAAAGCCCCTTTAAAACTGCACATACAATATTTCCTTGCATTTCTAATCTAAAACTGCATTTAACAATCATATGAACAAAATAATATAGGATTAGTTTCTCTCTTTCTCTCTCCCATTCTCCTCCCTGATGCTGAAGCTATTAGAGAGAAGGGAGGAGGGGGAGGAAAAGAAATAACATTCCAAATTCCAGCTACAATGGAGCCAGTCATAATAACTCTCTCTCACACACACACACACACACACACACACACACACACACAACATGTAAAGACAGAACACATATACAGACAATAAAAAATCCTAAAACTGAAAGAAAAAAATGTCAGAAATTCTCTGTACAAATTATAACTTTGGCTTACTTTCTATCACCGTGGTCCAAATATTTTTCATACAATTCAGATTTCCAACTAAGTAATCTCGTCCTTCAAGAGTCATTTAGCTGTACTGCACCAATCGGTGGTGTATAGGGTTGTCTGAAAAATGCTGTCTAGAAGAGACTGAATGAAAAGACTATCTGGTTCATGATTGATTAATTTCTTTGAGAATTTAAAATCCAGAGGGATATGTTCTCTTGTAGCCATTCCTGGATTATAGGGATGTGGGGTTTCTATTAATGACAATGTTAGCTTCATTTCCAAAAGCATTCCTTCTCTTCTTTCTGTGTCTTGCTGAAGAAATTTTTGTAAAATCCCTTCAGGCTCCTGGATTTTTTCACAAACTTGTGATCTAGACTTGTATAAAGGAAGAGCAATGGGAGGAGGAGACTCTATTTTAAATTTTTTTGTGTGACACACCCCATTAGGACTTCCTTCTATTTTGTTCTAGAAGCTGCATCTACCTTTATTGTTTGTGTGGCTAAGGATACTTTTTCAGGTTTCTGTAGACATATTTTAAGTACATTCCAAATTGAAAATATTGTAATAGGAGAAGCACTTGGTCTGACCTTTCTATAATACTCACTCTAGATTGCCTACTGTTTCCCACTTTTCAAGATTTAGAGTCCCTTCCACCCTGTTCATGCCTTTTCACCACATGAATTACTTCATGACCCCATGATTACTCCACCTGTTTCTTTTAAATGCCGGGGCTCCAGCCTATTGCTAAAGTGAAACTAATTTCGGCAAGTGCAAAGCGAAAGTGATCACGCCTAAGAAATGGCATCCTTCCAGGCCTTCCCCTCACCTTTTACCTGCATGCTACTTTCCTCTTTGGGTCCAGGGGTCCTCCTCTGGTGTTGTGACATGAACTGGGCTCTCTTATCTAGAACGGGCGGGGCCCCTCTTGGGCCGGCACAGTCCAGCAGGTCTGGGGCAGTTACGGGCTCACAGAGTAAGGATGTAAAGACAGGCAGCACACAGCAGTCTGAACAAGTTGAGTTTATTCTGGACTTAGTGAGCCAATAATTCAGGGGATCGAGATGCTCAAATAGTAAAAAAAACATAAAGGTAGTGATTGAAGCAGGAAACAGAGCAGATAGTGATAAGTAGAAAGGGAGGCTTCAAGACCTCTTTATAGGAATGTTATCCTGTATAGCAGGGGTCTTGTCTCCTGGAACTTCCACACCCGAATTCAAGGATGAGCACCTAAGAACACTATATCACTTAACTTCTCAAGTCAGCTACTCTTCTCCCTTGGAGGAGGGAAACTCTTGATAAGGGTCTCTTTCAAACCCCTCAAGGTTCTCTACAGATTTCAATGCTTCTCTAGGAGCCCATATCTGAGGAGGAACTTGAAGCTGAGTAACATCTTCAAGTTTGTTCCATTTGACTGAAAAAAGCAATTTTGCCAATGCTTCTAGAAATTTTTATCTACAGCCTTATTGCAAAATCCAGATAAGATTCATTTCAATCTAACACAGCTAGAATAAGGGATCCCTCTCAATAATCTCTTTTATCAGAACTGGATTTTTTCTACATCATCTTGATACATTACCACAGCCACTAAGTGCAATGTCAACTGTCTTTTCAATAATCTTATAAAGAGAGGGTAATAACAAGGATTTTTTCAGGTAATTTAATAGATAAAGCTATCATATTTTTAATATTTGGATTCAGTTCAACAGTTCTCATTGCATCAATTCATCATGAAATGATGACCATCTGTGCAATATGATTTCTCTAGTTTTCAGATTTCTTTTAAAATGTCTATCATCAGAGTATTTAGTCATGCTATAGATAATGCAATTTTTTCAGCTTTCCTGATAATCTGATATTTGGAGCAATTAATTGTCTTAGTTGACCTTTTTTTTGTTTTTACTTTATCCACAGCAAAAATTGCAAAGCACACCTTAACCATTTTCTGGAAGTAAGATATAATTAATATGAGATTCCAGTAATTCACAATAAACATGGCCACATCTTTCAGATATCTTGAATTTGTAACTGGTTTAGAAGATAGCTCTGTTGCACAAAAATTTCAGTAGTGACAGGAAATTTGTCTGTTTCTTCTGGGTTCAATATACTCCCCTCAATCAATATAACTTGAAAAGGGTGAATATTCTCACAAATATTAAAAATTATTACTATTACAGTGGAGGAAGAAGGTGGGACGAATTTTGATTTATGACAGTTCTCTGATATTCATTGCCTGTTTGCACACTTTCTTTATTTTTCAACATTCAACAAGAGCAATTTTGGGAAGATTCCTATTTTTAACAAAGTTCTATATATACTGGAACTGAGTTAATGGAGGCTCACCAAAGATAATTCTAGTCTCCTAGTGCTTTGTATATTTAGTAATAGAGATCAACTTCATCTTCCTTCCCAAGGATAATTAACAGTTTTGGATTGTCAACTCATTTAGTTTGATGATAGTCAAACTGGGAGACTTTTGGAAACCAAACATGTCCTGACAATTTTCAAAATGCACAGTAATCAGAAGATTTCTATCATGAAGTTCAAATTCCAAGTTTTCAGAAATGGAAGGGTCTTTTTATGGTGCAAAATTGTGCTTTAACCAATTCATCCACGATGATAGCACTACATGCAGATGCTAGTGGATATTTTGAAATCCCAGGGGTGGGGGGCTGTGTTAAGTTTAGTGGAGCCAAGATGGTAGAAAAAAGGCAGCAACTCACATGAATTCTCCCAGAAACTCTCCTAAACAACTTTAAATAATGTCATAAAACAATTTCTAGAGCAGCACAAGCTACAAAAGGATGGGGTAAGATAATTCTCTAGATAAAGAAATGTAACACCTGGATGAGGGTGGGACAGTCCATAGCAGGCTATGACAGCACAGATTCAGTCCAACCAAAGATCAACCTCAGCAAACTAAAAGCAGACATTGGAAGAAAGTAAATAAGCAGATACAACAAGTATTTCTGGAGCTCTCTGTCCACTGATGGTAAAGTACTTGAACTTTAGTCTCAGAATGAGATTATAGGGGTCTCTTTGCCAGCATTGTAGCAGAATTAAGAATTGCACATAATTGGATCTGGATCACAGTGCTGGGGAGTAGTCCCAGAGTAAGGAAGAGAACTAGTGCACTAAAGCTTGAGGCCTCAGTGAAGTAGAAACACTCGTCATATTTCCAGGGAAGAAAAGAGTCTTGTGGCCACTCACAGACCTGAATATAGGCCAGGAGAATAGTAAACACATCTCTCCTTTGATCATACTACTTTTGAAGAACTTAAAACTTACAAATCACTGAAGTATCTGGGAAGACATTTGGTCAAAACCCCTGAAGCTTGGGACAGTGCACACTCTACCATGGAAGGAGACCTCTACTTTAACAAAGAGTTAAAAGTTAAGAAAAAGGCTAGAAAAATGAGCTGGCTACATAAAACAAAATCTGACCATAGAAAGTTACTACAGTGACAAGAAAGGTCAAAACACAAACTCCCAAAACACCACAAAGTTAAAGCTCCTATAACCAAAGACCTAAGAAAAACAGGAACTGGTCTTATCCCATGGAAGGGTTTAAAAAGGATTTTGGACATCAAGTAAGAGAGGTAGAGAAAAATTTTGGAAGGGAATTGAGAGTGATGCAAGAAAATCACAAAAATTGAATCAACAACTTAGGAAAGGAGACACAAAAAATACTGAAGAAAATAAATACTTTAAAAAAACTGACTAGGCCAAATGGTAAAACAATAATAATAATAATAATAATAATAATAATAATAATAATAATAATGTGAAAAAAAAGCCAATGAGAAGAAGAATGACTCAAAAAGAAGAATTGTCCAAAAGGAAAACAAGGCATAAAAATTCACTGAAGGCAAAAACTCCTTATAAACAGAAATTTCCAAATGAAAAAGGAGGTACAGAAGCTCAAAGAATAAAATAATTATTTACAAAATAAAATGAATCAAATGGAAGTTAATGACTTTTTGAGACATTAAGAAATAATACAAAAACAAAAGAATAAAAAAAGAATAAAACCTTAAATATATTTCTGAAAAAAGGAAAAAAAAATTGATCTAGAAAATAGATCCAAAAGAGATGATTTACAAATTATTGGACTAACTGAAATCTATAACCAATAAAAGAGCCTAGGCATAATCTTCCAAGAAATTATCGTGGAGGAACTCTGATCCATTGTTTAAGATCTCTGCATAAACCCTCTAAGGGAACTGAGTCCTGTGTGGCAGCCCTGCCCCGACTTGAGCCCCTAGTGAGTGGTGGCCCTGCCCCCACCCCTGCACCTAAACTTAATGTCACACTGAATAGCAGCCCTGCCCCTGTCGAAAACACTGAGGCTGGGAAGCACCATTTGAATCTTAGCCCCCAAATACTAGCTGGGCAGAAGAGGAGGCAAGGCAGGTGTGGAGAGGAAACTCAGAAGTCAAGTAACTAGCTGGGAAAATGCCCACAAAAGGGAAAAAAAATAAGACCACAGAAGGTTACTTTCTTAGTGAACAGATATCTCCTCCCATCCTTTCAGATGAGGAAGTACAATGCTTACCATCAGGGAAAGATATAGAACTCAAGGTTTGTGTATCTCAAACATCCAAAATAAATACTCAATAGAGTCAGACCATGGAAGATCTCAAAAAGGATCTTGAAAATCAAATTAGAGAGGTGGATGAAAAACTGGGAAGAGAAATAAGAGAGATGCAAGAAAAGCATGAAAAGCAGGTCAACACCTTATTAAAGGAGACCAAGAAAAATGCTGAAGAAAATAACACCTTGAAAAATAGGCTAACTTAATTGGCAAAAGAGGTTCAAACAGCCAATGAGGACAAGAAGGCTTTAAAAAGCAGAATTAGCCGAATGGAAAAGGGGGTTCAAAAGCTCATTGAAGAAAATAGTTCTTTCAAAATTAGAATGGAAAAGATGGAGGTTTAAGACTTTATGACAAACCAAGAAATCACAAAACAAAACTAAAAGAATGAAAATATGGAAGATAATTTGAAATATATCATTGGAAAAACAAGTGACCTGGAAATTAGATCCAGGAGAGACAATTTAAAAATTATGGGACTATTTGAAAGCCATGATCAAAAAAGAGCCTAGACATCATCTTTCATGAAATTATCAAGGAAAACTGCCCTGATATTCTAGAACCAGAGGGCAAAATAAGTATTCAAGGAATCCACCAATCACTGCCTGAAAGAGATCCAAAAGGAGAAACTTCTAGGAACACTGTGGCCAAATTCCAGAGTTCGCTGCTCAAGGAGAAAATATCGCAAGCAGTTAGAAAGAAACAATCCAAGTATTGTGGAAATACAATCAGGATAACACAAGATCTTGCAGTTTCTACATTGAGGGATCGAAGGGCATGGAATATGATATTCCAGAAATTAAAGGAACTAGGCACTAAAACCAAGAATCACCTACCCAGAAAAACTGAGTATAATACTTCAGGGGAAAAATAGTCTTTCAGTGAAATAGGGCACTTCCAAGCATTCTTGATGAAAAGACCAGAGCTGAAAAAAAATTGACTTTCAAACACAAGAATGAAGAGAAGCATGAAAAGATAATCAGCAAAAAGCAGTCCTAAGGGAATTACTAAAGTTGAACTGTTTATATTCCTACATGGAAAGACAATATTTCTCACTCTTGAAACTCTTCAGTATCTGGGTAGTTGGTGGGATTGCACACACACACACACACACACAGCACAAAGTGAATTGAATAGGATCGGATCATATTCAAAAAAATGAAGTTAAGCAGTGAGAGAGAAATGTATTGAAAGGAGAGAGGGAGAAATTGAATGGGACAAATTATCTCTCATAGTAGAGGCAGGCAGGAGAATTTTTAGTGGAGAGAAAAAGAGGGGAGATGAGAGAAAAATATGAAGTTTACTTTCATCACATTCGATTAAAGGAAGGAATAAAATGCACATTCATTTTGGTATGAAAACCTATCTTACAATAGAGAAAAGTGGGGGAGAAGAGGAAAAGCAGGGTGGGGAGATGAAGGAAGGGAGGGCAATAGGAGGAGGAAGCAATTTGAAATCAACACTCTTGGGGAGGGACAGGATCAAAAGAGAGAATAGAAGCAATGGGGGCAGGATAGAATGGAGGGAAATAGAGTTAGTCTTACACAACACGACTATTATCAAAGTCACTTGCAAAACTACACAAATAGGGCCCATATTGAATTGCCTGCCTTCCCAAAGGGAATGGGTGGGGAGGGAGGAATGGGGAGAAGTTGGAACTCAAAGTTTTAGGAACAACTGTCAAGTACTGTTCTTGTTACTAGGAACTAAGAAATACAGGTAATGGGGAATAGAAAGTTATCTGGCCCTACAGGACAAAAGAGAAGATGGGAACAAGGGAAGGGAGGGATGATAGAAGAGAGGGCAGATTGGCGATGGAGGAAATTAGAATGCTTGGTGTATTGGGGTGGGTGGAGGAGACGAATGGGGAGAAAATTTGGAACCCAAAGTTTTGTGAAAATGAATGTAAAAGTTAAATAAATAATTTTTTAAAAATTATCATGGAAAATTTCCTCATATTCTAGAACTCAAGGGTAAAATAGAAATTGGAAGAATCTACCAATCAACTCTTGATAGAGATAAAAATTGCCCTGAATATTATAGCAAAATTTCAGCATTCTCAGACCAAAGAGAAAACATTGCAAGCAGTCAGAAAAAAAAAAATCCAACCTAATGGAACTACATTCAGGAAAACAAAAGATTTAGTACTGTCTACGTTAAAGGATTTTTTTTTTTTTTTTTTTTTTTTTTTTTTTTTTAATTTATTTATTTATTTAGCTTTTTACATTCATTTCCACAAATTTTTGGGTTCCAAATTTTCTCCCCTTTTCTCCCCTCCTCCCACCCCAATACCCCAAGCAATCTAATTTTCCCTATCTTCAATCTGTCCTCTCTTCTGTCATCCCTCCCTTCCCTTGTCTCTATCTTCTCTTTTCTCCTGTAGGGCCAGATGACTTTCTATTCCTCATTAACTGTATGTCTTCTTTCCTAGTTGCAACAACAATACTAAACAATTGTTCCTGAAACTTTGAGTTCCAAATTCTCCCCATCCCTCCCTCCCCATCCATTCCCTTTGGTACGGCAGGCAATTTATTATAGGCCATATCTGTGTAGCTTTGCAAGTGACCTTCCTGATAGTCGTGTTGTGTAAGATTAACTGAATTGCCATCCCTCTTAACCTGCCCCTCATTGTTTCTCTTCTGTCCTTTGATCCTGTCCCTCCCCAAGTGTTGACTTTCAATTTCTCCCTCCTCCCTTTGCCCTCCCTTCCATCATCCCCCCTCCCCGATATCTCCTTCTCCCCCGCTTTCTTATACTGTAAGATAGGTTTTCATACCAAAATGAGTGTGCATTTCACTCCTTCGTTTAGTCAAATGTGATGAGGGTAAACTTTTGTTTGTTTGTTTGTTTGTTTTTTTCCCTCAGCTCTCCTCTTTTTCCCTCCACTAAAAACATCTCCTACTTGCCTCTTAAATGACATATAGTTACCCCCTTCCATTTCCCCCTCTTTCCTCTCACTACATTTCTCTCTCACCATTTACCTTAATTTCTTTTAAGGTATGGTCCCATCCTATTCAGTTCAATCTGTGCTCTCTGTCTCTGCATGTGAATGCATGTGTGTATGTGTGTGCATGCGTGTACATGTGTATGTGTGATCCCACCAACCACCCAGATACTGAAAAGTTTTAAGAGTTAGAAATATTGTCCTTCCCTGTATGAATGCAAACAGTTCATTTCTGGTAAGTCCCTTAATACTTCTCCTTGCTGTTGACTTTTGCATGCTTCCTCTCATTCTTGTGTTTGAAAGTCAAATTTTCTTTTCAGCTCTGGTCTTTTCATTAAGAATGATTGAAAGTCCTCTGTTTCATTGAAAGACCATATTTTCCCTTGCAGTATTATACTCAGTTTAGCTGGGTAGGTGATTCTTGGTTTGAGTCCTAGTTCCTTTGCCTTCTGGAATATCCTATTCCACGCCCTTCGATCCCTTAATGTAGATGCTGCTAGATCTTGGGTTATCCTGATTATATTTCCACAGTACTGGAATTGTTTGTTTCTGGCTGCTTGCAAGATTTTTTCCTTGAGCTGGGAGTTCTGGAATTTGGCCACAATGTTCCTAGGAGTTTCTCTTTTTGGATCTCTTTCAGGTGGTGATCGATGGATTCTTTCAATACTTATTTTGCCCTCTGGTCCTAGAATGTCAGGGCAGTTTTCCTTGATAATTTCATGCAAGACGATGTCTAGGCTCTTTTTTTGATCATGGCTTTCAGGTAGTCCCATAATTTTTAAGTTGTCTCTCCTTGATCTATTTTCCAGGTCAGTTGTTTTTCCCATGAGATATTTCACATTCTCTTCCATTTTATCGTTCTTTTGGTTTTGTTTGGTGATTTCTTGGTTTCTCATAAAGTCATTAGACTCCATCTGTTCCATTCTAATTTTGAGAGAACTATTAAATTCAGTGAGCTTTTGAGCCTCTTTTTCCATTTGGCTCATTCTGCTTTTGAATGCATTCTTCTCCTCATTGGCTTTTTGAACCTCTTTTGCCAATTGAGTGAGCCTATTTTTCAAGGTGTTAATTTCCTCAGCATTTTTTTGGGACTCCTTTACCAAGATATTGACCTTTTTTTCATACTCTTCTTGCATCTTTGTCATTTCCCTTCCCAGTCTTTCCTCCACCTGTCTAACTTGCTTTTCAAAATCCTTTTTAAGCTCTTCCAAGGCCTGAGCCCACCCAACACCCCCCTGGGGTGTCTGGGGTACTGAGGCCCCGCCCTCCACATCTTTCCCTGATGGGAAAAATACGTCCTCATCCTCCCCTTCAGATCCGAAGGTCGGGATCATTTGCATTTGTTGGAAAAAACTCTCTAAAGTCTTATTTTTCTTTCCCTTTCTAGGCATTTTCCCAGCCAGTTACTTGACTTCTGAGATTCCTTTCCACCTCCGCCTGGATCCGCCCAGCTAGTCCTTGGCCTCTGAGATTCAAATGCGCTTTCCCGCGGCAAGCTTTAGTTCTGGCGCAGGGTGGGGGCAGGGCCGCTTCCTAGCTTGGGCCCTCAGGGGCTTTCTGAAGCGACTTTCAGGAACAGAGCGGGTGGGGGTGGGGTGGGGGGCCCCGCCTGCTGTGCTCAGCTCCCTTGGGGGTTTTATTCAGAGGCGTTCAGCAGTAGAGCGGTGTGGGGGCAGGGCCCTCTCCCCTGCTCGGCTCCCTCAGGTTGGAAAGACCTTCAGTATTGAAGATCCTACCTGCTGCTGGGGGATTCCTGAGTCCCGGGCCGCTGCCGCCTCAGCCGCCCGCCCACGCCTCTGCCTCCGCCGCTTCCTGCCCCCGTCTCTTCCTCCGCCGCTTCCTGCCCCCGTCTCTGCCTCCGCCGCTTCCTGCCCCGTCTCTGCCGCCGCCGCTTCCTCCCGAGGGGGCCCGCTCCCCTCCCCTAGCGCAGGGTTCTTTTTAACTGACCTTTAGCTTCTGTGGGCAGAGGGACTTTCCCGGCTACCGGAGATTCTCCCGGAGCTTTCCTCTCAGAAGTCTGCTCAGGTCAGCTTCTCTGGGTCGCGGCCAGGGGTGGGGGTGGGGTCCGCTTTCTGGAGTGCGATGGACCCCGGGGACGGCTCTCCAGGGTTCAGTGGAACGGAAATCTCTTCCCCTATGTTTGTGCACCCCCTGCAGAGATTCAGAATTTATGGGGCTCTCCTTTTACCTCAATTCCATGGGTTGTGGGTTCGGAGCTCGTGAATGTGCGTCCTTCTACTCCGCCATCTTGGCTCCGCCCCCCTACGTTAAAGGATTATAGGGATGCGCATATGATATTCCAAAGGGCAAGGAAACTAGCATTACAGTCAAGAATGCCTACCCAAAAAAACTAAGTATTATCCTTCAAAGGGGAAACTGGATTTTCAGTAAGATAGAAAACTTAAAGCACTATTTATTAAAAGAGCAGGGCTGAATGGAAAATTTGACTTTCAAATATAAGGCTCAAGGGAAGATAAAAAGGAAAACAGGAAAGGAAAATCAAAGGGGACTTAATAAGGTTAGACTATTTACATTCCTATGTGTGAAGATGTTATTTGTAACTCATAAGACTTTTTTTCTTTATTAGGATAGTTAGAAAGAGGATATATAAACAGAGGGCACAGATATTAGTTGAATATGAAGGGATGATATGTAAAAAAAAAATGAAGTAGTGAGAGAGGAATACACTGGAAGGAATTGAAAGGGATGGTAGAATAGGCTAAGTTATCTCACATAAAAGAGGCAAGAAAAAGTCATTACAATGAAGAGGGGGAAGGTGAGGGGGAGTGAATGAAACTTCCATAAGAATTGTTTTAAAGAAGAAATAACACGCACATACATACTCAGATATAGAATTCTATGTTTCTCCACAGGAAAGTAGGAAGAGAAGGAATAAACAGAAAGGAGGGGGTAATAGAAGGGAGGATGGATTGGGGAAGGGGTAGTCAGAAGAAAAATACTTTTAGGGAGGGACAGGGTAAAAGGAGAGAATAGAAAAAAACAGGGGATAATAGGAGAGAGGGAAATATCAGTAATTTTTACTGTCAAAATATTTGGGAGCAAATTTCTCTGATAAAGGCCTCATTTCTCAAACATGTAAAAATCTGAGTCAAGTTTAAAAAAAGCCATTCTTAAATCAATAAATGATCAAAAAATATGCTCAATTTTCAGATGAGGTAACAAAAACTCTCTATAGTCAACTCCAAAAAATGCTCTAAAATCAGTATGGATTGGAGAAATGCAAATTAAAAGACTTTGGGGTACTATCTCACACCTTAGATTGGCTAACAGGACAGAAAAAGAAAATGACAAATCTTGCAGAGAATGTGGGAAACATGAAATATTAATGCATTGTGATAGAGTTGTGAACCGATTCCACCACTCTGTGGAACTATTTGGAACTTCATCCAAAGGCCTATAAAACCATGCATATCTTTAAAGCTAGTAATACCATTAAGTAGGTATATATCCCAAAAGAGACACAAAACAAAAAGGGAAAAGACCAATACAGACAAAAAATATTTAACAGGTCTTTTCTGGTAGCAAACAATTGGAAATTGAGAGAATGTCCATCAGTTGGGGAGAGGCTGAAAAAATTATGTGATTGTGATGTCATATTATTGTTTTTAAAAAGTGTTGAGCAGGATGCTCTCAGAAAAACTTGGAAAGTTTTACCTGAGCTGATGCAATGGGAAATGAACTGTGTACAAAGTAATATTAATATTGTAAGATGATGAGCTGTTAATAACAGCTGTTCTCAGCAATGCAATAATCGGAAAGAACTCTGAAGGACTTGTGATGAAAAATGCTATCCATCCTCAGAGAAAATACTGATAGTGTCTGAACAGATATTGAAGCATACTTTCTTTTACTGTATTTTTCTTGACATTTTTGGGTGTGTATTTGGATATTTTTGTCCATATTTTCTTTCACAATATGACTAACATCAAATATTTTGCATGACTACATGTGAATAATCTATATTGAATTGCTTGCACTCTCAATTTGGGGTGAGGGGGAGGGAGGGAGATAATTTGGAACACATAGTTTTAAAAAATAATGCTAAAGATTAGTTTTACATGTAACTGGGGAAACATGTAATGCTAAATAATTTAAAACAAACAAATAAAGAAATTTATGAGAATGGAGCCACCTGATGCTGAGAATCAGTAGAGATCAAGGATGTCTGCCAAAGCAGGAAGTATTATAAAATTGAAATACATTCACAACCAAGGAACTTGAAGGAAGATAGACCCAATTTTAGTTTTTTAGGTTCATAGGCAAACTTTATTTTAAGCATTCAAAAAGATATGCTTTTACAGATGGTTTTCTCAGATTTTGGGCTTTCTCAGATTTTGAAGATGGTCTGACACCCTCAGCATCAACAGACTCTGTGGCTCTTGAGCTCTCCTACATAGATCCTGTCTCCTGCCAGAGCTGCCACTCTTCAGATCCTGTGCAGCCCCTTGGCAACTGCCACTTCCAACCTGACTACCACATCACCCTCAAATGCAAACAAAGACATTTTTAAAGAAAAAAAAAAGGAAAGCAAAAGTACAAGAATAGGAAAAAAATAATAAAATGTGATTACTGTATTAAAATAAAATTTTAAAATCTACGCAATTTCTCACAGGCATGGACCTCCAACCAAGGAGTATAGAAAGATAACGTCTCATTTTCTATTTTGGGGACATGATTGTTTCTTGAAATTCTACAAATTCAAACCTATCTTGTGGCAGTTTTTAAATTACATTTCCATTGTTGTATTCACTGGGTTTAGTTTGTCCTTGGTTGCGCTTGTTTTACTCTGTTTCAATTAATGTAAGCTTTTTCATGATTCTCTGAATTCTCTCTGTGTGTGTACACATATATGTATGTATGTAAATATACATAAAGGTGTACATGCACACATATACATAAGTGTGTACATATATACATATGCATGTATATACATGTAGTTATATACATCATATGCAATCCATAATATGTGTGTATATATATTTACATGTTTAGTTGAAGGCTTTCAATTATACATAATAAAATTTATATATTTTCTTATAGAAATGTCCCTGTCATTTATTTTTATAGAACACGATTGTTTTATTTGAGGCTATAAAAGGTATTTGATCTAATCCTCTATTATTTTTTAATGACATGGTCTTTAAAATTCAGGTCATATCCATTTTGAATTTGGTGTTTTCAGATTTCTCTTCAATGTTCATCAGATAGGGAATTTTCTCCTACCCAGATATTCAATTAATCTACTTTCTAAAAAGTTATATAGAATTTTACTGTGCTATATTTTTCTTGTTTCTATGGTTTAGTCTTTGACTTATATGTTGTTTAGCATTTTGTTTTCATGTTTCCTTTAGACCCCATTTGATAAGTGCTTCCTGAACTAATTACTATTTTCAGTGTGCTATGTATTATAATGAATACATAATATTTTTGTCTCTTTTTTGTATATTTGCACTTTCTATGTACCCAAACATATATTTATGTAAAAAAAATTAAAGGATATGGTATTGAGAAACAAGTATATTCTTTCCGATATGCACTTAAAGAAGTCATGATTATCTTATTTCTAGTTCATCCAGCAATTTGTTTAATTCTCTATTTTCCTTGTTATCAATCGTTTTGTCAGATTTGCCCACAACTAAGAGATTGCAAAATCTTCTGCAACTATTAACTTTCCCATATTTTTTTATAATTCTTTTTGTTACTTAATCTTTAGAGATGGGTTAATATTTTTTTTACTTGCACTATTTATATTTCTCTCTTTTAAAGACTTTGTAAAAAAAATTGCATTCCCATGCTGCTATGTTTGCTGCTTACTTAATTTTTGTTTGTTTTAATATTTATTATGTTTCAATATTTTAAGAGTAGAGTGCTCTTGGGAAGTATTTTTAGATTAATGAGAACTTTAGAGCAAGCTCTTTTGGCTACTCTATTGTCTACCATCAATCAGGAAGCATTAAATGTCTTCTTGGTGCTTAGTTGTTTTCAGTCATGAAAACACTGTGACTCTATTTGGGATTTTCTTAAAATAGACACTGGGGTGGAATGCTATATCTTTCTCCTCTCATTTTACAGATGAGCAAAGTGAGACAAATATGGTTAAGTGAATTGTCCGGGGTCAAACAGTTAGTATCTGAGGCCAGATGTGATTTCAGGAAGATAAGTTTTCTAACTCTACACCTGGCACTCTATTGACTGTGCCAATTTTATGCTCCCACCACAAATCCTACATTTAGATAAAGTAGCTATCAAGTACCACTATGTGGTCATTTTTTAACAAATAAAAGAACTGAATTTATATAAGGATTTTGATTAATAAAGAAAAAAGTCTGAAGCTTATATTCTGATTTGTCAACTCAAGCTTTGTGTACAATCTAATGAAAACTAATGATGTCTTTAAACTGGAATGCAAGCAATACCTAATGCTGTTTTGATTATTTGAAATCAAATTTCTAACATCAACCAATGCAGATCACGTCACATGAAATTCCATGAAAATATTTTGAATTATAAAATAGTTTTTTTAAGGACTATTATTTCGGTAATTTTTTTCAGGGCAAATAATGAGATTGATAGAGATTAAATTGTAGTCATAGAATCATATATTTAGAGGTAAAAATACTTTTGATGTCATCTAATCTGATGTAGTCTTTTACAGATACAGAAATTGAGGCCCCAGTAGGTCATTACCCAGAACAGAATGTTAGCAATTAGCAGAAAAGGAATTCTGAATGAAACCCTCTACCTTCAGTGTTCTTTCCACCACACCGCATTTGCTTGAAATGATTATATTGTCTTCTCTAGTACTGTATGGTTATTTAAGCTAACAATGCAGATAACCTCATTTGATAATCAGAACAATTTTTCAGGTACATATAAAAGTATGCTATTGCATGTCTTTCAGACATGGGCAACCTTAGACTCAGAGAGGTAAAGGCTAGTAAGATGACAGATCGAGTAAAGAGAAGGATCACGTCTCAAATTCAAGTTCATTAACTAGAAATGTAATGTTCTCTATGCTGTTGGTCATATTTTGTTATCTGGGATCCCTTTTTCTTTAACAAACTGAGAACTTGCACAGAAGTATAAAAATTCAATCCTTTGTTATTTTATGTATTAATAGTATATGTTTTAAATCATAAACATTTTGTTTTACATTACAACTAGATCATGCTATTGGTATTTTAGTTTTACTTGGTGACTTTTGTGACTCTGACATTTATATATGTCTTTAAAGTTTAAAAATCATTTTAGTTGCACCTTACTAGAAAACTGTCTGACAAACACTATAGGTGTTACATTCATTTTCAAGAGGAAGATATTGTGGCTCAGAAACTTAAGTTACCTGTGTGTCAGAAGTCAAGACAGAAATGTTGATTTCTTGAATTCAAATCAAAGATTCTCTCCATTTTACTCCATTGCCTCCTATATTAAGTGCATTAATTTAAAATATAAATTATATGATAAAAAATAAACCAAGAAATCCTTGAGGTTCTGTAATCATTTCTACCCTTAAGTTTTCAATACTGTATGAATTGGTCCACAATATTAGAGAACTAATATTCATATGTTCTCATTTAGAAAGTTCCCCTACATAACTGCCCATTTAGCCTTTATGAATAGTAACAATTGAGTATTTTTAAATTTTTCCCCTTTTCTCTTCCCTTTATGTCTTTGGGAGATAAACCTAATATTGGTAAGTTAAATGGTGTACACCACTTATAAATAATTTCATATCATTTCAAAATGGCCAGCTCAATTTACAGTCCAATCAACAGTGCATCAGTAGGCTTATTTTCCCTCTGTACAATCATTTTCTTTTCTACTTTTTCATGTTTGGAATCTGATACATATGAGGTAGAACCACCGAGTTACTCTAATTTCTATTTCTCTGGTTATTAATGAATTAGAAAATGCTTTTCATGTAGTTATTGAATATTTAGATTGTTGCCTTGAAAATTACCTGTTCATATCATATGACCTTTTTTCAATTAGGGTAGGATAATTCTTATAAATTCGAATTAGATCTTTATGTATATTGAATACAAGAATTTTATTAAAGAAAACTGCTTCAAGGAGTATTATTGATGAGTTAACTTATTCCTTTATTTTAATTGCATTGGTTTTCCTTGTAGGAAATAAAAAACACTTTAAAATTTTATGCAACTAGAATTATGCAATTTATCTTCTATTATTTCCTATTTGGTTTTGTTATTAATATAGAGAAATGCTGCCAATTTTCTTTTAAGAGATCCTGCAAAAGTTATTAATTATTGCTCTATTCATATCTATTGATTCACTAGGATTTTCAAAGTAAAATATCATGTCAACAGCAAATTGATATAGTATCAATTCATACTCCTAGACCTAATGGAAATCGCCCCTGAGTTCGAAATAATGATATGAATTATGTATATTTACATAGAACTTTGTATATATTATCTCATTTAATCCTAAAAAGACTCTACAAAATTATTATTAAAAGAAATATGGATGTTTTATAGATGTGGAAACTCAGGATCAACTTGGATAAAAAAGATGTATATAGGGAAACATAGAAGTAATCTATCACTGGAATCAATGTCTGTCCCCACAGCTGCAACTTTACAATGCCTCACATTTATATCATGCTTTAAAGTTTACAAAGAATTTAAATACATCATTTCATTTAATCATCACAAAAATTAGAGAAAGGCTATTATTATTATTGTTATTATTATTATTATTAGTTTTTATTTTGGCATATAACTTGCTGTACTTAATTTGTGGCAGATTGTACAACATTAGCCTCATTAGCTGGTGAGCTCATTGAAAGCATTGATGATGTTTTGCCTATTTTTTTTTTTTTGTATCCCTAGAATGTAGCATAGTGCTTAGCACAAAGAAGTATCTTAATGTTGTTAGTCTTCCATTTTGAAGACCAATATCACTGGGTGATATCTTGAATTATAAGTAAATTTGATTTAAGTGAAGCAGAGCTGTAGTCTTCAGCTTCTCTCTCTTCCACAGTCATTGAAGTCCAGGGACAAGACAAAAGTCATGAAAACTGATGACAGCCTGGAATGCAGTGTATGACCTTGGCATCTTTGATATCTGACCAAGATCTAAGCACTCCACAACACTTGTTTTAGCCTCTTTCATGGTCTTCAGTACAAATTGTTCTCATCCACTCACTTCACCAGAGAAAATCTTCACGTGCTTCAGGTAGGCATCCTGCTAATTCACTGAAAGTATTTGGAAGCTGATTGGTTACTTTCAATCTGGCTAACTCATGAGCCAAGACAGTTTTATTGGAGTATGGCCTTGGTTCATGATACAGCTTCTTGGAGACATAGGTGAGAGTTGAGTGAAAGTACGCACCAAAGGTGAATGAGCACTGCTGAAAAGAGCTCAGTAAGCCCTTGTATCAGAGATGCTAATCTTTTCTAAACATCCCTTATACTTCAGTTCCTTAACAAACACATATTGGATGATTGACAATTAATTTCATTGCAGTCATTGGTAATCAAACCTCATCTGCAATGCTCTATTCTGCTCAGGGCCCTATAGTTTACCATCACATGGATTAATTAAATGCAGGGGTTGGGAAGCTGGAGGTCACATGTAGCTGTCTAGGTCCTCCAGAGTGGAACTTTGAATTCAAACTTCACAGATTCTTTTACTCAGGGTATTTATTTGTTCTGTGGAATTTGGATTCAGTCATAATGTCACACTTGAGCACCTAGAGGGCTACATGTGGCCTCAGGAGTGGAGGTTCCCCTGCAGTATCCACAAGAAATTAACCTGGATGGTGAAAAGCTGAGAATGTATGACATATGAAGACTGGATGAAGAAAATGTATGTCTTTAGCAGAGAGTGGAGAACACTTATAGGGAACATGATAGCTATTTTTAAATATCTCAAGGGCTATTGTGTGCAAGAGGGAACAGGTTTAGTCTTGTCTCATAAGGTAGTAAAAGTTGCAAAAGTAACTTGCTTTGGTTTGCTGTAAAGAAAGTCTTCCTTACAAATAGATCTTGCCCAAAGGGGAATGGGTTGCATTTAGAAAAGGTGAGTTTCCCTTCCTTGGAGATGATCAAATAGTGACTAGAATACCTGTTCTCAGGTAATTAATAGTGGCTATTTCTTTTGTATATTTGTTGAACTAGTTAGCAGCCCGGGTCCCATCTAACTCTAAAATTATATGGTTTTGTGATAATCTGTCACCCTTGAAGGGCTTCCATCATAGCTGTGAAAGATTGCAGAGCCACCAGCAGATAAGCAAGTGCTTGCAGATAAAGAAAGTGAAAGATCTAAGAGTACTAGATATACAGAGTATTGTTAGGAAATTTCTATTGCTTGTTATCCCAATTGCTCTGTGACAGATTTTTCTCCCATCTTAAATTCTCAATTTGAGGCAGTGAGATGGTTCATTCGATAGAACTCAGGGCATGGAATCAGGAAAACTTTTCATTGCGAGTTCCAACATGGCCTCAGATATTAGTTGGGCGATTTTGGGCAAATTATTAACCCCTTTTGCTTCTTGTATTCACCTGTGAAAGGAGCTGGAGAAGAAAATGGCAAACTATTCCATGATTGTTGCCAAGAAAATTCTAAATTGCATCACGAAGAGTCTAACAGCTGAAAATGACTGAACAACAAAACTTCTTAACATTAGATGATAAAATCACAGTTAGAAATGACATGGAAGGCCATAGAGCATATTCTCTACATTGTCAGACTGAAAAATGGAAACAAAGGGAGTTTTAGTGACTTAACCATGGACACATGGTTAGTGAATGTTCTAGGTGGAAACAGAATTTATAAGTTTTTATATGCTAAGTCCAGTGCTCTACACAAAACTCCAAATAAGATTAACTTTCAACTATCTCAATCTCATTTACCTACTGTAACAACAAGGAAAGTAGGATTTTTGTAGTTTTTCTGGATTGAGCTTTAGACAATCAAGTGCCTTTGATTGAGCCCTGACTTTGTTTGAATCATGAGCCTTTGATTGAATCAAGAATCTTGGACTGATCAAAAATCTTTGGTTGGAAACAGTATGGGTGTGTGTGTGTGTGTGAGTGAGTGTGTGTGTGTGTGTGTGTGTGTATGTTTGTATACATACCTTGTTTTGTTTGGAAAGAAAACAAAAAGTAAAGAGAGAAGCAAACATCAGCAGGCTAGGGGAACTTACCTGTGGGGAGGTCTAACAGAAACAATGTTTGTGATGTGGCATTCCCTCTGTTGATCTGTGCTTATTTGTCAGACAGAAGTCCTGTCTCTTGATCTGTGTTAATTTCTCAGGAAGAAGCCCTGTCTGTTGGTGTTTATGAGTGAAATGAGTTAAAGAGCAGAGATCCACCCACGGAAAGAAGGCTTAGCTTAAGCCCCTTTTAAAAGCTATTAAAGTGAATTGAGATGATGGTGCTGGTAATATGTGTAAATATTGTTGTAGCCCTGTTAAGTTTTTTTTTTTTTTTTTCCTAGAAACAAAATCTGTGGACAGGAGCCCCTGGAGCCTGCTGTCAGGCAGAAGCAACAAGAGTTTGAAGTGGAAGAGTCCCCATGAGCTGAGACAAGGAACAGGAGCAGAGACCTGCCTGTGTGTGAATCCAGGCAAGAGCCAGGAGCCGTGGGGTTGGTTATGACCTGGAAAAAAATACAAATAGATTATTCAGAATCACCTCCAGATGAGAGAGGCTTTACTTGAATATTGTGTATTAATTAAGGAGGTTGTGTTTACAATGACCTAGGGGTGGATGAAATGGTATTTTCTGGTACACCTTAAGGATGTGTCATGTTAAGGAAGACACTACCCTGGTAGCCCCTGACATTGGGAAAGAGATGATAGATACTATGTGTCATATGGCATATTGAGTGTTATGAGATTCATATATGTATTAGAAGATATGTTTTGCTGAAGGATGTTGTAATGAATGTTATACTTTAACTTATTAAACAATGTTTAGTCTATTGCTAAGTAAATAGAAAGTTCATTATGCAATGTGATTAGACCTTTAAAATTATTCATAGCAGCAGTTTTCATGTGTGCAGCCATGATTGACAATGCACCTATCAGATCCTCCATCTAGACAGATTTGTCCACTAAAATGACTCTGCCTTTATTTCATCAGGCGAATCTTTATGAGGAAAACTGACTTGGTGCTGTCACATATACCCATCAATAGCCAGCATAAGGTATATGCATGAAACTTTAAATGCTAGCACATTGGTTTGTGGTACAAGGATAACATATTCCTCACTGAAATAATGTAATCCAACAGGAGCTTATTTGTGGAGATTGATTGTGAAGTCAAAATGTCTACAAGCAAGATTCAAGATGACCCTGGTTCACATAAACAAAATTTTCCAAAATCAAGACATCCTCTCTTCAATAAATAACAAAGCAGGACTCATTTGCTTCAGTATGACAATTCTGGAAAATATTGTAAATTAATGTTGACAGTAGCAATTGAACACAGACATGTTGTTGTTAGAATATGAAATTGTTTGAAATTGCAATTTTGAAGGAATTGTGACTATTCACTCATATACTTTATCCACTAAAGTGCAAGTGCCTGTACAGTTATATAAACTAAAAAAAATCTTGCAAGTTGACCCTGGAGATACTAAGTGAATATTAATAATATGTACCACTGAGACTATAATAAATAATGAATAATTTGGATCCTCTATTTCACCCAAAGCATGACCTCATTTGTGTGATTCTCATATTTTTCAGATCATGAAAGTTCAAAAGGATATTTAGAAACCTCCTAATCCAACCCTCACTGGCAAAGAGTGAGAAAACTGAGATAAGAAAAGGGGTTGGCCTATAGTAATTTTGCTAATTATTAGCAGGAGAAAGATTACTATCTGGGTCTGATAATCCCCAATATACTGTTGTTGTTTTTATTTTGGCATTCAATCCTACCTAGGGCTGCTCTTTTCCTGAAGGAATAAGTACCATGCATCTAAAAGACTGCTATCATGCTGTCTGCATGGACAAATAAGAAAAAAGGGAGGGAAGGAAATATTTGTAACCATACCTGGGAAGAAATACAAAAAGATTATTCAGTTTCCAGTAATTTCTCAGGGACAGTTGGTAACAATTTTTATTTAATTTAATAGGAATAACTTTTTATAACATCCTGAATGGTATAATACTAATTTAAGAAAATATAAACACAATATAGATTGCATTGAACAGATTTATAGTCATGAACTTCTTTGAGGAAATCATGTAGTCTCCAAATTAAAATAATAACATGATGTAAAACACTCTATATTTGTCAAATATTATTTATATTATATCATATAATACATGTGACATATAACATATATGTGTGTATATGTATATATTAATATACATATATATGTATGTATACATATATGTATATATGTATGTATATATATATTCCTACCTACATCAAAACAGAAAATCTCTGAAGTATTGAAATTAATGCCACAAACATTTATTAAATTCTTACAATATTTAATGCACTGTTTTAGGTGTTGGGAATAAAAAAAAAAAGGAAAAACCTAATAAACAAATAAAACCACAGGTTCTTGTACTCAATGAACTCTTAGCTGAATACAGTGTTACCTTAAAGAGACATAAGTACAGCATGAAGTATAACATGAAAAAATAAAGAAAAAGTAAAATTGAAGGAAATGTTATAAAAAGTTTATGAACAGAGATATAGTTAGTCGCAGAGAAAGGGAGGAAGGAAGGGAGATTGGGAAGAGATTAAAAAAATTCTTGTAGGTAGAGAAAATAAATAGATAAGGAGTATGCTTTACCTAGTGCCTTATAGTTTACACAGCATAATGACCCAGCAAGTAAAATAGCACTATGTTATTTTATTGGAAAGAAAGCTTTATGATATAATAGAGAAGAGCCATGGATTCAGTAAGGCCTGACTCCAAGTCACACTTCAGACACATACTGGCTAAGTCAATTGATCATTAAGTAGGTGACTCTGAGACTATGTATTGCTGAACACTGCGTTAAATATATCCTAGGTAACTAGTAGATGTTATTGTCTAAGTAAAGTTTCATGGCTGATGTTTAATAATTTCTATTCCCTTCTATCTACTGGAATGCTGTGGTCTGCCTATAGGGGATAGCTGTAAACCCTGACTTTCATCTAGTCATGTCTATTACTTTTTCTTCCCTTCTTGAAGGGAGTGGGGAGGAATGGAATCTTGACCAAGACTTCTAATGCTTGTTTTCCTTGCCGCACTCTGTCTCTATTCATGATTGGTTATTTAATACATTAAACACTATTATAAAAATTTGCCTATTAGTTTCAACCAAAAACAAAACCTCAGTGTTCCACTTTAGTTTTCCTGTTTTAAAAAGTATAAAATTATTAATTAGTCATACCAAAACCATTGATTCATGAAGTTATAGAAATTCTAAAGCCACTGGTGAGATACTGGAATTCGTACAGTATTTGATTCTATGTAAAATTTAGCTAACCATTATTATCTAGTAACAACGCATTGACCCCTTCAACCAGCACCTCTGGGGACAATCCATAAACAAACATGTACTATACTGCTTTATAATTATCCATAGATAATATGTGATAAGGAAACAAAATGAGCATTTAGAAACACCTTAAGGAATAGTGAGAAAATACTCATGTAAAAGGTATATTTGATAAGGAATAGTCATAGCCAGGGGTAAGTTGACATAACAGGTAAGAGAATTTAAAGATCTTTCCTGCTCCTTAATAGACCCATGTGACCCACTTTGAGCTTTGCCTCAGCCCACAGCCTGAGTCACATGGAGTTGATGGTGAGTGGAGGTTGACAAATGGGTGGAGCAGGAAAAGCAGAAGTGAGAGAAAGTAAGGCAGAGCTGGGAGACAATGAGGCAAAGTTGAGGCAGAGCAGCTAGTTTGAGTGAGAGAGGGCATGATTTTGCCTAATGTAGGTTGTTTATGGGAAAGCCTAATGGAGGTAAGGCTTTGGAATGGTTGTGCTCATTTTATTGGTAAAGTGTACAAACATCACTGTTATCATGATGGAATTGACTTTTTGATATCTGAATAAATACCTTGGCTTTATCTTTGAGGAAGAGAGTTTATATTTTGTGAATTTACTCTGGAAATACACCTCCATATATATGGTGCTTGCTTTTGGTATCGCTTTGGTGTTACAACTGAGGAATAAAAAAAAGAAAACTTTTAGAAATTCTCCAGTCTCATGAAGAGAAACAGATTTTGTCTCACAAAGGCATATATCATCATGCTCATAGGATTACCTACTGGGGCTAAGCCTATGATACCAGAGGCTGATTTTTATCATTCTATAGTGAACAATGCCCTCTTTTCTCTCTCTGTCATCTGATACTGAAAGGGATACTACCATCAATGCCACAGCTGCTGCCACTGCTCTTGTAGAAATACAAATCATTTGAACACACAACGTTGCTTCCAAGCCTAGACAGATTCATCTAGAGAAATACATTTGCATAAGATCATATAAAAATATGAAAGGGTAAAAAAAGTCAGGGACCAGGACATAAGTCTTACTAGTTAGATCTGATATGCAAGTAGGCAATATTAACAGGGATATCATAAAAGTAGATAAAAAAACAAACAAACAAAAAGCCCGACATCCTTCATCTTCTCTCTTTGCAATCATTTTATGCCATCTGGAGAGTTGTAGCCCAAAATTAGACACAAAAGGAGAAGCATGGTTTCCCATGTTATTTTAAAATGACAAATACTTTCAGTACTGGAGTACCACTTAGTTAGAAGCAGCTGGCATGACAAGTTTGTTATCCTCCAAAGACTCAAGCAATGGATCACTATGTCCTTGAGATCCTTGGAATTCTCCAGGTAACTCAGATTATGTGATCAATAGAATGGCTCCTCTAGGCCCATTTAGTTCCAGTTATATTTATATGAAAGAAATATTAGATTCATAGGAGATACATATACAGCTTGTTACTGAGAAGATGAATGCTATACCCATGGTCAGTTAGTAAATGCAAAATTTGGGTCTTGAAATCAGATTTTCTTTCCCATGCAATAAAGTGTCATTTCACCAGGGGGTGATTTTAAATTATTGTCTTAAATTTATGATCTTTTGATCATTGTGAAAAGTACTATGTTATAGCAGAAAGAGTACAGATTCTAGTCTTGTGTTTTTATATTGCCTCTGACACTTATTTGGTTCATGGCAATGGACAAATAAATCACTCAACTTCTCTTACTTAAGTTATGTCATATGCAAAATAGAGGAAATAACATGCTGATTTATAATGTATTGGCATCAAAGTATTTCGTAAAACTTAAAGGATAATATTAATATGATAAAATTGTTATCATTATTATTTACTTTGTCATTTATCTATTTACTTTACATTAGTAGTAGTAGTCATAGTAGTAGTAGTAGTAGTAGTAGCAGTAGTAGTTGTAGTAGTAGTATTCAAAGAGAAGTAAACCTTTGATTTCACTCAATTCAATTTTTTTAAAAGACTGTGAAAAAACTTCAAGTAAACTTGGGTAATGTTTTTTCTTTAGAAGTTTGGGCGGTCAAACAGCATTTATTAAACCTACAATATGTCAGGCACTGTGCTAAGTACTAGGAATGCAAAGAAAGGCAAAAAAAAAAAATTCTTATTCTCAAGGAGTCTTGAAAACACTTTTGTAGCAAAAGTGGAAAGGAAGGTATGTGTAACTGAATCAACAGTCTATCCTCAATGAATATCCTTTCCTGGCTATTGTCAAATAAGTCTCTCTCTCTCCCTCCCCTCCCTCCCCCCCCCTCTTAAAATTAAGTGTTAGATCATCAAGGAGTGTCTAATTTCCATTTTAATATCAAACTTGAAACACCAGAGTAGTCTGCCAGATCTAGCTCACAGCAATTTCTTTTTGATATGGACAAATTTGATCTGTCACTCAGTATTTTGAAGAAGAGATAGCATGTCTTTATATGGAGTTCAAAATCTGAAGCCAGAAAGACAGGTTCAGATTCAACTTTTGATACTTAGCAGTTGTATCAGTGGACAAGTCATATAACATCTCTGAATCTCAGGTAAATTTGTAACACTATCTAATAAGTCACATGCATGTTTGTACATATACCTTGAATGTTACACTGATGAAACACATGAAGAAACATTGGTGAAACATAGATCCATTAGGTACTAAATTAAAGTAGTCAAAGAGCCCGATTATTAATTTAGTAATTATTAACTCAGTTTAATTCTCTACTAAATTATTTGAATAGGAATCCTTTGTCAACTGGATGGATTGCCTCCAGTTATGAGGAGACAATTATGGATAACAAACATATTTCCCGAAATATATATCTCTGAATAGCCATAAAGCATGTCAGCTGTATATATGAATACCACATGATCAAGCTTAACAATGAGAATAGGTTATCATTCATTCATAAAAAGAAAAGCTGTTAAATGGGAACCATTTTAATGATTTTTTTTTTCACAATCTTACTGGTTTATGTTCAAATTTTCTTAGAATAAATGTTAGTTTTCATTTAAATACTATTATAGCTCCCTACTAAGAATTCCTATACCACCTTTAGTTCTCTTTTGGTTATAGACAATGGATTTCTAAAGAAAACAGTCAGGAATAAAGACAAGGAGTAGACACATTCATTCTGTATCTCTTCAATGACTATAACTGAGCCTTTTCTGTTTTTTGTTGAACTCTGAATATACTAATGAACAGTGAAGGCAGATGTAAATGCTAACAATTCTCTGACAAGAAATCCTGTCTTTTGGATACCTTCAGGCATATATTCTGTGGAATTTGTATTGATTATATTTTAATTCCCTTGTCTCTAATTTTCCATGTCCTTGGACAGCATTTACTTTTAGCATAATGAATTTTAGTATCTAAATATTATACTATCATTTCAGCTTACGACAACTCTCTTCAGTTTATAATTAACAATCCCCAGATAATTGCAAAAATAAAAAAAATAATTAAAAGGTCATCAGGCAATTTGACATTATATGAATTATATAGATGTGTGTGTGTGTGTGTGTGTGTATCTGAATGGAAGTAGGGAAGAGGTGAAGTATTTGGGCACATTATAGAGTTCATGTATTCTCACGTGCAAGAACCACCTGACTCAGGGTTTTATTGTGCCTCTATGATAATTGCTCAAGAATATAGCCCCATGATCCATTCCAGTGTCTAGTGTTTCTTAAGTTATGCTCACAAAATATGATATAACGACTTCTCATCTCTCCTCATCTAATGTGCTGATGAGGAGGTCATGTAGGCCATTAAGAAGACAGCAATTTTTCTACTTTTCCTATTCTAACACATGTAGATTTTGAGAAGTGGAAGGATGGAATGAGTTTGACCCTGCGATATCATAAATGTAGGAAACTCCCAATTGAAATGTCCTCCACTGATGCAAATCAGCAACTCCCCTGAAATTTACAGTTTTAATGAGTTGCCTGTGCCTCTGAAGGGCTGTATATTGTCGATGGTCATAAAGCTATTAAGTGTCAGAGACTGAATTTGATCATAGGCTTTCAACAATCAAAGCTTGTCCTTTATTAAGCCATGTTTGAAAAGCATAAATTGGGAACACTATAAGAGTTTTGCTGTGCTCAACAATTCCACCCTCCCCCCCAATCTAATAGAATGTAATGGGCTCTTGGGCAACAAGGAAATGAATTCCTTGAGACAACAAAATGTGTGTATTCTACATGCAGAAGGTACATGATAAATGTTCATTTCTCTGTTGCTTTCAAAGAGATATTATAATTGCTTAGACATTATTGGACCAAAATGAAGAAATGGAATGATTTTCAAGCATGTTGCTTTTATTTTCCTCTGTGCTGGAAAAACAGATGTTTATTTCCAAATTTCAAACTCTCCTCAAATAACACCACAAATTCTAGTAATAATTGTAGTCTGCTTTGATATGTTTTTTTTTGTATCAAAGAATATAATTTTGAATCATGAAAACAATAGGTTTTTCTGAGAATTAATGATTTAAAAAAATTGTTATTTATGAATAACCTCACTGAACATGCAATTAAAAGAAAATTACAAATTTTAGAAATCTGTCTATGCTGAAACTTTAAAATATTTTTGATTGTTCAATTAGCATTTTCACTCAAGGGCAAAAAATATTTTTTAAATACCCAAGACAAAACTTGAGTGAATATGAAATAATTTTAATTGGAGGAAATGAAGAAAAATGGCTGATTTCCAGGACATTTTAAATTTATGTAAAGTGAATATAACCCTATTATAAACAATTCATCCTAGTGTGTAGAAAGAATTTGATTTTTAAAATATGAATGACAATGAAATCAGTATCTTCATCCTAATTTCTGTCATTCTACAGCATCTCAACTTTTTTTTAGTAGAACATTTGAAAAGAACAGCTCCTTCCAAATTGAGTTTCTTATCTACCTCAAAAAATTAGCTGTACAGATAATGCATCATAATACTTATCTTGTACAGTGACATAGTAATTAGTGGCTTACATTACAAAATGGCTGAATTTAAAGGAATCACACATCTGAGGAAAGAATTAGTGTGATGAATTCAGATGCAGCTGCTGCTTTCTTAATGGAGACACTTATCTCCTCCACAATACTTTATTATCATGGTCAGGAAATGACTATTCTGAATGCTCAGAATGTTAGGGATATTTTCTGAGGTTCTGTGTTTTCACAAACATGTAAAGCATTCGACAAAAATATATGTAACTAACAACATGGTATTGCAGATAGGGGCTAATATTACGAAAATTTTATACCTCCAAATTGAGTTTCCACCAGAAATTTCTAAGGGGGAGTGCAAGAGTGAAAAATTGTAATGAGGTTGATAATTATCCTGAGATTTTGGTAAAAAGAAAAACATTTTGAATATTTTATTATCATATAAAAATGTCTCACTTGGGTTTAAATTTCACTTAATTGTTCATTTAAAATATCATTTAAATTCAGATAACATTTTAATTTTATTAAATTTTATGTTTTTTTTTTTAAAAAAATTCCCTATTTTAATGAGAACAGATCAAGTGAAAGTAAATTTATATTACATGTTCCTGGAGAGGATGTCTGAGCACTTGGCTACATTAACTAAAGGCCATACCCACTGACTACCAAAACCAACTAAACGCTTTTACCAAGTCCTTAAATGAACAATCTATATTTAAGAGACTGTTTCTAGTCAATTCAAAGTGATTTCTCAGGAGTTTTTAAAAGGAAAGTTATGCACTAAGAATTAAAAAAATTGCTGTCCACAAGTACTTTATATAACATGCAATTTAAATAAAACTCTGGATTCCTTTTTTTTTGGGGGGGGGGCATGCTTACTTAGGTTTTTTCTGTTTTTTTTTTTATTTTTATTTTTTCTCTTTTCAAAAATTATTTCATCCACTTTCAGTCTTCTATAATCACTTCCATATATCTTACATTTTTTTCTCCTTCTTCCCCTTCCTTCCCCCCCTCACCACTCCTTCCTCGAGACTACTTGCAATCTTATATAGTTTCTACCCATACATATGTTCTACACATATCTCCTTCACATACATACTATTAAATACAATTTCACCATATTCATGTTGAGTGGAAGAATTAAAATGAATGGGAGAAACTACAAACCAAAAAAAAACCAAAAAACAAAACACAAAACAAAACATAACATTAAAGAACATATTCTGTTTCATTCTGTGATACAATTCCATAGTTCTTTCTCTGGATGTGGAAAGGGTCTTGCCTCAATAGTCCACTGGGAATTTTTAGGTCTTTACATTGCTGTGAAGGACTAAGTTCACTAAAAAAAAACATTTCTTGCTCACTGTGTTTGTTGCTGTGTACAGTGTTTTCCTGATTCTGCTCCTTTCACTCAGCATCAGTTCATATAAATAGTTCCAGGCCTCTCTGAAGACTTCCTGTTCATCATTTCTTATAGTAAAATAGTATTCCATTACACTCATGTACCACAACTTGTTCAGTCATTCCTTAACTGATGAGGATCCCTTGATTTCTAGTTGTTTGGCCACCACAAGAGAGTTGCTGTAAATATTTTTGAACATGTGGGACCCTTTCCCATTTTTATGATCTCATTGAGATACAGTCCTATAAGCGATATAGCTGGGTTAGTCCTTTGGACATAGTTTCAAATTGCTCTAAAGAATGGTTGGATCAGCTCACAGCTCAACAAACAAGGAATTACTGTTCCAACTCTCCCACATCTTTTCCAACATTTATCATCTTCCTGTTTTGTATGTTAGCCCACCTGATAGGTGTGATATGGAGTTGTTATGATTTGAGACTCTTTGCATCTCTCTAATCAATAATGATTTACAACTTTTTTTATATGACTAGAAATAGCTTTAATTTCTTCCTCTGAAAACTGCCTGTTCATAGCTTTGACCATTTATCAATTGGGTAATGACTTGTATTCTTGTGCATTTGACTCAGTTCTCTGTATATTTTAGAAATGAGACCTTTATCATAGACGTCAGTTGCAAAAATTCTTTATCAGTTTTCTGCTTCTCTCCTAATCTTGGTTGCCTCGGATTTGTTTGGGTAGAAATCTTTCAATTTAATGTAATCAAAATTATCCATTTGACACTTCATAATGTTTTCAATCTCGTCAAAAATTTTTCCACTCTCCATAAATCTGAAAAATACACTATTCATTGCTCCACTAATTTGTTTATACTATTGATCTTTATATCAGTCTTGATCAATGTCCAATTTGGAATTAATTTTTGTAATTCTTGTAGAAAATAATTATCTGATAGTTTGATTCGAACTGATGTTTATCCACTTACTTAGATCTGTCTTTATTTGTGCGAAAAGTGTTTTGTAATTATATTTGTATAGTCCTTGGGTTCGTTTTGGCAGGTAGACTCCCAGATATTTTATAGTGTCTGTCATAGTTTTAAATGATATTTATCTTTCTATCTCTTGCTGTTGGGCTTTGTTAGTAATATATAGAAATACAGATGATTTATCTGGGTTTATTTTGCAAATAAACTTCATCTAATTAATTAACTAATTGATCGATTCACCGAATTCACTTTATTTATTTAGCAGATTTAAGTTGGCAAATTTGCTAAAGTTGTTTCTTATATCAAGAAGTTTCTTACTTATTCTCTGAGATTCTCTAAGTACATCATCATATCTTCTGTAAAGAGTGACAACTTAGTATCTTCTTTGCCTATTCTAATTTCTTCAATTTCTTTTTCTTCTCTTATTGATACAGTTAGCATTTTCACTATCATATTGAAAAATAGTGGTGATAATGGACATCTTTGATTCACCCCTGATCTTATTACATAGATCTATCTTATCCTCATTGTATTTATGCTTATTGATGGTTTTAGGTAGATAGACCTTATTATTTTATGGAAAGTTCCATTTGTTCCCATGCTTTCCAGTGTTTTCAATAAGAATGTATGTTGTATATTGTCAAAAGCTTTTTCTGTATCTATTCAGATTATCATGTTGTTTCTGATAGTTTTCTTGTTAATATGATCAATAATGCTAATATTTTTCCTAATATTTAACCAGCCCTGCATTCCTAGTGTAAATCTTACATGACCATAAGGTATTATTCTCATTTTAAGCTGCTGTATACTTTTTTCAAATATACTATTTAAAATTTTTGCATCTGTATTCATAGAGAAATTGGTCTATAATTTTTTTTCTCTGTTTTGTCTCTTCCTAGTTTAGGTGTCTGAACCATATTTGTATATACAAAGAATTTCATAGGACTCCTTCTTCCCAATTTTCCCAAATAGTGTATATAGTATTGGAATTAACTGTTCTTTAAAAGTTTTGTAGAATTCACTAGGAAATTCATCTGGCCCTGGAGATTTTTTTCCTAAGGAGTTCATTGATGGCTTATTCACTTTCTTGTTCTGAGATGTATTATTTAAATATTGAACTTCCTTTTCTATTAAACTGGGCAATTCATGCTTTTTTAAAATAATCATCCATCTCATTTAAGTTGTCGAATTTATGGGCATAGAGTTGGGCAAAGTAATTTCTAATTACTCTTTTAATTTCCTCCTCATTCCAGCTTAGTTCATCCATTTCATTTTTGTTATTGGTAATTTGGCTTCCTTCACTAATATTTTTAATCAAATTGACCAAAGGTTTATCAATTTTATGTTTTTTTTTTCAAAAAAGCATCCCTTAGTTTTATTTATTAGTTCAATTGTTTTCTTAATTTCAATTTTATTAATCTCTACTTTGGTTTTCACTATATCTAATTTGGTATTTACTTGGGAATTTTCAATTTGTTTTTTTTTAGCTTTTTCAAGTGCATGCCCGATTCATTGATCTCCTCCTTCTATGTTTCATTCATGTAGTCTTTCAAAGATATAAAACTTTCCCTAAGAACAGCTTTTGCAGTATCTCATAATATTGCAGTATCTCATAAGTTGCCTCATTATTGTCATTAGCTTGAATGAAATTGCTGATTATTTCTATTATCTGTTGTTTTACTCACTCATTATTCAGGATTAGATTATTTAGTTTCCAATTATCTTTTGCTCGATCTTTCCATGGCATTTTATGACATATAATTTTTATTGCATTATGATCTGCAAAAGATGCATTGACTGTCTCTGCCTTTCTGCACTGAACTGTGAGGGTTTTATGCCCCAGCTTATGGTCAATTTTTGTATATGTGCCATGTATCACTGAGAACAAGGTATTTTCCTTTCTACTATCATTCAATTTTCTCCAGAGATCTTTCATATCATTCTTCTTTAGAGTTTTATTGAGCTCCTTAACTCCTTTATTGTTTTTTTGAGGTTAGATTATCAAATTCAGAGAGGGGGAGGTTGAGGTCCCCACTAGGATAGTTTTGGTGTCAATTTCTTTTTGTAACTCCCTTAACAAATCCTCTAAGAATTTGGATGCTGTAACATATTAGTATTTACTAATGATGTTGCTTCTTTTATTAGGATATATTTTCCTTCCTTATTTCTTTTTATTAGATCTATTTCTGCTTTTGTTTGTCTGAGATTAGTTTTGCTACCTGTTTTTATTCCATCAGCTGAAGCACAATTTATTCGAGTTCAACCTTTTACCTTTACCCTGTGTGTATCCCTCCATTTCAAATATGTTTCTTTTAAACAACATATTGTTGGTTTACAGTTTGCAATTCATTCTGCTATCTGTCTCCATTTTATGGAAGAGTTCATCCTATTCACATTCACAGTTATGGTTATTATCTGTTTCTTTCCCTCCATACTCTTTTTCCATGTTTGTTCTTTTAGTTCTCCCTTCTCCCTTCCCCTCCAGAGTAGAGTTTTAATTTTTGGCTATCTGCCTCACTCTTCCCTTCCTTCATTCAGCTCCCCACTCTTTTACTCCCCTTTTTCCTTACGACTTCTTCCCACCCTTTTAGCCTCCCCTTCCTTTTCTTTCCCCCTTCCCCTCCTATTGCCTATATTGCTAGTTAGATTTCTATACTTAAGTGACTTTGTTGTTCCCTCTTTGGACTAAATCAGATGAGATTAAATCTCAAACAATCCTTATCTCACTCTCCTCCTTCCCTCAAATGTAATATATTTTTGTGCCTCTTCCTGTAATGTAATTTACCATTTTCTGCCTCCTCATTTTCACAGCTCCTGTTAAAATTCCTTCACATTCTTAAATCACATTTTTCTCTTCACATCATTTACTTTCTACCCACTACCTTTATTTATGTATATCCCATATATATATATATATATATATATATATATATAATGATAAATATGCAATTCTCAAGTATAGCAAGTATCATCTTCCTTTATAAGAAGGGAAGCAGTTTGCTATATTGAATAACAAGTTTTTTTTCCCCTGTTTACTTTTTTATTCCTCTTTTCAGACTTGCATTTGAAGTTCTAATTTTCTATTGTGCTCAGGCTTTTGCATCAGTAAGATCTGGAAATCGCTTATTTCGTTGAATGTAGATGTCCTTGCCTGAAATATTATGCTCAGCTTTGCTGGGTAATTGATCCTTGATTGTGGTCACAGTTCCTTTGCCTTATGGAACATCATATTCCAATTCCTTTGATCTTTTAATGTAGAAGTTGCAAATTTCTGTGTGATCTTGACTGTAGCAGCTTGATATTTCAATGGTTTCTTTCTGGCTCCTGCACTATTTTCTCCTTCACTCGATAGTTCTGGAATTTGTCGCTGATATGCCTTGGGGTTTTAGTTTGGGATTCCTTTCAGGAGGTGAACAGTCAATTCTTTCAATGACTATTTTGCCCTCTTGAACTAGGAATTCTGGTACTTTTTTTTCATGATTTCTTGGAATTTATTGTCCAGACTCCTTTTTTTGTCATGAATTTGTGGTAGACCAATAATTCTTAGATTTTCTCTCCTGGATCTATTTTCCATGTCAATTGTTTTTCAAGTTAGATATTTTACATGTTCTTCCATGATTTCATTCTTTAGATTCTGTTTGAATGATTCTTGATGTCTCATAGAGTCATTAGCTTCTACTTGCCCAATTCTAATTTTTATCAAATTTTTTCTTCTGTTAGCTTTTTCATCTCCTTTTCCATCTGTCCAATTGTTCCTTTTCAGGGGTTATTTTCTCCAGTTATGTTTTGTACTTCCTTTTCCATTTGTCCAATTTTTCTTTTAAATTCTTCTGTGATTTCTTTCTTTATATTTTAAAAATAATTTGCCAATTTCTTTTTCTTCCATTTCTCTAATTTGCCTTTTAAAATAATTCTTCAGCTCTTCCAAGAATGCTCTTTGGTCTCCAGACCAGAACACATTTCCTTCTGAAGTTTCATATAGGAGTACAGTCTCAATACTAACCTCTTTGGTATTTGTCTTTTGGTTCTTGTCCCCATAGAAAGATTCTATGGTCTTCTCTTTTCTGCTTTGCTTCTTACTCATGATGATCCACATTTTCCTCAGTTTTAAAGTACATCTCTCCTTCTGGGGCACAAGGTGCTCTGTCCCACAGTTCTTGTATCTTGAACTTGAGGCTTTTTTTGTTGTAGCCTCTGGTTCTTTCAGCTAGAAGCTATAAGGCCTCAGTTTATCTGTGCAAAGCTGACTAGTGTTTGAAGCAGAGAACAGGTAAAGATTTTCTGTGTTTCCCCAGAGCTACCCTGGAACTAGCTGTGTTAACTGTGGGGGTGGGGTTGTCTTGCCACAGGAAGTCTCCTCTGCTGCACTAGAGCATAGTCATTTTCAGTGTTTGATGGACTCATCTGTGCCACTGTATCCTCGATTCCCCTGAGGTACTGGGGCACTCCTGGGTTCCTGGCATTGGAAGTTGTAGGCTCCACTCCCCTGGGGCTCAGGATCTACCTTCGGGTTTGATGAGGTGGGGTTGTCTTGGTCAGCTCTGGTCCTGCACTGGTCCCCTTCAGTCACTGCAAGGGGGACCCTCCTTAGAGATTTTCCCAGCCTCTCCACCTAAGAGACCATTTGCCCCTTCAGCTGATCCCACTGTTCCAGGATTTTTTCTGTGAAAATATTATATGGGTCTTTCACGGTCAACAAGGGGAGGGGGAGAGGATTTACTGATTACTCTGCCATCTTGCCTCCTGGAAGTTCAAGTATGTGACTTACAGACATTTAATCTTCAGGCTGATAGTCTCAGGAGCTGCTCACACTTACTTGCTTCTGTTGGACTGCCGTCTTGGTTTGATATGGCCGGAATTTCTCAGCGGGGTTGCTGTCTCAGACCACCTAGGGCTTCCTTCTTGACCCTGCCATGGCAGGAAAGGCTCAGGTACAGCCTGTGCAATGTGCACTGTTTTCTCCTCCTGTCCCAAACAATAAAGTCTTCCTAGTGACCTTCCACTTTGTCCTGAGTTGTAAATCTGCCACAATCTGTCTCCTGTTGGATTATGCCCCTCCAAAACCCCTTAAGATTCTCTTTGTAGTGGTATCTGAAGGGGTTTATCTTAGAGTTTAGGTGAGTAGTTGCTCCCACTCTGCCATCTTGGCTTCACCTCTTAACTTACTTGTCTTAAAAGGCATAGGAAAACTATGTAGGAAAAAATGTTTCAAGTCAAATAATATATTGGATTTCAAAAGTGCTTGTCAAATGTGTAATTAAACTTTTTAAACTGATTGGAAAAAAAAAAACTTTCATTAGGTTAACTCATCTGAACGCACGTGCAAAAGAAAGGTGGACAATGTAAGCAATTACAGATCTACTCTAGACATATGACATTTTAATCTGGAAATAATGATTCGTAAGAATAGAGATTACCAGCAGTGTGCTTAGTATACAAAATCCACATGCACGGAAATTATAGCTGTTGATTTTAATTTATCAGGATCTAAATAATTAATGATCAGCCTAAGTAAATAATAATGTATTTTAGATTATAAAGACAATGTCATAATAGCCTAATCAACAATTTATGGTACAGAGTTAGTATTTCAGACCATAAGATCTGAATTCAAAAATTGCCTTATATTAACAATATTATCACAATCAAATCAATTATTTTCTCAGTGTAAGACTATGTTACATATTAGTTGCTGCTTTGCGCTGATGAATGGATTGTCAATGAGTTTCCTACTCATATAAAATCAGAGATCTAAAACACTTCTCTGTCTCTCTTTCTCTCTCCCTCTCCTTCTTTCCCGCTCTCTGTCAACAAAATAAAACAAATACTGAATCACCCAAAATGCTCCAATAATCAGTTAGAGAAAGGAAACAAGTACTTATAAAGCACCTACAATGTCTCAGGTATTATAGTAGAACTTTTTCATTTGTTTTCCACAACATTGGGAGGTAGATGCTTATATCATCCCCATATTATACTTAAGGAAACTGAGGCAGACATAGATTAAGTGACTTTCTCGGGGTCACACAACCAATAGTGTCAGAGTCCAAATTTGGACTTAGTTCTTCCTAACTCCAGGTTCCACATATTATACATTTTGCCACATAACTGCCTATAAAAACAAAAAAAAGCAATTTGTCAGATAAGATGTATTTGCCTTTTATTTCCTTCAGTGTGTTAGGAAAGACTTGATCATAGATCATTTTAGTCATTTTGTCTATGTGGAATTAAAATAATTTGACATGAAGTAATACATATTTATATAGTATTTGCAATGGCAGGTACTATGGTAAACATTTTTTAACAATAATCATCTTATTCTATCCTCACATCATCCCTAGGCAGAAGGTACTGTTATTGTTTCTCATTTTACACTTGAGAAATTTGAGGCAAACAAATTAAGTGACTTTTCCAGGATCACATAGGTAGTATCAAACACCAGATTTAAATTCAGGTCTTTCTGATCCCAGAGTTAGTACTCTCTCCACTGTACCACCTGCTTCCTGGTAAACTGCTGAGCAGTTTATACTACTCCTAATAGTGGTACACAAAAGAAATGCAACCAAAATCATCTGAAGCAGTCCTAAGCAAAGCTTATTACATTTTAGTTGTGTTATAAAACCCTTCTTGAACCCTAAATCCATCCTCTATCCTCCAAATCATCTTCATGGAAGTTGTCTTTTAAGCCCAATCAAACTTTTTTCAAGCTTTTAAATTTTTCATAGAAATAATTTATTTGATGTTTTTGAAGTAGGATATTTATCTCTTTATAATTCATCTTTTCCTTACTTCAATTTTAGCAATGTGCCACTTTATCAAGGTAAAAGACCACTGATTTTATGGACCAGTCATGGCAAAATTCACTATTTTTACAGTTACTGTGAACTCTTTAAAAAATGACTCCAAACTACAAATAGCATTTGTCTGTTCAAAATATCTGTTGGATCTTTTTAAGGAACATATAAATAAATATTAAAACCTGTTAATAGTACTCTTGGTACTTATTTAATTCTTTTTTACAGGAATTACGCAAAAGGAATTCAAATTTGATTCAGACTATAAGGTTTCATTTTAGGAAAGAAATCAACAAAAATATTTTTTAAAAATTTGTTTATCTGTTAAGAACTAACACATTTTTCCATTAACATGTTTGTGGTTAATAAAATTTACAAATAATAATGTCTAATATGTTGCTAACCTTCATTTTCATTGTACAGATTTCATTTTATGGCTCTCTACTTACCTTCTTCCAGAAAACAAATAAATATACTCTAGAAGGTTGCAAAGTGAATAACATTTCACCTCTGGAATTATTTAATAGATAATTGTTAAGTGGAAAAAAATTTCTTTTAAACATCATTCTCTATATTCTATTCGTTTCTATAAAAGTTTCTCAATGATCTTCGTTACCCCAAAAAGAGTTATGAAAAAAATAAGAGGAAGGCTTGTAGGAAGACCACTCATGGTTTGAATCAACTAAGTAACACGTAAACTTTTAACAACATGTGAAAAAATAGGGAAAGATCCTTAGGGGAGATAAGGACCTGTTTATTCATTTATTCATTCGTTCAATCAAGATCTATGTGTGGTAGGTGATATTGATATACAAAAAATAAAAACACATATTTCTTGTCCTTTAAAACAAAAATAAAGAAGGCAAGATGTGTATGCAAGTGATTATAATAAAAGACTATATGCATCTGAACCATAACTAGGAATATATTCACCTGTGGGGAAAATAGTGGAGGGATTGGGGGAAGGAGTGTAAATAGGTCACAGTAAGTATTTGTCAAGAGTCATATAATTAGCAAGTTGCAGAGTTAGTTGCCTTCAAGTAATTAGATTGGAATATTTCTGCTTCACCATGCAGAAAAAGGACCAATGTCCTAAATTTACAGAAAAGCAATTTAAACTTCAGGTGAAGACAAACCTAACAATCAGAATTGTCCCATAGTAGAATGTTTTGTGTCCAGAAATAATTAGTTACCAATTACTGAAAATTTTCAAATAAGTCTGGATGACCTTTTGGCTATGAAGTGGAGGATATTCTTTTTTTCAGATGTATTTTGCACTAGATTTGTGTTAAGGCCTTATTAACTCTGATGTGCAAATTATTAAGCTCCAGATAATGATGAAATATTCCAGACCGACATTAATAGCAAAATAGGGAGGGACCTTTTAAAGGGGAACAAGTGAATTTATCCTAGGAGCAAAAAATCCTGTCTGAGAAGAAGGGAACAGGCAGAAAGTACATGTATGTAATCATTTTGGGAGAGGTGGAAGTCTGACCCACACTCAGAGTCACAAGTTTTGTGGGGGAGACACTTGGCCTTACAATCTATCACCTAATCAATCAATAAGCTTATTGGAAGTGTCAATTTTGTGTCATATATGTTAGGGACAGTACAATAATGGTGTGTGTGCTTTAAAGTAGCTTGAATTAATAGACATACAACAAAATTTGACTATAGCAGCTGCCAAAAGAGAAACTTTACACCCACAAACAAAAATCACTTTGACTCTCCTATCCAGATTCCAGTACTCTGGTTGTAAACTGCACAAGATTTATTTCTGAGTAATTAGGATTATATTTGTCTTATGTACCAAAAAATAGACAAAATAATAGAAAAAGAGTTCAGAGAGGAAGCATTCATTAAATTTTCCTGAGCTAGCAAGAAGAGATGCTGTACTCATGGTATATACGCTTGGCTTTGAAATATGACTAAAATGTCTAAGAAAATAGTATACATTTAATTCCAGAATCAGAGAAGCCATGAACAAAGGCAACTAAGTAAAATGCCAAGTCATGCACTTACATAGGAATCAGTATTACTAAATGTTCACTGATGAATCCCTAAAGATCTAAGAAAAGGTGAAAGATAGAACTGACCATGAAACTCCATATACTAGAGGCAAAAAGATTAGTTATGGATAGGTCTGTACAGTTAGTAACGTTTCCCATATGGGAAAGATCTAAGTTAATGGAGTGGGAGACCAAGGAAACCTCTTATAAGGAACTCTCTGGAAATTTGAGATCCACCAATCAATCAAAAAGCATTTATTAAACACACACTTTGTGTTAAGAACTGTACCAAGCATTGTGCATACAAGTACAAAAAATGAGAAAGAGAAAGGAGTTATTATGTTTCTGGCAAGTCAAACCCCCATTACCATCTTGACTTCTGTCCTCCCTCAGACCCTGATGGAGACAGATCAACGAAAAGAGTCTAGGGTATAGCAAGGCCTCCAAACAACTGGACCTTCATGAAGCTCAGTAGGTTGTGGGGAAATCATTGTATGGAAGGATTTTATCTTCCTTATACTACAAGCAACAACTGCTGAAAAATTGCCACCAACATGCAGATATGCACAGGAGTCATTGAATGGTAGCATCCCACTCACTTCTATTGGTGCTGTTTTCAGTCCAGTCCTCACATCCATCATATGAGGAAAAGACTGATATGGGTGAGGTGGGGGGGGGTCAGTTATATCCATCAATAATCACCTTCAGGGTAGGCAAACCAACCTAGCTGAAACAAGGCATATTAATCCTTCAGATGTCATTCTGAAAAGGAAACATTGTAGAGTAAAAATCTGGCAGCTGTTCCTATAGATACTATAGCCACAAATACTGAACGATGAAGAGGGGGAAAATGTCCTTATCACCAAAGTCCTTGGCATTATCAAATATTTCAGCATAACATATTGATATGATTTTATCAATGGAACAGACAATAAAGAAGCTTCACTGCTGAACCCTGGGAACCATGAGACCTTTCCAAATGACTTGCAACTGAACCTTTCCATATGTAGTTTCTCCTCCATTAGGATATGAGTCCCTTGAGAGAGGGAAACATTGTATATTTTTTTTCCTTTTTGTATTCCTAGTACCTAATATGTTTTATATAATATTAATGCTTAATAAATGTTTTTTTAAAATTCATTCATTCCATGAAACAGTCCCTACAATGAGCTTAGACTCAAATGTGGAATAGCACAAACACACACACATTATAATACATAATGCATCTGCTTTGCATATATGTATGTATATGTGTATACATAATGTATATATATATATGTTTATGCATATACATATATGGGTGTGTATATATATATGTATATATATATATATATATATATATATATATATATATATATATATATATATATACACACACACACATATACCCCATAAATATAAAGATAACATAAATACTGAATGTTGGAGCAAATGTAGTTCTCAGTGAGAGTAAGAAATTGGCAAGGATCTACTAGTTGAGTATAGTAGTAATGGTGTATTCATAGGATACTAGTAGTAGAAACATAGGGATAACTGGAAAGATAGGAATTCATGATCACATAGGAGAAGATCAGAGTTTCTAATTAGGAAAGAGGTATACTTGTATTTAACTGCCAAATCTAATGGTAAAAACATGTGTCCTTCAACTTTAGGAGGTTGGGAAACATGGAGGTTAAGGAGTATGTTGAAACATCCACTTGAATATTAAAGACCTCTAGTATAATGACATTACCTGGGAGGAGAGAAAGATGGCTATTCAAGTACTTAATTTTCTGAGAAAAGTTGGAGAAGGACCTGATAAATTATAAAGTGATTACAAAGTGATAGATTTCCTTGATTTTCATTTGCCTTGACATGTGACGGTCAACATGGAAACCTCATATATTATAGTCCTATCTGAAAAGGGAAGAACAAAAGTACCATCTCCTCTCTGGCCTTTGATAAAACATCATTTGGAAACAATAGTTTATAGAAAGGGAATGTGAAATAAAAAGGAGAAAATATGAATACACCTTCCCCATACCCCTTTCCTCCTGCTTTCTTCTCAGTTGTGTTAACATTATTAAATACTCAGAGGAATATTAAAGGCTGGCCATCTTTTCCCTTTTCTAAGTGTCTCTAAGTAAATTAAGCATTTTTTAAATGTATCCAACAGAGGTGGGACATTGTTCAATTCTTTTCCACTATAACTCTAAATTTTGTATCTGGAATTCTATATTCATAATAGGCAATGGAATTGGCTAACAATCAAGAATGTAAAAAACAAATAAAATTACCAAGCTAATATTTGGTAAACCACAAAACGTTAACTACATGAGAAAGGATTGCTATTTTATATTAACAGCTTTGGGGAAATTTAATAATAACAGTGAGCATTTTATATTATATTCCAAAATAAATTTAAAATGAATGTGTAAGTTTAGGGATGGGGGATGGGGAAGAGAAATAACAGCATTGAAAATTGGAGGAAAATGGAAGAATTTTCTTAAACATTCATGAGGAAATGTTTCCCCAGTAAGAGATAAAGGTTATCATAAGAAATAAAATAGATAATTGTGAATAAATTAAAATGAATAACTTTTATAGAAAGAAAATTAATGCAAATAGGATAGACAAGTGGTGTTTTTTGGAAAAAATCTCTGTACCTGATATTTCTAATAAAGATCTGATTTTAGACATACACACATATGTATCTGTATATATTTATGTATATACATACACATATATGTGTGTATTTGTGCAATCAAGAGCCATTTCCCAGTGGAAAATGATCGAAGGTTATGAGTAAGCAGTTCCCCAAAGAAAAACACATACAAAATATTAAACAATTAAAAATTACCATTTTTCACATTCAAAACCATGCCATATAGAAAAGGAGGAAGGAAGATAAGGAGAGAGCAAGAAAGGGGGAAAGAGAGAGGAAGGAAGGAAGGAAGGAAGGAAGGAAGGAAGGAAGGAAGGAAGGAAGGAAGGAAGGAAGGAAAGAAGGAAGGAAGGAAAGAAGGAAGGAAGGAAGGAAGGGAGGAAGGAAGGAGGAAAGGAGGGAAGGAGGGAAGAAGGGAAGGAAAGAGGGAAGGAAAGAGAGAGATTGAGGGAAAGTGGGTTTTTTTTGTATTTGTTTAAATATTTATTTAAAAAGTATTTTCTTTCACCTTTGTTGTTTCTGTTACAATAAATCCTGAATATTGTCAGTCACTTGGTTAAATTAACTACATTTCTATGGAGCTGCCAAATCCCATTTCTTTCTACCTGAATGTAAGGGGCGCTCTGGACCCAGGCCCCCTGAGAGGATAGGAGACGCCAGGAAGTCTGGACCTGCTGACGTGGCTCTGCCACACTGGCACTGGGGAGGCTTCACTGAGCTGAGCTCCGCCCTCAGGAAGGAACTGGGGAGGAGCCTACCCGGAAGAGGAGGGCAAGACCCTAGGGATAAAAGGCACACGCAGGAAGGGCTAGGAGGCGACTGGACTGAGACTTGCAGAATAAACGTCACGTTTGCTCTACCCTACTCTGGTGTCTGCTCGATTACTACTCCTCACTGTGTTCCCCGGTGGGAGTCCGGAGACGTCCGAAGCCCCGAGAAGCCGAGAGGAGGGACCCTTGTCCTGGTGGTCGCAGCCCCTGACAACTGGCGCCCGAACAGGGACTGGCATTCTGGAGCACCCCGAGTGAACAAGGTAAGACCCTAAAACCCGCCCCGGTGGTCGGGGCGGAAGGATCGAGCAGCCTGAGTACGGCGGGAGAAACTGAAAGTAAACGGCACACCGTGCTGAGACACTTCTCCTGACCGAGAAACGCAGAAGGCAGATAGTATGGGACAGGCACATGTCTCTAGTCAGATTAAGCCAGAGGACAAAGGAATATTGGCCTGCCAGCTGTACAAGCTGTGCAAGAGCAATGGGATAAAAATTCATATAAAAACCTGCCGAGACTGGGTCAAAAAGGTCATCATTGTCAGTCCATGGGTAGAGCACACGGGTATCGACCCAGCCCGCTGGGGTGTCGTGGGACAACAAATGGCCTCTTACCACAGAGAAGATCCCACGTTAATCACGCCCCAAGATTTTGTCATTTTCTTGGCAGTAGGCGCTGCACTAAATCCGCAGCCGCCCCCTATTCCTGTAGATTGTGCCGCTCAGGTCTGTGAGTCCCTGTACGGCTCCGGCTCCAATGACGAGGAGCCCTCGGACCCCCGCCCATATACCTGTGGGAGTCTCTCCGACGCTTAGCTGAGAGAGGTTCTCACCCTAGACCGACCAATCTACGGGAAGAGATAGAGGAGGCCGAAAAGGGTCCCCATAGGAAAAAAGGAAATGCAGTAGGGACCCATGAGAAAGAGGAACTAGAAAGACCCCGATCCCGTGATAAAAAGGGAACTGAACAAACTTACACAGGAGCCACCGCCCTTATGGTGCAGTTGTCTTTTCCTCCAAGTGAAAAAGGGGAAGTGTCAGGCGACCCAGCAGGAGCCACCGCCAGTATGGCGCAATTGTCTTTAGAAGGGATAAGGGGATTTAGTTACCATTCTAGTACCCCCAAGGGCCCATCCAAGCTGGTGAGCCTCCTCACAGCTAGTTTACAACAAGCAGTACGTGAAGGAGAGGACATAGATTGGAACGAGTGGTCGTCAGTATTCCCAATCTTTGTAGAACATCCCGGAACTCAGGATGAAAGGAGGCACCATCGCCCTGTTCCCTTTAAGTTCATACAGGACCTGAAAGAGGCCGTACCAAAATATGGCCCTGGCTCTGCTTATGTACAGATGGCCATACAATCTTGGCGGTCTGGGAGCTCAGGAGACAATCATGATCAGATAGGACAGAGAGGAAAGAGGGAGTTGGCGCAGTCAGAAATTCAACCAGGAAATACATCCAGAGTTGGCCCAGGGCCTGGATTTGTGGTGCAGCAAAAAATTTGCCCCAGGGCCTGGTTTTGTGGCACAGCAAAAAATTTGCCCAGGATTTGTGGCACAATGGCAAATTCAGCGGCCCGGATGTTCTTCCAGCCCTGGCGCTCGGCACAGATCTGTGGTGCAGTAAAAAGTTGCAGGAGTAAGTCTAAAAAAGCAATCTTGTACGGGAGAAGGTTTAGACAGGGAATCTTATGCAAAGCTTAGTTACACAGTGATAGAAGTTAAGCCAGAGTTATAATGTGTACAGAGGATTTCTGACAATCTTTTCTCAGTTTTTGGATTCTTTTATTGTCTGTATATGTGTTCTGTCTTTACATGTTCTGTGTGCATGTGTTTGTGAGTTATTACAGTCAACTCCATGGTAGCTGGACCTTGGAATGTTATCTCTTTTCCTCCCCCTCCTCCCTTCTCTCTGATGGCTGTAGCATCAGGGAGAAGTATGGGAGAGAGAAAGAGAGGAACTAATCTTATATTATTTAGTTTATATGATTGCAAAATGCAATTTTAGATAAGAAATGCAAGGGAATAATATATGTGCAGTTTTAAAGGGGCTTTAATCAAAGCCCATTAGGAAAACAACATGGATATGAAGTTTAAGGAAAGCATAAAAGTTTCGGAAATCATTTGAAAGTTTTTGGTTAAACTCTCTCTCTCTTTACCTTCCAATCCTGGCCAGATTGTGAAAGTGGAGAGAAAGACAAGAGGAGATCTGAGGCAGGCTGATCAGCATTTTCATTATCTCATGCCTCACCTAAAAGAAAAGTATTTTGTATAATGAGAAGTAACCAAAAGGTAGTTATTCTGGTCACATTTTAAGTGAAACGTGTCACTCCTAATTGGATGCCTAAAACAGATCAGGATTTGTTATATTATTTGGCACTAGGCAAATTGGAAATATGCATAAATCTTAAAGGGACACCTCAGCAGAGATGAAGCTTTTGAAACTCTCCAGTAGAACGGAGGGGACTTGGTGCCACTGGATATTTGTCCAGAAGTCTCCCTCACTTCAGCTGATAGATTCAAAAGCCCTCTCTTTCAAAGATGTTCTTAAGGAGTGGATATGGAAGTAAAATTTACTTGAGTAAATGTTAGAATCATTAAGATTTTTTGCCCTGCAGTCCCAACTCATCAACCAGCTAGGACTATAGTCAATTGTAACTTTTATCATCCCAGATTAGATCAAGGGAAGAGAATGCTTAAGAATAGTAGGGAATTTAATTTGCCCTTCCTGAGGGTAGGGGTTGGGATGAACAGTTCATGGTGGAATTTTCCATTTTACATGTCACTGGGATCCCCCATAATCCCACTGGTCAAGCTATAGTGGAACTAGCAAATCACTCCCTGGATACCTACTTGCACAAAAGAAAGGGGGAATTGTTGAGGGCCAGGGTGGAGTGCAGTTGACGAGATCAGGATAGACCTTTGGGGAAACTGATCTTTGAGACTGTGCTCATTATTGTTGAGGGCCAGGGTGGAGTGCAGTTGACGAGATCAGGATAGACCTTTGGGGAAACTGATCTTTGAGACTGTGCTCATTATCATCCGGAATGGCTCTCCATGCCCCCCAGATGTTGTCTCTGTGAGACAAACAAGAGAATTACAGAAAACAAGGGATATGTAGAATAGATGCTCCTAGGCTTGTGGTCTGATTTAATCAGAAGACTGATTTAATCATCCTGATTGATTTAATCACTGGGACACAATAGCAGAATGTCACGTAGACCTGCAGTACCTTGTCTATATAAACCCAAACCCTCAGATCAACAAAAAGAACTGGAAATTGGCCATCATAGACATTAAAGATTGTTTTTATTCCATACCTGTTCACCCTGATGACTGAGAAAAGTTTGCCTTTTCTGTTCCTACCACTAATCTGGCAGCCCCGTATAAAAGATATCAATTTAAGGTCCTTCCTCAAGGAATGGTTACTAGCCCTACTCTTTGCCAATTTTACGTAGCCTCCATTCTTCAGCCGCTTAGAGACCAATACCCCACTGGGACACTTATACATTATATGGATGATATTTTGCTAGCATCATCCTTGGGTTGTGAGCTTCAGACAATGCTTCAAGATGTCATTTCGACACTGAAAACACATGGTCTGATTGTAGCACCTGAAAAGATCCAACTTACCCCTCCTTATTCATACCTTGGTCACAAGATAGAGGGTAACAAGATTATGCACCCTGTCCCTAAGACTGATGTCAAAAGGATAAGAACACTTAATGATTTTCAGAAACTGATTGGTTCTATTCCATGGCTACGTTCTGTAATTCCCATATCTGATAAGGAACTTGAGCCGTTGTATCAAACGTTGCGGGGCGATTTTAACCTTACCTCTCCCTGAGAATGGACGACTGCAGCCCTTCAGGTTATACAGGATATACAAAAGAAAGCCTCCTCATCATTAGTCCGCTTCAATCCTGAGAGTCCTATTATGTTGGTGGTCCTACAGGAGGACCGAGGTATTGCGGCTCTATATCCAGCACATGGTGTTTTGGAGTGGCTATATCGCCCAAAGGCTACTAAAGTTTTGCCTGATAAATGGGAAACCCTTGCTCTCCTTTTGCTCAAAGCGAGTGAGAGGTGCGTTCAGATTTTTGGGACTCAGCCTATCCTCAATCTGTCCGTTACTCCTCAAGCTTTACATCTTCTAGCTCAAAATTCTATTGACTGGGCGTCTTTATACGTGACCCATGTCTTCTCTAATAGCTCATTGCCTCCACCTTTACGTGGATGGGAAACCTTGCCCCTGTCCACACCCTCGTCCATTGTTTCATTAGCCCCCGTTGAAGGACCGAATGTATTTACTGATGCAACAAAAACCGGAAAAGCATCCATTTATGCCCCTCAGAGACACTTTCTAAAAGTAATCTCCACACCATATTCCTCGGCACAGAAAAATGAATTAGCAGCCGCAATATGTGCCCTTCAATTGTTTTCAGAGGAGCCCTTTAATTTAATTACAGATAGTATATATTGTGCTAATGTTCTTTTGTTTTTAGAAAATTCTCATATTATGGAAAATCCCTCTACTATTGCTCCTTTGCTAAAAACTGCTCAAAAGCTTTTGTTACTTCGCAATGATCCTCTTTATGTTCTCCATGTATGTTCTCACATATCCACAGAGGGCCCTATCTTTTGGGGCAATCATGTTGCAGACAATGCCCTTAATAAGGGGGGGGCCTTCCTCCTTTCTCTATCACCACAAGAGGCCCACTCCAAATTCCATTTGTCTGCACGTTCCTTAGGGTTGCTCTACCACCTTCCTAGAGAAGAAGCTAGACAGATTGTGAAATGCTGTACTAATTGTATTCCTTTCCACCCTCCACCTCCAGAGAAGACCTTTAATCCCAAAGGAGAGCTACCCAATGACCTTTGGCAAATGGATATTACACATTATAATACCTCTTATATACATGTATGCATAGATACCTGTTCTTCCTTTGTAATGGCTACCCTGCAACCCAGAGAATCTGTTACTGCAGTTATTTCGCATTTATTACAATGTTTCTCAATGGCTGGAGCCCCCAGCGCTATTAAAACTGATAATGGTCCTGCCTATACTTCGCGGGCCTTTGCCACCTTTTGCATGGAGTTTGGTATACATCATGTTACTGGCATCCCATATAACCCAACGGGCCAAGCCCTTGTGGAGCGTGCTAATAGGACCCTTAAAAACACCATCAAAAAACAAAAAGGGGGAGTTCCGGGGCGGCTTACACATGCACAAGTCGCGCAAACGGTTTATACCATAAATTTTTTGCAATTTCGGGATGACGGCCTAACACCGGGCCATGCGATTTTCCGGCTACCCCGATCCTGGTAACGCCCGAATAGCGTCCTCTACAATCCCACATCCACGAGGGTCACCACCAACCCCGTGTAAAAAAGGTAGCGTGATTTGGTGGAAGGATGCGAAAGGCAATTGGAATAGACCAGGGACGGTACTAATAAGGGGAAAAGGATATCTTTGTGTCTCCACAGATACCAACCATGAAGGGGTCTGGATCCCACCCCTGGATGCGCGAGAGGTCCCCCCGGCCAACCCAGAAAAGCAGGAAAAGGAGACGAGAGAAGTGAGGACGAAGGAAGAACCGAACAACTCGGGTGATGGAAAAGGAAGTGAGGATGAAGGAAGAGATGAACAACTCGGGCGATAGAAACAACATACTGGCTCCGGATGCATAACTGATTATTACTGCCGTAGCTGGGACTGGGAAACCACGGATGACACTTATTGGGGTCCTTCTTCCTCCTGGGACTATATTAGGGTTACTGCTAATTATGCCATCAAACTTTTCAAAAGCGTCCCTGTACCCCGCTATAATCAATAATGGGCTTTCTCTGTGACTGTGCCAATGACGGGAATATTGTGGCCCCATGACCTGGATAATCATGCCATTGGCTGCAGAGGTACCCAATGACGGGATTATTGTGGGTCCACCTACCAGAAATGCTGGAGGTGGGGACCACCCACATAGCCTAAGACAGGGGCCCTGCCCACTTTCGGTACCAGGCATGGAGTCAGGCCACATAGCCTAAGACAGGCCTTTCACCTGCCCTTATAAACAAAAAGGGGGAGTTGTAAGGGGCGCTCTGGACCCAGGCCCCCTGAGAGGATAGGAGACGCCAGGAAGTCTGGACCTGCTGACGTGGCTCTGCCACACTGGCACTGGGGAGGCTTCACTGAGCTGTGCTCCGCCCTCAGGGAGGAACTGGGGAGGAGCCTACCCGGAAGAGGAGGGCAAGACACTAGGGATAAAAGGCACGCGCAGGAAGGGCTAGGAGGGGACTGGACTGAGACTTGCAGAATAAACGTCACGTTTGCTCTACCCTACTCTGGTGTCTGCTCGATTACTACTCCTCACTGTGTTCCCCGGTGGGAGTCCGGAGACGTCCGAAGCCGCGAGAAGCCGAGAGGAGGGACCCTTGTCCTGGTGGTCGCAGCCCCTGACACCTGAATTCTATAAATTGGCCATCTATTCATTTGCATGCATCATAGCAAGACCACCAATGTACTGGTTTAACTATGTTCATAAGACTGGCTTTGCCAATGATGTGATGTTTTATTTTTCTAACCCAGATCTTCATAGAAATTTCAATTTTTTTTTGTTGATTTAAAATAGGAATGTTTGGAAAGCAATGGTTTGATTGGCAGTTCCTTGTTACTATTGCTTTTTTTTTTTTTTTGTTTCTCTATTCAGGATTTGACTTGAAAAGTAACACTTTGATTAAAAAAACATTTATGAGACTTACAAGATTATCATTCAGGCAGAGGAGCATTGTGGTGGCATAACTGACATTTGCTTTGCTGTTCTCAGAGTTTTGCGGGTCAGTAACTCTGGGGGAAGAAAGTTTACATATATCTAAGGGAGCATACAGGAAATGCAGCATATTTCCAAACAAGAGATCAATAGGATAGATAAATTAAGAGTTCAGAGTAAATATGCATCTGATACAGGAAATTTTAACCTCTTTTTATCATGATCAACTTTGCAAGTCTGGTGAAATCTATGAAACAATCCTTTGAATAATATTTTCAAGCACATAGAATGGAAAACAGAATTACAAAGAAAATCAAATATTTTGCAGTGATTTATTAAAAAAAAAAGGTTCACAGATCCCAATTTAAGAAATCCCGACCTAATAAGATAAAATACGTTATTGTTAATTCTAAAACTATGTGTAAATATACTTTGGTGTTATGCATATCAAACTGAAGACCTAAATTAAGTAATTAGGAATATCTAAGGGAAGTAAAAACATTTGTAACCAGATTTCTCTAATATTCTTTCTGTGTTTTTTCTCCCTCATTGCTGAAAGTTCCCACTTCTCAGTCATGAGCCAAAGGATAAGGAACCTAAGGAAACAGGTGACTATCTTATCAGCAAGTCATTATTGCCACTAGGTATGTTTTCATCTTCATACCTAACTTCCCAATGAATCTAGATCTTATTGTATACAGGGACTCAAAACAATTTTGCCTAAGACATTTATCAGTATTATTTCTAACTTAATTCTCCATGTCTATATAAGGGGAGAAGCTGAAAAGGTTTTTAGAGAAAAAGAGTGTTGGTCTCTTAATAGATTTAATGAGCACTTCAAGAAGCTGATATACAGAGGAGCCAGCATGTTCATCATGTACCTTTCATTAGCTTACCACACTAGAGACTCCTGGCAAATTTCCCTTACCTGAGATCAGAAACTCTCTCTCTCTCTCTCTCTCTCTCTCTCTCTCTCTCTCTCTCTCTCTCTCTCTCTCTCTCTCTCTCTCTCTCAAATTGGGAGATCTCACTCCCAGTGAGAGAGGTCATTCATACTGGGTATTATCTTATATCTTAATCTATTTAAATTTACGTATTCTTTCAGCTTGGATAAATGGGTTTATTTCCTATTGACAATGAGAGACCTTTGTGTAACTGACATTTTGTGGGAAGGGAGAAAAAAGCCTGAGATGGATAGCAATCAACAATATAGCTTGATCCTCAAAATTATTTCTCCAAAACTAAAACTAAATAGATAGGAATAATTCTATACGGTATTTCCTCTCTGAGAAGAATACTGTATCTAACCTTGTGGTAGGAATCTCCTGTTTTTCTCTATGACCCTACCAGGAATCCAAATATTCCTGAGAGGATGGAAAAAGGAGACACCAGGGGCAACAATTCCTGCCTCCGTGGAAGGCACATCTAGACAAACCCATATAGACACATATATCCTACATAGACAATACCTACACACCATACACTAGGTCTTAGTCCTTAAGCCTCTACAGTTACCCCAATTACTAAATTCATATATTTTCCATGTAAAACATATTGATTGCTCTCATTACTAAAAATAAGTAATATTACTTAGTTTTCTACCATAATCATAGTCAGTAACTCAGTAACTTGTGGCGTTCCTTTGATTATTGTTTTTTAAGCAGTCTTTGGGATAGACTAAGTCTGTTTAAATAAGTCAGGTTAAAAATCCCAGGTAAAAACTTGCAAAAAATTGTGATTTGATGGTGTCTCTGGCTCTGATGCCTGCTGATTTGTGTCTGTTTTCCTGTTTCTTTGCCTTTGAATCTTTCTTCGTTTTTACTGATGTAGTGAAGTTTCTGATGAGAAGTGCTTCATAGAATTCTTTTCTTTTTTTGATTTCAGGATTGAAGGAATGGATAAATAATATATTTATTAAGCACTTACAATGTGCAAAACATTGAGGATACAAGTAAAAATGTAAGCCAACTTTTGCTGTCATGGAGCTCACATTCTAATGAGGGAACATAAGAAAGGTTTAAGCTTCAAATAAGATGGCAAAATCTCATGGTCCTTAGTGTACAACTGTAAAAGAGGTATTAATACTTCTTGTTTGATGACATTGCCACTGACACAAATCAAATCAGTTTCTGATGTTCAGTCTTTTGGTAATGGCAAGGGTTTTGGTGACACAAATTTTCTTTTTTAGTTAGATCTTCTAGATAATAACAGTTAGAAATAATAGTTAACACTCATTTTGAGCTTACTGTGTGATTAGTAGTATGCTAAGTAATTTACAGTTCTCACTTAGTTTTCACAGTTCTGGAACATAGGTGCTATCATTATCCCTATTTTACAGATGAAGAAACTGAAGCAAGCAGAGATTTGAGTGACTTGGTCTGGGTCTCATTGCTAGTAATTGTCTGAGGCTACATTTCAATTCAGGTTTTCCTGATTCTGGGAATAGAGCTCCAAATATCACTGTTAGAGTATTTCTGAGGTACTTGCTTCTCAGGATGATGACTGTGGACAGTTGCTGTAAGCATTGTTATTCTTCAGTGTCCTGAGCTGTTTCTATTGGAATCTGAAGGAAGATGGTGGTCAAGTGGTAATAGTAGTTTTATCTTTCTCTTGCATATTACCTGCAGGCTCTCCTTCAAACTGTATTGCTTCTTCAAATCAGTTGACTTGCCTACTCTGTGGGTGGTCATTGTTAAGCAGTTAGTGAGGATGACTGTCCCTTTAGGAACAGTATAGCACAAGCAACAAAGTAAACACTGCCCCCTTGCAAATTAAACTATTTACTCTTTAAAATAAAATATTGAATCTGTTAGACAAGGTGCTGGAACCAGAAATTCTGGTATTATGATGGACATTTCAGGCAAGGGAGTTACTATTAGCTGAATTAGCATGAAATGCCCTCAATGTCTATTCTTTCTGACTATTCTCCAGCAGTGCCTAAGTAAATATTTTTCTAACCTATTAAGTGACCTATGCTCTCAGGTTGTCTTGATATTCAACAGAAACTGCAAAGGAACTGGTTTTTGTAAGGTTTAGATCACTAGAAAAGGATTATAGATTATGGCACGAGGACTTAGAAGGACATTTTCTATGAACTTCTCATCTCATTTAGGTGAGGGAGGGTTGTGCAAAGTCACCAGCTTCACTTTCTCCTCCAGATCTACCTGTGTTCAATGGCAACATACAAATCAGGAGATAGCCCTAGGGGAGTATGTTAAATAAGAATCAATGGTTTAGCATAGTATCAAAAAGAAATTAATGTGATCTCGAGCTATTTTAAGAGAAGCATAATGTCTAATTATGTCTAGGGAAATGATATTCCTGTTGTGTTCTTCCCTGAGGAGGACACATTAATCTTGGTTCCAGGTGGCACGTTTAAAGGTTAAGAATAAATGTTAAAATTTTAAGGGAAAGTAAGCAAAAGGATCCCCGAAGTGTTTCCATATGAGGATTGATTTTGGCATGGAGGAATGCTTAACCAGCAGAAGAGAAGACTGGAGAGGATATATCGACTCTTTTAAGAATTTGAAGGGTTAAAGTTCCAGTTCCAGGAGCCAAGATGGTAGAGTGATCAGTAATTGTTATCTCCCTCCTCTTGCTGACTTTAAGAGCCTAGAGAATATCTCCCTAGGAGGAACCATGGACAAGTGGGAGCAGCAGAAAGGATAAACAGATTCTCAGCCTGTGAGGCTAGCAAGATCGCTAAGGAGGGTTCCTCTTGCTGTGCCTGAAGACAACCAGTGCAGGAACACAGCTGTCTCAGACAGCCCTACCTCGACAAATGGGGAGAAGTTACTGAACCCTGGGGGGTGGGGGTGAAGACAACACCAGGACCCCAGGTAAACCTCATTAACCCCGTGGAATCAGGAAGACACTAGTGCAAACAATTGAGCTTACCTATGCTCTAGCAGAGCAGAGGAAACTCTGGCATCTAGACTACCCCTCTTCCACACTTAACAAGTTAACTCCATGGAAACTGTGGGGAAAAACCCAAAAACCTTCACCTGGCCTCTGCTTTCAAACACCAATCAGCTCAACACCAGGTAAACTGAAGCATTTTTGTTTCTAGCTGAAAGAATCAGAGGCTGCAACACACAAAGCTTCAAGTTTTAGGCACAAGATCTGTGGGACAGAGCTCCCTATGCCATAGATGCAGAGATCTACTTCAAAAGGCAGGAAAAGGGTAATAATCATGAGTAAGAAGGAAAGTAGAAAAGAAAAGAAAATAGAATCTTTCTATGGGGACAACGACCAAAGCACAAATACCAAAGAGATCAACATTGAGCCTGTAATCCCATCTGAAACTTCAGAAGGGAATATGAACTTGTTGGAAACACAAAGAGCCCTCTTGGAAGAACTCTGAGAGGATTTTAAAACCCAAATTAGAGAAATAGAAGAAAAACTGGTCAATAATTTTAAAAAAATAATTTAAAAAAAGGAATTCACTGAAGAGAACAGCTCCTTAAAAAGGAAAATTGGAAAAATGAAAAAGGAAGTACAAAACTTAACTGGTAAAAATAACTCTTGAAAAGGAACAATTGAAAAGATGGAAAAAAAGAAGCAAAAGTGAACTGAAGAAAACAATTTGATAAAAAATAGAATCAGATAAGTAGAAGTTAATGGATTTATGAGACATCGAGAATCAGTCAAACAGAATCTAAAGAATGAAAAGATAGAAGAAAATGAAAAATAGCTAATTGGAAAAACGATTAACTTGGAAAAAAGATCCAGGTTAGAAAATCTAAGAATTGTTGGCCTAGCAGAAAGTCATGATGAAAAAACGGAGCCTTGATAATATGATCCACGAAACCATCAAGAAAAGTGACCCAGAAGTACTAGATCAAGAGGGCAACATAGTCATTGAAAGACTCCATCATTCAGCTCCTGAACTGAACCCCAAACTAAAAACACCAAGGAATATCATTGCCAAATTCCAGAACTATCAAATGAAGGAAAAAGTACTTCAGGCAACCAGAAAGAAACAATTCAAATATCGAGGAACTACAGTCAGGATCACACAGAAGATTGCAGCTTCTACATTAAAGACTGAAGGAATTGGAAAATGATATTTTGTAAGGCAAAGAGCTAGGACTACAACAAAGGATTAATTACTCACAAAAACTGAGTATTATATTTCAGGCAAGGAGATGGACATTCAATGAAATAAGGGATTTCCAGACCTTCCTGATGAAAAGACCAGAATGGAATAAAAAATTTGATATTCTAACTCAGGTCTCAAGAGAGGCTGACAAAGGTCAACAAGGGAAAAGGAAATAAAACTTGTTACACAATATGGGCAAACTCTTTATATCCCTAAAAGGGAAGATGATACTTGTTAATCTTGAGAATTGTATATTTATTGTGAAATGTAAAAGGGATAAACATAGACAGAGGCAGTGAATATAAATTAAATGATGTGATGAAAACAAATGGGATTTAAGTGTGTGAAGGGATTGTAATGGGGGATGTGAAAAGGAGAATGTAGAAAAAAATAACTCCATCACAGTAAGAGGCACAAAAATACACTACAGAAGAGGGAAAGAGGGAAGGAGGACAAGCATTTCTTGAGATATACTCTCATCAGATGTATTCAAGGAAGGTACAACAAACTCAATGAAGCATAGAAATTCAATTAGCTCTATAAAGAGTAGGAGGGGAAGGGGGAAAGAAAAGGGAGGGGAGGCTAAAAGGGAGGGAAGAAGTAGTAATGGAAAAGGGAAGAAAAAGGAAGAGGGCCTGAAAGAAGGGAAGGAAGACTGAAGGAAGCAGCAGTTAAAAATTAAAACTCTATTGTGGAAGGGAAGGGAGAACTAAAAGTATAAACCAAGGTTAAGGTGATGGAGGGAAAGATGCAGTTAGTAATTCTAACTATGAAAGTGAAAGGGATAAAATCTCTCATAAAACAGAGAAAAAGAGCAGAATGGATTAAAACCTGTAATCCAACAATATGTTGTTTGTAAAAACCACATTTGAAACTGGGGCATTCACACAAGGTAAAGGTAAAACTTTGGAGCAAAATATTTTGTGCTTGAGCTGATGTAAAATACGTAGGGGTGGCAATCCTAATCTCACACAAAGCAAAAACAGAAATAGATCTAATCAAAAGAAATAAGGAAGGAAACTATATCCTGTTAAAAGGCACCATAATCCACAACGCAATTTCATTATAAATGTATATGCTCCAAGTGGTATAGCACCCAAATTCTTAGAGGAGGAGTTAAGGGAGTTACAGGAATAAACAGTCAGCAAAATTATGTTAATGGGGAACCTCAACCTCCCCCTCCTAAAAACTTGATAAATCTAACCAAAAAATAAACAAGAAAGAAGTTAAGTAGGTGAATAGAACTCTGAAAAAGATCAATATGATAGATCTCTGGAGAAAACTGAATGAGGATAGAGAGGCATATAGAACTTTCTCAATGGCACATGACATAGATATAAAAATTGACCAAGTACCAAGTCATAAAAGGCTCACAATTCAGTGCAGAAAGGCAGAGACAGTCAATGCATATTTCTGAGATCATATTGCACTAAACTTTACATGAAATCAAAGACCATGGAAATATAAAACAAAAACTAATTGGAAACCAAAGTTAATCCTAAAGAAGGAATGGGTTAAACAACAAATTATAGAAACAATCAACAACTTCATTCAATAAAATGACAATAACTGAGACAACCGACCAAATTTTATGGGATACTGCAAAAGCAGTTCTTAGGGGAAGTTTTATATCTTTGAATGTCTACATGAATAAAATAGAGAAAGAGGAAATCAATGATTCGGGCATGCAGCTGAAAAAGCACAAAAAAAAAATGAAAATCCGCAAGTAAATAATAAATTAGAAATACAGGAAAGCAAAGGAGAGATTAATAAAAAATGAAATTAAGAAAAGTATTGAACTAATAAGGGAAATGAGGAGTTGGTTTGATGAAGAAACCAATAAAGTTGTTAAACTTTTGGTGAGTTTGATTTAAAAAAAAGAAAGAAGAAAAGCAAACTATAAATTATCAGAAATGAAAAGTTTGATATCACCAAGGAGGCAGAAATTAAAACAATAATAAGAAATTACTTTGCCCAAATATATGACCATAAATTTGACAATCTAAATGAGATGGATGATTATTTTAAAAGATCTAAATTGCCCAGACTAACAGAAGAGGAAGTTGAATACTTAAATAACCCCATTTCAGAAAAAGAAATTCAACAAGTCATCAATTACCTCCCTAGGAAAAAGTTTCCTGGACCACATGAATTCTCAAATGAATTCTATGAGTCATTTAAAGAACAGTTAATTCCAATACTATATAGACCATTTGGGATAGTTGGGGAAGAAGGATTCCTCCAAATTTCTTTTCATGCTACAAATATGGTTTTGATACTTAAACCAGAAAGAGCCAAAACAAGGAAAGAAAATTCTAGACCAGTTTTTCTAATGAATATAAATACAAAAATTTTAAATAAGATTTTAGCAAAAAGAATACAGCACCTTATCACAAGAATAATACATTATGACCAGGTAGGATTTATACCAGGAATGCAGGGCTGGCTCAATAATAGGCAAACTACTAATATTATTGATCATATCAACAACAAATCTAACAGAAACCAATTGATTACTTCAATAGACACAGAAAAACCTTTTGACAAAATACAACACATATTCCTATTGAAAACACTGGAGAACACAAGAATCAATTGAACTTGCAATAAAATATTAAACAGTATCTACATAAAATCTTCAGCAAGATTTACATGAAATAGGAATAAGCTAGTTGTACTTCCAATAAGATCAGGGGTGAAACAAGATATGTCCGTTATCACCACTATTATTCAATATGACACTAGAAATGATAACTCTAGCAATAAGAGAAGAAAAAGAAATTGAAGGAATTAGAATAGGCAAAGAAGAAATTAAGTTATCAAGCTTTGCAAGTGACATGATGATACACTTAGAGAATTGCAGAGAATCAGTTATAAAAAACTACTTGAAATAATAAACAACTTTGTCAAAGTTGCTGGTTACAAAATCAACCCACACAAATCTTCTGCATTTCTGTATATTACTAGCAAAACCCAACAGCAAGAGATAGAAAGAGAAATCCCATATAAAGCTCTGGTCTTCACTATAAAATATTTGGGAATCTACCTGCCAAAACAAACCTATGGAAGATGTGAACACAATTACAAAACACTTCACACAAATAATATCCAATTTAAGTAATTAGAAAAAGGTCAGTTGCTCGTGGGTGGGAGATTCAGTATAATAAAAATGAAAATTCAATCTAAATTAATTTACTTATTCAGTGCCATACCAATCATACTATCAGAAAATTATTTTGTAGAGATAAAAAATATATCAAAATTCATCTGGAAGAACAAAAGAATATCAAGGGAACTAACGAAAAGAAATACTAGGGAAGGTGGCCTACTTCTACCACATTTCAAAATGTATTATAAAACAGCAATTACCAAAACCACTTGGTACTGATTAAGCAGCAGAATGTTAGACCAGGAAAACAGGTTAGGTACCCATGAAAAAATAGTCAATGAATATAGCAATCTACCTTCTGATAAACCCTGGCACTACAGCTTCTTGAATAAGAACTCACTGTTCAACAAAAATTACTGGGAAAATTGGATACCAGTGTGGCAGACATTAGGCATAGACCAATTCCTGACACCATATACAAGAATAAAATCCCAATAGGTTCATACATGATCTAGGTATAAATACTGATACCATAAACAAATTAGTGGAGCAAGGAATAATGTGTTTATCAGATTTATGGAGAAGGGAAGAATTTTTGACTAAACAAGGGGCAGAAAACATTATGAGGTACAAAATGGATAATTTTGATTAGAGTAAACTGCTAAGTTTTTGCACAAACAAACCCAGTACAAACAAGAATAGAAGGAAAGCAGAAAACTGGAAAAGAATTTTTTCCACTAGTGCCTATGATAAAGGCCTCATTTCTAAAATATGTAGAAAACTTACTCAAATGTACAAAGAACAATACAAGTTATTCCCCAATTGATAATTGGTCAAAGATAGGAACAGGCAGTTTTCAGAGGAAAAAAAAAATGAAAGCTGTCTGTAGTCACATGAAAAATGCTCTAAATCACTCAGAGAGATGCAAATCAAAACAACTCTGTGATACCACATCACATTTATCAGACTGGCTAACCTGATAAAACAAGATGATGATGATAAATGTTGGAGAAGAAGTGGGAGAGTTGGAACAGTAATTCATTGTTGGTGGAGGTGTGAGCTGATGCAACCATTCCTGAGAGCAATTTGAAACTATGCCCAAAGGGCTACTAAAATGTGCATACTCTTTGACCCACAACAATGCTTGAAGGACTGTAGCCCCAAGAGATCATAAAAATGGGAAAGGATCCCACATGTACAAAAATATTTAGAGCAGCACTGTTTGTGGTGACTAAAAACTGGAAATCAAGGGAATACTCATTAATTGGGGAATGGCTAAATAAAGTGTGGTATATGAATGTAATGCAATATTATTGTGGTACAAGAAATGGGGGAGGAGCCAAGATGTCAGAGTAGAAAGATTCACATATGCTAGCTCTGAAGCCACAGCCCATAAATTACTTATAAAAAGAACTCCCAATGGGTTCTGGAGCAGTGGAAGCCATGCAGCAACGGAGTGGAGGAGGTATCTGTTCCAGAGGGCCCTGAAAAACTGACAACAAAGGTCCATCACTCACCGGACCCAGAGCAGAGCCCAGCCCTGCCTTGGCCGCGGCCCCGAAAGAGGTAGATCCAAGCAGACTTCAGGGATGGAATGTCTGGCTGCTGGGAAGGTCCCTCAACCCACAGGTGCTACAGGTCAGTGAGAGACCCTCTCTGGCCGGCCAAGAGGAGAGCGGGGTGTCTCCATAATTCAGGCCTGCTCAGAAAGAAGCAGCAGGGGAAGCAGTGGAAAGGGGCTCCCAAAGCAGGAAGAGGCTCCATTGTTGAAGGATTTTACATAAACTTCCTGAGGGAAATGAGCCTGGGCTTTGGCCCTGCCCCCACCTGAGAACCTGAACTTAATCTCTCACACTGAATAGCCGCTCCAACCCCGCTTAAACCCCTGAGGCTGGAAAGTAGCATTTGAATCTCAGGCCACAAGTACTAGTGAGGCGGGATGGAGAGGAATCTCAGAAATCAAAAGGAACTAGCTGGAAAAATGCCTAGAAAAGGGAAAAAAAATAAGACCATAGAAGGTTACTTTTTTGTTGAACAGATATTTCCTCTTTTTCTTTGGTCAAGGCCTCTGTATCCCAAATATCCAAAATAGATATCCAGTGGGCTCAGGCCATGGAAGAGCTCAAAAAGGATTTTGAAAATCAAGTTAGACAGGTGGAGGAAAAACTGGGAAGACAAATGAGAGAGATGCAAGAAAAGCATGAAAAATGGCTCAATACCGTACTAAAGGAGACACAAAAAATGTTGAAGAAAATAATGCCTTGAAAAAAAGGCTAACTCAATTGGCAAAAGAGGTTCAAAAAGCCAATGAGGAGAAGAGTGCTTTCAAAAGCAGAATTAGCCAAATGGAAAAAGAGGTTCAAAAGCTCGCTGAAGAAAATAGTTCTCTCATAATTAGAATGGAACAGATGGAGGCTAATGACTTTAGGCGAAACCAAGAAATCACCAAAAAAAAAAAAAAAAAAAAAAGAATGAAAAAATGGAAGAGAATGTGAAATATCTCATGGGAAAAACAACTGACCTGGAAAATAGATCCAGGAGAGACAATCTAAAAATTTTGGGACTACCTGAAAGCCATGATCCAAAAAAGAGCCTGGACATCATCTTTCATGAAATTATCAAGGAAAACTGCCCTGATACTCTAGAACCAGAGGGCAAAATAGGTATTCAAGGAATCCACTGATCACCACCTGAAAGAGATCCAAAAAGAGAAACTCCTAGGAACATTGTGGCCAAATTCCAGAATTCCCAGGTCAAGGAGAAAATATTGCAAGCAGCTAGAAAGAAACAATTCCAGTAATGTGGAAATACAATCAGGATAACACAAGATCTAGCAGCTTCTACATTAAGGGATTGAAGGGCATGGAATAGGATATTCCAGAAGTCAAAGGAACTAGGACTCAAATCAAGAATCACCTACCCAGCAAAACTGAGTGTAATACTTCAGGGGAAAAAATGGTCTTTCAATGAAATAGAGCACTTTCAAGCATTCTTGATGAAAAGACCAGAGCTGAAAAGATAATTTGACCTTCAAACACAAGAAGGAAGAAAAGCATGAAAAGGTAAGCAGCAAAGAGAAGTCATAAGGGACTTACCAAAGTTGAAGTGTTTACCTTCCTATATGGAAAGACAATATTTGTAACTCTTGAACCTTTTCAGTATCTGGGTAGTTGGTGGGATTACATACACACATACACACATACATACACATGTGCACACACACATGCACACATGCAAACACACAAAGACAGAGAGCACAGAGTGAATTGAATAGTATGGGATTATATCTTTAAAAAATTAAGGTAAACCGTGAGAGAGAAAAATATTGGGAGGAGAGAGGGTGAAATAGAATGGGGCAAATTATCTCTCATAGAAGAGGCAAGCAGGAGACTTTTTAGTGGAGGGAAAAAGAGCAGCGCTGAGAGAAAAACATGAAGTTTACTCTCATCACATTCTAATAAAGGAAGGAATTAAATGCACACTCATTTTGGTATGAAAACCTATCTTACAATACAGGAAAGTGGGGGAGAAGGAGATAAGCAGGGTGGGGGGGGGGATGATGGAAGGGAGGGCAATGGGAGGAGGGAGCAATTTGAAATCAACACTCTTGGGGAGGGACAGGATCAAAAGAGAGAATAGAAACAATGGGGGGCAGGATAGAATGGAGGGAAATATAGTTAGTCTTACACAACACGACTATTATCAAAGTCATTTGCAAAACTACACAGATATGGCCTATATTGAATTGCCTGCCTTCCCAAAGGGAACTGGTGGGGAGGGAGGGATAGGGAGAAGTTTGAACTCAAAGTTTTAGGAACAACTGTTGAGTGTTGTTCTTGCTACTAGGAAATAAGAAATACAGGAAATGGGAAATAGAAAGTTATCTGGCCCTACATGGCAAAAGAGAAGATGGGGTCAAGGTAAGGGAGGGAGGATAGAAGAGAGGGCAGATTGGTGATAGGGGAAATTAAAATGCTCGGTGTATTGTGGTGGTGGGAGGGGACAAATGGGAAGAAAATTTAGAACCCAAAATTTTGTGAAAATGAATGTAAAATTTAATAAATAAATTTATAAAAAAAAAGAAATGATTAATAGGAAGACTTCAGAAGGGCATGGAAAGACTTATATGAACTGATGCTGAGTGAAAGGAGCAGAACCAGGAAAATTTTGTCCAGAACCACAGTGTGTGAGAATGCTTTCTTTTAAACTCAGAACTTCATTGTATTTCAAGGACTTAAAAAAATTCCCAATGGTCTTTTAAAACAAAAATGCCTTCCACATGCAGAGAAAGAACTGTGGAATTCGATCACAGAATGTAGCAGATCGTTTTCTTTTGTATAATGTTTTGTTTGTTTTATGATTTATTCTATTCATTTTAATTCTTCTATGCAACATAACTAACATGAAAAAGTGTTTAATAGGTATGCATATGTATGTATATATAAAATTATATGCCATCTGAGGGAGGGAGGGGGAAGGGAGGGAGGGAAAAAATCTAAGTTATTGTAGAACACTGAAAACGAAGCAAAAAAAAAAAAAAAGGAATTTGAAGGATTAGAATGTGGAAGAAACATTTTACAAACCATACTTATTTCCAGAGTATTGAACCAGGCACAATGAGTAGAAGGTTTGAAAAGAAAAAAAGAAAATTATTACAACATTTTCCTAGCAATTAGAGCTAGCCACAAGGTCAGTGGTATTGCATTTCCTCTCATTACGTATCTTCATGTGAGACTGAATTACCACTAGTTGGAAATTCTTATAGATAATATTCTTATACAGGTAGAGGTTAGGTAACATTATCTTTGAGGTTCTACTAGTTCTGAATCTGTGATTCTATTACTTGATTTCATTAATGGTGCCACTCTTTGTCAGATTACTCAGACCAAAACTCACTCTTTATTTTGTTATCTCCCTTAACCTCATGTCAACATGAGATACATCTAGTATTGATCATTCTTCTCCAAGCCCTCTCACGTCTGTTTCTTCCTTTGAATTCTATTACTACTTGTCTTTATCTCTTTGCTTTTCAGGTACTAAAAGGTACTCCTTATTAGTCTTCCTGCCCTGTATCTCTCTTAGCTTTCAACTACCCTCTATAGCACTGAAATATTCATTTTCCAAAAAATCACTTTTTTTGTGTGTAATTTACTGCTTCAGTGTCTCATTCTTTTCTCTTAGAATAAAGTATCAACTCTTTAGGCAAAATCATCTCCAGTCTAGTCTGAAATCACCTTTATAATTTTATTTCTCATTTTTCCCCTACATACATCTCTCACTCCAGCTCTATTGACTTTCACAAATATGCCTTAACTTCTTCTATTTATGTCCCTCCTCATGTGACTTTTTCCTCCTCGGCAATACTACCTCCAGTCTTCATAACATCCCAGTCCTGCCCAACTTTCAAGTCTAGCTGAAATTCCATCTCTGTCATGATATATCCAAAAACAATCTCATCACAGTGATCCTTCCCCTCTTCTAAACAAATAGTATTATTTCCTTTAAAGTTATTTGATGAACAATTGTATATTATCCTATCATGTTTTTGATTTTTAAAATTTTATTTCTTTTAATCTTTTATAAATTTTAGAATATTATATATGACTTTTGTAACACTAACTAATCTCACATAAACCTTAAAAGTTTTACTTGTGTATGCCTTGTGCCTTTACCAATACTCTAGCTCTTAATTGTGAAGGCCCGTTCATTTTATTTCTTCCACATGCAGAGAAAGAACTGTGGAATTCGATCACAGAATGTAGCAGATCGTTTTCTTTTGTATAATGTTTTGTTTGTTTTATGTATCTCTCTTAGCTTTCAACTACCCTCTATAGCACTGATGTTTTATGTATGTTTCAATTAGTAAATATGACTTAACTTTGCTTTCGGGTCAAGCAAAAATTATTGCACATTGTAGGTATTTAGGAAATATTTGGAAATTGATTGCACAATTGTTTTGCTTAGCAAGAAGTATTAAGTATTGTACCAGGCAGGTATAGTAGGACAGAATAAACAGAAGACACAGTGCTCAAGAGTCCCCAGTCTCATTTGGCTTATAAATTTCATTTACCTCAAATCCAGGCTCATAGACATTCAAATAGCCTGTAAAGTCACATTAGTAAATATGACTTAACTGCTTACTGAGAACATTGCACTTTGACATACTCATTGAGGTATATTTGATAAATTGGAGTTTCTTTACATAAAAATACAATTTCATTGGTGAAATATACTATGTTGGAAATTCACAATCACAATACAAATAAATAAGATATATACTAAAGAATGTACAAAAATTGATATGCAATATTGGAGCAAAGGAAAATGGTTATCATATGGAAAAATCTGGAAAACTTCCCTAGAAGAGGTGGCATTTGACTTGAGAAGGAGAAATGAATGAATGAGGATATTGAGAGTAAAGATAAGTGGAAGAAGGATTTGCAAATCAATTTGGCAGTTGAAATCTGAGGAAGTTTTGCCATCTCCTTTCAGTAGAAGAAGTGGAGAGGTGGTTAAGGGCTTGATAGTAGAAGAAAAGTTTGAACCACACAGTGGAAGAGAATAAAATGAAGAGTCAACAGCAGTACAACTTAAGAATTTCTCAGCAATGAGGCTTCCACTGAAATGATGTAATAGAAAAATACAATGGGTAAAATCAGGATCATTTTGTGGCTTTCTCCAGGGATACTCAGAAAAAGGAAGTTGAAGAAAAGGCTTTAGATTTTCAGCTCAGGAGTGATGGGAAACAGAAGAGAAATAGTGGAAATTCTGACTCAAAATTCTAGAGAAGTGGTTAATCATCAAGTTGCAGGCTATCATATGAAAACTAGAAATAAAGGCAAGTGAAGTTAATGTGATAGAAGTGTAATATAATAAAAAGTAGGTTTCAAGAAGCTATGACAGAGAGTAGGAATTAGGAATAAATTCATACTTTAATACTTCTACACATACACACATATATACATATACATGTGTGTATTCATATATATGTGGGAGTGTGTATACACACACATATATATATATATACACATATGTATATATATGTATATATATATATACATATTTAATTATATATGGAGAGAGAGAGAGAATAATTGAGATGGGACCAAATAAGAAACCTCAATATTCACTGTACACTTTGATGTTTCATCACCTAGCAATGTAGTGAAGAACTGGACCAAGTTACTGAGCAATCATCCAAAAATCTGATAAACAACAACATTGAATGATCTAAATGAGAGAGGTTATTCTATTCATTAATATCATCATTCAGTGACATATTGAGTATCATCAGAATATATGTCAATATATAAGAATCAGAAATTTCTAGACGTTAGAAATAATCTTTTCCAACAACTTTATACTATAGATAAAGGAACTAAAGTCCAGAGTAGTTAAGAGATTCGTCCAAGTTTATACAAGTTACAAATACCACAGCAAGGATGTGAACTCAGATCCTCTTATTCTGTCTGCTTTTCATTCTATAATACCATAGCTATGACTTTACTTTTCAGATTTTGTACTTACTGGTCTTGACCCTTATGAAAAGTCTAGTAGAACAAAAATAAATTGTAAAAGTAAGTAACTATGGGATTTAATTTCCTTGTGTGGAAATATTTTTTTTTCTTTATTCAATTGTTTTAATATGTTTTTTTTTTTTTAAATGACATGAGCATATACTTCCTCATTTTTTTTTAACTAACCCTGACAACTACATTCAAGCAATGGCAGGTCCTTGACTTTCACTTATTTATGCGATTTCTTGGGTAGATAATAAAGATTATTTTCATTTGTCTGTAACCCTAGGGAAGGAAGGTGGTTTAAATAAAGCATTAAAAGTGATTTGCTATGACTTATACTAAATGTTTCCTTTGCATCATTCCATTGTTTGTTTTGCTTTCTGCAGTTACTCTGTGAATTAACTGACTCTGTCAAGGCTGTCAGGGAGTGCTATGAGATATGTTTAGCAAGCTCACAAGGGGATAATTCATAACTCAATTGAACCAATGGAGCCCATGAGTTACGCTCTTAAATGATCCTCAGTACAGGGATAAAGATGATCTGTTACATTGTCAAAAAATTTAATGAGGTTATTTATGGTAATGGCTGTATTGTACAGTAGTTAGTTGCCAAAGAGATGTTTCCAAATGTTCTGTTTTTACCAACTCCACTTACCTTCTATGTATCGACATCCCTTTATTTCCTAAGAACTAATCCATGGAATGTTATTGAAAGACTGGAAAGGTTTTGACATGCCTTCAGAAAAGCATAAGGTTGGCAATATGAATGCCACTTTATTAACTAAATCTCTCCAGGACAGAGGTTCTTAAATGTTTTTATGGCCTGCTCTCATTGTCAGTTTGATGAAGCCTGTTCATACCTTCTTGCAATAATGTTTTTAAACACACAAACTAATATATATATATATATATATATATATATATATATATACATATATATATATAAAACATATATATGTATATATATAATTTCAAAAAAGTAATTATATTGAAATATAGTTTTACATATACTTCTACATCTGTATACATACATATATACATCCACCACATATATACATATATTATATATTAATAAGTCAGTCAGCAAACATTTGTTCAGCACCTACTGTGTACTAAGAACTGTACCAAGACTTCATCTTTGCAACATCTTTTAAATTGTTTCCTTTTTCTCCTCTGTACTGGGACCACCTTAATGCAGGCAATCATCTCCTTATTCTTGGAATATTGTAGTAGACTCATGTTTGGTTTGCCTGGCACAAGTCTCTCACAGCTCCAGGTCATCCTTATTCAGTCACAAGAGTGAAATTCCTAAAGCACAGGTCTGACAGTATTACTCCCTCCCCCGACACCCTCCCACCACCACTCAATAAACTACAGTGGTCCACTATTGCCTACAGGATCAAATGCAACATCCTGTGTTTGGGATTCGAAGTCCATCCCATCCAACACCTCTCCAGTCTTTTTGTCTTATAACCTCCTCCCCCATTTATTCTTTGATTCAATGCCACTGGCTTCTTGGCTCTTCTTTGGACAAGATGCTACGTATCTAGGCTCTGATGATTTTCTTGAAGTCCCAGTTAAAAGTCTGTCTTCTATAAGAAGCCTTTCCTGATAATCGCTTGATTTTTAACAGCTTCCTTCTGTTTATTATCTCTAATGTATTGTGTTGATACATACATACATATATATATATATATATATATAACTTCTTTGTTTAAAGTCATTAGCATGTTGTCTCCCCCAATAGACGGTGAGCTTCTTTTTTTTTAATTATTTATTTTTACTTTTTTATTCTTATTATTTTTTTTAATTTTTTTTAATGTTTTACAATCATTTCCTCAAAGTTAAGATGTTATCCCCCCCACCCTTCCCCCAATACCCCCCTCCCTCCCTATGACAGCATACAATTCTGTTTAGGTTCTGCATATACTTTCCTATTGAGCACATTTTCTCTATATTCATGCTATGTAGTCGAACTAAAATATATGGAAGAAATCATATAACAAATCAACACATAATACACTGAAACCCACCCACACACAAACATGATCTGCTACATTCTGCAAGTGACTTCCACATTTCTTTCTCTGAGTGTGGAAGGCATTTTGCCTTAGAAGACTGACATTAGGATTTTTTTTTTCTCAGTAAGTTCTTGTGTTATTACAAAGTTCCAAGACTACCAGAAAAAACTCTCGCACACTGTGGTCATTGCTGTGCACAAAGTTCTCCTGGTTCTACTCCTTTCGCTCAGCATCAGATCATATAAGTCCTTCCAGGCCTCCCTGAAGTCTTCTTGTTCATCATTTCTTATGGCACAATAGTACTCCATTGCATTCATATACCATAATTTATTCAGCCATTCCCCAATTGATGGGCATCCCCTTGACTTCCAGTTTTTCGCTACCAAAAAGAGTGCTGCTATAAATATTTTTGTACACGTGGGACTCTTTCCCGATTTTATAATCTCTTGGGGATACAATCCTAGTAGCGATATTTCTGGGTCAAAGGGTATGCACATTTTTGTAGCCCTTTGGGCATAGTTCCAAACCGTTCTCCAGAATGGTTGGATGATCTCACAGCTCCACCAACAATGAATTAGTGTTCCAACTCTCCCACATCCTCTCCAGCATTTATCATTTTCTTGTTCTGTCATGTTTGCCAATCTTACAGGTGAGATGTGGTACCTCAGAGTTGTTTTGATTTGCATCTCTAATCAATAGTGATTTAGAGCACTTTTTCATATGATTATAGATATCTTTGATTTCTTCCCCTGAAAATTGCTTGTTCATATCCTTTGACCATTTATCAATTGGGGAATGACTTGGATGGTTATATATTTGACTCAGTTCTCTATATATTCTAGAAATGAGGCCTTTATCCCCGAGCTTAGCTGTAAAATTTTTTTTCCCAATTTACTACAACCCTCCGAATTTTGGTTGCATTATGTTTGGTTGTGCAAAAACTTTTCAGTTTAAAGTAATCAAAATTATCCATCTTGCATTTCATAATGCTTTCTATCATTTCTTTAGAAAAAAAATTCTTCCCCTCTCCATAAATCTGATAAATACACTATATCTTGCTTCTCCAGTTTATTCATGGTATCAATCTTTATACCTAAATCATGTACCCATTTGGACTTTATTCTTGTGTACAGTGTCAGGCATGGGTCTATGCCTAATTTCTGCCCACAGTTAACCAGTTTTCCCAGCAATTTTTGTCGAACAATGAGTTCTTATCCCAGAAGCTGGGATCTTTGGGTTTATCAAACAGGAGATTGCTATATTCCTTGCCTACTGGGTCTTGAGTGCCAAGCCTATTCCATTTGTCTACCCCTCTGTTTCTTAGCCAATACCAAGTGGTTTTGATAATTGCTGCTTTATAATACAATTTGAGGTCTGGTAGCACTAGGCCACCTTCCCAAGCATTTCTTTTCATTAGTCCCTTTGATATTCTGGACCTTTTGCTTTTCCAAATGAATTTTGATATTATTTTATCTTGCTCTAGAAAATAATTATCTGATAGTTTGATTGGTATGGCACTAAATAAGTAGATTAATTTAAGTAGAATTGTCATTTTTATTATATTAGCTCGGCCTACCCATGAACAACTGATGTTTTTCCACTTACTTAAATCTGACTTTATTTGTGCAAAAAGTGTCTTGTAATTGTGTTCATATAATCCCTGGGTTTGTTTTGGCAGGTAAGCTCCTAAGTATTTTATAGTGTGTACTCTAGCTTTAAATGGGATTTCTTTTTCTATCTCTTGGTGTTGGACTTTGTTGCTAATATATAGGAATGCAGAAGACTTGTGTGGGTTTATTTTGTAACCTGCAACTTTGCCAAAGTTGTTTATTATTTCAAGTAGTTTTTTACTTGAATCTTTGGGATTCTCTAAATATATCATCATATCATCTGCAAAGAGTGATAACTTAGTTTCTTCTTTGGCCATTTTTATTCCTTCAATTTCTTTATCTTGTCTAATTGCTACCGCTAACATTTCTAGTACCATATTGAATAATAATGGTGATAATGGGCATCCTTGTTTCACCCCTGACCTTATTGGAAATGCCTCTAGCTTATCTCCATTGCATATAATGCTTGCTGAAGGTTTTAGGTAGATACTGCTTATTATTTTATGGAAGTTCCCTTTATTCCTATGTTCTCCAGTGTTTTTAACAGGAATGGGTGTTGTATTTTGTCAAAAGCTTTTTCTGCATCAATTGAGATAATCATGTGGTTTTTGTTGGTTTTGTTGTTGATATGATTGATAATGCTAATAGTTTTCCTAATATTGAACCAGCCCTGCATTCCTTGTATGAAACCTACCTGATCATAATGTATTATTCTCCTGATAAGATGCTGTATTCGTTTTGCTAAAATCTTGTTGAAAATTTTTGCATCTATATTCATTAGAGAAATTGGTCTATAATTTTCTTTTTCTGATTTGTCTCTTCCTGGCTTGGGTATCAAAACCATATTTGTATCTTAGAAAGAATTTGGGAGTACTCCTTCTTCCCCAATTTTCCCAAATAGTCTATATAGTATTGGAATTAACTGTTCTTTAAAGGTTTGATAGAATTCACTTGTGAATCCATCTGGTCCTGGAGATTTTTTCCTAGGAAGTTCATTGATGGCTTGTTCAATTTCTTTTTCTGAGATGGGGTTGTTTAAGTATTCAATTTCCTCTTCTGTTAATCTGGGCAATTTGTATTTTTTAAAATATTCATCCATCTCATTTAGATTATCGAATTTGTGGGCATAAAGTTGGGCAAAATAATTTCTAATTATTGTTTTAATTTCCTCCTCATTGGAGGTGAGTTCGCCCCTATCATTTTTAATATTAGTAATATGATTCTCTTCTTTCTTTTTTTTTAATCAAATTGACCAAAGGTTTATCAATTTTATTAGTTTTTTCATAAAACCAACTGTTGGTTTTATTTATTAATTCAATAGTTTTCTTAATTTCAATTTTATTAATCTCTCCTTTGGTTTTCAGTATTTCTAATTTGTTATTTTCTTGGGGATTTTCAATTTGTTCTTTTTCTAGCTTTTTCAGCTGCATACCCAAGTCATTGATCTCCTCTTTCTCTATTTTATTTATGTAGGCATTCAAAGATATAAAACTTCCCCTAAGAACTGCTTTTGCAGTATCCGATAAGATTTGGTAGGTTGTCTCATTATTGTCATTCTCTTGAATGAAGTTGTTGATTGTTTCTATGAGTTCTTCTTTAACCCATTCCTTCTTTAGGATTAAATTATTTAGTGTCCAACTGATTTTTGCTTTATCTTTCCATGGCCTTTTATTACATATAATTTTTATTGCATTATGATCTGAGAAGGATGCACTGATTATCTCTGCCTTTCTGCATTGGATTGTGAGATTTTTATGTCCTAGTACATGGTCAATTTTTGTAAATGTTCCATGTACTGCTGAGAAAAAGGTATATTCCTTTCTATTCCCATTCAGTTTTCTCCAAAGATCTATCATATCTACCTTATCTAGAGTTTTATTTACCTCCTTAACCTCTTTCTTGTTTATTTTGAGGTTAGATTTATCAAGTTCAGAAGGAGAGAGGTTGAGGTCCCCCACTAGTATAGTTTTGCTGTCAATTTCTTCCTTCAACTCCCTCAATCTCTCCTCTAAGAATCTGGATGCTATACCACTTGGAGCATACATGTTTAGTAATGAAATTGCTTCATTGTCTATGGTGCCTTTTAGCAGGATATAGTTTCCATCCTTATCCCTTTTGATTAGATCTATTGCTGCTTTTGCTTTGTCTGAGATTAGGATTGCTACTCCTGCCTTTCTTTCATCAGCTGAAGCACAATGTATGCTGCTCCATCCTTTAGCCTTTATCCTATGTGTATCCCCCCGTTTCAAATGTGTTTCTTGTAAGCAGCATATTGTTGGATTATGGCTTTTAATCCATTCTGCTATCCTTATCTGTTTTATGGGAGAATTCATTCCATTCACATTGACAGTTATGATTACAATCTGTGTATTTCCCTCCATCTTCTTTCCCACCATTTGTGCTTTTAGCTCTGCTGTCTCCCTTCCCCTCCTCACTAGTATTTACTTTTCACCACCTCCTCTTGCCACCTTCCCCTCTTTCTTTTAGCCCCCCTCCCTTTTACTCCCCTTTACTCTTATTGCTTCTTCCCTCCCTTTTGCCTCCCTCCCCTTTCTTCCCCCTTCCCCTCCCACTGCTTATAGAGCTAGTTAGGATTTTCTACTTAAGTTTATTGTTCCGTCCTTTAAACAAATCCGATGAGAGTACCTCTCACACAATGCTCATCTACCTCCCCTCTTTCCCTCTACTATGAATTTGTACTTCTTCTTGTGATGTAATTTGCCATTTTCTGCTTCCTCCTTTTCACACCTCCTATTACACTCCCTTCTCACACTTAAATCACATTTTTTATCATGATATGATTTACTTTATACCCGTTCCCCCTATGCTTATCCCTTTCTTAATAGACGCACAGTTCTCAAGATAAACAGATATCATCTTCCCTTATAGGGAGGTGAACAACTTGCCTTCATTGAGTAGCAAGTTGTTCCCCCCCCCCACCACTGTTTACCTTTTTATGATTCTCTTGAGACTTGCATTTGAAGATCGAATTGTCTATTAAGTTCTGGCGTTTTGGTCAGGAAACTCTAGAAATCCCTTACTTCGTTGAATGACTTTCTCCTTGCCTGAAATGTTATGCTGAACTTTGCTGGGTAGTTGATCCTTGGTTGCAGTCCCAGCTCCTTTGCCTTACGGAATATTGGGTTCCAATTCTTTCGATCTTTTAATGTAGAAGCTGCAAGGTTCTGTGTAATCCTGATTATATCTCCTTGATATTTAAATTGTTTCTTTCTGGCTGCTTGTAATATTTTCTCCGTCACTTGATAGCTCTGGAATTTGGCAACTATATTTCTTGGGGTTTTGAGTTTGGGATCCCTTTCAGGAGGGGAACGGTGGATTCTTTCGATTACTATTTTGCCCTCTGAATCTAGTACTTCTGGGCAGTTTTCCTTCATGATTTCCTGGAAGATATTGTCCAGGCTCTTCTCTCCATCCTGGGTTTCTGGCAGGCCAATAATTCTTAAGTTTTCTCTTCTGGATCTATTTTCCAGGTCAGTTGTTTTTCCAATTAGATATTTTACATTTTCTTCTATCTTTTCATTCTTTAGATTTTGTTTGACTGATTCTTGCTGTCTCATTGAGTCGTTAGTTTCTACTTGCCGAATTGTAATCTTCATCACATTGTTTTCTTCTGTTAACTTTTGTATCTCTTTTTCCATCTGCCCAATTTTTCCTTTTAAGAAGCTATTTTCTCCAGTTAATTTTTGTTCTTCCTTTTCCATTTGGCCTTTCAGGAATTTATTTTCTCCAGTTAATTTTTGAACTTCTTTTTCCATTTGCTCAATTTTCCTTTTCAAGGGGATGTTCTCATCAGTGAATTCTTTCTTAATAATTTTAAAATCATTGGCCAGTTTATCTTCTATTTCCTTCTTCAGCTGTTCCAGGAGAGCTGCTTGTACTTGCGAGTAGTTCATAGTCCCTTCTGAATTTTCAGATGGAAGTACAGTCTCAGCTGTGACCTCTTTGGGGCTTGTGTTTTGGTCCTTATCCCCATAGAAAGATTCTATGGTTCTTTCGGCCCTCTTCTTTTTCCTGTTCATGATTTTGATTGAGTGTTGTGGCTTCTGGTTCTTTCATTCAGAAGCTAGAGAACTTTTTGCTGAGCTGATGTGTGAAAAAGCTAAAAGCAGGTATTTGTTTGGTGTTTCCCTGATCAGCCCTGGGTTTAGCTTGTTAAGTGTAGGGGAGGGGTGGTCTGGTCCCAGGAGATCTCAGCTGAATTGAGGCAAAGGCAAGCTCAGGAGCTGGTAATCCCAACTGCCCTATTGTCTTTCTGATTCCCCTGGACAGCTGAGGCACGCCTAGATGCTAATGCATGTTCCAACCCTCCTGGGTCTCCTCTCCTGGTGGTGAGGTTTGCCTGGGTCCTAGTGCGAGTTTTCTCTGCCCTGGGTCCTCTGTCCTTCAGGTTTGCCTCTGCCACCATATGAGGAATCCCCCTTAGCTATTTTCCTCGTCTCAGGTGTTATGAGACTATTGGTCTCCTTCTAATTCTACTGATCTGGGATTTTTCTGGGGAGATACTTTATGGTTCTTTCACAGTCATCAAGGGGAAGGAGAGAGCATTAGCTGATCACTCTGCCATCCTGGCTCCCGGAAGTTCAAATGAGTGACTTACTGGAGTTTGCTCTTCGGGCTGAAGGTCTCAGGAGCTGCTGCGCTGATATCTGGCGCTCCGCGGCTCTCATTGACTCGGTTGAGCTTGTTTCCCGCCCCGGGTGCCACTCCTCTGGTTCTGCCCGCCACTCAGTTTCTCAGATCTCTTCTGCTCCGCTGTGCTGGCTGTGCTGCACTGGCCACGCTGTGCTGTGCGCTGTGGGCTCACCCCCACGGAACAGATCCTTCCCGTGGACCTTCCAGTCCCACCTGAGCTCCGAATCCGTCACCATCTGTCTCCCACTCGATTCCGCACCTCCAAAATTTGGTCAGATTCTCCTTTCAGAGGTACTTGGAGGTGTTTGTCCGAGAGCTTACGTGAGTCACTGCTCTCACTCCTCCATCTTGGCTCCGCCCCGTGGACTGTGAGCTTCTTGAGAGGAGGGATTGCTCTCCTTCCCCCGCAATCCTTTATCCTTTCATTATATTCCCTGTACTTAAAACATACTAGGCATGTAGACTTAATAAAGGTCTGTTAATAGATTGACTTTCCAAGAAATTCTCTTCAGTCTTTGCCTCTGCGTTTGTCCTGTTCTATTCTACCATTGTTTTTTGTTGCAACTATTGTTTTCCTTTTTGCAGACAGTTAAGCATCAAAAGTATTAGCTGGTTCTTCTGCCACAAGTCTCCCACTACTCAGTCACAAGAGTAATTTTCCTAAAGCATAGGTCTGACCGTATCCACCCCACCCCAGCCCCCAAACACACAAACGCGTGCGCGCACACACACACACACACACACACACACACACACACACTCAGTAAACTCCAGTGGCTTTCTACTGCCTGTGGAATCAAATACAATATAGAACCCCATGGAGGAGGAAATAACTTTCTGTTGACTTGCCAGTGAAAACTGAAACAAGGACTCATCTGGAACCTTTTTGAGTGCATGTGTGTGGTGGAGGATTAGTTGGAGGGAATGACATGGTCAGACTTATACTTTAGGAAAATCCGATTAGTGATTGAAGAAAGGATGGATAGAATCAGTGGGACACTTGTGCCAGGCAAACCAGTGAATAATTTGGTGTTTAGCAAGCTGCAAAATCTGTGATAGAATAGAAAAGAACAAATGCTGAGGTAAAAACTGAAGACAATTTCTTGGAAAGTCAATTTATTAACTAGCCTTTATTACGCTTAGCCTAGGGAATTTAAAGAAAAGATGGTGGGGGTCAGTCCCTGCTCTCAAGAAGGACAAAACCCTCTGTTTAACAGGGTCACACAGGTTATCCCTTAGCATGCTACTTATCTTACTCTCGTATTTTATCTTATTAATCTGATTTCTAAGTTTAAAGAAAAGTATCTTTCTATATTTCATCACTAATTAATCCATTTCTAATATGATTGCTATTGTTGTTCATTCATTTTTTCAGTAGCATCTGACTCTTCCTGACTTCATTTGGGGCTTTCTTGTCAAAGATACTGGGGTGGTTTGCCGTTTTCTTTTCCAGCTCATTTTACAGATGAGGTAACTCAGGCAAACAGGTTTAAGTGACTTGACTAGGGTCACAAAACTACTGTCTGATGCTAGATTTGAACTCTGTAACATGAATCTTCTTAACTTCTTGTCTAGTGTTCTATCCATTGCACCACTCTATTGCCCAAATTTCTAATATAAATATTGATAGAGATAGATAGATAATATAGATGTAAGTAAACAGGGATAAATGCATCTTAATTAATTAGATACACTCAGAGCTCTCATGCCCAGATTATCATGTAATATTTATTTAGCAAAGTAGAGAAACTTCCTTTCTCAGTATTAGCTGTAATGCATCTCTCATACATACACACACACACACACACACATGCACACATGCACACACTCATGCACATTTACATAGCTAATTACTTACCGTTATTCTTCCAAGAGTATATGTTACATTTACTGAATATATCATTTGTTAACAATGAAATAAATAAAACAGAAACATTTTTTCTTCTGTCTTTTCCTATTATCTTCATCCATGAGAAGAAAAAATTTTGTCTTCAGCTTTTCTTAAGTAATTGTCCTCAACTCACATGCATTGAAATATTTTATAATGTTTCTACATAAAATAATTTACATCAATAATTTAATAAATATTAAATACCCACTAAGTATCAGACATTATGCTAAGTACTGGGGTGCAAAAGAAAATCTTTGCCTTCAAAGATATTCAAATATATGAGAATCAAGTTTTGTATAGAACAAACAGGAAATGATAAGTCAAAGGAAGGCAATGGAATTCAGAGAGTTTGGGAAAGACCTTCAGTAAAAGATGAGATTTTTGTGGGAGCTTAAAGATAGCCAGGGAAGTCATTAGCCAGAACTAAGGATAGAATGTGTTACTGCCATGTTGGACAGTTGGAAAAATAGTCTAAAAATCAAAGATGTAGTATTATGTTTGTGTAAAAGCCAGGAGGCCAATGGCAGTGGATAGAATAGTATGCACTGGGGAATATGTTGTAATATTTCTGGAAAAGTAGCAGGGGGCTAGCTTATTAAAAGATTTGAGTGTCAAAAAGAGGAATTTGCATTTGATCCTGGAGACAATAGGGAGCCACTAGAGTTTATTGAGTAGAGGGATGACATAGGCAAGCCTCTTCTTTAGGAAAGTCATTTTAATGACTGAGTGGAAGATGGACAGGACTTGGGAGAGATCTGAGGCAGGCAGGCCAACCAGTCACCTGTTATAGTGCTTCAGGCTTGTGGTAATGAGGGACTACACCAAAAAAGATGGCAGTGTAAAGGGATAAAAGGGAATATTTTTATGTGTAGAGAGGGTGAAAGTAGGTTGTTTCTGTACTCAGAAGAGGGATGTATTTTTATCATCTCAAGAGGTGTTGCAGAGGAGAATTTGAAAGTTCTAATAAGTAAAGGAACAATAAAACTAACTTTTTTTCTGCCATTCTTAGGCCTCTCATACATCAATGTTTAACTCCTGCATTCTCTCTCTCTCTCTCTCCCTCTCTCTCTCTCTCTCTCTCTCTCTCTCTGTCTCTCTCTCCCTCTCTCTCTACTTCTCTCTCACTTTCTCCCCTTAACCTCTGAAGGAGAAATATCTTAGAGAATAACAGTTATAACTATAACACACAGCTTCATTGCTCTTAAGGAGATAATAAATTTCTGGAGCCATTTTAAGAAAAACTTCTGAAACAGGATTTACAATACTACATAGAGTAAGAAATCTTGTAAGTTGATTTCATTCTGTATTATCTTTAGTAATAATTCCATTTAAATGAAGAATGTGTGCAGCTTGATTTGAGTATGCCACTTGGATGTATTTTTATCATCTCAAACTCTTAAGACTGCTTATGCTTTCTCACAAACCTACCACTTAATGTTCTTATCACCAGTCACAAGGCTACTTCGGTCAATACTAAAGTGACCTGAAGATATTGTAGGAGTCATGCAACTGCTGATGAAAGTGGATTGTTTCTCTACTCCTGTCTACAACTATGGTGGACATTAAGAAGCGCTGCCATTTGTCTTCATGCTCCGGATAATATGCATGCATAAATGTAGCTGGAGGAAAAGAAAAGCATGCATGTATGAACCCTGATAAAAATTCCATAGATTCAGTAAATCTGGTTCTTTGGACCTTTTAATGGTGCATTTCAAAAACAGAATAAGTCAATACAGACACATTTATCTGAGGTTTTAAGTATCCATCAATATTCAAGGGACTGTAAATTTCATAAAACAAAAGTGTTCCTACTCTTACAAACAACAGTTTAAATTAAAAGAAGGAAAATACAAATGATACTTAAGTAAAGATAAAATGAGACTACTCATTTCATAATGAATTTTCTTTCCTCTGAATGAATAAATGAGTATGATGTGTGTGTGTGTGTGGGGGGGGTGCATCTTTACATCTTTTTTTCTTAAGGCACATGGAGAACCATTTTGGAATACTGCAGAGCATGTTGGGCTTGGTGTCAGGAAAAGCCTGAGTTCAAATCCTACTTGACTCTGAGGTTTAGCAGTTTGGGTTGTAGGTAAGTCACGTAACTTTGATGATTCTCACCTGCAAAATGGCTGTGATAAAAGCTATGGCATATTACAAATTTGATGTAAATTTAAAATGAGTTCATCTGAATAAAGTGCTTTGTATATTTAAAAGTGATAAATAAAAGTCATTTAAACTACTTATCCTAGGAAACTTTTCTGTAAAATGTTGATAGCATTTGCAATACCTACCTAACATGATACATGTGTATGTAAATGCATACACATACACATGTGCATATATGTATATATGTAATTATACTGTATTTATGCATCATGCATAAATGATATGTATATGTTATGCATGCTTCCATAAATCTAGACATGCATGCACATACTAATTTCCTGTGAGGCAGCTATTACAAATATTATTACCAACATTTTACAACTAGGAAAGTTAGGCTTATCAAGGTTAAGTAATTTGGCCTCACTCCCAAATGTCAGAGCGGAACTCAGACTCATGTTTCTCCAGACACTAAGGTCAACATTCTCTGCTATTTATCAGAATGATTCTCCATAAGCTCTTTTGGCAAAATAAATAAACACATTACATTCAATAAACATTTATTAAGCGCATACAATGTGAGAAGCAATATTCAAAATGCTAGGGCTACCAATAAGAAAAAGTGAGACCCTATTTTCAAGGAGATTTTAATTAAGGGGGGTTAGGAGAAACACTGCACAAAAGGAAACTAGAAAGAGGGGGTGATAGCAGTGTCCTTTCCTTGGAGGCACCTTGTTCCATGAAGTTGAAACCCAGGGAGTGAGCTGTAGTGAGCAAATTCTGCCTGTTATAAAGGCAAACTTTCTTGTTGTTCAGTCATTTTCAGTTGGGTCTGATTCCTTGTGACCTCATTTGGGGTTTTCTTAGCAGAGATAGATGAGTGATTTGCATTTCCTTCTCCAGCTCATTTTGAAGAAACTGAGAAAAATGGTATTACCTGACTTGTCCAGGGTCACTCAGCTAATAAATATCTGAGGCCAGATTTAAATTCAGGAAGATGAGTCTTCCTGAATTCATGGCTAGCACGCGATCCACTAGTAAGCATTCAGAGTAATTTAGCGCTTCATCTTCCAGTTTTCCATTCAAAGGGGAGAGGAGACTGAGAGACTTGGGAAGGTGTTCAATATACAAAGCTAAATTAGCAACAAGGTGGTAAGATTGGAAGTGATCAGATTAACTAAGAAGGACCATCTTGTTTGTCTGCGTTGAAACTAATTCAAGTTATGGAGTGGTACAGAAAATATATGACCTTCAGAGGTTTCATATACATATGCACATATGCAATACATAAATTGCATATTTATTTATGATCTTATGAGTCATATGTATGGCTATATATAAAAAACATATGGGTATCTACACATATGCATATACATTTGCATGTGTAGGTATATATGTGTATATATATATATACATATGTGTCTATATATATGCATATAAATGTGCATATGAGTATAGGTATGTATATATGTATGTGTATATATCTATATCTAGCAATCTATATGAATTTATATGACTTGTGAATAGCTTTATTGTAACCACAGGCAAGACATGCAATCCTTTTGCATCTCAGTTTTCTCATTTATATAAACAAAGATCTAAGAAATTCAATGACTTGTTCAAGGTTAGAACACTAGTACATGTTGGAGGGACATGAAAGAAATTTTTACCCTTCTAATGGTAATTTAAATGGGAAGATTTTTCCTGTTCATTAACAGGTCCATGTGACCTGTGTGGGTCACATAGAGCTTGTGGTGGGAGGAGTATGCTGAATGGGTGGAACTGAAAGAGGTGTAACTAGATCAGTGCTGCTCAGAGGACAGTCAGAACTGAAGAATGCAGGTAAGCCCACATCTGACTGTGAGTAAGAGAAGGGCATTTTGTTTAAGGGACCTGGTTTGTGGGAAAACTAATGGGGGAAGGTTTGAGGGTGATATTGCCCTCAATATCATTATTGTGTATGAATCTTTGTTACTGTGATGGATTTGACTTTCTGGTGTCTAAATAAATGTTTTGGTTTTGTTGTCCATGTAAAGAGTCTGTTGTATTTCACAATTCAGATTTCCACTGGCTTATTCATGACCACTGTAGGCACTGTGAATATTGCATTGGCACTACAGTCCTGTATGCACTCATACACATATGTGCCTACACATAAATATACACATGCTCACACACAGTGAAATGTATACACAATGTACTAAGCTCTTGGTGCCTAAGATAAATAGTTGAAATTATACTTCTTTCATACTTTAAAATATACAAAGCACTTTATTCAAATGAACCAAGTTTAGACTTACATACATCTTCCAAAATATTATAGATTTTTTATATTCATTTTACAGATAAGAAAACTGAAACTGAGAGGTCAATGGCTTTTTTTAGCTCCATGACTAATAAACCTAAGAGGTTCTGTTTGAACTCAGATTTTCCTGATCCCATACCCTGAATTCTATCAAGTATATTTTACTGTTTTATATATAGAAAATATTTAATAGATTACATCTTTTTTTTGGTTTTATGGATTGATTTTTCATTGGAATGAGCTTAACCTGTTGTTATAAATGCAGAGCATTGTGTCCATAGAGTCAAACAATATATTACAAACCCATTGCTTTCACCTTAAAATTATCACTCTATTATCAAACAATTAAATTGAAAATAAGTTATTAGTACTTTTATCAGAGACTCAAATGTCAAAGTCAATTTAATCAGAAAGATCTCCCATCTCTACCTAGTCTTTAGAGTTAGAAGAACTTTAGCGGTTATTGGATCCAATACCCTTATTTTACAGATGAGGAATTTGAAATCTAGAGAAGTCGCACAATTGTCCATGTTTATATAGGTAATAATAATAATAATAACATATTTCTGTAGCATTTTGCAAAATATCTTCCTTAGCTCAACCTGTTGAGGTTAGTAGTACAAATAATATCCCCATTTTAAAGATCTGAGAACTGAAACTCAGAAAGTAGGAATCATACAAATAGCTAGTCACAGACTAAAGTCTTAAGTGCATACTTTCATTAATCTCCAATCAGCATTCTTCTCACAAAACAACAATGCTACTTCTTAAACAACTTTTTAAATATGGTTTTGGTAACCTATGTTGCTCTCTCCATAATACAAAAATTATCAATTCAGTGGAAAGAAAACCAAAGTTATTTGGCATGCATCACTCAGTTAATTGATTGTATGATGCTGTGGCTATACATGGACCCAATTAGCATGCTCAGCTGATGCAAATTCCCCATGTAGGGAATCTGAGAAGTCTGTTCCAGGAAATAAGCCTAGGACCTTGGAGAGCCTGAGTGAAGAGGTTCATGGGTGATGGGGAACCCCAAAATATGGACAGTCCAGGTTGTCCTTTAATGAATTCGACTCAAGCCTTCTTAAAGTCAAAGAAAACAAAGTTTATTAGAGATTCGCCAAATTGGGTTGCCTCTTAAGGAGCCTAAGCACTTGTAATGCTTGTATTCACAAGCAGGCCAGATAGAATCTCAGCTAGACAGAGTCTGAGCTGGATTGCATCTGAGAGCCTTCATGGAGGCAAGGTGGGACTTAAATACAGAAAAGAGTATAGGAGGGATCTGGGGTGTGGTCTGGTAGTCCAGGGTGATGGGAGGAGGGGTTTAGGAAGGGTCTTGAGGAAAAATCCAAGGAGGGAATCTAAGGAGAGTCAAAGGTTGCAAACAGCTGGAAGCTATCAGGATATACCAGACCATGGAGAGTTTGGGTGGGAAGCAGGTGAGGCAATCCAGAGATCTTGATGAGAGTGGTCGGCAGCCTGGGGAATGGAGTTTTGATGGGATCAAGGGTGGGGAGTGCAGGAGACCTGAAATGATAATGAAAAAGCCCATGGGCTTGCTGAGACTGCCAAAACAAATAGGAAGATTAGGTTTTAGCAAGAAAGGCCAGATTAAGTGGGAAGATCCAAGGGGAGCTCAAGGAGGCTCCCAGAATCTGAACCTCATCATGAGGAACATTCAGAGAAGTTATGTAGCTGGTTTTGATTAAATGCCACATTTTTAATGAAAGACATTTTGATTGGCTACAGAGGTATTCCAAAAGTATTAGCTGATTTCTGTCATTCTGCCACTTTCTACATTCCTTTTAACTTCTTGTTTCTGGTAGTGTGACCCTTCCAACCAATGGTGTCTATTGAGAGAGAAGACGTTATGAAAGGGGAGACCATGAAGTCTTCTATGAAACCATGTGACTGAGAATTATGCTTCAGTCCAGGCCTCTAGTTTTTCCCCTGTTCCAAGTAAAGGGTGTGGTCTTTGACATTTTAAGCTTGAAAATATTTGGAGGAAATCTAAATGCTATACCATCCCAGAATTTGGGTTTTATAACTTAGCCCTGCATTAACACCCCAAGGACCCAGGATTGGCCTTATGACCACAGCCCAGCAATAGCTGAGACATGGACTCATGCACCAGCAATGGTACTTTTGATTATGAAGTTAATAGTAGGAATTAGGCAAAGTTTTGAGATTCCTTGCCCTCTTGGCCAGAGAGCAAGACAGTATGGGAAAGAAAATGTACCCAAATATGATTAAAGTGTTTGCACTTCTTTTTGCTATATTCTTTGAAGTAAATATTGTTTTGTTTTTAAACAGATGCACACACACACACACACACATAGTGGTTAAATGGTTTGGGGGTGCTTTCTATTGATAACTAACAAAAGGAGGAAGACATGTTTTGGCGGCTTAAGTTAATGTTAGCAGTAAAAAAAGAGACTACTCTGACATTGCAGGATAAACTAAAACTGTAAGGGGAAAGTGGAGTCAGCATGACTTGAAGAGGGAGCCAAGGTATTCATGCATAATAAAACATAGAAATTATTTTATATTGTTATTACATTAAAATAATGGCACCAATACTGGTGATGAAATTGGAATGGTTTGCCTTTTCTCAAAATTTCAATTGAATAGATCTAGTAGATACATATTTACTCAATTTTCCTTTTTAAATTGTTTTTTCCTTAATTAGCCAGAGACTGGCAGTATCCAAGCAGCAAAGACACTGATACCGTGGTAAAAGCACAGCCTGCTCTTTGATTGGGTGGGAAGATCGCAAGGTAATCCAGATCCCTTTGAAAATTCTCAAGAACTGTTTAAATTACTTTGTAAATGACTCTCCATATATATTGAAAGAGCACAACAACTAGTGCTCAGTTTGTTTTGAAACGGTTCAACTGATATTCAACTCCCATTATGCTGGATTTAAATTAGTTGAATGCTTAACATTGAAAAGATTTCTGTTGAGTGTTAATTAGTGGTGAGGTGGTTTCTGATGGCTTTGCAAACCCTCTGTGTATGTGTTTGTGTTTGCTTTTACTTTGAAACCTACTGTGAGAAATACACGACTCTAAACAATCTAACCCCCAATTACTTAGATTGCATGACACATTTTATTTTACTTTGTATGAGTTGTAATTGCAAAAGTATTTCACTTTGAAAATTCATGTGGTAGATAGTTTATTGAGTGGTAGCATCACTTAGTGGAGAAAGGGTAGGCCTTTAATCAGGGAGATTCAAGTCCTTTTTCCAGAGCTGTAATAATTGGGGAATGTGCTTTTTATTTCTCACCTGATGTGGAATTTCTGAAGGGCTAGACACTTAAAGAGATTATAGTATTCCTCAAAACAAGAGGGCAGGAATGGCTGAAGTCTGGTTGTGGGACAGTGTCCAAAAGGAGTTCAGTTAACCAGAAGTTCAGAGTGGGGATCTTCAGGGTCCTTAGGATTTTTTAATCAGAGGTTGAGATGAACCTGGACAATATCTGGGACAGTGAGGTAGATGTTTGTGGACAGGGTAAAAAATGTGACTCTAGTTAAATAAGCCAACTTAGTGTTTGACAATATTAGGCTTTTGAGATTTTCCTCTTAATATGTCTGCTTTTTCAGGGAAAGATGTTTAGAATCAGTGAAAGGCTGGAAATATGTCACTCTATCCTTCCTTCTCTCCAAAAATATACACTATAATCAGGTTGTGGAGGTCTGGGTCATTCCAGGCTGGGGAGAAAAATGATAAAGGGAGACAGCAGCCCCACTACTGGGGGGGAAACTGTGCCTTCCTGGCCTTACCTTTGCCTCTTTTATCTCAGAGATGGTTCCTTTACCTAAAACATATTTAACTTCCCTGGATGTTAGTACTTTACTGGGGACTAGAGAATGAATAGGAAATGAATAGGAAAACTAATCTTCATAATGGAATAGTCTAGTCTATGCTTTGAGGCAAGGATGGAGTACTTCAGGGATCTCAGGTCACTGCCAGGACAAATCTGCCTTTGGGGAAGAGGAAATGCTTTCCCAGACCTACCAATACTTTTTTCTCCCTTTCTTCAATGGATTGTCTCATATAGAGAGTAATAAAGGGTGAAAATAACTGAAAGAGAATAAATTGGGAAAAGGAACAGCCCTTGAGCTTCTTGCATAGAAGGATATTTGCAAATGACTTTCTGTGTGCATTGAAAGAGCTCAACTAGTGCCTAGCTGATTTTGAAAAGATTCAACTGGTATTTAACTCTTATTATGATGAATTTGACTTGTAATTACCTTCCCCAAGTTCTCCATACGTGGGAATATTTGTTGAAATTTTATGGTCATACTTTCATAATATATGTGGAGGGGGGTGGTGTTGCAAAGCATGTTGGGGAAAAAGAACTTGTGATCAGAGTTTATAATAAAATATCTAGAGCCATCCATTACTATTCAATTGACAGAATCTTGAATCATGAGACCAGGAATTCAGTCTCTGAAAGGCCCCATTCCTACATGCTCTTGACCCCAGGAAGACAGGAAATTATTGGTCTCTCCACCATTTTTGCCATTCCCCATCCCAATCATACAAATTTTACCTCATTTCTTATAGTACTTACTGCTTGAGTAGCAAAGTGGTAGGCATTCTGATATCTCTTTCATATGGCATTGTTGTTATTGTTTACTACTCTATTGATAATGGAAATTTATAGGATTGCAGATTTGAAAGTTGAAATATTCTTAATACTCATCTAGGCTAAGAGTCTTATTTGGCAGATGGGAAAAAATGGGATCATGAGAGAATAAACCAAAATATCATTGATAATGCAAAGCAAGAAAAATTGCATGTTCATGTTCAGGAGAAAAGAGGGTCAAAACACTTTAAAAACAAGAAAAAATAATAAAAGTAGAATTAGAGTTTTATTGTTGATACTTGTTCCCAATATAATATCATCCTTGACAGAATTTATTAACTATAATCCCACATGAAGTATAAAAGATTAATCCAAATTAAGAAATTCAAACATGTTTGACTATTTTTTCCATTTCCTTTTCTCAAGCATCTCCACCAAAAAAGAATTAAAGCAAAAAAAAAAAAAAGAAAAACCTCACATATATTTTAACTTTCATTTAAATTTGTAGGTATTATCTAGATACGTTGAAAGATCTCTCAACTTTAAAAAGATGAGTCTTTTTTTGATATTGATGGCATAATTAATTCATTTACTGAATACTTAAGTTTGATATGTGTGCGTGCGTGTGTGTGTGTGTGTGTGTGAGTGTGTGTGTTACAATTATTCTCTCAGCTTCCATAATGTATTAAGAGCCCGGGATAACATCCTTAACAAATCAAGGCAACTAAGGCTTTGCTCAAGGGCACTCGCAAAAGGGGATGCAAAAATTTAGCACAAACAATCCCTCAGAAGCTAATAAACAACTGTACTTAGATCCTAAATTTATAAAAATTGCTACTTAAATAGAAAATTATAAGATATTTATTGTTAATAAAGCTCATTGGCAAGCTACTGCAGTATTTACTTCCCCCTTCTATTCCACTGAACTGATCTTTATTGTTTCTTGATTTTTTTCACATAATTAATTACAAAGTTGTTCTTAGGTCAATATGAGAGGGGCATTGCATTAAGAAGATCATGTTTCATGTACTCATAAGGATCGGTCATTATTAGAAAATCCCTACTACACTGGGAATACAACATATGGTGAAAAACAATCATGACAAGGGTAATCAATAAATGTTAATAAATAATTCTCTATTGGTTCAATGTTAAATTTAGAGTGCTTTATAAATTGTAAAAGTACTTACATGAAGGAAAACATTATGTTTCTTTCCCACTCTTAGATCCATATAAGATCCCAAATGCTTCACATTGTGTAAGATATTCTGCATGCTATAAATAGCAAAGAACACTGTGCACCATCAACTAGTAGTCACAACTAAAAATAGCTATTGTGACTTACCTGGACAAGCTGATGGGGGTAAAATTTGAACCAAGGTTACTGTCAAACAGGTAAGTTTGAGGTAACAAAAGACAACTGAGAATCAGTGGTAGGGAAAGTTCTAGATAGAGTAAGTTCAGGAATTATAACTAGAGAATGCTCAATATCTTTTCAAAGCAAATGAGAAAGACTTGGGAGAGAAAAATACAAACTGAACTAAGAAATTTGCAGAGCCTAATTATCAAGAATATCTTATGCCAAAGCAGTAGTTGAAAAGAAACAGAGCCCAATGAGGGAAGAAAAAGATCTTTGAGTGAAGTAAGTATAACACATAGAAGTCCACTGTTATTGGAAAGTTGAATCTTCAAAAGTCAACTATAACATATTGTCTGGGTTCTGACAATAAAATATAAAAGAGAGCCAGATGATTTTAAATGAAAACTAGGGAAAGCCTGAAAAGCCTGATATGCAATATGTCAATATGCTATTCCAGCTCAAACATTCAGACATTCTTTTTCAGCTCTAGTGGACTGTATTTTGCCCCATTGGGAGCTAAAAGGATCCCAAACATAGAAACAAAAACACCAACAATAAGAGGCCCAGAAATTTAAAATTCTTAAGACATAAAGAAATGTGATATATAAGGTACTCATGACTTATGGAGAGTTATATATAGTTTCATAAGTACTCAGATTAGTCAAACATAGAGAACAACTTTGATTCTGAAACATACAGATACCTACACTCGCACCACACACACACACACACACACACACACACACACACACACACATTGCTGAAAATTTTGGCAAGCATCTACCGTTACAGATTTGAAGACTCCCATAATTAAAATTAAAAAGATTTTAAGGCAAAATTTTCAGACCCTGGTCATATAACTGTCATCTAGAATGTTGGACCTTCTATGAGGCATTACTCTGATTGTGGATTTAGGATTCAAAGGGTATCTGTAAAATACCATTCATTCAGTAGCTACAATTAACTCAAAGCACAGGTATTTATTTAATTTACATAGTAAGAATAGTAGCTATAGAACATTCCACCTCCCAAACACAAGAAACTCTGGCAAATACACATAGTATTATTAGGGAGAGTGAGTAAAACTTTGGCTTATAATGGTATTGAGATACACATGTAGGGAATACTATATCCAAAAAACTCAGCTCTGGGGTACGGCAGCAACCTGATATCCTTTCTCTAGTGATGTCTCCCACTCATCAACCATTTCTTTTTTTCCCCCAAAATTTATTTATTTATTTATTTAATTGTTTTCAGTTTTCAATAATCATTTCTGTAAGTTCCAAATTTTCTCAGACTCTTTCCCACCTCCCTCCCCAAGATGGCATGCAGTGTTATATGGTCTGTACACAAACATTCCTATTAAGCACATTTTCACATTAGTCATGTTCCTAATTAAATTAAAGAATTAAAATGAATTAAAGGAATGGGAGAAACCATGAGAAAAACAAAATATAACAAAGGATACAACAGTCTGCTTCATTGAGTTCTGAATCTATAGTTCTTTTTCTGGATGTGGATGGTGTTTTGCATCATGAGTCTTGTGAAAATGTTTTAGACATGTGGGACCCTTTCCCATTTTATGACCTCTTGGTGAAACAGTCCTAAAAGCAGTATGGCTGGGTCAAAGGGTATGCATATTTTTGTAGTCCTTTGGGCATAGTTCCTAATTGCTCTCCAGAATGGCTGGATCAGGTCACAGCTCCACAACAAGGAATTAGTATTCCAACTCTGCCACATCTTCTCCAACATTTATCATCATCCTGCTTCATCATATTAGCTAATCTGGTAGGTGTGATGTGATATCTAAGAGTTGTTTTTCTTTGTATCATAAATCAATGGTGATTTAGAGTATTTTTTCATATGACTATAGATACCTTTGATTTCTCCCCAAGTGGTAATAAAAATGGGAAAAGGTCCCACATGCACAAAAATATTTACAGCAATACTCTTTCTGGTGGCTGATAACTAGAAATCAAGGGAATGCCCATCAGTTGGGAAATGTCTGAATAAATTGTGGTATATGAATGTAATGGAAATGATGAACAGGAAGATTTCAGAGAGGCTTATATGAGCTGAAGCTGAGTGAAAGGAGCAGAACCAGGAGAAATTTGTACACAGGAACAATCACAGCATGGGAGGATTTTTTCTGATAGACTTAGAACTTCATTGTAATGCAAGGACTTAAAAAATTTTCAGTTATCTCTTAAGGCAAAATACTTTCCACATCCAGAGAAAGAACTATGGAATTCGATTGCAGAATGTAGCAGATCACTTTCTTTTGTGTTATACTTTGGTTTGATTTATGATTTCTCCCACTCATTTTAATTCTTGTATGCAACATGACTAAGGTGAAAATGTATTTAATAGGAATACATGGGTAGAACCTATATAATATTGTATGCTTACTCAGGGAGGAAGGGGGGAACAAGGAGGGTGGGGGAAATATCTAAGTTATATGAATGTGATTATAGAACGCTGAAAACAAATAAAACAATAATATAAAAGAAAAAAATGTTTTAGATCCTTGCATTGCTGTGAAGGGCTAAGTCTATCAAAAATAGTCATCACACACTATGGTCAGCAATCATTTCTGTAGCTAGATGCTATGGCAGATAGCATGAGGAGAAGGATAGTGCATTCCATAAATCAAAGAGTTAAATGATTCACTCCAGAATGTCTGTTCTTCCTTGAATGTTGGCTCCTGTCTTGACTTGTGTAAACCCTCATATGCTCCCAAATACATTAATAACATCAGAGTTGGTAAGTTCAGCAATTTAAAAGCCTCTAAAGCTATGACCAATTTTCAGACAATACAAGCTTCCTTTCTGATTCAGTTTAAAATGTTACTATGAACAAATACTGTTTCAAATATAAATATTTCATTTTTACTGGTTCCACCTATCCCATTTCTTAGTATCCTTACACCATCTATGTTGACTTTCACTGTCATCTGCCAATGCTCTTTTCATCATGAAAATTCTTGCTAGTTTTTATTTCAGCAAAGTGTGTTTAATGAATATGCTTTAAAGTTATATTGTGAAATAGCTTTAAATCACCAGTGTAGAACAAGTATTTTATGGATGGTATGATGCAATTTTAAATGATCTGAGTGGTATGATATTTAGCATTCTGGATAAGAGTGTCTTTTTTTTTTTTTATTGTCAAGCATCACTATCCTCATTCAGTCCTGGAATAAACATCCATGCAGAACAAATATTCACATTACATGGAAGGACAGCAAACTCTGATTGAGTCATTCAAGATCCTTGGTGCTCAAATTTATCATTATTTTCATTATTTTATTATCATGGACTCATACTTTCATTAACATGAGAAAACTCCCAGTGAAGAAACCAATTCCTCTAATGCATATAAGTCAATCAATAGTTACTTAAACATATTCTATATATCTGGCTAAAGTGCTAGGCCTGAAGATATAAGTCAAAAGTGAGATTGTTCCTTACAAGAGCTGAAATACTCCTCAGGGTAAAGAATACATTCACAGGTATATGAAAACAGTAAATATAAATAAATATACTAAGTGCATGTAAGGCATATTTCTTGTAACTAAGGTGGATTTTGTTATTCTTATTTAGATAATACTTTTCAGGATCCATGGCTATAACAATCTCTATTTCCCAGGCTTATGACTTGTAGGCATCTCCACCATGCTGTGCAGTATTATATAATGATAAATATTATGAACATTTCTATTTAAAATTGCAAATATCTACTGGGACTGCAGAGTGACATAAAATAGGGAGATAATGTAAATCTTTGGAGCTATTGCTGGCAATATGCTTTCTTTGTCTGTTACCCTATAAAACAAGTTCAGTGAGAGGGGAACTCATAGGGAAATATGACGGTGGAATGCTGTGTTTGCCTTAATTGGCTCCCATCAATGCTTGTGGGGAATCTGTGTGCTTCCCTCAAGTGACCCCCAATGAGGCTTGAGGGGTTTAGGAGATTGTACAAGATGGAATGCTGTGCTTGCCTCCACTCACCTCATGGTGATGTAGTGGTACTTGCTCCTCACCCCCTTCTCACCAGCTTCTGCAAGGAGGGTACTTAGGGAATGCTGTAGAAGTTGGTACATCCATTATCAGCAACCACTTTGAGAAAACTAGCCTAGAATAAAGTTAAGATTATTAAAGCTTCTGAAGCTATCTTTCTGTCCTTCCTGTCTGCCCAGATCAAGTGAACCTGTTGGAGGGTAGAATCCGAAACCTCCACTGCCTCCTGTGTGTTATTTGTGAAAAATAATTGTGAAACATTTGTAAATGTAAGAATAAACTTTGCATATTCTCAAACCAACAAGGGAGTGATTGAGGGTGGGGGGTAGAGGGATGGGGATTGGTACTAAAACCTGAGGAAACCAGTAAAGTCTTCTTGAAGGAGGTTTTATATTAATAACTCATCTGCAATATATCATCTTAGTTTTCTGGGAGATTATATATGCTACACTAATTTTCAGAAGTACGACCTAAACCCTGGTTTTGACACCAAGTTTAGCCCTTTGTTTGATATGTGACATTGCCTATCAGGCCTTAGTTTAATAATCCATAACCTAAAGACTTTTAATTAGATTGCCAAAGTTCTTTCCAACTCTTAAGTATTTTGAATTCTAATGGAAAGCAGACCTTTACATTATTATGTGTTATTTTTTAATGCTATATTTTCTTCGCAGGATCATGCATTATCATTAGTTTAATATATTAGTGGCTCATGGTATGACTAGTAATATATAATTGCTATTTTAAGGATATTTAGTTGTAGTTCCTTTCAAAATGTACTTTAGTGTCTATGTAAATCTGTTATGATATGTGTATGCAATACTGTACTGATTTGCTGATTTTTTTTTCCTAAGGACTTGTCAGGCATTCTTAAATCAGCCTAATTGCTCAGTGAACATCATTTTTATCATTCATTTAAATGTACTTTTAATAAAGACAGACATTTATTTCTTTTTAAAAAGTACTGAATACTTAATGTGACAGACTACACAAAAAATTCAAATATAAATACGTAAACATTAGTTTAAATTGCACTATTTTAGAATAGACATTAGTTCAACATTTCTCTTTAAGTAGAAAAGTAAGAAATATCCATTTGATAGCATGCCAAGAGCAGCCCAAGTTGACAGTGGCATAAAATAAAGAGGTGTTATGATATTTTCCATGAACCCATGAAAACTGAAAAGAGAAGACAATTCAGAATAGCTCAATTTTCCTTTCTTTTGAAAATGAGCATATTTAGTTTTAAACCTTTTGAAAAAGTTATACTGAATGTGAGCTACTACAAATGAAAAATGCAGAAAACATAACCTGAACACAGAGACAAAAGAATGAACAAAATTTAATAATACTATCAATTACAAACAATAACCTTTGAACTGGAATAAAACATCTGGAACACTTTTTCTGGTAGAAAATAATTTGTGTCAATGTTGGGCTAATATGTAGAATATTATCTGAACTGGCATATTACAGAATAGCACCATTAAAAACTTAAAATACACCCTTTTGTAATGTGATATGATTTACATGGAGGAGAAGCAAGACAACCTTTAAGATACTTTCTTATTTTAAATTTCTGTGTTCCTATGATCAAGCTGTAGCAGTAATATTTGAATGGCAAAGACCACCTTTGAAGGCACGTGGAAGATTTACAAGTTGTGCTCTTCTTCCTTGGTCCCATCACCTCTGCATCCCCCCAAAAAAGAATCACAGATTTTTAAAGTACCGACACATGGTATAATAATTATATTCATACCATGCAAAGTATAATAGTATAAAATCTGAAAAAAGTTGAGTAAGTACTCATGTTGGTTAAAAAAGACTTTCTGCAGCTAAATTGTCAAAGAGAGCTACAAAAAAAAAATCTGTTTCGTTCCTCCTCTTCTAGCAACCCTTGCAGACCACGATCTTTCTATTCTAATGTTTACTTTGGATATGTAACAACTCTGCTTAATTGATTACAAATTTTATAAGTCCATTGCTATTTTAGATTTGTTGTGTATCTGATGGAGCTTTTAGGAGCTAATCTCTTGTCTTTTGTTGCATCTGAAAGATAGTTTTCTCACCAACATTCTCTATAATCCTTTCTCACAGTGGATTACTTCTACAATAGTGAGTTTTCCATCTTTTTAGTGATTTTTATTAAGTTTTAATATAAAGGTGTCATTTAACCATAAAAATTGACAAATGCAGTGCTTGAAGTTTTGAGGTAATGACATGGCATGGTGGACAGAGGGCTGGTTCTGGAATCAGGAATACCTGTGTTCAAATTTTGTCACAAATACTTACAAACTGTATGACCCTGGGTAAAAAGAAAAAAAAAACAACTTAATATCTGACCTATTTTCTTTAACTGCAAAATGGGAGTAGTAACTATATCTTCCTCACAGAGTTGTTGTGAGCATCAAATTAGTTAATACTAGAAAAAATTGCTTAGCATAGTGCCTGGCACATAGAAGGTACTATATAAATTCTCTTCTTTTGCTTTACTTGCCCAGGGTCACACAACTAGATTGTGACTACCATTCTTTTCCAGCTGACTTAAAATGTCATGGTTGGCTTTTGTAGGACAATAAGTTTCAGACACTAAATTAATGATGCTGAAGTACTACATGAATAAGGCATATCTTCACAGTACAGTTTGTGCATTTTTGGTTTTATTAATTGGAATACTTTGACAAACTCAGTATTGCTCAGTGCATAATTAGTTTATATTAAAATAACATAGGTGAGAAACTAGATTTAAATATGATTCTAATTCAATGTGTTTCACCTGTGGCATACAGTGTGGTATAGTGAATGGAATGTTGACTTTAAAGCCAGAAAAATATGAATTCAAGTTCCATCCCTGAGGTAGATAGATATAGGTAACAGTTTTGTGACTGGGCAATTCATTTAAACTTTCAGTGGCCTAGGAAGCTCTCTATGAATAAAAGTTTTAAGGAAGGTGGTGCCTAGTTGTAGTGGAAATTTCCTCATTAAGAGGATCCCCAAAGCAAGAAAATCAAATGAATCCAAGGTGTGAAAGTTCCTGAAATATTTGTTGAATAACAAAAAGACTGGTTTAATTTGGAATTCAGGATGAGTGCTGGAGAGCAGTAGGAAATAACAGAAAGATTGGTGGGAGTCAAACTTGAAGAGAAGTTAAGAAGTTTGAACTGTACCATTAAGGAAATGGAGACCAATAGAATGCTTTTAACAGGGTATGACACTTATGAAGCAGCACTTTAGGAAGTTTAATATAATATTGGAATATGTTATAAATGCTAGAGCTAAAACATGTACACAAAATTCTCCTTTACCTTGGATATCAGTAAATGATCAGAATAATTAACGAACACTGAACCTGTAGGAAAATCCTTAATTCAGTGGTAAATATACAAACTTGAGGAGAGCTGAGTTGTCAAGCAAAGAAAATAAAAGAAAAAAATTATATAAGTAAAAAAAAATCATTGTTAACAATGAAGACATGCTTTCTTTAGAATGAGAAAAAATCCTTTACACTAGTCCTGAAAAAAAAATATTCATGTATTTCTAAAGGAAAGGACACCCAATGATTATCAAATAACATTAATTCTAAGTCAATAGGGAACATGGCCTGCCATGCAATCACTTGAGAAGGGTAGAAGTGGCAAGGACTGCTTCTTTGAGTATCAGGGGAAAAGAAGGAAAAGAAGAATCTAGCTTCTCTTTCATTTCTCAGTCACGTGGAAATAAAACAAAGGAACAAATCTATTAAAGTATATGAGGAAAAAGTTAACACATGGTAAAGACCTTTTTTTTTTGTTTGACAGAGGTCAGAATTAGGAAGAATAAATGAAAGTTTCAAAAAAGTGATTGAATGTTTCATGTAAGGAAAAAAACCAAAGATGCCATCACTTCCTGCTGATTAGAATTGTGTGTTCATCCTTCATTGCCTAAGAACACCATGCCATCAGAGAAATAATGACATGATTTGCACTTGACTTTGTTCTGAGCTCGGGAGGGCTGACTAATTAGAATTATTGAAAGGTGGAAAGGACTGCCCTATTACTGTGATGAATTCCCTCTCACTGACATTACCAAGTAAAGTCTGGCTAACCTCTTGCCTTGTATATTTTAGAATTTATTCTTATTCTGAATAAGCTGAAATCTCAACTCTTGTCTATGCCCACTCTCCCCCGCAAAAATGGATTACCTAAAAATGGTTTTTGATTTCTCTTACAACTAAGATTCTGAGATTCATTGTAAATCAAGGCAAACTAAAACCCCACAAGATCTAGGACATGAACTCTCAACTATTATATCTGGTCAAGTCAGAGTAATTCCCTGAAAAGCAGGCCATGATTTTCAATTTTTCTCCAAGGTTAAAGTGTACTTTACCTTTTTGATAAATGCAATAATATATGTAAACTTTAAAGGGATGTAGACTCTACCTGTGATTTCATTGTTATGAAAACTCCTGGGAAAGGAAATTTCCTTAACCAATGCAAGTCAACATTTTCTCTCAAATTTATAATTTTAGAAAGTTGCCTGGAGCATTAAGAGGTCACTCTTGAAGGCTTATATACAAGCACTATCCAAATGTTAGACTCTTCTTGTTATTGTCATTTTTTACCTTTTAAACTTTGCCACTTTGGAATATTCATGTGATATTGTTTTTAAAATTATTTTCTGACTCATTATTTCTTTTCTTTAAGAAAGAAGTGGAAGAAGATGTCATATGAAGAAAGCAATTGCAGTAGGGATTAGTAGATTTGGCACCTTTGAATTAACTAAATTTTGGATACTAGGAATCTGGCTTAGCTAACCTTAAAGTCAGACCTGGTATTGACTGAGTACAGGCTTTGGGAACCCCCTTGAACTTTCCTTGATTCTTCCCACTTGATCTGGCTTTCTTCACCTGAGGCCATAAGTCTTTCATTATCTCTATGCCCAAATTTCTGTTACCCTTAACCTAGCCCAGCCCTCCATTCTCCATTATCTTCAGAAAGCTTTTTTTTGTCCTATCTAAAACTCCATTCTCCTGGTTCCTGGTTTCATCCACCAGGGGCAATTAGGTGATGCAGTGGATAGAACACCAGTGCAAGAGTCAGGAGGACCTGAGGGCTGACTTAAATGTTCCAGGTTGTATTGCAAGAGAAGTTATCTCCTAGGAATTCAAGGATGCCTTCATTGTCCATCTCTATAAAGGTAAAGGGAATAGATTGTCCTGTGACAATCACAAGGGGGTCTCTCTCTTAGTTGTTACTGGCAAAATTGTTAGAGTCCTTCTTAATAGGATGATCTTTTATCTGGAAGATGTTCTGAAGCCAGTGTGATTTCAGAAAGGGCCGAGGAACAGTTGATGTTGTGTTTGATGCCAGAGAAGTCCAGAAGAAATGCCAGATGCAGAACAGAGGGCTACACACAATATTTGTATATCTGACCAAGGCCTTTGACACTGTTAGTCCTGAGGGCTTATAGAAAATTCAGTCAAAATTTGACTACCTGGAGAAGTTCATCAATATTGTATGTCAATTTTGTGATGGCATGTTTGCCTGGGTTTTGGAGAGTGGACAATGCTTTCATGCCTTCCCAGCTGCTAATGGAGTGAAACAGGGCTGTGTGCTTGCTCCCATGCTTTTTTAGCATGATGTTTTCAGCCATGTTGTCAAATGCTTTCAATGAGGATGAAATACTGTACTGATGGTAAGTTTTTCAATTTGAAAAGGCTACAAACCAAGATCAAAGTAAAACGAGTGTTGGTGCATGATTTTCTGTTTGCAAATGATTGTGCCCTCAATGTAGCCTCTGAAGCTGTAGAGCGACAAAGTATGGATCTGTGCTAATTTTGCCCTAGTAATTAACACCAAGAAAACACAGGTGCTCCATCCACCACCATCACACCATCCATATGTAGAGCAATTGATTACAGTAGATGGAGCAATTTTGAATGCTATGGTAAGTTTACTTACCTTGGTAGTGTACTTTCTAGGGATGTACACACTGATAATGAATTTGATGCATGTATTGCTGGAGCTAGTTTGGTATTTGGGAGGCTCTGAAGAAAAGAGAGAAGAGGTATTAGGGTGACTACCAAACTGAAGGTCTACAGAGTCATTGTGTTGACCTCATTGTTGAGTGCCTGTGAAACATGGACAGTCTATCAGTACCATGCCAGGTAACTGAATCACTTCCATTTGAAGTCATGTTAGGAAGATTCTAAACAACTCCTGTCAGGATAAGTTACCAGACCCTGAAGTCCTTGCTCGAGCTGAACTGCCAAGCTTTCAAACTATGCTTCAGAGAGCATAACTCTGATGGGTTGGCCTCATTATTTGAATGCAAAATACATGCTTGCCAAAAAGATTATTTGATGGAGAACTCATGTGGGGCAGGTGATCACATGGTTGTCAGAAGAAATCATATGAGGACACTGTCAAGATCTCTCTCAAGAAATCTGAATTTGACTGTGCAATATGGAAGACCACTGCACAGGACCACTTAGCATGACATGCCCACATCAGAAAGGGTGCTGTGCTCTATGAGCAAAGCAGAATTGAGACAGCACAAAGTAAACCCAGGATGAGCAAATTTGGAGTATCCACCCCAAAAATTCATATGGACTATCTGTGCCCAATTTGTGGTAGAGCGTTCTGAGCTCATATTGGTCAGACTGGCCATAGCTAGACCCACTGAAAGTTCACTTTATCATGGTGATATCATTTTGGTCTCTTCTGAAACAAAGGAAAACAACCAATCAATCTCTAGACAGTTTTCAGCTACTTTCCACCCTTTACCCTATCTGAAACCCCATTCTTCTGTTTTCTGGCTTCCCCTTCTAGTCACCCTAACCTACAGACCACTTCCATCCAGACTGTCCCTAGACTCCTCCATTAGTAACCCCAGACTACTTGGGCCCGCCCTAGATCCCTCCTTGAGTCTTTCTGTATATAAAACCCATTCTGTTTCCATGAAGGTTTTCAGATTTAATCTGAATCAATCTGGCCTGCTTGTCAATGCAAGCATCACAAATGCTTAGATTCCTAAATAGCCTCCCCAATATAGTGGATCTTTCATAAACCTTGTTTTCCTTTGGTGGGAAGAAGGCATGAGTTGAATTCATTTGGACGAGGCCCACATATTGCTATTTTGGGGTCACAGCACCCCAAAACCTCAACAGTATCATTGACTTAGACTTGGTAATTTTTGGTGTCAGACATGGTAAACTTAGTGTCAGTAGGTTTGGCAACTTCTGATTCAATGAATTTAGCAGTCAAAAAGTAAGTGTGTAGAGTAAATTCAGGCTCAGTGATTCTAATTCATTTTATCACCTGACAATTGGATGACAATCTTGAACTGATATGTGTAGCATTAGCATAGATCTTGAACCCAAAGAACTTAGAAATGGGGGCTTTCGTGCTAAGAATTTAGACATTTTTGTTTGTGCAGTAATGACTGGCATTCTTGTCTGCATTTTCTTCAGTTTCTTTTTGTCAAACTTCTTTGCAGAGCATATGGGGTTTTTTTGTTTTTTTGTTTGTTTTTTTTTTTTAATAAATGGGGGTCAGGTCCTTTCTAACACTTAAATCTCTGTAAACTAAGTTTCTTGATGCCTTTTTCTGTCACTGTGAAGACCAATTTTGGGTAGTGTGGTTCTTAGACCTGGCTAGTACAACCACTTGCAAAGCCAGTCACTCCATTGACCTAAAGACAACCATCGTGAAAGACAGAAATAAAATGTTGTCGTTTATTTTTCCTAAGAAGGAGTCAATCTTAGAGGGATTACTTAGTGGGAGTTGAAAAGAAAGGGGGGGGGGCTTGTCAATTCATAACCCACTGGGAACCACAATGTTTTGAGACCTATTGTATTGGATGGGACATTTTGAAGAAAGTATTGGTTATTCTGTTCTTTCCCCTATCCCTTCCCTTTCTGACCAATTCCAAAGAACTAAAAGGTAGTTTGATTTCAATTGATAACAATAATATTATCAAAAAAATCTGAGCAGGAAGGATATTAGCAGATGGCAAATGGATACAGGGAATTCATTTTAATCTTTTGTTGACCAAAATGTACTTTTTGCTATCCCATAAATCTTTAGTTTCAGGCACCATTCCCAAACTATTTTTGTACATTACTGATACCATACTGTGGAAGCTAAAGCTGATTGCTTTGTCTACAAACATGACAAAATGCTTAGGGAAGGAACTGTGCCTGGAGATCAGTTTAGGAGCAGGAATTCCCAGTTGTATGTGGACACAACCACACAGCCATTTGCATGGCTCTTCCTCTAAATATGGACTATTAACACATAACACATCTAGGCACATCAGAGAATTGGGAAATTGAAAGATGAGAGGAAGAAGGGAATGAAGAACCTTGTTTTTCCCTACGTCCACATTATATTATGAGACTTGAGACAGTGATAGCTATGTCTTTCACTCAGTAGAATGAAAGACTCAATTTTCAGCCATGCCCTGAAGTTGTGGTCCTCTCATTCAGAGTTGATTATATCTCAGTCCTTAGATATATCTATTTCTGTCACTAGTATGAGAACCTTTCTCTAAGACAGGAAACAAGAAGGAAATTCTATTGATACAATTCATATAAACAGCCTTGGGCTGCATCTAATGACAGCCCTCATTACCATTACTTCCCAATCCTAGGTATGTTGCAGATGAACAATGAGAATATCACAAGTCAAGCCAGGATAATACTGTACAAACATCCCAACACAATGACAATACAAGGAGAGGAGATCAAAGAGAAAACATAATGAACACACCACTGTGTATTATTGTGACTCTTATTTAAATCCAGCTTTGTGAACTGTTACATCACTGGTTTGGGATTTTCTGCCCTTGGGCTTTGTCTCTATTTGTTCTTTAACTTCTTGATCCATTAAATCCCTCAACTTGATTCCTCCTGGATAGCTTACTGATGTAGGCTAATTAGACCTCCTGGAATGTGTTTGATAATCAGTAGCACATGCCAAAAAGAACCAGGTGGTGCACTACAATGGGGAGGATTTTAAAGAGCAATGCCTCAGACTGAGATTATGCTATGGAGCAGGTGTTGGGTATTTCCTGCCAAGGGACTCCTTCCTTAAAAAATCAGTATTTCTTCTAAATTGTTAATGTTTGCAGTACAGTCTTTTCATTTCATTGAGATAAAGGCAAATATAAGCATTTTTGTCTCATGGAAAGCACATTCCCTGGATTAAACCCAATTGTTTATATGTGACTATACACACTGAGGTAGGATGAATTTAAGAATGGCCCTGAAGATGATTTAGACAAAGGAGGAGAGGCAGCAAATGAAATTGACCACATTCTGTTTGAAGTTGTGATGATGTCCTACACTGAAATTCACTTAGTCTTTGTTACAAACACAAACACAGGTGTATGCAAATATACAAGAAACCATGAATATATGTCAATTTATATTATTACACATTTGTATATGTAAATATTTTTGTTGTGTAGCTGTTTTTCAGTCATAACTGACTATTTGTGACCTCCTTTAGGGTTTTCTTGGCAAAGATACTGGAATGGTTTGCTATTTCCTTCTTCAGTTCATTTTTCAGATAAGGAAACTCAGGCAAACAGAAGTAAGTGACTTACTCAGGGTCACATAGCTAGTAAGTATCTGTGGCCGGATTTGAACTCATAGTGATGAGTTTTTCTGACTTGAGGCCCTGTGCTTTATTTACTTTGTCACATTCATAGTGTTCTAAATGTCTCAGTGAAGTTTTAAGCTATTCTATCCATGCATGTAAGTCATGTACATCACATACTTAACACATACATACATATATGCATATTCTTTATCTAGTTCATCTAAGATGCTTTAATTTATCTTTATCTTTATTTTATGCTTCCTTTCTATAATTTGAAGCAAAATTTCAGATAACCAACCTTCAAGTAACTGGAATATTTCTAAAAATTCAAAGAGAGAGAACCAAAGATGAAGAGAGTATCACAATGTATATGTTCTACATTCACAAATCTGAAAGTCATATATGTTATTCACATAAGATACACTGTTTCCTTAAAGCCCTTTTTTATACCGTAAATAACAAAATGGTAGGAAAATGTATTTCTGTAAAGGATGATATTTTAATTGTCAAATATGGGATGTTTTATACATAAATGTTTTGATGTCAAATATTAGAGGGAAAATAATGTTTTAATGTTCACTGATATACATTTGAGCAAGCATAACTTTCAAATAAGATTTAAGTCACTTTGAGCAATAATTGGAATGTGGTGTTAATTTGAAGACCTGAATCTCTTGGTCAAAAAGATAGAGTGAGGCCTTTCTTGTATTGAAGTCCACTATTAGAAATGGGCAGAAGAAAGATTTCATTTAGCGAAATCTAGGGAAATGTGATTGCAAAGAAACATTAGTTCAGGGTACAGGAGATGTGTCAGAGTAGGAACTCAAGGCCCTCTCTTTCAATTTGTAGAGATACGTTTCATAACTAATGGAAATAAGGAATGTAAACATTTGAAGAGTGAAGTATGATTTTAAAATAAGTATCATTTGATATTACAAATTTAGGCAGTTGAGATGTTTTCACACACAAAAAAAACCCCTGCAAGTCATAATGATGAGGGCTGGAGGGGGTGGTGGTAATGAGACCCTTACAAAGACCAGAATACCAGGGGCAGGTCACCTGGAGTGATTTTGTGAACTCAAGCATTCTTGAAGTCAAGGTAAAGATTTATTACAGTTTTCAGCCAGCAAGAGTTCTCAGGGAACCTGTACCCTTAGAGGAATACAGGTAAAGTTTATGCAGGATATAATATAAGAAACGTGCCAAAGAAACTAACTAGGAGTTTTGAGGTGGAAATAGGAAGTGGTTAAAGAGTGGTTAGTTCTTAAAGGGAAATGCACTTTTGGTATCTACTGCACAATTGTTTTACCCAGATTTCATCAGGAAATGACTCAAGGAATGGGAGTGGGGTGGGGGCAACATGATGGTGTGGTTTTAAACCTGAAACATCACTAAGTCAACCAGTGGTCAGGGCTTAATGAGGAATACCCAGGCTCTTCTCATCAATGCCTTGTTAGACAAGATAAATGTAAAGGAGTATATGCATGACTAAGTCTAGGATACATATGATTGATCAGTGAGTAGTAAATGTCATTATGATCCACTGCATAGTTAGATCAGTCAGTACACAACTGGCTCAGACTAATAAATTCCATGGGTGCAGCTGGCTGCTGTATCAGGAAGAGAGAAGACAGTTTTTGCTTTGGCAGGCTGTGTCCTTGGGCTGGACAGAAACTGTCTGAAACCGTGTTTTGAGACTAGGGAGAAATGTGATTTTTAGGGAGAAATGTTATTTTTAAAGAGAAATGTGATGTTAGAATTGGGGCCCAAGCATTTGCACCCAAGCACCCCATCAATGAGGATCTCACTTAAGCCAATAAAGAGTTTAGCAGCAGCAGTAATTCCCTACTTATTGGAAAGAACTGATTTCACTGGTCTAGTGACAGTAATTGCTCTTTAGCCTGAATTAGACATGGAGAAAGATGAAGCTTTCATTAAAGGCTTGTTGATCTATGTTAATGCTTCTGGACTGAGAAAGAAACTCTTTCTTCTGCCTCTACACAAGCTACCCCAGGCCTGGAATTCTCTTTCTTTTCCTCTCTGCTTCTTGGTTTCTTTGACTTCATTCAAGTCTCAACTCACACATCACCTTTTGTGGGAAGTTTTTTTTTTTTTTTTTTTTTCCATTTCTCTTAATGGTAATGCCTTCCCTTTATGATTTTTTTTTTCTAAATTTGGCCTGTCTTTATCTTCCTTCAATTTTCTCTCCCCAATTAGAAACGAGCTCCTTGAGGCAAGGAAACATTTTTGCCTCTATTTTTATTCCAAGAACTTAGCACACTGCCTATCATATATTCAGCATTTAATAAATGCTCCTTGATTTGGTTTGTCTTCACTGGGTAAATGAGTTTCTTCCAAAAATATAGATAGGCAATGTATCTATAAATTTTAATGTTAGAGGATTTCCTAGGGCACTGAGTGCTTAAATGATTTTTCAGTCTATAGTCTTATGAATAGTATTTGTTAGAGACAATAAATAAATTCATGTTTTCCTAACTCTCATATCAGCTTCATATCCACCAGTATGTCATGTGTCATCCTCCATTTGGTGATATTTAGTAGAGTATCACTAACTAGCATTTTGGCATTCTTCCTCTTATTTTAGATTCCTCCAAGATACTTTATTGTAAAGGAAATCATATAGGCTAACTTATGTCTTTGCTATTATCTGGGCTCCACCCTCACACTATAGATTTTTTCTGCTGTGATACTGCAGCCTTCTCACAGCCCCAAGTTCATTCACTATGCCCCTCCAACCTCCTCACATTGGAAGTTCATTCTTTCCATCGCCTCATCTTGGAACTTCACTATGCCCTGTGAACCCTTCCCTTTGGTGAACTCCTTCTGGAATCTCCATTTTAAGGAAATTGCCAAAGACAATCATGAGTTCATTCCTCTCTGGGCTCCATTCCTCATTCTGCAGATTTTCTCCACCATGATCCAATGCAGGTACCTTCTCCCTTACCCTGTACAAAACCTACCTTTTATATGTTGTCTTCGCACTTTAGAATAAAAAATCTTAGATGATAGGGACAATATTATTGTTTCCCTTTCTGGTATCTGTCATGCTTATTATACTGCCTGGAATATAATAAGATTTGTTTTTTTATTGTTGAAGAGAAGATACAATACATTTATTTTTTATTGAAGTAAAATGTATTGTATTTCAGCACTGAGGAAAGTGCCATAGTTTGAAAAGCAGCCAATATTTGTTGTACATTAAAATCTAATGCTGATTCTGAATCTGTACGTTGGGGCTTCCTAAAAGATCTTGTCATTACACTGTACTCTAGAGTATACATATGGGATATGGTGGTTTAATCAGCTCTTTCATCAACTTCTTAAGCTTATTTCAAAATAATTCTAATCAAGACTGAAAAAAATAACAATTTTCCTCTTCCTTGCTTAGTGCCATCTCCTCCAGGAAGCCTTCTCTAATTTATAAAATCAGAGGGTCTTTTGTGCCCTTTATGTTATTATCTCCCTCTCTTCAAGCATTCTACATTCACCCACATGTGTTTTAAATATTTTAAAATTTAAATTTATTTTAATTTATGGAATAAAACAAACATTTCCATAACAGTATAATAAAAATAGATGACTGCACATGAAACTAAAAATCTATTTTGTGCAACTTGCTATTCCTTTAAAATATATAATAAAGTTATCTTGTAAATTTCTATTTCCTTTTATTTCTCCCCTCCTTTAATTTTTTATTTTCAGTTCAGTCCTTCCAGCTCCTCTCCCACACAATAAGAAGGCAAGAAATACAATACCCATTATACATAAGAAGCCATGCAAATTAGGAATAAAATAATTTCTTAATAATTGCAGTTGAACTTGTCTTTTCCAGTACTTTAAAGTGAAAGACATAAATGACTAGCTATTTTAATTATCCTAAAGAATGATGACTACAGCTTGCTTGATTTACGTTTGAGAATATTGATACATAGCATAATGGAAAAAGGATAAGTTTGTGTCTCCCTAGAGTGCAAAAGGAAATAAAAGGCATAAAAGATGTGAATTTCATGTGAATCTAGGTGACAAGAATTCTGTGGGTCTAAAGTGGCAGATGTATTAGAAGCAGGGTATCATGTAATAGATAGTGGGCAATCCAGAGAGGAAGAATATGTGGACCGCATGACTGACCATATCATATCATATTGGGCTACAAATTCCCAAGTAGAAGACAAGAAAACTAATGTGATAAGTAATAATAGATACCCTGAATCTCAGAATACATAATCCAATATTTATCATTTCCAATTTTCTCAAAACTTAGTAGAAATAATAAATTTGAGTGTTTATCTGTGGCAGGCTCATATCATGATGAATATCAGTAAGATTGAGTGCTCACATGAAATATTTAGCTCCAAAGAATTTTGTGTTATCATAATTCCATCCCCAGGTAACTCGAGACACAGTTTAATTTCAGTACTTAGTATATTTGAAAAAAGAAACAAACAGTAGAATCCAATATAATATAGCCCATGGCTGAATTATTTACAGCATTATATTTTATTATTATGTATTATAGAATTTGCTTCAAAAACCCATTATATTTATGTTAATATTTTATTTTTCTCTGAATTAAATCTAAAAATAACTTTTAAAATTAGAGTTGTTTTTAAGTTTTGAGTTCCAAATTCACCTTAATTCAAGGCATCATTATACAGTATTTGAACAATTAAAATAGCTTTCTGATTGGCCTTCTTGCCTCAGATCTCTACTACAATGTGTCAGCCATATGACCAAAATGTTTTTCTTTAAAAAAAAAATCTGTTTCTAAGATGAAATATTATCTAATCTCTAATCTTTTTTTAAATGTACATAGTGTATTGCATATATGGTTAGTACTACACTGAAATGTAATTTGTAGCTAAGCAATTATTGTCAGTACTTGCTCAAAAACTTTCTTGATTAGTTTCAGCAAACAAAAAAGATCAGACTGCTGATATAGACAAAAATTCTTATATACTGGTTTTTTTCTGTATCTTTTCAGTGAGTGAAATAGAGGAGATATTTAGGCTTCTAGTTTGCTTGGAAAAACAAACCAACAAACAAAAACACTTGCTCTCCTTTGGAACCCAGTAATATCTTTTCTGTGCTTATGACCAAAGGACTTTATTGACTTTTTTATCCTTATTAAAAAAAATAATAAACTGTTACTTGGAGAAAATAAGAACTATAAAAATTGTGTGCCCAATGATTTGTGGATAGCTAAGTAAATTGTGGAACATAAATGTATATAATTTCATTGTAGAAAATGATGCAGGATAAAGACTGGATTTGGAATTCCATTGGTAAAAGGAACTCTTGTATGAGGAAATTTTCTTCAAAAGTACAAACTGGCACCTCCCCTGCCATGAGTTCTGCAGTGTACTGAATGGCTCAATTTCAAGTCCAGGGTCACACAGTCACAGTGCAACAGATTTAGCACATGAACCAATTTTTTACCCCTAGCTTCCAGGATGTCTCTAAAGAACCATTATTATTCCCTCATGATAAATATTTAAAAAGCACAAGAATTGATAAGAATGAAAATAAAAGAAAAATGTCTATAGGGATTTCAACTAGATAAAGGAGATTAATATCAAACAACTGCAAAAGTAGTGATAAATTCAATAATTAATATTATTTATGTTTATTCAAATGAATGTTTTTTTCTATTTTTTTCATCACTGAGAATTAAATGAGGGGCATTTTAAAATAATTTTGTGTGTAGTCCTTAGAACAATCTTTATTACCCCACTAATACCTGCACAAACTTTGGCAAAGCATTTAAACCCCCTTGGGCTTCATTCACCTATAAAGAGAGGGAATTAGATTAGATGACCTCTTAGTTTTCTTCCGGATCAATTTTATGATCCTAGGAGTGTTCTCCAAGGGCAAACGTAGCAACATTTGGAAAGAATCATCACAAGAAAGCTGTTCTTTTGCTCAGTGGTTTGGAGCATTGTAATAGCAATTTATATGGAAAGATTTTTCTCATTCATTAATAGGCCCATAAGATCTGCTTAAATCAACTAGAAGCTTAAGGCACATGCGGTGGGAGGAGCTTGATGAACACACGGAAGAGTGGAGCAGGACCAGGAGGAAGTGAGTATGGTTGGGCAGAGGAGAGAGTACACAGGCAAGTGGGCAGCCACAACTTAGGCCTATGAGTGTTTGTTGGCTTGTGAGGGGGCCCCAGTGGAGTGTGGGGTTGCAGCTTGGGAATGTCTTTGCCCCCTGCAGCGATCATGTTTATTAACTTCTTGGTCACTTCTTGGTAACTTCTTGGATAGATTTGCTTTCTAGTTCTGAGATTTAGCTTTCTGGTGTCTAAATAAAAGCTTTTTTCTTCTGCCTTCTATATGGAGAGTATGGTATACTTTGGGATTGAGAACTACACTGGCATATTCATAGTTACCACCAGTGCTTTGAATATTGCCTTGGCAATACAAGCATTGAAAACCAATGAAATAGATAAAATATAACATGGCCCACAGAACCCATAGCTTTCATCTACTACTGTAGTGTTGGTAACAGAGTGATGGAATATAAGAAAGAGAGAACTAAAAATAAAAGAAAGTATTTTTCATGTATGTTTCTGTCTCTTTCTTTTTCTATATCTCTGGCTGTGTGTGTGTGTATGTGTTTACACACATATTCTAAATATACACTCAGATTCTTAAATATAAGAGCATTTCTAGTCATTCAACACTGAACAGATGTTATTTGAGTGACTAACATATATATATATATATATATATATATGTGTGTGTGTGTGTGTGTGTGTGTGTGTGTGTGTATTTGAAATATAAGATCCTTTTCCAATGACCAATGACAATTCTTACAACTAAACAGAATCATTTCAAACATATTATACATGAAACAATGGGATAAAATACCTTCATAATTAAAAGGAAAGATGAGTCATGGCTTTTACAAGAAGAGAGAAACAAAGAAGTTGGAGGAGTTGGTTTTATCATGCACTTAAGAAAATCATTTTATGATATTCTTGATCACGTGTTATTAATAAGAAGCATTTAAAAAAGACCCATAAAGTAATACAATCTATTATGCCAAAATCTCTAACAGATGATTTTTAGATAGAGTTTTTAAAGAATTTTAATAGACTTTTCAAATGACCAAAATTTCTTTTTTTGGGAAGTTCACATTTATATATGCAGCATATTTATAGTACAAAAGGAAAAAAAAATCACGGATTCGAAGTCAGAGGATGTGGGTTCAAATTCCATCATTACTTGAGTCTGACCTTGTACCAATTACATAGCCTTTCTGGGCATCATTTACCTTGGAAGTTTTGGATGCATGAATTTTGACTTTTCTGTCTTCATCTGGGTGTGTGTTTTTATCTTTCTTGTTACCATAGTAACTTTTTATGGTCAGATTCTTATTTCTATTGTTTCTTCATTTTTTACAGTCAATTTTTGGCTTTTATATTTTTTCCAATGTGGGACTTTGTTTAAAAAGTGGAAGGTGCACTGTCCCAAGCTCCAGGGTTGTTAATGCAGCTGTTTTCAGAGATGTTTCTAGAGACCTATAAATTTTCAGTTTTTCCAAGGTGGTATAAACTAGGGATGGGTGTGTATACTCTCCTCTTTGGCTGTGCCCTAATCTGTGAGTGACCACAAGAACTCTTTACTTTCCCAGAATTGTGATGAGGGTTCTTGCACCACTGCAGTCACAAGCTCTGCTATGTTAGTGTTCCTCCTTGCTTGGGGACTGCCACTCAGGACTGGGACCTGAAACTGAGTATGAGGAAAGCAACAGAATCCTGCCCCCAGTGTGAGCAAACATAACCTAGTTATCTCCTTCTTACCACTTGTTTGACCCCCTTACCATCTGTAGGCTGAGACCGCTGGAAGTAGCCACTACAGCTGTTTCATTTATTCCCATTTCCTGCTCTTTGCTTGCTATTGCCTAGTTTGTGCTGGAAAAGCCTACATTGCACTGTGTTCCACTATCACACTGGTGCAACACACTTTCCTACCAAAATTTTAAGTTGCCTTGGACTGGAAAATTGTTCTACCTCATCCATTTTTTGATTTTTACATGATGGGATTTTTTTTTTTTTTACAGCATTATTTCAAGGTATTTGGAGAGTTTTGGTGAGAGCTCAGAAGAATCTCTGCTTTCATCCAACCATCTTGACTCCACCCTGAGGCATTAGATTCTTCATTTTTTAAATGAGCATGTTGGTCTACATGGTCTCTGATTTCCTTCTTCAGTTCTCAATCTAAAATTCTGTGATTTATTTAGCTTCTGTGATTTCTAATGCAACTATATTTGTCATTGATGCAAATGACATGTGAACCTTGTTTTTAAATTATTTTTAAAATTTATTTATTTAACTTTTAACACTCATTTTAACAAAATTTGGGGTTCCAAATATTCTCCCCATTTCTCCCCTCCCCCCACCGCAAAATGCCAAGCATTCTAATTGCCCTTATCACCAATCTGCCCTCTCTTCTAACATCCCTCCCTTCCCTTGTCCCCATCTTCTCTTTTGTCCTGTAGGGCCAGATAACTTTCTATACCCCATTACCAGTATTTCTTATGTCCTAATAGTAAGAACAATACTTGACAGTTGCTCCTAAAACTTTGACTTTGAAACTCTCTTCATCCCTCCCTCCCCACCCATTCCCTTAAGGAAGTAAGCAATTCAGTATAGCCATATCTTCCATAATAATGGTGTTGTGTCAGACTAACTATTGCTCTCCATCCTATCCTGCCCCCCATTGCTTCTGTTCTCTCTTTGGATCCTGTCCTTCCCCAAGAGTGTTGACTTCAAATTTCTTCCTCCTCCCCCTGCCCTCCCTTCTTTCATCCCCCCCAACCTGTTTATCCCCTTTTCCTCCAGTTTCCTGTATTTGTAAGATATGTTTTCATACCAAAATGAGTGTGCAGTTTTTTCCTTCCTTGAGTTGAATGTGATGAGAGTAAGCTTCATGGTTTTCTCTCACCTCCCCTCTTTTTCCCTCCACTGAAAAGTCTTTTGCTTGCCTCTTTTATGAGAGATAATTTTCCCCATTCTTTTCCTCCCTTTCTCCTCCCAATATATTTCTCTCTCACCACTTAAATTCATTTTTTTTAAGATATGATCCCATCCTATTCAATTCACTCTTTGCATGTGTGTGTGTGCATGTGTGTGTAATCCCACCAAATATCCAGAAACTGAAAAGTTTCTAGAGTGTGAAATATCATCCTTCCATGTAGGAATGTAAACAGTTCAGCTTTAGTAAGTCGCTTTGCTGTTTACCTTTTCATGCTTCTCTTCCTTCTTGTGTTTGAAGGCAAATTTTCTTTTCACCTCTGGTCTTTTCATCAAGAATGCTTGAAAGTCCTCTATTTCAATGAAAGACCATTGTTCCCCTGAAGTATTATACTCAGTTTTGCTGGGTAGGTGATTCTTAGTTTGAGTCCTAGTTCCTTTGACTTCTGGAATATCATATTCCATGCCCTTTGATGCCTTAATGTAGAAGCTGCTAGATCTTGTGTTATCTTGATTGTATTTCCACAATACTGGAATTGTTTCTTTCTAGTTGCTTGCAATATTTTCTCCCTGACCTGGGAACTCTGGAATTTGGCCACAATATTCCTAGAAGTTTCTCTTATTGGATCTCTTTCAGGTGGTGATTGATGGATTCCTTGAGTACTTATTTTGCCCTCTGGTTCTAGAATATCAGGGCAGTTTCCTTGAAAATTTCATGAAAGATGATGTCTAGGCTCTTTTTTTGATCATGACTTTCAGGTAGTCCCATAATTTTTAAGTTGTCTCCCCTGGATCTATTTTCCAGGTCAGTTGTTTTTCCAATGAGATATTTCACAGTATCTTCCATTTTTTCATTCTTTTTGTTTTGTTTTGAGATTTCTTGGTTTCTCATAAAGTCCTTAGCCTCCATCTCTTCCATTTTAATTTTTAAAGAACTATTTTCTTCACGGAGTTTTTGGACCTCCTTTTCCATTTGGCTAATTCTACTTTTTAAAGCATTCTTCTCCTCATTGGCTTTTTAAACCTCTTTTGCCAATTGAGTTAGCTTATTTCTCAAGGTGTTATTTTCTTCAGCATATATCTGGGTCTCCTTTAGCAAGGTGTTGACCTGCTTTTCATGACTTTCTTGCATCTCTCTCATTTCTCTTCCCAGTTTTTCCTCCATCTCTCTAACTTGATTTTCAAGATCCCTTTTGAGCTCTTCCATGGCCTGAGCCCATTGAGTATTTATTTTGGATGTTTGGGATACAGAAACCTTGAGTTCTATGTCTTTCCTTCATGGTAAGTGTTGTTCTTCCTCATCTGAAAGGGTGGGAGGAGATATCTGTTCACCAAGAAAGTAACCTTCTATGGTCTCATTTTTTCCCCATTTTTGGGCATTTTCCCAATTAGTTACTTGACTTTTGGGTCTTTTTTCAAGAGTAGGGTATACTCTGGGAATCTGTGAGTTGTCAGTTCCTCTAGTGGCAAAATCAAGCGTGTACTGGTCTGGACGCAGAGAGAGATTTTTATATCCAGAATTTTAGCAATTAGCTCTCCACAGCCACCTAGCTTCCAGTTCCCAAGTCAGCACTGGGGGCTGATTTTCAAATAAGCTGCATGGGTAGGGCCTCCATTCAGTTTGACCAAAGACCAGCTCAGCCAGGGCCTCCACCTAGGGCTGAGGTAAGACTCAGCTCTTCAGTGCCCCCAGGGATTTTTACACTGCAGCAATGGAGCTTCTGTTTGGGCTGCTGTGCAGGCTCTGTGGCTGCTGCCTGCTGCCCGAAGTTATGAGAAGGCCCTTCTCCTTTCCTGGCCAGCTAATAAAACCCCATCACTGACCTTTGGTGCCTGTGGGCTGAGTGATCTGAGGACCAGCTACTTTGACTGGAGATTCCACCCCCAAGTGTCCTCCTCCCAGAGTCTTGTGTCGCTGTGCTGCGCATCCAAGGCTGGGCTGGGCTCCATGCTTGGCTCTGTGTCTGGCACAACCAACATTTCTGTGGGCCTTTCAGGTCACCATAGACTGGAAATCTCCTCCACTCTGTTGTTCTCCGCTTCTGATGCTCCAAAATTTGTTGAGAGTCCCTCTCAACAGGTATTTTATGGGCTGTGTGGAGGACCCTGCATAAGTGTGTCTTTCTTGTCTGCTCTCTTGGCTTCACCCCCCATTTTAAAATTATTTTTTACCACAGGACTTGGGATAACTATATCTGTTGGGCTTTAGAAGTCATACTTTTCTAACTTTTACTGAGTTTAGGGGAAGAAAAAATATTACAAGGGACAAAAATCCATAGGAGACAAGAAGATAGTACTACCTTTGAGCATGTATGTTATAGAGTCAGAAGATCTTTGATAGGAAAGGAAACAGCTATCCTCACCTTAATTTGTTCTTTGGAGATGCTTCCTCATAGGTTAAGTGGCAGGAATAATAATTATACCTGGAGTAATTTTTCTAGTCTACCCTTTGGGGAAAAGAAATGAGTAGGGTCATGGTGTTTACATTTCTTTATATATCCTATTATCTGCTAGCATTTCTACCTTTATTGGCCTGTGAATGAGGGACATTTAGTATTTGGTTTTGTTTTTTTTGTTTTTGTTTTTGGTGACTGGAAGGGGTGGGTAGGAAGAAGTACTCAGACCCAAAAGGAAAGAAGAGACTTTCAAAACAGGAGTTAGGGGAATGAATCTTACAAGATGAATTTACAACAGAGACAAATTATGGAACAGCTGGGCAATTAAGGTTATGAGTCAACACACTGAAAGAGAAAAGGCAAAAGGTATATCAGTGTAACTTGCAACATATACCAAAAAATACCTGCAAAAGAGGAGTTAGAAGGTCACTGTAAAAGAGGTATGCAAGAGCATGCTGGAGACAGCTTATACTTGCATATGAGAGGTTATAGTTGTGATTTGTCCTTCATTCTCAAAGAGGATGTGGGACATCAGGAAGATAATGCCATGATTTGCAAGTCAATTGTATTTAAGTGAGAGATGGCTATGCAAAGTTGCCAGTCTCACTTTCTCCTACAGAGTCATCTGGGTCCCAGATATAGATCAGGAAAAGTGGAGATGGCCCATATGAGACGTGATGGTTACATTTTTATCATGAATATTTATTCATTGGAGAAATGCGCTTAAGATTCAGGATCAAAATAGCAGATCACTGGATCTATAATTCAACAAGCCTAATAGCAGAAAGAGGACATAAACACTGGAAATGGCCAATTGAAGCTCTCCCATAATTTTTTTTTTCTGAATTTATAATGTATCTGGTAGATTGTCAAGAGAGTACTTCACCTCTTTCAGAATACTTTAATTCCTTCAGGACTCAATTCAGGTGGCACATACTCAACAAAACTTTCCCTAATGCTGCCAGTCAGTTCTTTCTTCCACATTTTACCTTGTAGTATTCTTATTTGTATATATTTATATCTGCCTAGTAGATTACAATCTCCCAGAGAGTGAATTATTTCATATTTGTATTTGCATAGTCACTATCTAACACAAGTATAACTAAATAATTGGCATTTATTATGTTTGCTGAATTGGAATAATACCCAATATCAACAGTAGCCTGTCCTCTAAAGATGGGATAAGTTCTGCCAGGAGGTGCAGCTTGTGGTTTTGTTTTATTTTGCTTTTTTTTCTATTTCAGCAAAGTATAATTACAGAAGGCAAGCAAAGACTTTAAGACAAAATGTCTTTTTTCAGTAACTCAGATATAGGACTCAAATACAAAATCTCCAAGTTCCCATAAGATGACATACACTTAGGCATCTTAATTGTCTCTTAATTAAATCAGCCAGATAACAGAATCAAATTAAGTCACCCAATTAATAGAATTCTTCTAAATGATTCACATAAACTTAACCCACTGTATCATATATTACAGAAGCCTTACACACAATTGACTATACATCAGGATTTAATCTTGTCCCCCAATAACGGCATAATCAAACTCTATTAGAAACCCTGTTTATTTCTTTGAAATAAATTAGCATTTTCAAGTTAAAAAGAAAAGTGTTCTTCCTTTTTTTCCCTTTCCTATTTCTCTTCATCTGACACCTACTTTAGTGGAGTGCGTCCATCTCCAATCATCCTTGTCTATATCTTGCCAGTAGACCCAGATGGCTCCAGAAGAGAAAAGTGAGGCTGGTGACCTTACACAGCCCTCTTTCACTTCAGTACAATTCACATGCAAAGACATCATCATCTTAATGCCATGGTCCTCTTCAAGAATGAAGGACAAACAACACATTGAGGGAAACTTGACAGATGTTTTCAGACTTTTGAGTTGTTATAATTTTAAATCATTCACTCACTAAGCATTTGTTAAGCTCTTCCTATATGTCAGTTTATGTGTTAAGTGTTGGGGATACAAAGAAAAAGAAGTTTTTAAAAATGTGACCTCAAAAAGTTTAGGTTTTAAAAAGAGAAATAAATAAATTCATGAATAAGGATGTGCACTGTTCCTATAATTTCATTTATACAGGGAACTCTGGGTAAGGAAAGTTCCTTCGACAAAGTGTGTTGAGGTTGTCACCTCTTTGAGTTATGTTCTTAGGGCTACCTAAAACACTGTAAAGTTAGATGCTTTGTTGTTGATCACAGCAGAAGAGTGAAAAGGTTATTTGTCAGAGATGAGATTTGAGCCCTTTTCTTCCTGACTTTGCAATGCACTATGCATCGCTGCCACTCTGCACATATAATTATATTCTGAATATATGTAAATGAATACAAGGAAGTTCAATGAAGGAAGACACTAGAATATGGTGAGAGAAGGAGGTCAAGAAAAGATTCATATAGAAGATAATAATTGGACTGAGATGTGAAGGAAACAAGATTCTGAGAGGCAGTGATGAAGAGTGGGAACATTCCATTATAAGTGATGTTTTTTTAGTCCTGTCCAACTCTTTGTCAGCTTTGTAGTTTTCTTGTAAAAAATACTGGAGTGGTTTTCTATTTACCTCTCTAGATCATTTTACAGATGAAGAAACTGAGGCAAACAGGATTATGTGATCTGCACAGGGTCATACAGATAGTAAATGTCTAAGAACAGATTTGAAATCAGACAGATAGATGACTCTTTCTGACTTCAAGCACTCCATCCACTGTGCCAGCTAGGTGCCCCAATATAGGGATTAGGCAGTTCAAAGATACATGTATTCAGTGAATGTCTTCAATCAGAACCTGGATGACCACTTGAAGGTTGAGTTAGATGGCTTCTAAGAACCTTTCTAACTCTAAGATTTTTTTTCCTCCGCAGGTTAAAGTTGATTTTCGTTGTCTGGTGCAAAATGTTTATTATATAGACAAGATTTTATGGTAGTGAGCTATTCATTATAGTCAATGACATTAACATTTATTAAGAAAAATATTAATTCTAAACTTTTCCTTTTAAAAATATTTAACAAGTATTTTATTTGTGTAAGTCCTGATTGGTTATTCAGGCACTGTATGTTGTGGGTGGATCACCAAATGTACCACTACAACTTTGAATGCAAGATAATAAATATTTAAATATATTCTCATTTTCTCTAAATATGCTCAACCTTCCATTAAAGGTGAATTTGAAAAGTGCTATTTTTTCTTTCCAAATATCAAAAAAATATATTCCCATTTAATTCATACTCTTCAATTCCTCTGAATCATTGTGGAGAGTATACAGGATGGGAGATCTTTAACCCAGGTTTTTAATCTATGTTTTGGAACTATTTTGTTCCATATATTTGAGTCCTTGGCTTATGGATTGCCCAATTAAATAAGTTTCTATTAGTGTTGACTTCTATTAAGAACCAGGTACTGTCCTAGGTACCAGGTTAGAAAGGGAAAATAAACAGGTGCTGCTCCTGATGGAACCTATATCCTATTGGGGAAAACAAACATGGACACAAATAAGTCTGTATAAAAAAAATGAAAGATAGATTCAGCATGTATTAAGTACTTACCATGCACTAGATGCTATGAAAATTTAAAGCCATTTCAGTGGGTGAAAGACTCTAACAATTGAAGGGCTTAGGAAAGACATCTGATAGACAGTGGGACCTGAGCTATACTTTTTAAGAGTCTAGGGATTCTAAGACATGTTATCATGTATTACCCCTGAAAAGAGAAGAGATGAAAAGCATATGTCTCATTAGACAGTGCTTACATTAATGGCAACTTGAATTTTTCAGTCTTTTGACATATCAAGGACTGGATCAATTAAAAAAAAACAAAACAGTCACTTGTGAGCAGAAAATGCATTAAAATGTGGTTCCTATTCATTATTTAGATCAAAAAAGTTTCAATAAATTTTTCATTTGTCAGTTGTTTTGTTGGCATGTTATTGGCAAAGTCAAAGAGAAAAAATCATGATGATCTTAAGCTTCAATGACATTCAAGCTCACCTTGTGCATATCTTTCTGCCTCTTGCTCCTGCAATGCAGTCATAGGATTCACTCACTGAAAGACTGGAATAGCATGTGGAAGAGAGCATCAAGTGTCCAGGTGTCCATCTGGAACCTGAGATGAGAAGAGTAAAGGATTTGACATCATGTCACCAATGAATAATTGTCCTCTATATTTCCTATGCTTTTACCAGAAGAACCATCTGTTAGTATCTAAAACCTCAATCTCCACAGATTTATCTATTGATTCTGCCTCTAAACACAACTGGCTTAAACTACAGAGTAATTTGTAGTCTGTGTCCTTTTTAGATTCACAGAATGTGAAGACACCCCTTCCCTGAATAGTACAAGGATGGTCTGTTGAGACCACATCCAGAATTTTCTTCGTGAGAATAACTGATTTTTTGTGGGTTTGCTGAACAGAAAAATTAATGCAAGCAAATGGGCATTTCTTACTCTAGTCCAGACAATTCTCTAAGTCCTGTGCTCAAGCTCGAACTGGAGCTTCTTGTTGTTTGTAATATTATTTCATGTTGTTTTTTGCTTGATTTTAGGAATCCTTGTAATTTCACCATCACCCATCATTTTGATGTGAAATGATTTAAATTGGCATTACACATTGGACCAAATTAGAGTGATTGCATTTATAAATGTATTTGAATTTTTAAAATTGGATTTTAAATTTGGATTTTCAAACAAGTTTTCACATAATTACCACCTACTGGGACATAAATTGTTGAAACTTGAGTATACTGGGGCCAAACAATCAAGTCAGGTCATCTTCTGCGCATTTTTTCCCTAACCTATAGGTCCATTAGTCTGGATATATACTGAGAGATTTGCTCCTAGAATGTATAGTGGCCCTGGAATCCCATATTGTTCCTGAGTCTTCTCAAAAATGTTGTCATCAATGAGTATTTTCAAAAATGAAGAAAAGACAGACTGCAACTGCTTCCATTACAGTCTGATTTTCTAGAATCTATTTTTAACACATCACAAACCTAGGACGCAACTTCCTCTATTGGATTTTCTGGAGGGAAGCTTTAGATGGAAACATGTCCTCCTAAGACTGCCATTAGCTGAATGTAGTAGCCACACTAATTGAAACAAACCCAAGCTCTAGGTAGGCAGACCAAACTTTGTACTTTGCCTTCTTTCTGAAAACTGCAGCTTTTGCCTTACAGGTTTTGATTACAGCCCAGTATAGTAGCCAGAGAAATGTCAAATGGTATAATGGATAAAGAGCTAATAAGACTTACCTCTAAAACAAATGTGTGATATGACTCCAGGTAAATCATTAAAAACATAAAGTTTTCTGGCTAATAATCTTAGACTAGAATTTGCACAGTAGGTGCCAACCTACATTTGCATAAGACATTTCCTTATCAAGGAACTCTTCTTCAAACAAAATCTCAGGTCAAGTTTCCATCCACTTTTTGGGAAGAATTTTGTTAGTGTAAGCTGACAGACAAAGTGGAAAAGAAAATCTCCTGTTTTAGTTGCTAAGTAAGGGCCTTCAGTGATGAGATCAATCTAAGTTTTTATTCCTTGGTGTTTTTCTCTCTTATGCAGGCAATATGGCTTTCAGCCTTCTGATACTAATCTTATATCCTGAACAGGTAGTAAAAGCTATTAATGCAGAAATCTGAGATGGAAATGAGGTGATACATGCTTTATGTCTCAGGAGTCCTAAACATTCTCCCTCTAAAAATAAACAAAAGTCTTGAAAAGTGTGCAGTCTATTAATTTAAGGATAATTATAGCTTTATAAACACAGCAAAGTGGGAAGAAAACAGCTTCCTCTTTATTAAGAAACTGGCATTGTGGATGTTCTGCAATATTTAACACCACTTCAAGGGTGGCAAGTGCATCATACTAGGACACAGTAGTCTTTTAAAACAATTAGGCTATTTGGAGGGTACACAAAAATGACTAAATCACAATGTTTTTCATATTTTTCAATTATAATTCCTAATGCAAGAAAAGTTAGTTCAGTTCAGTGATCCCAGTTAGAGTTTGCTTCCAACAAAAACTTCTCCATCATATAGGAAAAGGTTATTTCTAATATGGAAGAGATGAAAAGTAGAATTATAACTTCAACTTGTAAATATTTTTACAATATAGAAATAGTGTAACCATGACAAAAATCAACAGGGTAGCTTCTAGGTGTTTTTCTTTTTAAATAAACATTTGGAGATGAACAAAAATACTACAAATAACCTGTAAAAAATTACTCTAAACAATTCTAGAATAGCAGAACCCACAGAATGACAGAGTGAAGCAAATCTCCATCTCAAGACATCCTGGAAAGTCAAAAGGAAGTGTGTATTGTACAGGTCTGGGAACAGAGTGCATTCCAGGGTGGGCCATATCAGCACAGATGGAGCCTGAGAATGTCTAGGGGGGACTGAATCTCTGGGACATTTAGCAATTTCCAGACTTTACAACTACAAAATGCCAAGGAGAGATTAGAAGGAATAAAAAACCTATGGGTCCTATGTGAGAGAGTAGAATGTCTGGCCCCAGCCCCAGAGAGGTGGAAAGAGAAGAGAAATTTGCAGCAGACACATCAGCAGCAGGGCCAATGGTAGCAGCTGTTTCTGGAGTTCTAGGCCCACAGATTGTGGAGGAATGGAGAGCCTGACAGTACACTCCTCTACCTCCACTAGGAGTAGAGTACTACCTTGACAAAGAGATCAAAAGTCAATTAAATGACTGAGAAAATGAGCAAAAGTTGGAAAAAAGAATCAGATAATAGAATCTTACTTTGGTGAAAAGGAAAGCCAAAATATACAAACAGAACAAGACAACAAAGTGAAACCTCTTACATCCAAAACCTCCAAGAAAAATATGAGCTAGTCTCAGGCCATGAAGAGCTCAAAAAGGACTTTAAAATTCAAGTAAGAGAAGTAGAGGGAAAATTGGGAAGAGAAATGAAAGTGAGGCAAGAAAATCATAAAAACCAAGTCAATTTCTTGCTAAAGAGGACTCAAAAAATGCTGAAGAAAATAGCCCCTTAAAAAATAAACTAAACCAAATGGCAAAAGAGATCCAAAAAGCCAATGAGGAGTAGAATTTTTTTAAAAATAAGAATTGGGCACATTGGCCAATTATGTTCAGAAAAGCATTTATTTTTGAGGCAATTAAACCATCAGCCTGTAAAAGCAAAAACTAAAATAAAATAAAGAGGGAACCCAAAATAGACATCTCCTCATGTCCCACCTGGATGGTATACTTTGGAATTTCTCTGACTTCTCCTTCTTGTACATGCATGGGGTGTGGTCCCTCCTCCCCTGTTAATTTACTTTTATATGTTATTTTTCTCCAATGAATTGTAAGCTCTTTGAGGGAATGGACCTTTCTAGGTAGAGGAGTTTACTTTTCATATTGGTATCCACAGTGCATAATAAAATGCCTATAACATAGGTGGTGCTTAATAAATGTTAATTAACTGAATGATAAAGTATCAGATTCGTTCAGATTCATTTCATCAGTATCTCCAGAAGCACACTGAGAGTGCATTACCCTGAAGAACTGCGTGTTGGATGAAAAATAAATATGTACATACTTACATACATGAATAATAGACATATATGTCAACAAACTACTGTAAACACACATATACACATAACTACTTACATATGCATATATTTCTTAGAAGTCACTCTATTCTGTTAAAGTTAATGAAGAATTTTATGCTTTCAAATCACTTAATTAGTTGTCATTAATGTCGTGTCTACATGATATTATTCCAACGAATTGGAAAATTAAACACTTAGTATATCTACTTTTTTTGCTTCCTAATGATGAAAAAAAATAACGGTTTTTCCATTTTCAAAATAACAGATATATTGATTCCTTTTTTTAAAATTTAGTTGTAGTTTAGCCTGAATTTACCATTTGCTTTACAATTATATCTGGCTTCTTTTGGTGCAAAAATAGTGGCATTACTACAGAACACATGCCATTCTCAGGTTTGTGGATTTGATTCAATTCTTCAGATATTTATTTTAAGATGTGCAATATATAGAGTACTTTGAAAGATACTGGGGAAAAACAAAGTATGCATAATATGACATGACACTAGACTTACTGAAGTTTTTGAACAAATGACCTTAATATAAAAGACAAGTAAAGTGCACTAAAAAGAAAAGTAAAAATGACAAACGACAGTAGACAGTTTTATGGGGGCAGGGAAGATGAAAACACAAATTCAAAAGAGGACAACATTGTCAATATATCGATATTTAAAAAAACTATTTATTTTTGTTTACAACATTCAGTTCCATAAGCTTCTGATTTTTAAATTTTCTCTGCCTCCCTCTCCTCCCCAAGATGGCATGCAATCTGATATAGTCTCTACATATGTATACCTATGATGCATATTTTCATATTAATCATTTTGTAAAGAAGAATTAGAATAAATGAATGAACCACGAGAAAAAAATGAACAAAACAAAAAAGAGAGAATAAATAATATGCTTCAATTTGCATTCAGACTCCACAGTTTTTGCTCTGGATGAAGATAGCATTTTCCAACGTGAGTTTCTTGGAGATGTCTTAGAAACTTGCATTGCTGAGAAGAGCTAAGTCTATCAAAGTTAGTTTTCACACAACGTGACTCTGTGTAAAATGTTCTTCTGGTTCTGCTCATCTCACTTAACATCAGTTCTTTTAAGCCTTTCCAGGTTTTTCTAAAGTCAGCCTGTTTATCATTCCCTACAGCACGATAGCATTCCATTACATTCACACACATTGTTCAGTCATTTCCCAATAATGGGCATGTCCTTAATTTCCAATTCTTGGCCACTACAAAAAGAGCTGTTATAAAAACTTTTGTACCTGTGGTGTTTTCTCCTATTTTTATGATCTCTTTGGCATACAGCCCTAGAAGTGATATTGCTGGGTCAAAGGGTATGCACATTCTTATATCCCTTTCAGCATAGTACCAAATTGCTCTCCAAAATGGTTGGACCAGTGCACAACTCCAATAATGCATTACTGTTCCTATTTTCCCACATCTACTCCAGTATTTATCATTTTCCTGTTGTGTCATGCTAGCCAATATCATTGATATGAAGTGATACCTCAGAGTTATGTTTCTCTAATCAACAGTGATTTACAAATTTTTTATATGACTATAAATAGCTTTAATTTCTTCATCTTAAAACTGCCTATTTATATCCTTTGACCGTTTATCATTTGAAGAATGATTTGTATTTTTATAAATTTGACTCAGTTCTCTATATATTTTAGAGATCAGGCCTTCATCAGAGAAACTGGTTGCCAAAATTCTTTCCCAGTTTTCTGCTTTGCTCCTTTGTTGCTTGCATTGGCTTTCTTGGTGAAAAAAAAAAAAAAAACTTCTCAATGTAATGTCATAAAAATTACTCGTTTCGCATTTCATAATGTTCTCTATCTATTGTTTGGTCATAAATTCTTTTGTTCACCATAAACAGGACAGGGAAACTATTCCTTTCTCTCCAAGTTTGCTTGTAGTGTCAGCTTTCATAACTAAATTGTGTACCCATTTTGACTTTAATTTGGTACATGGTACAAGGTATTGGTGTATGCTAAGTTTTTTCCATGTTAGTTTCTAATTTTCCCAGCAGATTTTTGACAAATAATGAGTTCTTATTCCAGAAGCTGGAGTCCTTGGTTTAAGGAAACAGTAGGTTATAAATTACTTACCACTGTGTATTGTGTACCTAATCTATTTCACTGATCCACTACCATATTCCTTAGCCAATACCAAGTAGTTTTGATGGTTGCTACTTCATGATAAAATTTAAGATCTGATATTGTTAGTCCACCTTACCTAGCATTAATTTTCATTAATTTTTTTTATATTCTGATCATTTTGTTCTTCCAGATCAATTCTCTTGTATTTTTTCTAGTTTTATAAAATATTTTTGGTAGTTTGAGTTGTATGGCACTGAATAACTAAATTAATTTAGATAGAATTATCATTTTCATTATATTATCTCAACTTACCCATGAGCAACTGATGTTTATTCCAAATATTTATATCTGACTTTATTTGTGTGAAAAAATATTTTGTAATTATGTTTCTATAGTTCCTGGGTTTTTCTTTGTGGGTACACTCCAAGATATCTAATAATGTCTATACTAACTTTAAATTGTATCTTTCTTTTCTATCTCTTGCTCTTGTGCTTTGTTAGTAATATATAGAGATGGTGATGATTTATATCCTACAACTTTGCTATAGTTTTTAATCATTTCAAGTACATTGTTTCCTCTTCACTGCCCATTCTAATTCCTTCAATTTCTTTTTATTCAATTATTGCTAAAGCTAATGGTTTGTGTACAATAATGAATAACAGTGGTGAGGATGAACATGCTTTTTTCACCAATCCTTTGGAAATGCTTCTTGTTTATCCCCACTATATACAATGCTTGCTAGTGGTTTATGGTTGATGTTACTTATCATTTTAAGGAAGATCTCATTTATTTCTTTGCTTTCTTGTGTTTTTAATAGAAATGGATGTATTTCATCAAATCTTTTACTTTATCAATTGAAATAATCCTATGGTTTCTGTTACTTTCATTGTTTGTATGATCAATTATGCTAACAGTTTTCCTATTATTGAATGAGCCCTACATTGCTGGTATAAACTTTTCCTGGTATATACTTACATTTGAAATCTCAAAGGAGAATTTGAATTCATCTCAAGTCCAAAAATCCTGCTTGGGAGTGCTCAAAATGGATATTAAAAGTCAAATAAGAGAGATGGAAGAAAAAGATGAAAAAAGCCATGAGAGGTATGAAAGAGGGAGTCAATAGCTTAGAAATGGAAGGAAAAAAATTGATGGAAGAAAACAATCCTGAAAAGAATACAATTAGTCAAATGGAAAAGGAGTTACAAAAATTCACTGAGGTGTACTCCTTAAAAGTAGAATTGGCCAAATGGAAAAGGGAGTACAAAAACTAACTGAAGAAAATAATACCTTGAAAGTTTTAGTCATACAAGTGGAAGCTCTATGAGACGTTAAATATCATTAAATATCAAGCAAAATGACTCTATGAGATATCAAGTATCAATTAAACCAAAATCAACAATGAAAATATGAAAAAAATGCGAAATACTTCTTTGGAGAAGCAACTGACCTGAAAAAATAGATTCAGGAGAGATAATTCAAGAATTATGGGTCTACATGAAAACCATGTTAAAAAAAATTCCTTAACAGCATATTTAAGAAATTATCAAGGAAAACTGTTCTGAGGTCCTAGAAGTGGAAGGTAAAATAGTCATTGAAAGAATACACTGATCACCTCGTGAAAGAGATCCCTAAATAAAATTTCACAGAATATTATAGGCAAATTCCCGAATTGTTTGGTCAAGGAGAAAATACTGCAAGAAGTCAGAAAGAAACAATTAAATTAAGAAAATTATTAAAGTAATAAATAAAACTAAAATCTGGTTTTATGAAAAAACAATACAATAGATAAAATTTTGGTTAATTTGATTTAAAAAAAGGAAAACCAAATTACTTATATCAAAAATGCAGTGTAAATATTCCACCATTGAAGAGGAAATTTCACAATACTGAGGAATAATTTTGCCCAACTCTGTGTCAATATACATCACAGTCAAAGTGAAATGGATGAATATTTTTACAAATAGACATTGCTTGCATTAATAAAAAAGGAAATCAAATACTCAAATTGTCCAATTTCAGAAAAGAAAATTGGACAAGTCATCAAAGAATGTCCTAAAGGGGGAAAAAAGTGTCCAAATGGATTTTCCTGTGAACCCTACCAAACATTGAAAGAACACTTAATTCAAATACCATAAAAACCTATTGGGAAAAAAATAGGTGGAGTTCTACAAAATTATTTTTATAATACAAATATATTACTGATTCCCAAATTGGAAAGAGCCAAAGAGAAAGAAAGGCAAAGAGAAAGAAAATTGTATACCAATTTCCCTAATGAATACAGATGCAAGAAATGTAAAATATAATATTAACAAAGAGCTTTCAGCAACTTATCATGTGGATAATACATTATGACCAGGTGGGATTTATACCAGAAATGCACAACTGGTTCAATATTAGGAAAATTATTACAATAATTGACCATAATGATAACAAAATTAACCAGAGTCATATGATTATCTCACTATATGCAGAAAAAGTTTTTGACAAAATATGACACCCATTCCTATTCAAAACACTATAGAGCATAGGGCTTGATGGAGTTTTCCTTAAAATCTAAAGAACATCTATGTAAAAAAATAACCAAATAATACATGTAATGGGAACAAGCTAGACACATTTCCAATAAAATCAGCAGTGAATCAAAGATGCCCATTATCACCACTGTTAATCAATATCGTACTAAAAAAGTTAGTTTTAGTAATAAGAGAAGAAAAAGAAATTGAAGAAATTATAATAGTCAAAGAAGAAAGAGTTATCACTGTTTGCAGGTGTTATGGTGGTATACTAAGATAATCCTAGAGCATCAAGCAAACAACTGCATAAAATAATGAACACTTTTGCAAAGTTGCAGGAAATAAAAGAAACCTACATAAATAATTAGTATGCCTATATATTACTAACAAAGCCAAACAACAAGAGATAGAAAGAAAAATTCCAGGGGGACAGAGCAAAGATGGCAGAGTAGAAGGACAGACTTGTTCTAACTCTGCCCACATAGCCCATAAAATACCTGCAAAAATGACTCTAAACAAATTTTGGAGCAGCAGAATTCACAAAATGATAGAGTGAAACAGATTTTCAGCCCAGGACAACCTGGAAGACTGACAGGAAAAGTCTATCACACTAGGCTCAGAGTAGAACGCAGCCCAGCCTTGATCATGCTGCACAGCAGGGACAGGACAGGAGCAGGCTTCATGACACAGAATCAGGGGTAGCAGCTGCAGTCCCAGATTTCACAACACACAAATGCCAAAGACAACTTCAAAGGTTAATGAGAAAGCTCTTTCACCTGGGTGAGAAGGGAGCAGGGTCTGGCCCTAGCCCCAGCCCCAGGGTGACAGCAGTCGCTAGCACAGAAGCTTCAATCTTTGGATCCTTCAGTCTAAAGACCCCGGGAGACTTCAACAGCTGATCTGGGCCTCAATGGCAGTTCTGGGGTGAGGAGGATACTGGTGTGGTGGAGGTGGTGGAGGCTCTGGAGAAGGAATTCTACTCACAGATTCTGGAAGAAATGATTGTGGATCCTCCCAGACCAGAGCACAGGCCAGGAGAGGGCTAAACTCCTGTCCCTTCATCGTGCCACCTGAGAGGAACTGAGAAATTATAGATGCCTAAAGTACACTTTCCAGTTAACAAAGGAACCAAAAGTTAAGTAATTGACTGGGAAAATGTCCAAAAAAGGAGAAAAAAAATGAGGCTATAAAAGGTGACTTTCTTGGTGAACAGGTATTTTCTTCCATCCATTCCAATGAAGACAAACAAAGCACACCATCAGAGAAACACAAAAAAATCAAAGCTTCTGCATCCAAAACCACCAAAAAATATGTAATGGTCTCAGGCCATGGAAGAACTGAAAAAAAGGGGTTTTGAAAATCAAGTAAGAGAGGTGGAGGAAAAATTGGGAAGAGAAATGAGAGTGATGCAAGAAAATCATGAAAAGAGAGTCAACAGCTTGCTATAGGAGACCAAAAAATGCTGAAGGAAATAAGACCTTTAAAAACAGACTAATTTAAATGCCAAAAGAGGACCATAAAGTGAATGAAGAGAAGTATGCTTTAAAAAGCAGAATTAGCCAAATGGAAAAGGAGGTTCAAAAAGTCACTGAAGAAAATACTCCTTTAAAAATTAGAATAGAGTAAATGGAAGCTAATGACTTTATGATAAACCAAGAAGTTACAAAACAAAACCAAAAGAATGAAAAAGAAATAGAAGATAACAGAAGAAAAAGAAGAGAAGTTACAAAACAAAACCAAAAGAATGAAAAAGAAATAGAAGATAAATAGAAGAGAATAGAAGATAAAAGAAAAAGAAGAAAAAGAAATAGAAGAAGAAAAAGAAATAGAAATGTCTCATTGGAAAAACAACTGACCTGGTAAATAGATCCAGGAGAGACAATTTAAAAATTATTACACTACCTGAAAACCATAATCAAAAAAATAGCCTAGACACATTCTTTCAGGAAATTTTCAAGGAAAGCTGCCCTGATATTCTAGGCCAAGAGGATAACACACACACACACACACACATACACACACACGTAGACAGAGGGCACAGGGTGAGTTGAATAAGAAAGGGATGATATCTAAAAATAAAATTAAGGGATGAGAGAGGAATATATTGGTAAGATAAAGGGGCAAATGAAATGGGGCAAATTATCTCTCATAAAAGAGATGAGAAAAAAAAATTTTTTTTTCAATAGAGGGGTAAAAGGGGGAGAGGAGAGGGAAAAAGTGAAGCTTACTCTAATCACATTTGGCTTAAGGAGGGAATAAAATGCATACTCAATTTTGTATGAAAATCTATCTTGTCCTACAGGAAAGTAGGGGAGAAGGGAACCAGTGTTTTTGGGTAGGGAATGATAGAAGGGAGGGTAAACTGGAGGAAGGAGTAATTAGAAGTAAACACTTTTGCGGAGGGACAAGGTCAAAAAAGAGAATAGAATAAATGGGGGTAGGATAGGATGGACAAAATATAGCTAGTCTTTCACAACATGGCTATTATGGAAGTCTTTTTGCAAAACTACAGTTGTGTAGCCTATATTGCTTCCTTTCTCAGTGGGGATGAGAGAGGAAAGAGGAAGGGAGAGAAGTTGGAAATGAAAGATTTAGGAATAAATTTTGAGAATTGTTTTTGCATGAAACTGGCAAATAAGAAATTCAAGTAATGGGGTATAAAACTCTATCTTACCCTACAAGAAAACAGAGAAGATGAGGATAAGGGAAGGGAGGATTGTGAGAGAAGGGAGGGCAAATTGGGGAAACGGGTAAATAGAATGCACAGTATTTTGGGATGTGGGGAGGAGAGAGATGAAGAGACAATTTGAAACTCAAACTCTAAAGGAAACGAATGTTGAAAAGTAAAAATGAACAAATATATTTCTAAAAAAAGAATCAGAAATTCATTTAAAAGTACTGTAGATATTATAAAATATTTGGCAGTATACCAGCCAAAACAACCCCAGGAACTATACTAACACAATTACAAAAACCTTTTCACACAAATACAACAAGATCTAAATACTTGAGAAACTATCAGTCTCTCATATATAGACTTATCTAATATAATAAAAATGACAGTTCCACCTAAATTCATTTACTTATTCAGTGCCATATGGTCAATTTACCAAAATTATTTGAAAGGTATAGAAAAAAAATAATAAAATTCATCTGCAAGAACAAAAGATTCTGGATATCAAGGGAAATAAGGAAAAGAAATGCAAGACAAGGCTGTCTAGTTGTACCAGATCTAAAATTGTGCTATTCAGCAGCAATCATCTAAACTACTTGGCACTGTCTAAGAAATAGATCAGCGGAATAGGTTTTATACAAGACACAGTAATCATATGTGAGAATAACCTACTAAATATTAATGTTTCTGGAAGTTTCTTTTGGAAAATACAAATGAATTTGAGTTACAGTCTCCTCACAAATAATTGCTGAAGTATGAGTGAAATAATCATTAATTTTTTTTTTAATTTTTATATTTTCATTCATTAACTTGTTACAAAGTAGTCTCTGGGCTTCAGGTAGTTATAAATGTAGAATGTGTTTTTTGTTCATATTCATGTAGCCTATTTTGTTGCATCATGTAGATACTAATGGTCAGAGTGCAACAAAAAGGTCCATAGGACCCAGAGAGCATTACTGAATTGGAATGGAGGACTTCAGTGTTAAAGCAAACACGTGTTTGGAGTTGTATAGACAGAACAACTAAAACTGTTTTACCTTGTGAAACAAGCTGTTCTTGCATGAAGGCAAGATACTTAAAACTGAAAAGCCTACTTTTCACTTGTCTACTATCTTATTTCCTCTCTCATTACATTTTTTAAAATGATATTATTCCTGACCAATGTTTATTTCAGAAAATTTGACTTGAGTATGTTTTACTACATGATAATGGAATGTTATTATTCAATTCTTCAGTCATATTGAATTTGAAAAGGATACTAAACACTTTTAGAATCACATAAGCTGTTTTAATTCTGTTCTATTGCATGATTATGTGTGCATGTCTGTGTCTGTTTATAGAGTGATAAGAAAAACTGTAAATAAAGAACAAGATAGCAGACCAAGAAATTTTTTGATTCATGTTTATGTTTTCTAGAAACTCTTAAAGGAATTTGCTAAGCAGATAAATTTATATTTGTGTTTCTGTTAAATAAGACAAATTAGTTTGCTGAATTAATTTCAGATTGAATTATATATAATGATTAAACAAACTGAAAAATGAATATAATCACCTAATTAATGTACAATTCTTTATAAATTATATAAATGAATAAAACATTTATTAAGTGCTTGCTATGTGTAAAACACTGTGCTAAGCACTAGGGATACTAACAGAAGAAAAGATAGTCCCTGCTTCCAAGGCCCTCACGCTCTAAAGGGCAAACAATATAAAATGAAAGTTTTAGATTCAAGTCAGATTTAATGGTACTATGTTCCCTAGGGTGTGGTGACAAAGGAGCTGATGATGCCTTTTCTTTAGTATCTCTTGCACTGACAAAATCATAACATGTCTGATTTTGAACTATTTGGCAGTAACAAGGACTACAGAGGCCAGACTTGTTTTTTGGTTCTTCAAAAGATGTGGTTGTAGTACCTGAAGGAACAGTTGTCAAATTGCATCTCCACAGCGATTATCTACAAGGAAGATGGACTTGAAGCATTGCTTTTCCAATGTTTCTTTGGTTCCAAGATCTGGGCTGTTGCTTTAATGTCTGAGGGGATATGGAAGCCAAGATCATAGTAGTTTGTCTTATCTGTGACAACTTACCTCTCATCTCTCCCTCAGAGTACCTTGCTTTTTCAGCAGTACTGGCTTGCTTACCCTGTCAATGGCAGTGTGGTAGAATTTGATGAGGATGGTTAGTTTTATCTCATAGGAGTTGCTTCAGCAGATGATAACTTTGAGGAGTGGGATGGATGAAAGATGTGTAGTTTCTGGGACACTGCTATTCCCAGGGCTGCTTTGCCCCTCTGTAAGTTTTTGGCAGTTGGTCAGAATCTGTTCTCAGTAATGGTTAAGATGATGAATCCAATTTTCTCAATAATTTCTCACCTCAACGATGGTTGTAAGGATTGGAAAGGAAGTAGATCTTCTGGTTGAGAGTGTGAGGAGGGGTAGTGTGGAAAGTATTGGTATTCCTAAGAGTGCTGGGCTCAGTGTCCCGTGCTTTCTCCAACAACGTCCTCCATCACGTATCAATAAGTTAAGAAACTGCAATGAAATAACTTTAACTTGAATCACCTGTGACTCCTATCAGTGGCCTATCAAACTCTAAATCTTAGCACTGTGCCTTCAGCCTATAGTAGGGAAATACCTAAGGAGTTCTATTGAGACTGGAGATGGGATTGAAGGTTGTCATTAGTATCCAGGTTTGTTGTTGAAAATAAATGGATATACAAAGAGTTTATGTAAACTCAAATGGTTGTTGTCTGATATAATTTGACTGCACTAAAACTAATTAAACTGTTTAACTGTAATGTACTATAGAGCATTAAATAATTAAAATAATAGTCATCACTTCTACTTTATAACTTTCCCTATCACATTTTTGACAGATAGATAGTTGATAGAAGAAATTAAATGTGAATTTGGGCTGAATTTTGTGAAAGTCACAGATGACATGCAAGGACCAATATATGAAATAGAAAAGGTTTGGAAATTCAGAAATTACATATATATGTGTGTGTGTGTGTGTGTGTGTGTGTGTGTGTGTACATCTGTGTATGTATATACACATTTATATATGCATACATGTACATAGTATCGTACAATAACATTTTGTTTTTGATACCATGATAATTAAAACTTCTCTTTTGATATTAAGGGAAGAACAAAACTTTTTTCACAGATCACAGGGGTACACAGCTAACCCTGATGATGTGGAAGGGAAAAACTATAGTGTGTGCAAATGGAATGAGTCCAAATATTATGAGGCAGACTCAGTGATTAACAAAAGTTCAATACAAAAAAGCAACAATGAAAGAAGTCTGACTACTGGGTGATTGATTGACAGTTCAGCTGAAAGATAAGCCTCTTCCATGTGTCATTCTGTGTAAGGACAGCTTGTCCATCTGTATCATTTATTCAACAATCTACCTTTCTCTCTCTTGAGTATTTGTTGGTCTCATATCTTTAAAAAAAATGGCAAAAGGTACGTGATAAGCAATTAGAAGAGTGTGATATAAAGTCATGGGATGGGATGGGCCATATTAAACTATTAAATTGTCTTATCAACTTGAGCAAAACATTGTCTGTTTAATTGAATTTATTGAGAGTAGTTAAAATTCTCTTAGTGCAAAGAAAAGATAAAAAGCTATACATAATGTGACCAATCACAAAGTAATCCAAAGATCCAACTGCCTCAATCAAAAAATAAGGGAAATGAAGCCAAGAAAGATTGAAAGAGTTTAATAAAATGACAGTTCATGGCAGAGACAGAAGTACATGCAAAGTTGCCAAATTTTCTAATTCAGTGTTGCTTTAGTAACTCCTGTTTTCATTTGTTTTTGGTTTTGTTATTATTTTACTATCCTATCTGCCTCTTCAACAACTTTTGAAATGTCAAATTCATAATATTCCTAATTGTCAACATTGTGATTTCTAGTACTTATCTGATTATATTCTTAATCACTTTGACCAAACCTTTTGGTGTGAATAGTTCTGAAATCTGAGTATTATATGTGTAGAGGAAAAAAAAGCTTATTTTTTCTACTGTATTATTGAATATGGAATTAGAAATGATAAACAGAATAGATCCAGATTGTTTTATAGAAATGAAATATTTTCTTTTTTTTCTTATGGATTGACCAATTGTGATTATGCATAGTCTTTATCATTATTTGGTAGAAGAGAATTAGCAAAGTGCAGCAAAGTATTCTAAGTACTGGTCATTTTTGTCAAGATCCTCAATAAGTATTTTGCTTATAGTGATCCATGATTTGTCCTCCTCTTTTCCCTCCTTCCTTCCTTCTTTCCTTCCTTCCTTCCTTCCTTCCTTCCTTCCTTCCTTCCTTCCTTCCTTCCTTCCTTCCTTCCTTCCTTCCTTCCTTCCTTCCTTCCTTCCTTCTTTCCTGCCTGCCTACCTGCTTGTATCGATGATTTCATTGATATATGGAGCTCCTACTGGGGAAATTCCCCCTCTCAGTGCAGATCAACAACTGATGTGTAGTTCATAGATTTTCTGTTTCCAGGATCACTGAAAATTTATTTGACTTAATCCCATAGTCAATGGCTACCATAGATGGGATTTGATCCTAGATTGTGCCAATAGTCTCAACACTCCACCACAATGCTCTTAATAGTACATGGATTCTATTAGATATATTTGTAATCATTTCATGCTCTTACCTGGAAGGGGCTCTGTAATCATCTAATCCTATTTCTATTTTATAGTTGATGAAACTGAGGCTCCTAAAAAAGTAAACCTGTCCAAGAATACCCAATTAGGAAGTATCAAGAAAAAGATTTTAACACTAGTCCTCAAATCCCAAATCAAGTCCTTATTCCAGTATGCCACACTGACAATATAGACATGACTTTGAGATCACAGAGATCAAGCTTTTAAGATTTGAAGGTGGGACATCTGATATAATTCATCTTCTTCCTCTTCCTCTAGCCTACTCTGGGCCAGAGAATTACTTAATTAAATTTGAACTTCTAAATAATGATAAAGTTAGGACTAGAATCTAGCTTCATGTTTGCTAGTCTAATAGTCCATTCCAGAACTGAATTCAGTTTTCTGCTCCCTGTATTCATTTTCACATCATTCATCTATTTAAGGGATACACACACACATAAAATATATAATGTGCATGTGTGTGTGTGTATATGCTATACACACATAAAAGAACGTATATATGTTATAGCACACAGACATATACATGTGTGTATCACAACTTGCTGACAGAATTTTCATCATTTTAAAGAAGAAACTGATAGTTATATGTTAAATAATAATGCCAATGCAAGTAATCACATTTTGGCCCCCCTTTAGTCTCTGTTGTCTTTGTTTCCCATCCTTTATCCTCTCTGTAGTGAAAATTTGAGTACTGTATAATCATTACACGAAGGACTTGTGATTTCTTCAATGTCTCTTTTTCTTTCCACAAATAAAATCATTGCTAGGATTGCTAAGCAGTTTTGTAGACCTGTTATTACTTTAAATATTCTGCAGTCCATGTGTTAATTAGATTGCATGAAAGATAAATGTCCTGTCTGGGTGGGCAATTTTGTTTTGCTCTGGATCCCTAAATATATTAGCACAGTGTGGTACATTTGTACCCAGGCTTTTGTGCAGTTGCACTGGTGATGGGGCAAAAAGTCACACTGTGAAATCCTACTGTAGGACCCAAATCAGGATACCTATTCTCTCTGATGGGTGGGAGAAATCACAAAAGGTATGACGGGATGAGGAGACAGAAAAAAAATAACTATATTTTCTGCATAATAATTTGGGATAAGTGTTCATCAATTGATATAGAGAAAGATATTTATCTACATATTTACTCAAAATAGCTATCTAGTTCTAGAAATAGAGATGGAAATAGAGGTAGGTACACTTTTGAGTAAAGTCCAATGCATTTTTAAAGTGTTACATTACAATTGCTTAGATCATTAGCCAAGATCAATTTCTAAAATAAGAATATGTATGTAGTCACATAGAAAACAACATATATTTTTGTTACTAATAGTCTTCCTCTTTTTCAACATTGTGAAGTCTGTAGACATCAGCTTAGTATGGTTGTAAATTGCAAATATTTACTCCTGTTAGCATTACAAACTTATTAAGAGATGGGATAGAATGATGGATAGATAGTATATAGGGAGTGATATAGAGACATAAGGACAGGGAGACAGACAGATGGACAGATATATCCAAAGAAACACAGAGAGGGTACAAGGGAGAGGGAAATAGAGGGAGAAAGAACTAGAGAGTTAAAAAAGAGACAGAGAAAGAAACAGAAATAGAGAGACACAAAGAGAGAGACAGCTAGGTGGCAGAATAGAGTGTTGGACACAGAGTAAGGTAGTCTTGATTGAAAATTCCACCTCATACATTTTCTAACTATATGACCTTGAGCAAATCACTTCATTTCATCCTTTCTCATTTTCCTCATCTGTAAAATGGACATAACAGTTGTACCTATCTCCCAGGGTTGTAACAGTGATGAAGCCAATACTTGCAAAATGCTTCAGGAACCTTAAAGTGCTATATAAATTTTAGCTATAAAAATGAAACACATTAATACACTCTAATAATGTCTGTCACCTGAACTCTATTCTCTGAAAACATTTCATAGTCCACTGTTTATAGTGTTGTGACAAGCTCCACTAACTTTCGTACAACACTTAAAACTTGAAAAGGAACAAAAGAGCAGATGCATATAAAGCCATGGTTTGAAGTATTACTTTTGTAAGTCAAATTTTCCAGCATGTTTGTTTCAAGGAATACATAAATCATAGTGAGAAAATTAAAGATGATTGCTAAAGGACTGTAACCTGAATGGTAGACATTTGTTTACCATTCAAGTTTCAGTAGGAAATTCACCCATAAATAATTCAGTGTTGTTCTGTATGAATATATGTATGTGCATGTGTGTAAGACCTACCTTAATAAAGAAGTCAATGATGATGAGCAGTTTTGTGATGTGAAGGAACAAGCATTGAATTTTGATAGAGAACTGGGATTTGAAAATTGGCTCTTTGTAACAGTAAGCACCCTTGGGGCAGGGAGCAGGGGGAGCTTTCCACTGTCTTGTCTGGAGAAACAAACATTTCCAGTAAACCCCAAAAAGTCTCATACTCATTGTATGTATACATTTTTTTAGAGCCAGAGGAAATCACAACCTTGCAAAACCAGTGCCTCACTGACAAAAGGCGTTAGCCTTCCTACAAATCTTCCCAGGTCCATTAATGTATGAGGAAGATCTCCAATCACATTGAAATAAATAATAATACAAATACATATAGTGTTTGTACTTAAAGATACTCTTGTTTCTGTACTTTACTCTTCTAAAGACTATTTATTGATAAAGGCAAGATTCAATCAGAGGCACTTTACTATAATAAAAGAAAAATAGCAAAAGATCTTACTTTGCTTGCCATTACACTCTACTGTTTACAACTTGTGTGACCTTGAGTAACTTAATCTCATTAACCTCAATGAATCTCAGCTTCCTCAGTTGTAAAATAAAAAGGTTGCAAAATTTGGTCTCTAAGTTCTCTTAACAGTGCTAAATTCGATGATGGTGTGTGTTCATTTGTGCTGTTTTACTTATGGCAATTTGGCCTCTCCTAAGTAAAATTGAAAACAATTTTAAGTGAATAAATGAATATTCAGCTTGAAAGTATCTTGTGGAAAAAAGGTTTTATTATGTGAATGTAATTTTTAAATGTTTAAATGCTCGAATAATATGTAGAAATAAAAATGTATTTCACATACTCTAGTAAAAATTAAATTGTTCTTAAAACAACCAGGAGAGAAAATTGGCTTTATCTAATGGTGTTTCCTCTTTGGTGTGTATTCTGGATAAAAATTTAACTTTCTTTAAGAAAATATAATCGTTGAATAGGTAACTAAAACAAATACTTGAATTACAAAATCTAGATTTTTATTCATTAAGGAAAATATTTGGTGTAATTTTACTCATAAATTTTGATTAGACTACGTGATTATATGTCTTGTTATGTGTGCAAGGTTGTTTGTATTCTGTCAGAGAAAGTTATATAAACATGTTTTGCAAATGACTATGAAAAACAATGAAATTTTCATACTGGTAGAGGATTTTTGTTTGTTTTTGTCACAACTTTTAAGCATAGATTTCACACAGAGTTTTGAATTTAGATTAGAAACAGAAAACATACTCTGGAGCTAACACTCCTAGCAGCTATAGTTATTAGAATGGAAAGTTCGTTCAAGCTGGGAGAATTCATATGACAGATGTAACTCAGTTTCTTTTATTAAGTGCTGAAGCCTCTTCTTTACCAATTTAAAAAAATAGATCTGGTAACATTGGAATTATTTCATTTCAGTGTTTAATTTAATTTGCTTTTAAATCTATTTTTTTTTCTTTTCCAAGTTCATTTTATGGCTTACTCATATTCTTTCTGAGGTTGACTTACATCCTCTATTTTGTCTCCTGTAAGTCTGTACATTTTATATTTTCTGCATGTATGTGTCCATTTCATTAAGATTATCAATTTCATTGATAACAAAAAATTATATAACTTTTAATATCTCCTATTAGTTCTTTGTCATTTTGATGTGAATATAGCATTTTTTTATTTTTGTAAATGACATTTTTCTCATTTTTCAAAAACTTTAGTTTTTTTCTAAGCAGCTGTAAGTTTTGTTTAATAACTCAATTACTTTTTGCTTTCAATATTAAAAAAAAAATCTTCAATGTCAAAATTTCTGTTTTGTTATTTTTTTTGTTTTTTCCTAGTGTTTTGTAGTTGCTTGTCCAATTTATTGATCTTTTTTTTTTTTTGTTAATAAAAGTCAGGCTATTTGTAACATTATGTTTCTTTCCTCAATGCCTCTAGTCTATTCTCACCTCTCAGTTCAGATATTGTTATTAACTATTCCAGAGATGCTACAAGGACAACAATCCAAAGGCCCAAATTCTCTGCACATTTCAAGATTTTAAGTCCTTTTAAGATGAAAATGGGTTAGGGGCCATGATTGAAGTTAAGGACAAAGCTGGGTTTTCTCCTTTTCCCAAAATTGTTTTTTCTAGGGACTTGACTGAAAGACTTCCTCCCCTATGATATCAGAAGCTCAGAATCTCAAATCCAAACAAGATCCCTTGCTTTATACATGCCCCCTGGACATGACCAAATCACAATCCAAACTGACTTCTTATACAATTTTCCTCTGATTCATTCAAGGGCTTTCTAGGTCTTTGAATGTGATCAAGGCCTTCTTTCTCATATTTTAAAAACCTTTTACTTTATAAGTAAATGAGTAATACATTGGCATCATCTCACCTGGTATATATTTTCTGCTGTTTCTTATCACATACTTTAAATTGGAAGCAGAAATTAATTGATTATCTCAATGGACTGCTATCCTTACAGAAAATGTATACTATTGATTTGGCAAACATTATAAACCCCAGCTGGGTTCATGAAGAGTCAGACATAACTGAAACGACTGTAAAATAAAAATATATGATCAGTCAAAATGATGAAAGTATTTTTGAGCAGAAACAATTATGATAACTTGTTTTCTATGCATTTTGACTAATGAGAAGACCTCCGGAGATTAAGAAATTTATCTGGCCAAAATACATATATAAGAAACTGGTTGATTTCATAAACAATTAATAGTTAGACAGTCACTTGAACTTTCTGTAGCTTCACTTAAAGCCAGGGAAGGGAATATTGTGCTGAGAATGCCGTATTACTTCCACTATGGTGGTTTGCTAAAAAGAATAATCACCATAACTAAATACAGTAATGGTGGGAGGTTCTTCATTTGTAATTCTGACTAGATATTTGCAAGCATGCTGTTTGTTCTTTTTTAAGGAAGAGTTGCATATTTTATTCAACATAATAATGGAAGGGCATTTGCCAGTTAACAATACAAACCACAGTAGATGTGATTTTTGCTTCACTATTTGAGGATGTAGGCAAAAGAGTTAACTGAAAAATTCTTTCATTCCACATTGGGGTTTGACATGCTTCACAATAAACAAAGCAATAAAACTGATGAGCTATTATGTGGTACTAGATTTGTCAAGCAGTATACAGAATTGTAAATAGAATAATGTTTATGTAAGCATGCTATTACTTTCCAAAGGAGCAGATACTCTTCTGTACTTCCTATTACTCTCACAAAGTAATGCCCTGTAGATTACATTTTGCACTTTAAAATGACATACCCCATGAATTTAAGGGACATTATTAATTCCTTGAGGCACAAAGATTAACTGCAATTAACCAAGGCTAAACTGTGCATGGGGGAGTGAGAAATGAAAGTATTTCAGCATATGTACAAAGGGAATGTATTTTAGTGAAGGGCAATGCTAAATAAGCGTGCCATACTCCTTTTTCTGTGTTCCCTCCCAAATGGTCATGTGATAGAATGGAAAACTGGCCTGGAAAATTAAGACAATTGGGTTGAAGTCCCTCCTTTGAAGCTACTGGCCAAATTCATGAACTTTCCTAAGTCTCAGTTGCATTATTCTAAGTTTGCATCTAATTCTACAATTTTATGATTACTTCAGTTTGTCTCTAGGGGATTTATGCAGTCCTTAAATATTTAACATTCCTGTTCTCCTCTCTTCCCTGTTCAGACCCTGATCCTTCCAAAGGTGTTAAATACTTGAATGTTTATGTTTCATTTTTTGCCTGGGTAACATATTGGGTTTTTCAGAAAAGATCAGTCATGATAACATTCAGATATATTTATTTTTGTTTCTAATGAGTCTCCTTCTGGGTCTTCAGGCATAATAATACCCTCCCCCTGTTCTTTTACTTAAGTCCCATTAGAACTATAGAGATCTTAGGCAATAGTCTCACAGCTTACAGTTTCCTAAGCATTTTTCAAAGGGACTTGGGGAGTTCTGACCTGGAAAATATCAGGGGAAGAGACTAACTAGAGAAAAAAGATAAAAGAACATGTAACCCAGTGAAATGTTCCATGACATTACATGGCTAGGGATTTAATAAATGTAAATGAAAAATAGTGCTGGTTTAGGTTCATTGAGAACAATGTGAATCTCAGGTAGAAAGAAAAGTCATTCCAATACCACTTTAATATTTACACAACCAGAATTTAAGATTAAGCTGGGCAACAACATGATTTCTTTTCCATTCTTCACTAAGTAGAGAATGGTCCCTAGGGAAGAGGGGAGAATGCTCAATACTAATGCCAGAAAGTAAGGACATGCTGCCTTACTTTATTGCCTTTTGTAACTAACACTCCTTCTTGAATAACACCCATAATTCACATTTCACTTGTAGTCTTGGTCCCCAGAAGGGCTATTGCTGCCTAAGGTTCTATTGGTAGCACTATACATAGCTAATTCTAGTAATTGCTTCTACCTACTCCCATTGTAGCTCACAAAGTATCTTACTGACTGTTGTTCCTCAGTCACTCCATTGTGTCTGAATCATCATGATTCCATAGATCATACTAGCCATGGTGTGTTCTTGGCAAAGGTAATGGAGTGGTTTCTGCATACTGTCTGCTGTACCACCTAGTTGCCTTATTGATACCTTCTCAACTATTGCATTCAATTAGTGTAATAAAGTCATATCACTTTAATAAGAATTTAGTGATCTACAATTATGTGGGAAAAATTGTGTTAAGAGCTGGGAATACAAAGAAAGACAACATAGAAATGTAAAATTATAAACCCAAAAGTAAACAAACAAAAACAGTCTCTGCTTTCAAGCATTTCACAACATAATATGGGAGTCAACATGCAAATAACTATATATGAACAAGATATATACAAAATATGTTGAGAAGACACAATATTTAGAGGGATCATGAAAAACTTCTTCAAGAAGATAGGATTTAAATAGGACTTGAAAGAAACCATGGAAGACAGGAGGCAGAAATAAGGAGGAAACAAACTGCAGGCATGGATAATTACTAGAATCAGGAAGTGAAGTGTCTCGTTCAAAGCACAGGAAGAAAACTGGTGTCTCTGGAATGCAGAATACATAGTACAGGTGATGTAAGGTGTAGGAAGATCAGAAAGGTAAGAAGAGATGACATCATGAGTGCTTTTAATGCCATATGTAGAATTTTATGTTTGATCCCAGAAGCCAAATATAGAGTTAATTGAATTAGAGAAAAAGTATACATGGTCAGATTTGCCTGTATTTTTGGAAATATCAATTTGTCAACTCATTGACTCATGGAATAGATTGGTTAAAGATATGGCAGAGTCCAAGTAGAAGGCTATTGTAATAGTCCAAGTCTATGGTGAGATGGCTGCATCGTCAGAGAAGATAAGGGGATAAATACCAGAGATATTGTAAACTTTGAGATGGCAAAACTTGGCAAGAGAATGGATATGGGGAAGGATAATGAGGTGTCAAGTCTGAAGCTGAGGTTGTGAGCCTAGGTAACTAGGAAGCTGGTGGTATTCTTTCTAAAAAGAAAGTTAGGAAAAGGGAAGGTCTTAGAGAAGTGAAATAAAATGCATTTTATTTTGGATATGCCAAGTTTAAGATCAGACATCCTTTAAGAGATATCCAGTAAATAGTTAGCAGTGGAGATCAGGAGAGAATTCAGATCTGGTTAAATAGGTCTAATTGTCATCAGCAAATTGATGATAACTGAATCTATAGGAGCTTACATGAGAAAAGAAGAGGCTTGATCTAGATGAAAATATAGCAAATAAGACAGAGAAAAAGTGGTGCAAATGGAAGGAAGAGATTCAGAATAGAGCAGTAAAATCAGCCCAAGGAGAAGAGGATTATCAACTCTGGAAAAATTGATAGAGAAGCCAATTAAAGTGATAAAAAGTCATTCGATTTGACATTAAGAGATCATTTGCAACTTTGGAGAGTGAAACTCCAACTGAATGATGAGGTCGAAATTCAGGTGGCTATAAAAGCGAAGTCCCCAGCCTACACAGGAGTGCCCACTATACAGGTACTTAGATCTGCTCTTCTAAAAGGAAAGCAACTTTTGAGGGGTCAGAAATTACCTTAATCAAACACATATACCAAGGAAGAAAATACAAACAAAGAAATAAAGACCAACAGATATGGCTTCTAACTTCTAACTCTCTTACCATAAGCAATACATACATCATAGATAAACAGACAGATCCAACTATCTGATCATTACATACATGCATAGTTACCAGAGAGAGAAGACAAGCATCTTGGTTTTCAAAGCTGGGTGGCAGGGAAGGGAGGTGTCCTTAGTGGCTACCCAGTGTCTTGTCTGACCAAACACTTCCAATGAGTAAGCTTCAAAATGAAACCTCACCAGAGGACTTATATACTTTTCAGAGTCTGAGAGCTTGACCCTCTGACTCTGCCTCAGTAGAAATTAGCAAAAGGATGGATGCCTATTAATGGGCAAGGAAGAACTTTAACTTTTCTTCCACCCACCATTAACCAATTACATTAATATTGCAGTGGGGGGCAGCAAGGTGATGCTGTGGATAGAGCACCAGTGCAGGAGTCAGGATGATCTCAGTTCAAATCTCACCTCAGACACTTGACACTCACTAGCTGTGTGACCTTGAGCAAGTCACTTAACCCCAACTGCCTCATCCTGGGTCATCTGCAGTCAACTTAACGATTATCTGGTCACCAGACTCAGATGGTCCTGGAGGAGAAGTGAGGCTGGTGACCTGAACAGCCCTCCCTCACTCAAAACAAAGTCAGGTGCAAGTCATGTCATCATTTCTCTGTTGGCATGGTCTTCTTCGGCAATGAAAGATGAACACACCTCAATACTGTAGTGGCAAGAATTGAGAATACAATGCATATAGGAACAATGAGCTCAAACACAGGATAAAACTCTATTGAGCCAAATATATAAACTTCACAAGAAATAAAAGCAGTTCAAAACTACTAAAATTACAAGGCCTGGAAATTCTTTCTCTCTTTGTGTAATATTCACTCAGTTGCACTAGAATATAACATTTCTGTTGCACTAGCTGGCCCACTGTGGTCCCAACCTCTATTCCTCTGCATAATCATGCTCTCAGTCACGTGCTCCTTGAAGTTGTATCCTTCTTTGAACAAAGAATAATGTTCAAATTTCTTCCATTATCATTCAACACATTGCCCAATCTAGTATCATCATAACTTTCTATACTTACCTCATAATAAATCTTTCATATAGTCTTTAATCTATGCAAATTAGACTCATTGACATCCTTTATACATACACTGAACTTTCTATGCCTAAACAAAATGCCCTCCCACCCCACTTATGCCTATTGAATTCATTCAAAGCCAAAATCAAATTACAGCTCCTCCATAAAACCACATTTAATCTTATTTTCTGGTAATATCTTCCTCAACTTCTTGCATTTTTTTCTTTATGTATCTTTGATACATGAATAAGAGATATCTCTGTATTGTCTTGTTCTTTCATTGGACAATAAACTTCATAACAATGGGCACCATGCCTCACTAAAAAAATGTACCTATCACAATAGGTAGCCTTTAACTGTCAGGAAATTGTATTTTATTTTAACTTTCCATAATACTTTAGATATATGATCCAAATTCATCCTCAAGAAAACCTTGAAATACAGATGGTATTTTTATCCCCATTTTGATATATGGAAACTGATGTTGAGTAAATTTAAATTGATTAGCCTAAGATCAAACAGCTTGTAAGTGTGGGAAGCCAGATTTTAACACAGGTCTCCCTGACTCTAAGTTGAACGACTTTTCTTCTCTATTCAATATATACCATGCTGTCATGCCAACAACAGATAAACAATATGGTTGCATTATTATTTTTATTTGATTTAGTGTCCCTAAACATCTTTAGATACCCACAACAGCTATCCACTAGAGGAAGAAGAAGCTGTAGAAGATCACAGAGCAGCTAGAAAAACACTTGCCAGCAGAGAACAGAAATGTTGCAGCCAGCACCACTGCAGGTTAAATGCAAAGAATACAGAGTTCACTGAAAAATACTTTTAAAGGGTCCAAGTTTAACAATAATAACCCTCATTTACTATGGCTTAAGATTGACAAGACACTTACATATACCTAATATTCCACTGGGGGAAGCAAAGTGGTGTAAAGGATAGAGTGTCATCTCTAGAGTCAGGAAGACCTGAATTCAAATCTGACAACAGAAACTTACTAACTGTGTGACCCTGGACAAATTACTTAATTCTGCCTCAATTTCCTCTTCTCTATAATGAGCTGGAGAAGACATAGAGATGTGGAGAACTCCTACATCTGCCACAAAAACAGCAGTTGGGTCCATGATCAGATGTGACTGAAACAACTGAACATTTCTTTCACTGTAGCTTCACAAAGATCCCATGAAGAAAATATAAAAAACATTGTCATAGCCATTCGTTCAAATATCAAAACAGTCTCACAAAAATAAAACATATGAGAAGTAGCATTCAAATTGGAATTACAATGCTTTGAACTCTACCAAAGTGGCTTAACATTTTTTGTCTATCTCATGTTGGTACTGCAGGTGACACTGAAAAACTTTTGGAATTTGGAGGAACTCAGGCCTCCTCTAAGTTATTTGGTCATTTATTTCATTTTCTTTTGATAAATATTGAAATTTTATGATGTAGGGGGCAAGTATATAAACATCATAGCATATATACATTCAGGTGAAGAGTTGTTGTCAACTTTTTGAATAATTGATAGACGTTCTCAAGTGTATTAATCAGGGATCAAGCCAAATGAAATAATATAATCTCCTAGAAAGAAATTCAGATCTATAGGCTTCAGGCATCTGAACAGGAAGGTAAAAAATATTTAACATGTTTCCTAACAAATGTGCATATATTTCCCTCCTGTATCGTAGAATTCAATATTTATCCAGAATTCAGAAAAAAAAAATACATTCAGATAATTGAATGTGAATAATTAAAGATTTTACACAGATAACAATTTAACAAATATTTGTAAATTTCTACTCTTATCAGGAATGCTTTAGATATTTGTGCTAATTATAATTAGATAAAGAATTTATTAAATATTCATTTACATGTTATGAACATGATGTTCTAAAAGCCATTAACAGATCCTACCTTGTACCTTCATGAGACTAGTAAACTAAAAACAATAATTTTGAAAATTTTTGCCAGAATTATGTTTGTTGGCTGAAAACTTTACTGATCTAGCCATCTTAAATAAAGACATTCTGGAAAGGAATTGGTTGATTCATATATTTTATAGAATCTCCATTCAAACGATGAAGAATCAATGTCATTAATATTTTAATTATCATGAGATTTCCAAGGTTTCTTAAAGACCTATGAATTCTTTTCTTCAAGTTAATTTTACCTGATGCATTCTACATTATCTTCCATTTTTTCATTCTTTTGGTTTTCTTTGGTGATTTCTTGGTTTCTCAGAAAGTCATTAATAACCTCCATCTGTTCCATTCTAATTTTGAGAGAACTATTTTCTTCAGTGAGCTTTTGAACCTCTTTTTCCATTTGGCTAATTCTGCTTTTGAAAGCATTTTTATCCTCATTGGCTTTTTGAACCTCTTTTGCCAATTGAGTTAGCCTATTTTTCAAGGTGTTATTTTCTTCAGCATTTTTTGGGTCTCCTTTAGCAGGGTATTGACCCATTTTTCATGCTTTTCTTGCATCTCTCTCATTTGTCTTCCCAGTTTTTCCTCCACCTGTCTAACTTGATTTTCAAAATCCTTTTTGAGCTCTTCCATGGCCTGAGCCCATTGGATATCTATTTTGGATGTTTGGGATACAGAGGCCTTGGCTTCTGTGTCTTTCCCTAATGGTAAGCATTGTTCTTCCTCCTCTGAAAGGAAAAGAGGAAACATCTGTTCACCAAGAAATTAACCTTCTATGGTCTTATTTTTTTCCCTTTTCTGGGCATTTTCCCAGCCAGTTGCTTGACTTCTGAGATTCCTCCCCACCCCTACCTCACCTCTAGATCGGCCCAGCTACTGCTTGGGGTCTGAGATTCAAAAGCTGCTTCCCAGCCTCAGGGCTTTCAGCAGGGAATGGGGCTGCTATTCAGTGGGATTAAGTTCAGGTTCTCATGCGGGGGCAGGGCTGCCTCCCAGGCTCAGTTCCTTCAGGGGGTTTATGCAGAAACCTTCAACAATGGAGCTCCTGCCTGCTCTGGGAGCTCCTGCTGCTGCTTACCCTGCCGCTTCCTCCTGAGGGGGCCTGAGTTATGGAGACACCCTGCTCCCCTCTTGGCCAACCAGATAGGGTCTCTCACTGACCTGTAGTGCTTGTGGGTTGAGGGCCCTTCGGGGCCACCAGAGATTCTGTCCTTGAAGCCTGCTCGGATCTGCTCCTCTCGGGGCCTCGGCCAAGGCAGGGCTGGGCTCTGCTCTGGGTCCAGTGCACGATGGCCCTTTGGGGTCGGTTTTTTAGGGCTCGCTGGAGCAGAAATCTCCTCCACTCTGTTGCTGTGTGGCTTCCACTGCTCCAGAATTTGTTGGGAGTTCTTTTTATAGGTAATTTATGGGCTGTGGCTTCAGAGCTAGCATATGTGAATTTTTCTACTCTGCCATCTTGGCTCCTCCCCCCACCTGATGCATTCTAAAAGGAAATCACCTGTAGTACTGGTGATAAAGAAACACACATACATACTCATGAATACAGGTGTGTATATGTGTCTGCATATCAATATGTAGTAGAAATGTGAAGCTGTCATAAAAGAAATTATTTAGGCCAATTTTATTCTTATTACAATGGAAAAGACATGTGTATGTATGTATGTATATACACACATATACATGGACACACATATATTTCAAAAATAAAACAAATAAGCATATATAAATTGAAATTTTATTTATGAGACATTACCAAATTAAATTACTCAGCCACATTTTTGTTCTTTCTTTTTTCTGTTCCTTTATTCATAAGACTGGAAAAAGAAAGAACAAACCTGAGTGAAGTGTAAACACCTCTAGTCTGACCCTGAGAACTCTCCAGATGTGTACTTGCTCCTTTTTGCCCACAGTCACAGCATTGCATCATGTTTTGTCAGCACTGCTAGGTCTAGAATCAGGAAACAGCAATCTTCTCCCATCTAGCAGTGCATTATCTCATCCCCTCACACTTCTTTAGATGAAAGTTTATGAGGTGAAACTTCTTGAGGCCTAGTCAGCTTCCTGATAGAGCTGCTTCTAAGTCCTCCTGTTTGTTAATTTAGCAGAATAGAGCTGGAGGTATCCTTACTTCACTGGAGCCAAACCTCCATTACTGGAGGTCAAGTCTTTTCTGAAGTCATCTCAAGTTGTCTCAGAATGACAACTACTTTACCCCTTTATTTTTGGCACTCTACATTCAATTTGGCTTATTTTCTGTCTTTTTGTGGAGGAAATGTGGACAGTCTAGGATTTTCTAACCTCCTATGTCATCTTCCCAGAATCCCCTAGCCCCAGCTAGATTTCAGTCTATTTTCTTGCACAGGGAAACCATGAACACTTACCCCTAGTCCTAGTTCTAGCAAGCCTTTACTTTTCTAGGAGGGCTGAATCAACATATATATATTTTTTTCAGGATTGAGGAAGTGTTTGCTCCTTAGTGTTTCCTAAATTACAAGCTGTTCCCAATCAAAAAGTCTGATACCTTTAGTACCTTTTCCTCATAATCAACATCTCCTTTCGTGATAGAGATATTTTAACAGAATCTCTGAAATAGGAGGGTAATCTATGAGTGTGCTCCAAGAACAAAGATTTGGATTATGTTTCAGTGTTCTTCCTGGGTACTGAGAATGTGAAAGCTGAGATGATGAGTGAGTATCTAAAAGATTAGAATAAATTGATAAGGCTGGTAACTTTCCTTGGCTTCTTGCTTTCTTTTCCTATGAAGTTTAACTGCAATTGCTTTCCTTTTGGTCCATGATCCTTTTGGGGGGAGGATTTTGCTTAGTGAGAACTAGAGAAAATATATACCTTATCTGCTCTAATAACAAGAGTAATATCAATAATGAAAAAGATTTATGTAGCACTTTACATTTTGCAGTGATTTCAATAAATTAACTCGATTGAATTTAACTAGAATCTTGAAAGGAAACTGCAATTCAGAGAATTTAAAAGACTTCCCCAGGATCATACAGCAAGAAAGTATCTTGAGGTATATCTTCCTGAACCCAAGTTTTATCCACTGCAACACCTACCTGACTGTTGGTCATGTGACCTTCTCATTGCATGACACGTGCATATAAAATTTATACATGACATGTTTTTGTAATACAGATATTTACATTTGCTATTTTAGCATTTGCATATGCAGCTTCCTTTTTTTTAAAGATTTTTTTTCAAATATGTTCATTTTTCTATAGGATTCACCTTTCCTTACACAGAACTAATAAATGATATCTCTAGTTTTCTTTTTTTTGTTTCTGCTTGGTTTTTTCCCATCACCTAAATAATGTAAAGCATATACATTCACCTCTTTTTCTCAGGTCGTATGGTTTTGCTGATTTTATTTGTTTCAAATATTAAGGTGAAAGTAGCTTATGAATTTGTATTCTCTCCATACTGAAATTCCTGCAAAGGTCAGCTTACCCATAAAAAGTGATTATAACTTGTTTAGAGAAAGATGGTCTGAGCTAGCACATAAAAAAAAAAAAAAGTGTAAAAGTGAAGGTCATTTCCACAATTTTAACTTAAAGTTATCCAAGAGGGGAAGATTTTGCTTACATTTTCATAACAGGCATTCTGATGGAAGTGTTCTTGAAACTGTCAATTCTGTGATCATCAACAAATTTTACTAAATATGACATATAAGGAAACATGATTTTTCAAATGCTGAAGATAGTCAGTAAATGAATATATCAACATTCTTTTCATTAATTTTTTGGCATTATTTTAGATCACTTTTGACACAGTCATCTCATGTAAATAGTTATTTTTGATATCTCTATAAAGTTCAATTTATGAATTACAAATGAATTATATGCACAAATAAATTAACTAGTTGAAGCAGATAGGGATGGGAGAGTGGGAATACAAATATGAAGAAAGGAATGCTCCCTCCTCTAAAGAATTTTAAATAAGAACTTCTGGCACTATCACAAGACTCATTCAAAATATAAAATTGAATGACAGATCCATTCAAAGGTGAATGATCATCCATTCAAAGGTGAAAGTCATCTTTGAGAATATCCTGTCAAGCCTATACATTTTATGGTCAGTGACTTGAATTTTATTATGATCACTTACCACTTTTTTATCCCCATTAGAATGACACAATGGCTAGATCAAGAGAACTTAATCTCTTTGTCACTTGAATTTTGGTTAATGATGTTGCATGTTTCAGTAGACAGAGAAAAATCATTTTAGTCATTATAGATATAGTTCATGCATCTCTCTCATTTCTCTTTCCAGTTTTTACTCCACCTATCTAACTTGCTTTTCAAAATCCTTTTTGAGCTCTTCCAAGGCCTGAGCCCACCCAACATCCCCCTGGGATGTCTGGGATACAGAGGCCCCGCCCTTTGTCTTTTCCTGATGGCAAGAATATTTCCTCGTCATCAGAACCAAAAGGCGGGAACATTTGCACCTGCTCAAAGAAGCTCTCTATAGTCTTATTTTTCTTCCCTTTTTTTGGGCATTTTCCCAACCAGTTACTTGACTTCTGAGATTCCTGTCCACCTCTGCCTAGATCCGCCCAGCTAGTGCTTGGGGTCTAAGATTCAAATGGACTTTCTGAGGCAGGCGTGGCTGCTATTCAATGTGAGCTTAAGTTCTGGTGCTCGGGTGGGGGCAGGGCCATCTCCCAGGCTCAGCTCCCTCAGGGGGTTTATGCAGAGACCTGAACTTCTACCTGCTGCTTGGGGAGTCCCGGGCCAGTGCTGCTGCCTCTGCCGCTGCACCTTCCTCTACCTCCGCCGCTCCCTGCCCCTGCCTCTGCCTTTGCCACTTCCTTCTCAGGAGCCCCGAGCCATGGAGACACCCTGCTCCCCTCTCGGCCAGCCCAGACCTCTCTCTCACTGACCTGTAACGTCTGTGGGTGGAGGGACTTTCCCAGCCGCTGGAGATTTCTTCCCTGACGCCTGCTCGGATCAGCTCCTCTGGGGCCACTGTGGCCAGGGCAGCGCTGGGATGGGGTCTGCTTTCCGGGGCGTGACAGACCCTGGAGATGGTTCTCCAGGGCTCTCTGGAACAGAAATCTCTTCCACTGTGTTTCGGCACACCCTGAAGTGATCCAGAACTTGTGGGAAGCTCTTCTTACATTAAATCCATGGGCTGTTGGTCCAGAGCTAGCATACGTGAGTCTTTCTACTTGGCCATCTTGACTCTGGAACTATAGATATAGTTCAAATCCACAATCTGACACTCATTGAATTCTGTGACAATGGGTAAGAGTGTCCCATGAAACTAAAAGACCCTGGTTTTCATCCTTCATTGCTGAAGAAGACCATGCCATCAGAGAAATGAAGACATGATTTGCACTTGACTTTGTTTTGAGTAAGGGAGGGCTGTGAAGTTTACCAGCCTCACTTCTGCTCCAGAATCATCTGAATCCAGTGATCAGATATTCACCAGGTTTAGTGGAGATGACCCAGGATGCACTTGGAGACCTTGGCCCCTTTAGGTCAACCTCTTTACAGGTATTCACTTAGAGTAAAGCAACATGTATTCATTGAAAAGACTGTTTAAGAAGTAGTCAGAGCATGGCCCCTTTACTGAGGCCAAGAAAAAAAAGACATCAGGCTGGGAAGGAAATAGCAATAGTTACTATTGATAATCACTGTAAAGCTAGGAGAGTCCAGAAGAGTCCTTAGGCCTCGTTCTGCATTCCCATAGTAGCTTTCTATGGTTGAATTCTTTCTCCTTTTCCTAAGTATTTTTAGGGGTAGTGGTGGTGGTAATAACTTAATTTTTTTTTTGTAATCACCTCTAGCCCTGGGGTATGGAAGATGGTGCTTTTGGCCCCAGACCTTCCTTCAGTTCTCCTCTCTGACTTCTGTCCCAAACCAAGAGTTCCAGCCTCCTGTAAGTGATCACACCCAAGTACTTCAGCATTCATCAGGATTGTGCTTCTTCCTTCTCACCCATCCACCTCTCCATAGTACAACTGAGTCCGGCATTCTTGGCATTCCTTGTCAGCTGAAGTTTCCTCTCTCTTACAAGGCTCAGACTCCATCCAGCTCCTCTTGCTGTCTCAAGAGACTGGGGCTGAGGCAGCCTCCCAATTTAGCTAACCCAAGGGGTTACTGTTTGCTGGTTAAGCATTCCCTTATCTGAAGGTGTTTACTCTTCACCTGGAATTTTTATTCAAATCTCTGGTTGGCACAGGAGGATTTCTGTTCTACACCACATTTTTTTTAATTTTATTTTTTATTTTTAGCACTCTGCGTTTTCCCTGTGGTGCTGTTTTATCTCTTTTGTGGAGCAAAATCTTGAAAGTTTGGGATCTTCTGGCCTACTCTGCCATCTTCCCAGAATCCTCTTGGAAGAATATTATTGATTAGAATTTCTCAGTATTCTATCTAAATTATTCTTCATGGAAAACTGAATGAGAAATACATTTGTTCTTTAGATCTTGTAGTAAAACTGAAAGATTTGTGAAAGACCAGGCCAAAATGACACAATTCAACCAAATTTTACACATTTAAACACACTATTAGTCCTAAATATCAAACTATAAATCAGGTATTCATTTAGATTTTCAGCAACTACAGTTGAGAAAACAAATAAAAGATTTTATTTCAAGAAGGCTATATAAAAAGGACCAAAAGAATAGAAAACTGTTATTTGAAGGATTGGAAAGAATACAAATTTCACTATATTCATTTTATGTCATTTATAAGGACATTACCAATGTTAAACAGAAAGGACCCAAATATTATCCCTGGTAGTTGTCTTGACTATTGGAAAATTTTTATCAGAGTTGGAATCAATTACTAACTGCTAACACTTACTGATTTTATTTAACTATATTTCAAGAAAACTCTTGAAAAGAGAGTAAAAAGAGTTTTTCATTTTATTACCCATTCCAGATGTATTTGAGATAACCTTAGATATTTAATGTAACCATTTTGAATTTTGTAAAGCTCTTGGTCCAATGCTACATGCACAGGAGCAATCACTTCTAGTTTCTTAGACTTTCCTAAAATAAGGTTAGTTTTCATATAACATGTTATGCCCAAATAAATCCCTTATTCTTAAGTTTAAATCCATTTGGGGCAAATGCGGCATAATGAAGAGGAAAGAGGAAGACAACTTAAGTGAATGACAAAAAGATGAACAGAAAAGGAATGAATTAAAGAATCCCGCCCCCCACTTGAATGAAGTAAGAATTAGGACCTGATAGAGATAACTGTGTAACATAATAATGAAGTAATAAGAAAAATAAATTTTATACGTGTTTTTAAGAGAATGGGGAAATTGGTTTTGTGAGAATAACATTTATTTATTTTGAACAATGAATTAAAAAGCATTCAGTACTGCACTAAGTGCTGGGGATACAAAAGAAAACATCAAAAACAGTCTCTTTCCTCAAGAACTTACCCATTAATATGAGTAATAAAACACATATTAACTAGGCCATAAAGGATTAAATTGAAACACCCCCTCAAGGAGAATTATAAAGTTGATCTGATGATTAATAATCATTCTGGAACCACAGGAAAAGGGAGGAAATGACCTTGTGGAGAAGGTAGCTACAAAGGAGAGAGTGAAATGGAGCTCAGTCACCAATCTGCAATGTAAGACCCTAGGGCCAAAGTTCCCTGGGAGTATGGTTTCTTGAGGTTGGTGACAAAGCTGTGGAGGGGGAAGAAAGTATATCTGAGGAAAGCATTTCATGATGGACCATTTGGAACTGGTCTAGTTAAAATATATATATATATATATATATATATTTAGTGGCTTCTCTCAGTTTTTAAGAAGTCATTACATAAATACTGAAAATCAGTGGTATTTGCTTCCATTTTCCAGTTTTTGTAGTGAATGAAAGCTTTTTGATTTCCACAAAAAATAAACTAATATTACATCAGTGAATAAGTGACTTTTTAAAAAGTTGTATAAATGTTTATATATGTGGATATATACATACATACATATATATGTATACACTCATATATATGTATGTATGGATATAAGGGTATGTGTGTGTATATAGATTATATATGTATGTACACAATATGTTTGGATGTACACAACTTAAACTGCTACTTATGTTGATAATGAAATGATGTATTAATATTCACATCTTATTTAAAATGAACTATTACAATTCTGTGAAAATTTACACGATGAAAGTTGTGCAATTGTTCAGGAAATTGTTTCCGTTTATATCTTGAAAAACTAAATACTAAATACTCTAATGGATTTGATACAATGCAAAAAATCAAGTATAAATCTCAGCTTGCTAGATGCAGCACACGTGGAATTTTGTTGAGAGGACACAGATAGTATTTGATCAAGATTAGAGGGAATGGGGAGGTTGGATTCTTCATAGTTACTTGTGTGCCAGTAAGACAGAAAAACCATGAAATTCAAAAACTAAATTAGTAATATTTAAGGCAATGTAATGCTTTAATACTTTTAACACACCATTTCAATTAATTAAAAACAACCTTAGAGTTAATTATTTATCTCACTGTTTTTAAACTCAAAAAAGTTATTACTTCTTTTAAAAATCAAAATAAATTGATTTTCCATCCATATTTTTAAATAAAATTTATCCTGAACTACTTATTGTTGGGTTGATTTTGAATATAGAGTTCTTTAATTACATGTACCTAATCACAAACACACATAGGTTTATATGTATTGTTTTACAGACAAATAGATTTGTAACACAGAGACAGAGAGACACAGAGCAATCTCCATCTTTGGGGGTACAAAAAAGGAAATAAGCTTTTATTAATTACCTACTATATGCCAATCACTTTGCTAAATGCATTACAACTTAATTTTCCTCACAACAACCCTATGAGCTCTATGCTATTATTATCTTCATTTTACAGTTGGAGAAATGAGGTAGAAGGAGGTTAAAAGACTTGTCCAGGTAAATGTCTGACACTGAAGTTGAATTGTAGTCTTCCTGATTCCAGGCTCAGTGCTCTATCCACTATGCCACCTGACTTATACTGATATTTTAACAATTTTGAAATTCCAAATGACTGGAACGATGCTGAAAATAAAAATCCTAGATCAATTCATGTTTTGAAATAGACATGGATTAGGGAAGACTAGTTTTCCACATATATGTTACTGCTATGATTTCAGGCCAAGAAAAAAAGGCCCATTATTGAAGTAGTTCACATAATAAAAGCTGATTTCAGTGATCTACCTAAATAAGTTCACAATGCAAAAAGGACACTTAATTGTTCCAAATATATTATTACAGAAAAGACTTTTTTTTTTCTTTCAGTCAAGGGTCAATTTATTGTATAGCCAGTAGAAATGGGCAGAGTTCCTAGTGAATATTCAACTTGAGGGGGAGGGGTAAGATTTATATTTATATACAAAAAATAAAAAAGACAATGAAAATCTCTGAATGGGATTAAGTAACATGGGATGGGCCAGGACAGTGAAAAAAATGTCAAATAATCTCATGAATTTATCTAAGCAAGCTGGGATGGGCCAGATTTCTTGGACTGAGGTGTCAGTGATCTGGACTTCTGAAATGTATGGGAAAATTGAGAGCCCAGGTCACATCACCATATCATTGCCCCCTCAAACAAATGGGACCTAGAATCTTTGGAGTAAGGGGATGAAGGTCTCAGCTTCTAAAACTGCTTCCTCTTGGCAAAGAGGTGTTCCTACCTCGAGGAAATGCTGGGGAGGAGGTTGACTGGAACAGACCATAAGATGAGTGGACAAAATTTTGATTTGCAAATTCTCTACCTATCTCTCCCCTCCCCCACCACTTAATGCCTGGCATTCTGATTATCCCTTCCCTCAATATGCCCTCCCTTCTATCACACCCCTCCTTTCCCTTATCCCCTACTCTCTTTTCTTGTAGGGCAACATAGGTTTCTCTACCCAATTGCTTATATTTCTTATTTCCTAGTTGTATGCAAAAACAATTCTTAACACTCATTCCTAATACTTTGAATTTGAACTTCTCCCCTCCTCCTTCCCTACCCATCCCTGCTGAGAAGGCAGGAAGTTCAATATAGGCTGCACAAGTGTAGTTTTGCAAAAGACTTCCATAATAGTTATGTTGTGTAAGACTAACTATATTTTCCTCCATTCTATTCTGCCCCTGTTTATTCTATTCTCTCTTTTGACCTTGTCCCTCCCCAAAAGTGTATACTTCTAATAATGTCCCTTCTCTCATTTGTCCTCACCTCTATCATCCTTCTCTATCATCCCCCTCATGTCTGCTTCTCCCCTACCCTTCTGCAGTGTAAGATATACTTTCATACACAACTGAGTGAGCATGCCATTCCCTCAAGTCAAATGTGAAGAGAATAAACTTCCCTTTTTTCTCTCATATCCTCCCTTTTTTCCTCCCTGAAGTTGCTTTTTCTTGCCTCCTTGATATATGATAATTACCCCATTCCATTTCTCCCTTTCTCATTCCAATGAGAAAGTCACTTTCTCATCACCCTTCATCATTTGCCCCCTCACTTCTCATCACCACTCATCACTTTCTGTCACCCCTCAATTTTGTTTTATTTTTTGAGGTATCATCCCTTCCTATTCGATGTGTGTGTGTGTTTGCATATGTGTGTGTGTGTGTGTGTGTGTAATCCCTTCAACTACCCAAGTAGTGAAAAAAATCTCGAGTTACAAATATTTTCTTTCCATGTAGGAATGTAAACAATTCAACTTTAGAAAGTTCTTTATGATTTTTCTTATAAAAATTGGAGATAATGTGAGAAACTTGGAAAACTAACTTGTTGGTGGACCTGTAAGCTGATCCAGCTATTCTGGAGAGCAATATGGAACTATGCCCAAAGGATTGCAAAAAGGTGCATATCCTTGGACCCAGCAATACCATTTCTATGAGGGTATCCCCAAGAGATCACAATATTGCAAAAAGGTCCCACATGTACAAAAATATTTATAGCACTTCTCTTTGTAGTGGCCAAAACCTGAAAATCAAGGGGATGCCCATCAATTGGGGAATGGCTGAATAAATTGTGGTACATGAAAGTAATGAAATGTTATTGTGCTATAAGAAATGATGAACAGGAAGACTTCAGAGAACCCTAAAAAGACTTATATGATGTGATGCTGAGGGAAAGGAGCAAAACCAGGAGAACTTTGTACATAGTAACAACCACAGTGTGGAAAGAATTTTTCTGGTAGACTTAGTACTTCATGGCCATGGAAGGACTTAAAAAATTAAGGCAAAATGCCTTCCATACCCAGTGAAAGAAGTATGGAATACGATTTCAGAGTGAAGCATACCATTTTCTTTTGTATTATGCTTTGTTTTGTTTTATGATTTCTTCCATTCATTTTAATTCTTCTATTCAACATGACTAAGGTGAAAATATATTTAATGGGAATGTACATGCAGAACCTATATAAAATGTATGTTATCTCAGGGAAGGAGTGGGGAAGTAGGGGGAAAAGAGGGTCAGATTAGGGAAAAAATCTAAGATATGTGGAAATAATTGTAGAACACTGAAAACAAATAAATTTAAAAAATAAATAAAAAAAGAAAAAAATGAAAACAAAAAAAAAATTTTCTTAAAAAAACACAACAAAAAACTCTGTCATTAACTCTTTCATAAATTCTATTGGGCTTATTTCCAGCCTGCATTTTTTCCCTTTAAGGCTTTACTTGTAGATATTTTCACATCTTTGTCTTCTCTTAATTTTATGTCTTGAAGATCCTTGTCATCATAGTACCTTTTGATGTATAGTTCCGTTACTGTTGCTTTTTATTAATGTTGCTGCTGTTTGCTCATTTTTTCTAACTGGTTGCAGACTTTTAATTTTATATTAAATTGGGACTCTTCTTAAAGTTGTAAGGGGAAATCACTGTTTTACAATTTTTCAGTCTGCTGTTTTCACACTTATCTTTTGTGGTCTATAATTTTTTGGTGGTTCAAATGTGATGTGATCTGAAGAGAGGTGATGATGCTGTTTTCCTAGTCTTCATTTTGATACTTTGAGAAAAGAGGACAATGAAAAAAAAATTACGAAAAAGATTAAATAGTTTGCTTAAAAAAGGAACACAAATATATTAATGGTTTGATTCTAGCAGGGGGCCCTGTTCTCTTGGTACCAAAAATGTTCTCTTTGCACATTATTTACAACAAGGAATTAGAGTTTTTGTGTTCTCTTCCCAGGAATTCCCAGAACTCTACAATAGGCAATGAGCTGCCAAACATCACCTAGCTTTGTGGCTGCTGTAGAGTGATCCCTGTAATCACTTTCTGACTAATTGTCCAATTCCCTTACTGTCTCTGGTTTTTGAGAGCTTCCAGAACTGTTGCTACTGCCTCTACTGTTGCTGTTGCTGCTGTCATGGCTGCCTCCAAGGATGCTAGTGAGTGTTGCTAACATGGTTTGAGGGCAAGCAAAGTAGGATCGTTTTGCTCTTTTTGTTTATACCAAGAAGGTATAATGCCTCTGAATAATGTGATTAAGGAGGATCGTTCCCACCCATTGTTCGGCTTGCTCATTGAGGGAAGTTTGATTAGGGGAGTTGATTTGTAGGAGGGTCCCAAGTACTTTTTGTTTTTTTTTCCACTGAGGCACTGGGTAAGAGGGTCATGCCCTCTGGTTGTGAAAAGTATATAAATACTCTCAGGGTGAAGTTTTACTTTGAAGTTTACTAACTGGAAGTGTTTGTTTGGCCAGACAAAGTCTCTGGGAATTGGCTAAGGAGAGCCTCTCATCCCTTTGAAAACTCAGATGTCAGTGTTTTCCTTTCTGGTGACTATGGTCAGACAGATTGACCTGTCTATTGATTTGTGACATATGTATTGATTATGGTCAGACAGAGGAAGCCATGTGCATTGATCTTTGATTTCTCTGTATTTTCTTTGAAGTTCAGGGTGCTAATTCTCCTGAACTAGATAAATGATATATGTGCTTGATTAAAGGAATGATATATGTGCTTCCTTAAAGTGATTGTAAACCCCTGCATTTCCTTTTGGAGAAGCAGATAAAAGAACCTGTTATAACAAGTGTCCCTGTGTATGTTGGGGTGTTTACTGTTACACATGTGTGCTCCTGGACAGCATCGCCAAGTATACCAGACCTCCCCTTCTAATCCTGTAAGTTACCTTGTGCTGAGAAATCTCTCATCCCTATCTTTTGTTAGCTATATATCTCCAAAATTAAAATTGATATCTTATTCTGTAGTTGTTTGGAGGAGTATGTTAGAAAATTTATCTGGAATGCTCTTATACTCTGTCATCTTGGCTCCACTACCAGAATAACATTCTTAAACCGTTGCTATTATCATATCTCTGTCATGATAAAAATGAAGGAATAGTAATAATGCTTAAGATAATGACAACAAATTTAGGCAAAGAAGACCAGACTTCTTTGATGTGGTATGCAAGGCTTCTTTGGTATTGCAAACATAATCACTACTAGTCTTATCTCATATAGGTTCCTTACATATACTCTATATTATAGCTAAAGTAGCTACTCATTTTTCCATGAGCAGTGAGGGTAGTATGTGGAAATATCACTGGCCAAAAAGGAGAAGATCTTGGTTCTATTCCTAAATCTGATACCAGTCAAATTCATGACCATGGAAATGATGCTTTTCTGTGACTTTAGGTTATTTACCTTCAGAGGTATACTGGAACTAGCTAAACAGAGCTGATTATTAAATTAATTACTTTGTTATTTCTTTAGACTTTAATATAGTGATGGAGAAAGTGTTACTAATGCAGATTAAATTTAAATGTGTGGCATATATGCCACCTTCCAATACAATTATTAAATATTTACCAGTATATCTCTACAAATTTTTAATGGGGACAAGAATGTTAATCAAGAGACAATTTAATCCTTTTATCCTTCATGATGAGGATATATAATACATGATGAAGATAATGGAGAAAATGTGGTTTTAATGTTCTGTCCTTTTACAGAATGGAAATAGTTACATTTATACCTTGTAATGAGTCTTCCCTTTTTAAATATTCAGGGGACATTTTTAACCCTGTGAGATCTACTCAAAAAACAGGATAGAGCTGAATTGGTTCACCAAGGGCATAAATGTGGAGGGAAATGGAGAGAGTGGCTATTTTAGGTATGATTGACTCAGAAAGAACTGTTTACTCCAGGGATTAAAGGGCTGTGTGTGGAGGAAATTTAAAGTCAGTTTAAGGAATGTAAAAGGAGGTGTTAAAACTAATATATTATTGTTGGATAATACAATTTCAGAGTCCATGAACATGGAAATAAAGCTTTTGTGGGTGATGCCAAAATCAAGTGTAAGACTGTCTTTGTGTGTGGCTGAGAGGTGGAAAAACAAGTATTGATAAGTGACTAGGTTGTAGAATTAAGAAGTTCAAGTATATGAAGTAGTACCAATATATACTTTGAAGTCTCTAATATGAGAGCAGAAGTTGAGGAGGAGAGAAAAATTGTGATTCAGGTTCTGAAGTTGTTGAGGAAGGAAGAGGAGTGTGCTAGAGCTATGTAGAAAATAATTGCCAAGATTTTGATTGGGTAGAAAATATGCATAGTAATGTACTGTAAGTAGAAGGTGATACTACATGGTATGGGGTGGGGAGGGGAAAGAACATAGAAACAGAATGGAGTAAGGAGGATTGTAACTTTCCTGGCTTAACCAAAAAGCCAAGGAGAATGAGTGAACATGTATGCATCATTGGAAAGGGTGGCAAAGGAGGCTTTGCCATCACAGAAACTCAGGTTTCAGTGGTTTAGAGAAGATGGAAGGAGTAGGAAAGAAAGATTTAAAAAATAAGGCAAGTTTCTTGCCTAAGGAATATTCATTCCAGAGGGTGCAGTAGAAGGCGATTGGATATTGGTGGGACTTTGGAAATGGAGGTTTCAGAAGGTTACAAACAGAGAACAGAGTGAAGTTAGATGGATTTGGATGATGATCTGCTGAGTTCCAACTCACTGGAGTGTGTAAGATTTGTGATCTTGCACAAGTCACTTAACCTCTATTTTTCTCAAATGTAAAGTGAATATAATAATAAAATTGACCACCTTGGGCCGTTTTGAGAATCAAGTGAGATATTTAGGGGCAGAATCATTTAGTACAGTCATACATAGTACACATGCCTGGCACATAGCCATTATTATAAATGCTTATTCTCTTTCTTCCTTTCCTCAATATTAAACTGAAACTTCTCTCTCTAAAGTTTCCAATCAACTCAACATATCCAAACCTGAACACATCTTTTTCCCTTGGTTCTCAGTGATTTCAAATGTCTCTATGACTGTGAAGGGGACTCGTGGTCCTCCCAGTCTTCTAGATTCACTTATGAACATTATCAACTCCTTACTATCTGTTACATCTCCTTCCCGCTTTTCCAAACTATTGCCAAGGTCTTTTAATTTCATCATGCAACATCTTTCAAATCTGCCCCCTTCTCTCCTATAATACTGCCACTACCCTAATACAAGACTTCATCATTTCACACTTAGGCTATTTCAATAGCTTACTGATTGGCCACAAGTCTTTTCCTACTCCAGTCCATCATTTCTTCAGCTGACAAAGAGTTATCTTAAAGTGCTGATCTAACAGTATCCTCATATTCAACTAACTGTAATAGTTCCTTATCACCTCCAGGAAATAAAATCCTCTGCTTGATGTGCAAAACCTTTAATAACCTCCAACCTCTTCCTTACACAGACACAGACACAAACACAGACACAGACACAGACACACACACAAACACACACACATACACATGCAACCTTCCAATTTTCTTACCTTTATTTACAAAATTACTTTTAATCATGTATTCTTTAATCCAGCACCACTGACCTCCTGCTTGTTCTGCAAACAGACAATCTATCCCTTGGTTCCTGGCATTTTCTTTGGCTATCCTTCATTCCTCGAAAATTCTCCCTCATTAGCTCTGTCTGTTGGTCATTTTGACTTTCTTTAAATCACAGTTAAAATCTCTCCTTCTGCAAGAATTATTTTCTAATCCTTTTTAATTCTAGTGCCTTCCACCTTTTCCTTCTTTCTTATATTTCCAAGAAATAGGTTATACACAATTGTTTGCTTGTTTTTTTTCTCTATTACACTGTAACCCCTAGAGAATGAAGACTATCTTTTGCCTATTTTAATATTATGAAATATTAGCACAAAACCAGAGTAGGATAGAGACTTTTTGACTGAGAGAGGGGGTGAAAGCCTAAGGTTCTGCAAAGCTTCAATTCCTCAGGGCAGAGATATATGGAAATCACCCAAGCCTGCACTAATAACTACAGAGTCATCCATTATGTGCCTTCTAGTGCCAAGCACAGTCTTTAGCACTGAATTTTTGCTGTTTAGCTTTTTTGTTCAGTCTTGTCTGACTCTTTTTGAACCCATTGGCATGTTCTTGGGAAAGATCTTGGAATGGTTTGTCATTTTTATCTCAAGTTCATTTTACTGACTGGGAACTGAGGCAAACAGGGTTTAGTTACTTGCCCAGGGTCACAAAACTAATAAGTGTATGAAGCCAGATTTGAACTCAGAAATATGAGTATTCTTGAGGGCATCTTCCAAAAAGTCATTTCCTGTAGGATGATTTTGTGTATGCCCCAAATCTAAAATATTATGGGATCATTCAGAATGACTCTGCAACAGTAGCTGATTTTGCACAGCATAAGTTTGTCTTATACTTGCTATACATTGCTACCTTGAACAATGTAGGATGGAGTGCATAAGGTATTAAGGAGGTCTAGCACTTCCAGTATGAAAACTTGTTCAGTGCTGTTCCTCCATATTTGGTGTTTGCTTTGCACTCAAATTTCACCTGTGACTCCAAGAAGCTGTGACATGTGCAGTAGCCATAGGCTAATCATCTTAGAAGATGGTCTAAATAAGGTTGAGGGTAAATGATGGGCCTCAAGGTCCTCAGTGAGTTATGGGAGTGTCTACCTCAAGCATATGAAGATATTCCCCAGAAAAATGGTTAAACAAGAAGTTATTCCCATGAACACGAAGAATACTGGATCAAGTCTCGTAGAGAACTCAAAACTTGGTCAGACATCAAAGACACCAAGCATATACACTGCATCCTGACCCATCATCAGTTCTCTTGTCTTTTGTCTTTGCCACTAGACATTGTTACAGAATGCAGAATAGTGCTCATTCTGGAATAAAGAGTATGGAATACAAAGTGAGGTTGATGAATTTATGGAATTATGCCTCATTTAAATTGAAGATATTACCACAAATATGCCCCTAGTTCTCTTCTGAAACTAAGTGAAAGAAACAACAATTGGAGAATAGTGACTGAATTTGTGATTTGATTAATAGAAGGATCTCTTGGATGAAGAAGCTCCCCTTGTGATTACAGGTCAACATTTTCTCGTGAAGCCTAGCAATAAAAACTTGTGTAGGGCACTGAGAAGTTCAATGATTTACCTTGGATCATAGAGTCAATATGTGTTATAAGAAGGTCTTGGGAGAGAGAGCTAACCTGGCAGAGTAAAGGTAGGAACTTTTCTGAACCCTCCTCCAAGTCCCTCCAAACAATTTTACAACTACTCCAAATGATTTCTAGAGAAGCAAAACATACCAAAAGGTGGAGTGGAAAAAATTATCAACCAAAGCAAACTAAATGGTCTGTAGAAAAATTCCGTTGAATGAGAGTGAGAGAAAATGCAATCTTGTGCAGGCTATGCTAGGGCAGATCAGGACCCCGCAAGCCAGATACAGGCCTCTGGACAACTGAATCAATAACAGCACTGGTGGTTTTCAGAACTCTCAGTCCGCAAATATCAAAGACAGCTTAGGTCAGCAGGAAAGGTTTGTAATATATGGGTGAGAGTGGAGTATACAGTCCAGCACAGGCTATAACATTAGAGTTACAGACAAGACAAATCAGGAACAGGCCCTGGAAGTGACTGAAATAGTAGAGGTAGCAGCAATGGCAGTGGCTACTTCTGGAGCTCTCAGCCCACAAAAGGTTAAGGCGGTTGAACAACTGGTCAGAAGGAGATTACAGAAGTATTTTTGCTAACACTGAGGAAGGACTCTGTTGCTTTGTCCATACCCCGATCCAGGTGACAGTACAGGGTGGCAGTCCCAGGATGAGGATGAGCACTAGCACAGAAGAGTTGGTGACAACAGTGGAGCAAGGGCCCATTCTTACAGTTACAGGGCAAAAAAGAGTTATTGTGGTTACTTATAGACCAGAGCACAGGGTAGGAGATTAGCGAACACACCTCTCATTATATCATGCCACTTTGGAATAACTGAAAATTTACAGTCTCTAGAAGTATCTCCAAAAACAGATGCAAAAACACCTAAAACTTGGAACAGCACATCCTCCACTCTGGATTCAAAGCCTTACTTAAGAAAGAGTTAAAAGTCAGGTAACAGACTGGAGATATGAACAAACAACTGAAAAAAACCTCTGACTATAGAGTGACTATGGTGACAAGGAAGATCAAAACATACTCTCAGAACAAGACAACTCAGTCAAACCTGCTACATCCAAAGCCTCCAAGAAAAATAAAAATTGATGACAGATGATGAGAAAGATCAAAAAAAGGATTTTGAAAATAAAATAAGAGAGGTAGAGAAAACAGAAATGATAATCATGCAAGAAAGTCATAAAAATGAGTCAACAGTTTGGTAGAGGAGACACACACACACATAGAGAAAGAAAAAACATACTGAAGAAAATAACATCCTAGAAATGGACTAGGCCAAATGGAAAAAAGAAGTCCAAAAAATAAATGAGGAGAAGAATGTCTTAAAAATCAGAATTTGTCAAATGGAAAAAGAAGCCAAAAAGCTCACTAAAGAAAATAATAAAATTTCAAATGAAACAAATGGAAACTAATGTCTTCATTAAAAATCAAGAAACAATAATACAAAACCAAAAGAATAAAGTAAAAGAAGACAACGTGAAATTATCTAATTGGGAAAATAATTACTCTGAAGAATACATCCTGGAGAAATAACTTAAAAATTATTGGATCACCTGAAAGCCATGATGAAAAAAAGATCCTAGGGGACAGAGCCAAGATAACTGTCCCTCCAGTTCTTCCCCCAAACCCAGTCAAATATCCATAAAAATGACTCTAAAAAAATTGTGGAGCTGAAGAACCCATAAAATGATGGAATGAAACAACTTTCCAGCCCAATGTAGCCTGGAAGGTCGAAGGGAAATGTGTATAATGCTAGTCTGGAAGAAGAACGTAGTCCATCATGGTCCACACCAGAATAGATGGGACCAGATTAAGCCTAGTGGGGAGCCAATAAGGGGATCCTATGGCAGTTTCCAGACTTCATGACCTCAAAACACCGAGGACAAATTGGATGATTGGTGGACAAACCTGTCAGACACCTGTGAGTGAGTACAGTGGTCATCCCCCTAGCCCAGGGAGGAAGGGACAGAGGAGTCTTTGAAAACCACAGCAGCAGCAGGGACAGTGGCAGCAGCTGCTTCTGGAACTCTAGGTACACAGATTGTGGGGAGATTGAGTGGCTGACAGGACATCCACCACCCCTAGTTGGAAGCAGAGAATTACCTTGACCAAAGGCTCAAAAGTCAAGTAAATGGTTGGGAAATGAGTAAAAATTGGGAAAAGAATCAGACTATAGAAATTGACTTTGGAGACAAGGAAAACTAAAATTACAAACAGAAGAAGACAACAAAGTCAAAGTTCCCTCCAAGAAAAAATATTAATTGGTCTCATGGCATGGAAGAGCTCAAAATGGACTTTGAAAGTCAAGTAAGAGAAGTAGAGGAAAAATTGCAAAGAGAAATGAGAGTGATGCAAGAAAATAACAAAAAATGAATCAACTGCTTGTTAAAGGGGACCTAAAAATGCTGAAGAAAATAACACCTTGAAAAATAGACTAATCCAAATATCAAAAGAAATCCAAATGAGCCTAATTCTTCAGGGGAAAAATGGTCATTCAACAAAAGAGAGGACTCAATCATTCTTGATGAAAAGACAAGAGCTGAATAGAAAACTCACAACTTCAGATGACTTCAGTCATTTATTTTGGATGCAGTCGAAAATGTATTGACTTTTAAGTCAGTTATTCTGAGTTTGAATTCTTGGTGTGATATTTACTACACGTATGATTGTTGTTAAGTCACTTTACCTCCAATACTCATGCATACCGTGGCAGCTTTTGCAAGTAAAACAATCTGTAATCTTGTAACCTCATGTAAATATGTTACTACAGTTCTTACTGTCTTTAACATCAGAAAACTTATTTGTAGGACTTCTAGTTCATCAATCAAAATATACACAAGCTATTCTTTTGAATGTCCATATAAATATTTCACCCTGAGTTATAGTCTTCTTTTTTTTTTTGTAAGGTTCATCCTCATTACTGACTGCTTATTGAATTTAGAAATCTTTACTAAGGACTACATGGGCTCCCCCCAAGACAATTTGTAGACTATATTTTCCTCCCATTTTTTTTTTTTTTTGGAAAAACAATGCTTGTCACTTGATTCCCTTAGGTTGTTATAGCTGCTTTATTTTTTTTTCCCTAAATCAATCTCATCACTCCCTTAGTCATTTTTGTCTAGACTTGCACAACATTTGAATTGTTTGTTGTTTTCAGATCTTTTGTTAAATAGCCACATTTTCCTGCTCTACCATTTTGTACAATTTCTGAAACGAATAAACAGATTCCTCTGCTGTTTTCAATAAAGCTGGATATACAGGAACAAGATTAACTGATAGATGTTGATTATAGAAACAAATAATAAATGAAAGTATGGGTTTAGCTTCTCCATTACAGGAATTATCTCATGAACATCATTCCCCTATTTTCTAAAAGCACTTCTTCAAAATTTCAAGTGAGTTGGTAACCACAAGCTATTTTTATTATTTTGCTTGGCTTTGATGCGTATAAATATATGCAGATACATCTATACAAAAACGTGTCAGTGTATATCTCTGTGTATATACGTACATACTCTAACACATATTTTTATACAACATATATTATTATATGTATTTTCTTTCAGTAGATTAACAAAGGTCATAACAATATAAAGATATCTAATTCAAGAAAAGTATTGAGAATCTTACTGATTTTAGAGTATTGCTGCTATGGTTCCATTTTGATGCAAAGCTATTAAAAAGTTATCTACTTTGGGAGCACAAACTGAAGAGGTTGGACTAGATAGTCTCTATAATCTCTTTCATCTGTAAATTAGATAAACAGTCATTTCCTCTGCTACTCTCTTTCCTTAGTTATTGAGTTTGTTATTGTGTTTGCACTGGTTGATCTAAGCTCTTTCACTTTCTACCCCTTGTGACCAATACCATGCATTTTGAAGAGAGCTGGCCAAGGTGAGGGATGCAGTCTTCAGTCAGAGAACATAGCCAAGCTAAATATTCCCCTGGGGAGCTGAACCTTAGACCCTCGCCTCATTAGCGTCAGTTTATTTCCAACAGAATTCATGTGACACACTATAAACAACAACTGTTTTGAAAGACTTTTAGTTTATTTTGACCAAGTACCTAATGCTATGGTCAGATATTAGAATATAATCCAAACCAGCCAGTAGAGTTTTATTTTGTTTGTTTTTGTCATTGTGATTTTTTAAAAAGATATTTTATTAAATACCTGTGTCAACAACAACGAGGGGCAACTGAGGCAAACTCCCACAGAGGCCTATAGGGAAGAAATGGGAAAGAAAAGCTTTGTCATGATTTTCATTCCTATTAATAGATGGAAATTTTTCAAGGAGTCTACTGATAAAGCCTGAAATTTCTCTGTTGACTGTTCTGGGAGATGGAGAAAAATGTCACTCAAAAATATCACTCATACTTTTAAAAAATAACAGGAGGGGGAACATATTGGGTTGGAAGTGGATGAAAAACAGATAGATTGAAAGAGATACACAGAGAGACAGAGACAAACAGAAACAGAGAGAGAGACAGAGAGAGAGAGAGAGAGGAGAGAGAGAGAGAGAGAGAGAGAGAGAGAGAGAGAGAGAGAAACAGGACAAGAGAAATAGTGAAAGATGAAAGAAAAAGACAGACTGGCAGAGAGTAATGTGTAAATGTATAAGAGTGTAAGAGCAAATGTGAGGCTAAACATGCTTGAAAACGGATTTAAACAGTTTGAGATGCTGATGGGGCTAAGTAGCTATAAGTGTCAATTTTCAAGAAGTGGAACTTACTGAAGAAACTGGAAAGGAGAAACTGTGGATTTGTTTATAAATGGCTTGCACTTTTTTCACACAGTTATTTCAGGGAAACAGGCATATTATATTTAAATATGTTATTTACTATTTTTCTAAAAATTTTGGTACTGAAAAGTAAGCTGAAGTTTCAATTTATTTATGATATTCGTTTGTTCCCATTAGTTTTGACCACTTCAGGCAATTATTATCCCTTCTGACTTTCACTAATAATGGTGACGTGATGATGATGATAATGATGAGTTATTTACATGAATTATTTAGTTTAATCACCAAAATAATCTTACATGGTTATATTAATCTTTTGAATAAAGGTACATGTTTTTTCTCCAAAATTTCTTGGCTAAAATAATTTTTCTTTGATTTCTTTCATGTTTCTTAGATGACAAATGCTAATTTAAATTTTAGACTTTTCGAAAATGTTTTCCTCCATTTATGTGGGATGGAGTTTTGAAAATCCATAGTGTAGGTATATATATATGTATATATATATATATATATATATATATACATATATATGTATATATATATATATATTTCTATGTATCTATCTATGTATCTATGTATCTGTGTATCTATCTATCTATCTATCTATCTATCTATCTATCTATCTATCTATCTATCTGTCTATCTATCTATCATAGCTAGGTGGCTCACTAGATAGAATGCTGTGCTGAGAGTCAGGAAGACCTGACTTCAGATTTGACCTCATACACCCTGGGTAAATCACTTAATCCTGTTGGCCTCAATTTCCTTATCTGTAAAAACAAAACAAAACAAAAACTGGAAAAGGAAGTGCCAAGCCACACCAGAATCTTTGTTGAGAAAACCCCAGATGGGTCATGAAGACTAGAATACAACTGAATCAGCTGAACAGTATAACAAATATATTTGTGTCTATATGTATATATGTACATATGTATGGAAGTATATATCCATATATATGCATATAATATACATGTACACACATGCACATATACACACATATACAAACACATCTATACAAGTAAACCTATATGTATATACATATATATTTTAAATATGTCATTGTGGTCTATGCGTATGAATGTCTTTTATATGAATATTTCTCCAAATACTATCAGGTATGTGTCTAGGGCTCACATGGTAATAGTCATAGGACACAGTTAATAGTGAAGACATTTCATTCACTTTTAATGATGCTGTGGATGTATCTGTAGTCTTTAACTCTTCATTAGTGAGCATTTAAAGGCTTAGATATAATAACTATTAGGGGACACTAGGGAGCTCAGGGTTCCAGAAAAGAAAAAGAGCAAAAGAAAAAAAAAACAATCAGATAGAAGTCACATAATTAAATGACTAAATGGATAAACTGGGACAGTTATGGTGATTATGATGGTTTAAATGTGACATACTAATAGGAATATGGAAAGAGATTAAGGGAGAAGAAACTGTACAAATATCAGTTTAGGGATAGAATGCAAAGAAGTTAATTATCTTTAATTCTAATTTCTGGGAAGTTGAGGCTGACTGCTATCTAAGCCACTGAGCTATATCCATTAGATATTCACAGTAAATTTGTCATTGATATGGTGAGCCCCAGATCTGGAAGCTACAGAATTGTGTAAAGTAGGGGGAAATGGATCAGATCAAAAGGAGTCATCAAAGGTCTCAAGGTAATCAGAAGCCTGCTGATCAGATTACTGCTCATCAATAGTCCCATCAGATCCATTGTACTTCCACCTTTGGTTAGATATCAAAAACCAGTCTTTTAAATTGAAACTAATAAAAAATAAAAATAAACAAATAAGGAAACTTTAAAACAAGGACTCTATTTCAGGTTAAGAGGAAATCATTTCAGTCATTAGAGGTATGATAGATCAAGGTTAAAAGAGGAAAATCTTTCAAGATCTATAGGATATAAAGAATGGCATTTTGAAGTAAATAGTGTAAAGTTCTAGGGGAGTTTTGCTGGGAGAGCAAGAGATGTCAAGGTGTTTCTCAACAGAGGTTGTTGTTTTAGTCTTTTCAGTTGTATCCCACTCTTTGGAACTCATTGTTTCTTGGAGTTTTGGCAAAGAAACTGGAGTGGTTGGCCATTTTTGTCTCCAGCTCATTTTACAGACAAAGAAAGAGAGGCATACAGAATTGAGTGATTTGCTCAATGTCACATAGCTAGTGTCTGAGGATGAATTTGAACTGAAGTTTTCCTGACTCCATATCTATCTATTCACTGTGTGACTTAAGAACCCCTATTTCATCAAAGGAGTCAGAAATAAAAGTGAGACCCTACAGAACATATAGTAAGGGAATAAAATCTTAATCATAGGAACAAAAGCTTGGCACTGGAAGCACATTTATATTTCATCTAGATCAATTCTCTCACTTTTAATTTGTTTGATATTTATGAATGTATTTTGGTTTATATCATCTTCATTTCCAAAAGAATCTCTCACTTCTTCTCTCTTTAAATCCATCCTTTGCAATAAAGATTTACAACCTAGGACTGAATTACATTTGCATAAGCTTCCTCTCATTTTTGGAGAATTATTATTTAATACCTTCTGCCTGCTTGTGGGACAGAGTTGGGTAGAGCTTGAGAGAGGAGGGTTCCATATTCTGTAAGATAGAAAGGATATACAGGTGTTGAGATAAGACTAATACTTGTGGTGTGAAGGCTGCCTAGCCCTTTTTTCATGTCTGTTTTCAAGATTTGTTTTTTACCTGCTATCCAGTTCTCACCTGGGTCTCCAAGAAGCTGCAGTATGCACAGTGGTCAGACTCCCCAGGTTCATTTCAGCAGATGGGCTAAAACAGATTGAGGATAACTGATGCTTCTCAGACCCATTGGTGAGTTGGGTGGGAGGTGTCTACCCCAAGCATGTGAATATTTACCTAGAAGATTAGGCAAATGTGAACAATGACTTCTAAAGGATTATTTAGTTGGCAAAAGGAGGCATGAATATATTGACTTAATGTCAACAGATTAGAGTGATTCATCTAGCAGGTACAATATGTTGTTGACTTGGAAGTAAAGCTGAACCAACAATGGTTAAAAATAATGGAGCATAAGTAATGGGCAACTTTCAGGGAGTTGACGTACAGCACCAGATTTACCCCTCTAGGTCAAAATATAAACTTCTGGATTTTTTTGGTGAAAATAATTGGAAAATTCAAAAGCTACTAAATTAAAGACAAGAAGTAACACATGATTTATTAGGAGGAAAGTTCATATATCTTTAAGAAGGCAGCAATCAAATCCATTAAAAGTAAAGTGCAAGCAAGGTTTAGAAAGATGAATTATTCATGGTTCAGTAAGAAAGTAGATGAAATTCAATTTAATGCTGTTGCTAGTAAAAACTAAAAACACTTCCATGTTGTTTTAAAGGATATTTATGAGACAAAGACTACTGGTGTATCTCAACTACTCACTGTTGATGGAGCCATACTGTTCAACCATAAAGGATATGGGGCTACCAGATGAGCTGAATATTCTCTAGTGTTCTCAATATTCACCAATCAATGTTGTAATGTTGATGTCAGATTAAATTCAATGTCTCTTCCAACTGAAGGAAACATTTTGAAAGCCATTAGGTTCCTCTCCTTTGACAAAGTAACTGGTGCTGGTTAAATTCAAGTGGAGATTTATTTCTGCTTTGGAGATCTCAACCCCCATATGGTAAAGGTGTTGAACAACATATCAGAAGGGGATTACAAGAGACTTTTTTATTTTTTTTTTTGCTAGCTCTGAGAGGGGACTGTTTTGCTTTGCTCACATTCAGATCCAGGACACAGTGCTGGGTGGCAGTTTCAGGATAAGGAGGTGCATTAACAGTGCAGAGGTTGTGGCCAAAGTGGAGGTGGGGGGAAACCATCTTCACACTTTCAGGGCAGAAAAGAGTGCTTGCGGTTACTCACAGATAAAATCACAAGGCAGAAGAGTAGTAAACACCTCTTTTAAAGAACTGAAAACTTACAGGTCTCTATAAGTATCATAAAAAAAGAGCTGCACAAAACTCCTGAAGTTTGGAAGGGCACCCTCCACTCTGGAGGCAAGGTCCTACTTTAACAAAGAGTTAAAAGTCAAGTAATACACTAGGGATATAAGCAAACAACAGAAAAGCCTCAGATTATGGAGAGTGACTATGGTATAAAGGAAGATCAAAACATACACTCAGAACAAGACAACAAAGTCAAAACTCCTACAAGCAAAGCCTGCAAGAAAAAATATGAATTGATCTCAGGTCATGAACGACCTCGAAAAACTATTTTTAAAAACACATTAGAAAAGTAGAGGAAAAATCGGAAGAGAAATGAGAGCGATGCAAGAAAATCACGAAAACAAGTCATCAGCATGGTGAAGGAGACAAACTCTCTGTCTCTCTCTCTCTCTCTCTCTCTCTCTCTCTCTCTCTCTCTCACACACACACACACAGACACGCAGACACACACAAACATGCTGAAGAAAATAACAGCTTAAAAACACACTAGGCCACATGTTAAAAGAGGTTTAAGAAGCCAGTGAAGAGTAGAATGTCATAAAAAGCATTTTTGGTCAAATGGAAAAGGAAGTCAAAGAGTTCACTGAAGAAAATAGGTCCTTAAAAATTAGAATGGAGAAACTGGAAGCTAACAACTTTATGATATATCAAGTAGCAGCAAAAATAAAACCAAAAGAATGAAAAAATAGAAGACAATGTGAAATATCAGATTGAAAAAAGCAACTGACTTGAAAAATGGATCCAGGAGAGAAAAATTCAAAATTATTGGAGTGTCTGCAAGCCGAAAAGATCCAAAAAAGACTCCAACATCATCTTTCAAGAAATTATAGGGGAAAAATGCCCTGACATTCTAGAACCATAAGGTAAAATAGAAATGGAAAGAATTCTCCAATAACCTCCTAAAAAATATCCCACAATGAAAACTGTCAAGAATATTACAGCTAGATGGCGGAGTAGAAGGATGCACGTTTATGAGCTCCGAAACCAAAGCCCATAGAATTAATGTAAAAAGAGTTCCCCATAACTTCTGGGTCAATACAAGGTGTGCAGAAACGGAGTGGAAGAGATTTCCATTCCAGGGAGCCTTGGAGACCCGTCCCCAGGGTCCGTCACACTCCGGAAAGTGGACCCCACCCCCAGCACTGCCCTGGCCGCAGCCCCAGAGAAGCTGATCCGAGCAGGCTTCAGAGATGGAAGCTCTGGCAGCTGGGAAAGTCCCTCCGCCCACAGAAGCTACAGGTCAGTGAGAGAGAAGGCAGAGCTAGAGGAGAGGGGGAGCAGGGCATCTCCATGACTCGGGTCCCAGCAGGAGGAAGCCACAGCAGCAGAGACGGGGCCAGGAAGTGGCAGAGGCAGAGGTGTGGGCAGTGGCTGAGTCGGCAGAGGACCAAGACTCAGGAATACCCCAGCAGCAGGCAGGATCTTCATTACGGAAGATTCTTGCATAAAACCTGAGGGAGCTGAGCCTAGGAGACAGCCCTGCCCCCACCCAGCTCTATTACTGAAGGCTTCTGCTTAAAGCCCCCAAGGGAACTAAGCCTGGGAGGCGGGCCCCCACCCCGCCCCCACCCGCTCCATTCCTGAAAGTCTCCACATAAAGCCCCTGAGGGATCTGAGCCTGGGAGGCAGCCCTGCCCCCACCCCAGCACCTGAATTAAAGCTCACTGATTGACAGCCAGCAGGAGGAAAGCCCATTTAAATCTCAGAGGCCAAGCACTAGCTGGGCGGATCCAGGCGGGGGTGGAAAGGAATCTCAGAAGTCAAGTAACTGGCTGGGAAAATGCCTAGAAAAGGGAAGAAAAATAAGACTTTAGAGAGTTTTTTCCAACAAATGCAAATGATCCTGACCTTCGGATCTGATGACGAGGACGTATCCTTGCCATCAGGGAAAGATGTGGAGGGCGGGACCTCAGTACCCCAGACACCCCAGGGGGGTGGCGGGTGGGCTCAGGTGCTGGAAGAGCTCAAAAAGGATTTTGAAAAGCAAGTTAGACAGGTGGAGGAAAAACTGGGAAGAGAAATGTCAGAGATGCAAGAAAAGTACGAAAAACGGGTCAATACCTTGGTAAAGGAGACCCAAAAAAATGCTGAGGAAATTAACACCTTGAAAAATAGGCTCACTCAATTGGCAAAGGAGGTTCAAAAAGCCAATGAGGAGAAGAATGCTTTCAAAAGCAGAATGAGCCAAATGGAAAAAGAGGCTCAAAAGCTCACTGAATTTAATAGTTCTCTCAAAATTAGAATGGAACAGATGGAGTCTAATGATTTGATGAGAAACCAAGAAATCACAAAACAAAACCAAAAGAATGAAAAAATGGAAGAGAATGTGAAATATCTCATGGGAAAAACAACTGACCTGGAAAATAGATCCAGGAGAGACAATTTAAAAATTATGGGACTACCTGAAAGCCATGATCAAAAAAAGAGCCTAGACATCACCTTCCATGTAATTATCAAGGAAAACTGCTCTGACATTCTAGAACCAGAGGGCAAAATAAGTATTGAAAGAATCCATCGATCACCACCTGAAAGAGATCCAAAAAGAGAAACTCCTAGGAACATTGTGGCCAAATTCCAGAGTTCCCAGCTCAAGGAAAAAATCTTGCAAGCAGCTAGAAAGAAACAATTCCAGTACTGTGAAAATACAATCAGGATAACCCAAGATCTAGCAGCTTCTACATTAACGGATCGAAGGGCGTGGAATAGGATATTCCAGAAGGTAAAGGAACTAGGACTCAAACCAAGAATCACCTACCCAGCTAAACTGAGCATAATACTTCAAGGGAAAATATGGTCTTTCAATGAAACAGAGGACTTTCAATCATTCTTAATGAAAAGACCAAAGCTGAAAAGAAAATTTGACTTTCAAACAAAAGAATGAGAAGAAGCATGAAAAAGTAAACAGCAAAGAGAAGTCTTAAGGGACTTACCAGAAGTGAACTGTTTACATTCATACAGGGAAAGACAATATTTCTAACTCTTAAAACTTTTCAGTATCTGGGTAGTTGGTGGGACCACACATACACATGTACAAGCATGCACACACATACACACATGCACACACATACAGAGATAGAGAGCACAGATTGAACTGAATAGGATGGGACCACACCTGAAAAGAAACTAAGATAAATGGTGAGAGAGAAATGTAGGGGGAGGAAAGAGAGGGAAAGGGAAGGAGGTAACTATATGTCATTCAAGAGGCAGGTAGGAGTTTTTCTTAGTGGAGAGATAAAGAGGAGAGCTGAGGAAAAAAAAAACAAAACATGAAGTTTACCCTCATCACATTTGACTAAACGAAGGAGTGAAATTCACACTCATTTTGGTATGAAAACCTATCTTACAGTATAAGAAAATGGGGGAGAAGGAGATATTGCAAGGGGGGGGATGATGGAGGGGAGGGCAAAGGGAGGAGGGAGCAATTTGAAGTCAACACTTGGGGAGGGACAGGATCAAGAGACAGAAGAGAAACAATGAGGGGCAGGTTAGGAGGGATGGTAATCCAGTTAGTCTTACACAACACGACTATCAGGGAGGTCATTTGCAAAACTACACAGATATGGCCTATATTGAATTGCCTGCCATCCCAAAGGGAATGGGTGGGGAGGGAGGGATAGGGAGAATTTGGAACTCAAAGTTTTAGGAACAACTGTTTAGTATTGTTGTTGCAGCTAGGAAAGAAGACATACAGTTAATGAGGAATAGAAAGTCATCTGGCCCTACAGGAGAAAAGAGAAGATGGAGACAAGAGAAGGGGGGGATGACAGAAGAGAAGGAAGATTGAGATAGGGAAAATTAGATTGCTTGGGGTATTGGGGTGGGGGAGGGGATAAAAGGGGAGAAAATTTGGAACCGAAAAATTTGTGAAAATGAATGTAAAAAATTAAATAAATAAATAAAATTAAAAAAAAAAAAGAATATTACAGCCAAATTCCAGAGATACCAGGTCAAGGAGAAAATATTGTAAGCAGTCAGAAAGAAGCAATTCATTTATTCTGGAGCTAGGGTCATGGTAACAAAAGATTTAGCAGTTTTTCCATTGAACTATTACAATCTTGGTATATGATATACCAAAGACTAGAATTTCAATCAAGAATCACCTACCAGTAAAATTTAGTATAATCCTTCACAGGAGAAAATGGATATTCAATGAGAAAGAAAAATTTCAAACATTCTTAATGAAAAGAGAAGAATAGCAAATTTTACTTTCAAATATAAGACTCAAGAGAAACCCAAAAAGTTAAACAGGAAAGGGAAATGAATAGGGACTTAATGAGGTTAAACAGTTTACATTTCTATATGGAAGGACAATATTTGTAATTCATAAGACCTTTTTTTTTCTTATTAGAGTAGTTAGAAAGGGTATATATAAACAGAGGGCACAGGTATGAGTTGAATATTAAGTGATGATATCAAAAAATATAATTAATGAGTGAGAAAGGAATATATTGGGAGAAAGAGAAAGGGGGAGGTATAATGGAGTAAACTATCTCACATAAATGAGGCAAGAAAAACCTTTTATAGTGGAGGGAGAGAGGAAGATGGTGATGTCAGAGTGAATGAACTTTACTTTCAACAGAATTGTCTCAAACAGGGAATAAAGAACACATGCCTAATTAGGTCTAGAATTTTATCTCACCCTACAGGAAAATAGAAGAAGAGAGAGATAGGGGAGGGAAAGGAGTGATAGAAGTGAGGGGAGATTAGGAGAGGGGTTAGTGAGAAGCAAAACATTTTTGAGGAGGGACAGGGTGAAAGGAGAAAGAGAGCAGAAAAAAAAGGAGAATAGAATGGAGGGAAAAACAGTTAACAGTAGTAATTATGAAAAGTATTGGAGCAAGTTTCTCTGATGAACACCTCATTTCTCAAACATATAGAGAACTGAGTCATATTTTTAAAGACAAGAGTCATTCCTTGTTTGATAAATGATCAAAAGATACATTCATTTTCAGGTAAAGTAATCAAAACTCTCTATATCCATATGAAAAAAATACTCTAAGTATTGATTGAATCAATTCAAATTAAACCAGTTAGGAGGTACTACCTCATACCTAGGATACTAAGTAGGCTAATTGGACAGAAAGGGTAAATGACAAACGTTGGAGGGGATGTGGGAAAAATGAATCATTAATGTACTGTTGTTGGAGTTGTGAACTGATTCAACATTCTCTAGAGCAACTCAGAACTATTATAAAACTATATGAGCATAGTGCTCTCAGAAAAAAACTGGGGAACACTTGTATGGACAGCTACAAAGTGAAGTGTACTGTTTGCAAAGTAATAGTGTATTGTAAGATATACTTAGCCATTTTCAACAATAATACTGATCTACAACAACTCTGAAGGATTTATAATGAAAAATGCTGTTCATCCTCAGAAAAAGAAATGATGGTGTCTGAATACATATTGAAGTTTGTTTTTTACTTTATTTTTCTTGAGGGTTTTTTGTCTATGTTTTTTTTTTTCACTATAGGACTAAAATGCAAATGTTTTTCATGACTTCTCTTGTATAATCTCTATCAAATTGCTTACGTTCTCGATGGGGGTTTCAAGAAAGTAAGGGAGAAAATTTGGAATTAAAATTTTAAAAACTGTTATAAATTATTTTTCACATGTACCTGGGGAAAATAAAACACTACATTAAAAAAAAAATTCTGCCTGTAATTTTCAGGGTGTTATCACAAGAGGAAATTATCCCCCACCAGATCAAGGGTATCTCTATCGTCCATCTATATAAAGGAAAAGGAAACAAGTTTTACTGTGACAACCACAGGTAGGTGTCTTCCTCTTAATCATTGCAAAATACTTGGAAGAGTTCTGCTTAATATACTGATCCTCCACCTCGAATTTGGCCATCTACATGACAGCCAATGTGACTTCAGAAAGGGCTGAGGAATAGTCGATAATGGTATTTGCTGCCCAGTAACTCCAGAAGAAATGCTAGGAGCAGAACAGAAGTCTGTATACAACATTTGGCACCTCATGACACTCTCATACTTTCCCAGTCACCAGTGGAGTGAAGCAGAGCTTTGTGATTCTTGCCATGCTTTTTCAAATGATGTTATCAGCAAGGTTGTTGGACTCCTTCAAACAAGGGTGAAAGTGGCATCAAGGTCAGTGACGGAAATTATTTAACTTGAAAAGGCAATAACCAAGACTGAAATGAAGGGAAAATTAGTGCATGAGCTTTTATTTGAAGATAATTGTGTACTCAATACAGACTCTGAGACTGAGTTGGAGCAAAGTATGGATTAATTCTATGCCACTTATGGTGAGTTTGACCTTAAAATTAACAACAGGAAAGGGGAGGTTTCCTACGAAACAGCACCACAAAATCTACGTGTACAACCTTTGTTTAAAGTAAATGAAGAAATTTCAAAGGCTGTGAATAGGATCATTTGCACTGGAAGTGTACTTTCCAGGGATGTACACATAGATGGTGATATTGATGCACACATTGCCAGAGCTTGTTCAATGTTTGGGAGACTCTGAAGGAAAATATGGTGGAGAAGAGATATTAGGCTGCCTATGACAATGAAGGTTCACAGGTGCATTGTGCCACCCTCATTGCTTTATGCCTAAAACACATGGACATTATATCAGTGACATGCCAGGAAAATGGTTACTCTCATTTCATTTGTCTTAAGTATATTTTGAAGATCACTTGGTAAGATAAGGTGCAGACCCTAAGATCCTTTCTTGAGCCAAACTGCCAAGCACTCAAACCCTATTGCAGAGAGGACAACTTTTGTATGTTGGCCACATTGTTTGAATGCCAAACAAGTATATGTCTAAAAGACTATTTGATAGAGAATTCACACAAGACACTCACACAGAAGCCAGAAGAAGTGGTGTAAGGACCCTTTCAATACCTCCCTGAATAACTTTGGGATTGATTATGAGACATGAGAGAAAATGATACAGGACTGACCAGCATGGCTTGCCTGTATCAAAAAAGAGACTATTCTACAAGCAAAGCAGAATTGCAGTTGTTCAAAAGGAATGGGAGATAAGCATATTTAAAGACATATCTATTCCAAATGTTTGTACAGGCTATTTGTGCCTGACCTGTAGTAGATCCTTTCAAATTTATGTCAATCAGATCAGCCACAATAGAACACGCTATAAATTTACCTCATCTTCATGAACTCATTTTGTTACTCTTCAAATAGGAAGGTAAACAACCACCAGAGAGGAAATACAGCATTTAATGTTCCCTTTGGAAAGAGCTCACTAAAAAAAAAAAAAAAAAAAAAAAAAAAAAAAACCACCAAAAAACTCTGGGAAGACACCAATAGAAAGAAAGACACATTTATTGATCATGTTCCTCTCCTCATTTTACGAGGCAGAATACTCTGGAGAGTTTCATTCATTCTATGAATTCTGTGGTATATTCTAATCATTATAATTTCTCTTATTTCTGTTTGCCATCAGCTGGAGAAATGGACTTATTTACTATCACTATATGCTATGAAATATGTACAACTGGAATTTTGTTTATTTAAAAATGATGATATTTATACTGTATAAAAAAAGAATTTAAGAGTATTCCTAGCGAGATTCCTGCTCAAGATGGGGGAGTAGAAAGACACTCATATGCTAGCTCCTAACACAAAGCCCATAAAACAACTGTAAAAAATAACTCCCAACAAATTCTGGAGCAGCAGAAGCCACACAGCAATGGAGTAGAGGAGATTTCTGCTCCGGAGAGACCTGAAAAACCAACACCAAAGGTTCATCCCACACCGGACCCGGAGCAGAGCCCAGCCCTGCCTTGGCTGCATGGCCCAGAGAGGAGCAGATGCAAACAGGCCTCAGGGACAGAATCTCCAGCGCCCAAGAAGGTCCCTCCACCCACAGGTGCTACAGGTCAGTGAGATGGCCTTTTCTGCTTGCCGAGAGTGAGGCAGGGTGTCTCCATAACTCAAGCAGCCTCAGGAGGCAGCAGCGGAGGCAGCAGAGGAAAGGGGCTCCCAAAGCAGGCAGAAGCTCAGATCCATTCTTGAAGATCTCTGCATTAACCCCCTGAGGGAACTGAGCCCTTTGTGGCAGCCCTGCCCCCCAACTGAGCACCTGAACTTAATCTCATACTGAATAGCAGCCCTGCCCCCACTGAAAGCCCTGAGCCTGGGAAGCAGCATTTGAATCTCAGACCCCAAGCACTAGCTGGGCGGATCTGGGCGGGGGTGGAGAGGAATCTCAGAAATCAAGCAATGGGCTGGGAATATGTCCAGAAAAGGGGGAAAAAAAAAGACCATAGAAGGTTACTTTCTTGGAGAACAGATATTTTCTCCCTTCCTTTCATTCAGATGAAGAAGAACAATGCTTACCATCAGGGAAAGACATAGAAGTCAAGGCCTCTATATCCCAAACATCCAAAATAGATGTCCAATAGGCTCAGGCCGTGGAAGAGCTCAAAAAGGATTTTGAAAATCAAGTTAGACAGGTGTAGGAAACACTGGGAAGACAAATGAGAGAGACGCAAGAAAAGCATGAAAAGCAGGTCAACACCATGCTAAAGGAGACCCCAAAAAAATGCTGAAGAAAATAACATCTTGAAAAATAGGCTAACTCAAGTGTCAAAAGAGGTTAAAAATGCCAATGAGGAGAAGAATGCTTTCAAAAGCAGAATTAACCAAATGGAAATGGAGGTTCAAAAGCTAACTGAAGAAAATAGTTCTTTCAAAATTAGGATGGAATAGATGGAGGCTAATGACTTTATGAGAAACCAAGAAATCACAAAACAAAACCTAAAGAATGAAAAAATGGAAGACAATATGAAATATCTCATTGGAAAAACAACTGACCTGGAAAATAGATCCAGGAGAAACAATTTAAAAATTATGCAACTACCTGAAAGCCATGATCCAAAAAAGAGCCTAGGCATCATCTTTCATGAAATTATCAAGGAAAACTGCCCTGATATTCTAGAACCAGAGGGCAAAATAAGGATTCAAGGACTCCACCAATCACCGCCTGAAAGACATCCAATAAGAGAAACTCTTAGGAACATTGTGGGCAAATTCCAGAATTCCCTGGTCAAGGAGAAAATATTGCAAGCAGCTAGAAAGAAACAATTCCAGTATTGTGGAAATACAATCAGGATAACACAACGTTTAGCAGCTTCTACATTAAGGGATCGAAGGGCATGGAATATGATATTTCAGAAGTCAAAGGAACTAGGACTAAAACCAAGAATCACCTACCTGGCAAAACTGAGTATAAAACTTCAGGGGATAAAATGGTCTTTCAATGAAATCGAGGACTTTCAAGCATTCTTGATGAAAAGAAAATTTGACTTTAAAACATATGAATGAATAGAAGCATGGAAAGGTAAACAGCAAAGAGAAGTCATAAGGAACTTACTAAAGCTGAACTGTTTACATCCCTTCATGGAATGACAATATTTGTAACTTTTGAAACTTTTCAGCATCTGGGTAGTTTGTGGGATTACACACACACACACACACACACACACATGGAAGCACACACACAGACAAAGAGCACAGAGTGATTTGAATAGGATGGGCTTATATCTTAAGAAAATGAATTTAAGCAGTGAGAGAGAAATGTATTGGGAAGAGAGATGGAGAAATGGAATGGGGCAAATTATCTCTCATAGAAGAGGCAGTAAGGAGAATTTAGTGGAGGGAAAAAGAGGGGAGCTGAGAGGAAAACATGAAGTTTACTCTCATCACATTTTACTAAAGGAAGGAATTTTATGCACACTCATTTTGGTATGAAAATCTATCTTACAATACAGGAAAGTGGGGGAGAAGGAAATAAGCAGGGTGGGGGGATGATGGAAAGGAGGGCAATGGGAGGAGGGAGAAATTTGAAATCAATACTTTTGGGGAGGGAGAGGATCAAAAGAGAGAATAGAAGCAATGGGAGGCAGAATAGGATGGAGGGAAATATAGTTAGTCTTATACAACATGACTATTATGGAAGTCATTTGCAAAACTACACAGATATGTCCTATATTGAATTGCCTGCCTTCCCAAAGGGAATGGGTGGGGAGGGATGGATGGGGAGAAGTTGGAACTCAGAATTTTAGGAACAAATGTTGGGTATTGTTCTTGCTACTAGGAACTAAGAAATACAGGTAATGGAGAATAGAAAGTTATCTGGTCCTACAGGACAAAAGAGAAGATGGGAACAAGGGAAGGGAGGGATGATAGAAGAGAGGGCAGATTGGTGATAGGGGAAATTAGAATGCTAGGTGCATTGGGGTGAGCAGAGGGGACAAATGGGGAGAAAATTTGGCACCCAAAATTTTGTGAAAGTGAGTGTAAAGAGTTAAACAAATAAATTTATTAAAAAAAATTATTCCTAACAGAGGTCTTTTCACTACTAGAGGAAACTTACCTATATAATTATTTGTGAAATCATTTCAAAAGCCATTGTTCCATCATTTAACAAATGCTCTAAACCGAAATGAATTTTCCCATAGAATCTCCATGGCTGTGTATGGCCTAATGTTAAAAGCAAAATGTTGCCACTTTCAGAACTTGGTTATCTATAAGCAAAGGAACAGAGGATTCTAAAATAAACTACTTTTTTGGTCTTCATATTAGTAAAGAAAGAATTCAGTGTATCTTCTGAACAAAATGTGCATTTTAAGTGGAGAAAGGAAGTTCAAGGGGGAGGATAGCTAGAGACTGTTTACTTAGCTGTACAAGGTAGGAAGAATAGACCAGAATACTAAACAGCAGAAGAGGATTTAACCTCTTAGTAATATGCAAGCCACTAGCTGAATGCTACTGCAAATCAAACAGCATATTTGTTTTCATTTTGTATGAGTTCCTTTTCTCACTTGGCAGTGTTGTCTCTCTATAGGTTACCATGCTATTCTGTAGAGGAATATACCCTCCTTTTCTGTCTTTTGCTCTCGCTTCACACTTAAAAAGCCACAAAAACAAGAAGATAAAGATTTTTTAGCTGTATTTTAGCAGTGTAGGAAATAGGGGAAAGGATAATTGTGGCCCAAAAGGGAGAATTGTTGTGGTAAATGGATTTGACACTACATCAACTTTACTGGATGCCTGTTGCAATGAGGTCAGACAGTAGCAATTTTTTATGTGTGTCATGGCAGATTCCTTCCTCAACAGTATATGAAATGACTCCTTTGTCAATATAAATGCATCCTAATGCATTCACTTTCCCTCTAGGCAGTATTCCACATTTAAGAGTTATTGTACCAAAAGCTTCCACTCAGCACTATATCCTTGCATGGCTGACTTGATCTTTCTTATGGAGAGAAAAATACAAAAAAGCAACCTATTGAAATTGTAATTTGTTTTAATTTATTTCCAGATTTTACTGCAGCAACTTTCCAAAGAATGCAAATCCAGAGACTAGAATAGAGCACAAAGAATGAAAACCTATAGGTTAAAAATGAGCCCACTTAAAATTTTCACTTTTCCCACTGAACATATTTCTGTTTGTATTTTAATTTGATGTAGGTTGTATTAAAAAAAAATTACTCTAAGAGGTACATTGGAGTTTTCCCATAAATATGCCAAATGAATTATCTGTGAAAATGATCTGAGACTTACAGAGTATTAACTATATTTTGATGCATTGTTGAGGATTCTATTATTGTTGTTCTTGTATTTGAAGTCTATACTTTTTAAAACTGATTTAAATTTAAGTAGTTTTGTTTTTTCAGAAAAGTCACATTAATAGCTAAAATTGATGTCCAGATGGAGAGTGGCATAAGTGATAGATATTCTATGCCTTTGGGTCAGGAAGGCCTAGGTTCCTTTGCTACATCTATCACATACTGGCCTTGTGGTTCTTAACAAATATGTTAGTTTTTCAGTGTGCTACTTAATTCTCTGAGATTATAAATTACAGAGAAGTTATTGTCTTCTTACAAAAAATTTTCTCAATAAAGAATTCCCTATACCAGTGAAATAGCAAGTGCAATCATTATACCTATTGATATCCAAATCACCATGGAGAAACTGGGGTTCCTATGGCAGTTCTCAAATATTAGACAACTTATTTCACCTCTTCCAATAAAAGGAAAGAATGAATGTTAAATCAAAAGCAGTGGATTTTCAAACAATACTTAACTCAGTCCAAAAAAATTTATGATACTTTTCCTTCTTATTAATAAATGTCTGATTTAGAGAAGATTTTATAAATCACCTTTCCCTTTTAGTGCAATTAGAGCATCTAACTTTATATTCCAGATGTGGTAATTTAACTTAGAGCCACCTACTTATATGTCTCTGAAACTCAGTTTTCTGTACTACAGAAAGGGGAGAATAAGATGATGTCTACATGATGAGCTTATTATAAACATATATAAACAACTCTGTCTATCTTATTTAACCTCTGTCTGTCTCATATTTTTATCTATAAAATGGGAATAATAATTCTACTTTTCCTCTTCAGGTTGTTAAGGGAAGAAAATATGTTTAAAGGACTTTTCAAACCTTAAGATATAATTGCTATTATCTAAGTACTATTGCTATTACATAAAACCAATATCACTATTATACAAAACTATATTGAGATAAATGCCATTTTCTAATTTACAAAATGACCAGGATGATTTTTAAGGACCCCTTTTGGCCTAATATTTTACCATTTTGTACCCATGTAACTTTTCATTCAAATAATGGGAAAAGTCAGTGAAATATGAGAATAACTTGTTCACTGATCAAGAAGGGAATGTTTTACATTGAAAATCAAAATTGGTTTAGCTTTTGTAATGAAAAAAATGATTTTAAGTCAAAGATTGAACTTTCGATCGATTTATTTGCTGGTGTTTAGGGAAAGAATGAGTTAGCCTAGCTAGGGAAGCTGTGGAAACTCTTTCTTCTGTTCCACTACACTAGTGTGCTTCTCCTTACCCCAGGACCACTACTCCTGTTTGAGATCCAGATCAGTTGCTTGATTGCCCCAGGGACTTTAGGCTGAGGTCTCCTAAAATGGACACCAGGCCACAGGTACATCTGCTGCTCTGGGACTGCTTGGGCCACACTGCATTCCTTTCTCACCCAGGTCAAAGCACTTTCTCACTGACCTTTGAAGCTATCTTTGGTGTGTATGAGTTGAGTAACTTGGGAACCGCAGCTGTTGCTGGGGATTCTGACCTTGATGCCTGCTCATACTGTGTGGCCAAGGATGGCCTGTTCTACAAGGGTTGCACTCTGCTTTGATCCTGGTGTGATTCCTGTCTGCTTTCCAGGCTGTCTCAGACTGAAAATCTCTTTCACTCTGTCGTTTTGTGGCTTTTGCTGTTCTAGAATTTGTATGGGGTAATTTTTACAGATATTTATGTACATATATAATATCTATGAATCAGCAGTGACAGAGGCTACTTTTGGAAATCTTAGCCCATAGATAACAAGGAAGTCAAAGAACAGGTCAGAGGGATATTGTAGGAAACTATTATTGAAGCCAGACTCAGTTGCTTTGCCCATACTTGATGCTGAATTGCAGTCCTGGTTGATGATCTTGGGGCCAACAGGAGCACTAGCACAGCAGAGCTTGTAGTCACAGTGGAGCAGAAACCTTCTTCACAGTTCCTGAGAGCTTGTTCATAGACTACAGCACAAGTCAGGAGAGTGATAAACATCTCTCCTTAAATCATTCCACCTTGGAAGAATTTAAAACTTATAGGTTGGTGTCCATGTCCTATAAGTGTCTGTGAAAATTGTTGCACAAAAACCCTGAAGCTTGGGACAGCAAGCCCTCCATCTTGGAAGCCGAGCCTACTTTTTAAAAGAGCTAAAAGTTAAGTAATAAACTAGGAAAATGAGCAAACAATGGGGGAAAACTCTGGCTATGGAAAGTTACTTTTGTGACAGGAGAGCAATCTGATGCTATGCTCAAAGGGCTATTGAACTCCAGCAATACTACTACTAGACCAGCATCCCAAAGATACCATAAAAAAGGGAAAAGGCCACATATGTACAAAAATATTTATAGCAGCTCTTTGTAGTGGCAAACAATTGAAAATGGAGGGGATGTTCATCAATTGGGGAATGGTTGCACATGTTGTGCTATACATAATGGAATACTATTGTGCTGTAAGAAATGACAAGCAGATGGATTTCAGGAAAACCTGGAAAAATTTACATCAACTGATGTCGAATGAAGTTAGAAGAACCAGCAGAATATTATACCTAGTAACAACAACATTGTGTGATGACCAACTTTGATAGACTTTGCTCTTCTTTGTGGTAAAATAATCTACAAACGTTCCAAAGAATCATGATGGAAAATTCTATCCACATCCAGAGAAATAACTATGGAGTCTGAATATGAATTGAAGCATAATGTTTTCTGGGTTTTTTTGTTTGTTTGTTTTTGTTATTTTTTTTTTTTTTTACTTTCTCATAGTGTTTCCCTTCTGTTCTGATTCTTTTTTCACAACATGACTTATGTGGAAATATGGTTAATATGATTGTATATGTATAAACTACATCAGATTACCTGCCATCATCTCAAGGGAAAGAGGGAGAAAAAGTTTGAAATTTAAAATATTGTAAAACTGAAGGGTGAAAACTATCTTTACAAGTAATTAGAGAAAAAATAAAATAGTATTAAGTGGAAAAAAGAAATAGAGATCAATGGAATAGATTAAATGCACAAGATGGATTAATAAGTGACCACAGTACTTCAATGTTTGATAAATTTAAAGACCCCAACTTCTGGGACACTGATTTTCTATTTGACAATAATTTATGGGAAAACTGGAAAACTGTATGGCGGTAACAAGGTATAGACCAACATCTTATGCTATATACTGAGATAAAGTCAAAATGACATGATTTAAACATAAAGAGTGATAGCACAAGGAAGTTGCCAAAGCAAGCTATTAACTGTAAATCTGTGAAAAGTGAAAACATTTATGGTCAAACATGAGATAAAAGAGTATTATAAATGCAAAATCTATTATTTTGATGGTATTAAATTAATTTTATGTTTGCACAAACAACACCAATGCAACCAAGAATAGAAGGAAAGCAAAAGACTAGGACCAATTTTACAGGAAATTTCTTTGAAAAAAGTCTCATTTTTCAAAAGCCACATTTATAAGAATACAAGTCATACTCCATTTGATAAATGATCAAAGCATATGAATAGACAATTACTAGATGAAGAAATCAAAGCTATGCAATCATATAAAAATGCTCTAAATTACTATTGAGTAGAGAAATGCAAATTAAAATGACTCTGAATTACCTAATAGCTCACACCTTTTAAATTGGCTAATATGACATAAAAGAAATATGATAACTGTTGGGGGTGATGTGGAAAAATAGGTGCCCTTAATGCAGTATTGAGGAAGTTGTGAACTGATTCAACCATTCTGCGGAGTAATTTGGAACTATACCAAAAGGGCAATCAAACTGCATATGTCCTTTGATCCAACAATACCACTTTAAGGGGATGTCCCAAAGAGATGTATTTAAAAAGGGAAAAATAAAGGCCTACTTGCATGAAAATATTTATAGCAGCTCTTTTAGTGGTGGCAGAGTTGAAAATTGAGTGACTGCCCATCAATTGAGGAGTGGCTGAACTTGTCATAGTATTATGTGCATAATGGAATGTTATTGTGCTACAAGAAGTGACAAGTAGGCCGATTTCAGAAAAACCTGAAAAGCCTTGCATGAATTGATGTAAAGTGAAGTGAGCAGAACCAGGAGAAGTGATATAGAGCAACAGAAATATTGTACACGAATCAACTATGAGGCAGTTAATTATCCTCAGCAAAACAATGATTGAAGCAATTTAAAGGACTCATGATGAAAAGTGTTGTCCACATCCACAGAAAGTGCTGATGGAGTCTGAAGCCAGATTGAAATATAGTCTTTCTGATTTATTTACTTTTTTAATGTTGTTGTTTCTTTTGTTCTATTGCTTCCACATGAGTATTATGGAAATATGTTTTACATGATTGCACATATATAACCTATATGAATTCACTTAATGTCTTGGGTTTGGGGGAGATGAAAGATTGAGGGAGAAAATTTGAAACTCATTTTTAAATAAAGATTAAAATTTGTCTTTACATGCAGTTGGCAACATAAAATGCTATTTGAAAAATAAAAAAAAAATGTTTCATACTTTTTGTATTATTGAACACCTATCTATTGTCCTGCTTGGTTAAGCTCACATGTACATCATAGGTCACCCTGGACTGAATCCTATGGTCCATTGCTTTTGGGGCACGTTATGCCATTCCCTCCTACTTTCAATGTGAATGAATCTTGAATTATTTTAACTCCTTTCCTATGTATGAGAGGTATTTCATCTGTTGACTTAAAGAACATGTTAACGTGTTATTTCTGAATTTCACTATTAAATGTACCTATTCTGTATCTTTGTGTTTTGGAGTTTTCAGTCTTTTTGTTGGGGGATTCAGCTCCTTCACATTCACATTAATCTTTGGTAGATGTGAATACTACTCCCTCCTATTCTCTTACTATTATCCTTCCTTTGTCACCTATGCCCTTCTTAGAGATTCTATTTTGCTTCTGACCTCTGCCTCCCATAACCTGTCCACACTCTCTATTCTTTATTTCTCACTTCCCTGTTTGTTAAGGTGAGTACCCAAAATTTTATAGAATCCACATACACACATATATACACATATTTATATGTATATTTTTACTTTGAACTGATTCATAAAAAATAATCTTGTTTTTCACTCCCCTCCACATAAACTATTCCCTCCATTTTACAGCTTCTTCACTGTGTATCTCATTTATGTGAAATAATTTTCCCATTACCCCTTTCTTTCCTTCTTTCTCCATGAAGTCCTCTTCCCAATTATTCCACACTTTTTTTGAGGTCATTTAAACATAGTATAATCACACTCTATCCTGTGCCTAATTGGAATCCCTCTTAGACCAATGTTGATGATAAAAGTCTGAGTGTTTACCATTATCATCTACCCCAAAAGAATTAAACAATTTAACATTTTAGTCCCTTGTTGTTCTTTTACTTTTGTTTTCACTTCTGTGCTTCTCTTGAGCCTTCTGTTTTAAGGTCAAAATTTCTATTCAGCTATTTTTTTCTTCATGAGTACTGCAAAGTCTTCTCATTATTTTTTTTTTCCTTTGCAAAATTGTACTCAGTTTTGCTGGGCAACTTATTTTTGTTATAATTCTGAATCACTTGCTTTCTGGAATATCAACTTCCAAAACTATCATTCCCTTAAAATGATGTCTGATAAATTTAGAATGATCCCTTACTGTGACTACATGGTACTTGACTTCTTCCTTGCTGCTTCTAACACTTTTTCCTTAACCTGGTTGTCTGGATTTTGCCTATAATATTCCCAAGAATTTTAATTTGGTAGTTTCTATCAGGGAGTTACTAGTGGAGTCTTTCAATTTATATTTTGTCCTCAGGTTCTAAGATATCTGGACAGTTTTCCTTTATAAGTTGTTGAAATATGACATCTTGACTCTTCTTTTTTTCACACGTTTAAGTAATTATTCTCAAATTATCTCTCCTCATGCTGTTTGTCAGGTCAATTGTGGTTTTTTTTCTTCTAATGCATTTCACATTTTTATCTTTTTTAAAAAGCCCTTTTCAAAACTTTCTTAAAACTATTTTTTCTTTCTATCATGGAGTTATTAACTTTTCTTTTACCATTTCTATTTTTCAAGGAGTAATATACTTCACCTCTTTTGGGAAACTTTTAATTCTCATATATACATGTGTATGTATATATAAACATGTGTGTGTGTGTGTGTGTGTGTTTCATGGCTCTAAGTTGTTTGTTTTTTGAATACTTTTTAGCTCTTTTAAATATCTTACTTTGACTCTGCTAGCCATTCTTGTTGGGTTGCTGTTCAATTTGTATTTTTCTTTTAGGGTTTGCTTCTAGATGCTTTCAAGTGATTTTCTTCTTCTGCATCTAAGTTTTGAGTTTCCCTCTCACCAAAGTACCTTTTTATGATCAACTTCTTTTTGTTTGTTTGCACATTCTTTTTATCTACATCTCCCCCCATCTGTGGAAGGAGAAGGGAGAACGTCTAATCTGATTTTCTATCCTTTTATATCTTTTTGCTGTTTTCACAGCTCCATCTGGTAAGCCTACAAGTTTTCAGTGCATTCAAAGGAATGTGATTCAGGGAGAGGCATGTTCACTGACTTCCTCACCTGAGTTTTGCAAATTTTGAGTTTCAGAGGATTGCTCTTGGATTTCATCCTCCCACTGGAAGGTTCCACAAGTTCAGACTGACTGAACTAGTTGTTTCTCTTTACTCTTTATCTTTTTTCCTGGTTATTCCACTGCAGCCTTCTAAGCTAGGATGAAATTTACACATGGATGACTGTTCTATCCTTATGCTCATAAATATATGGCTAACTATCTGGAATTTGTTCTGTGCTCAGAACTCAGCTGTGTTTTACATTTGTGAACTATCCTTATATCCTAGATTTATGAGCTTCAAAAAACAGCACCTCTACTTGTTCCCAGTGATGAATGAGGTTTCTTCTTAATGTTTCCTGCCTTGTTGTTTAGTCTTAGTCCTTTTACCATTCCTAGGGCTGTAATATTCCCACCATTGTCACTATGTAGTGCTAGGAAACATTGTATAAAGATATTCTCTACTTTCTCAAACTCCTCAGTGTTGGAAAATAACTCACCCTGTCTTTGTTTTAGCTTTCTCATTCATATTTGATCTGATACATTTTCTGTTTTGCAAGGGAATTAAGACAAATCTGCTTTTACTCTACCATCTTGACTCCACCACCATGTGTATATCTATATATCTTTCATTAAAATGATATTTCCTTCAGATATTCCTTCATACACTAGTTATTCCATGAATGCATTTAATTTTATATGACATCAAATAGAAGTTGTAACACAACTAAGAAAAGTGAGGTTATCTTCAAATTCATAGAATCCCAGGATCTGAGTTCATATTGAAGGTATCTAATACACTGCATGCTTGAAAAAGAGTCCTGTGATGTTATCACCCATAATCATTTTAATCACTGTCTCAAGATTTCCACTTAGGTGGAACATAATGCCTCTCAAAAAAAAAATGGCACATTTGAATAACTCTAATCTTAGGGAGGTCTTTGCCCCTTGAATTGAGATTAGCCTCTTTACAATGAGCATCCTTTGTTCCTATTTCTGCCTTCTTGAGTTTTGCAAAACTATCTTTCTTCTCCATGACAAGCCTTAAGTACTTTAAGATAGCTATCATACCTCCTTAACATTTTCTCTTTTCAAGGAAATACACACACATATATGTATGTAGGTATGTATGTATGCAGTTGTCTTAATCTGTTTTCTTACCACTATGATGGAACATAGTTTCCTATTTGAGATTTATTAGGACAGAACTCTGTAGGAATATCATTTGCCTTCTCTATATTTTCTCTATGCAGCTTATGACAGCATTAATTTTTGAACTAAGTCATATCGTTGAGACATATTAATTAACCTCCTCTCACCATTGAATCTTTTGAAGAGGAGCTAATTCCTACTCATGCCTCCTCCATCCTCAAATTTTGAAGTTGATTTTTTTAAAAGATAACCAAACCTTAAAATAATAAGTTTTGTTTGTCTAATCACATTTCATTTTCTTATATTTTGTCTATAATTTTAGCTTGTAGCAATCTCCTAGATTCTGACTATAATTCAATTATTTGAACCCTCCAAACTTCATATCAGCTATAGACTTGACAGACATGTGACCTATTCCTTCATTCAGGTCATTGACAAAATTACTGAATAGAACTGCCCCTAGACATATCCCGGGGAGACTGTATAAGAAATTTCTTTCCAAATTAATTTCAGATTACCAATGACAAAGGTTGACTGCCTTGTTGGTCTAATGATTGAAGTAATTAAAAGCCCAGCTAATACAGTCAACTTGTTAACTCTCCATCAAACAAGATACTGTAAATCATAAGAACCAGTGCCCGGAATATAAGCATTGAATTAATACTTCTTCCCTTCCCTTCCTCTGTATTATGTAACCTGCTTTCATAATAGGATGGAGTTCATCAAGTACTTTATTGAATTTGAAGTATTCCCTGTTTACATTCATTAAAATGGCCTATTAATTTTACCACAAAGGAAGTAAAGTTAGTCAGTTATAAGCCATTCTTATTAAAGTCATCCTATTTTTCAGTTATCACTTCGCCCCTCCTTTAATAAAATGTCCTAGATTTTTATAAGAAATACCAGTCAAAATGACTAATCTATATTTTACAATGCTGTCTTATATTTTCAAAAAAGGGGCCTAGATAAAGATCCCTAAAGGGCCAGAGTGGATAGAGCACTGGGCCTAAAATCAGGAATATTTTAGTTCAAACCCTAGTTAAGACACTTACTAGCAGTGTGATCCTAGGCAAGTCTCTTTTGTCTACTTCAGTTTCTTCAACTTTAAAATGAGGATGAAATTATTTCCCAAGATTATTGTGACAATGAAAACAGATAATATTTTTTAAAGCTTTTAGAACAATGTCTGGTACATGTTAGGAAATTAAGTAGTAATTGTTTCTTTCCTTCCTTTCATTGATTAGGATCTCAGGTTGTTGATCACACCTACCAGTTCTTTCATTATGCGAAGATTTAGTGTGCCATGGCATGTAGATTTCAAATTACTTGGTATATCTAGAAGTTTCCTGAATTTATTCTATCTCTTTAGTTTTGAGTAGGTTTTTACTAGTTTACTTATTGATAACATAAGAAATCTCTTGAACCTTTGATTTAGCTTGTGCCAAAATGCAGAACTTGTCTTAAGGTAAAATTTCATTTATAAAGCAACAAATAAAGAATATCAGTTAAAATATGTTTCAACATATCAAATGATGCAAATTCCAACCCTGCTACAATGCTATTTATGTTAATGAGAGCTAAAGATCTTCCCCACCTATTAATGGGCCCAAACAAAAGAGCAGTTTGATTGGGGGAGATTTGTTTCACTGGAAGGCCCACACCATTTATTAATTTCTAATGAGGCACTAGTTCTCAATGGTTGTGATGCTCTCTGACTCTGAAAAGTGTATACATACTCTGAAGTTAGGTTTTGTTTTGAGGCTTACTCATTGGAAGTGTTTGTTTGGTCAGATGAGACTCTGGGTAGCTGCTAAGGAGGACTCCAGCTTTGAAAACTCAGAAATTGGTAACTCTCTCAGATAACTATGTATATTTGGTCAGATAGTTGGATTTCTCTGTTGATCTGTGATGTATGTATTGCTTATGGTCAGACAGTTGGAAGTCCTGTCCATTGGTTTTTATTTTTCTGTGGCAGGGTACTGACTTTTTCCCCTGAATTAAGTGAATGATACATGTCCCTGATTAAAGTAGATTCTCGGACCATAAAAAGTTGTTTTCCTTTCAGGAAAACAAATATAAATACCTGTACAGCAGGCCCTCCTGTGTATGCCGGGGTCCTTGCTGTTGCAGCTGTGCCAAGTGTCAGACTCAAAGTGATTTACAGAAAGAGACACAAAATCAGGAGAACTGAAATCAGGAAGAGAAGTGTAAGAGTCTGGTAGATAAATAATGAGTTTTGTAGGGATTAGGATCAGATTAATGATGAAGGTTTTTTATATAGTTGTTTCATTCCTTTCTAGTGTAAATAAATATTACTAGAAGTAGCCTCCAAACATTTGTAGCATTCTAAAGACAGACTGTAATAAATGAAACCAGTGGTTCTTAGTACTTGGGACTCTGTATTTAAACTATGCAATTTCACATTATTTCCAATATATCCATTATAATTACAGCCCTCTCTGATTACATCACTATATTTGTGATTTACTTTTGATTTAGATCAGTGTTTGTAAATTACTCTTTCCTTAATAGATGCCCATTACTGAAATGAGCCCTGGCCTCGACTATCCCTACTACACATGGACTGTGAAGTTTTTCTTCTTTTTTCAAATAAATCTGTAGTATATTTATATTTCAAAGTGTGCAATCATCATTAAGTCAGATATGTTTGGACATTCTGTATAGCCACTACTTTTAAGGTAAAAAATAAGAGGTATAGAAAAAATTACAAAAGATTATCATTTTGTACCTATTTCTTGTGGATTTGGATCTTGTGGATTTGTATCATTGACAAATTGTTTGAGCCCTCCACTAAAAATCTAAACATAAAAAATACATTTTTCACTTTTTAGAGAAAAGTGTGGAGGGGAGAAGAAAAAATTAAAACATTTCTTGCATGTCATTTAAAGCTATGCTAGATTCCATGAAAAATTATTAGCAACCATAATTTATGATTATAGTGTGGAGAGAGGATCAGGAAATGCCTGATCAATCAGGTTTCCCTTATACTAGTTTATGAAATTCAGAAAATAAGAAGATAATGAGGTGTAAAAGTATAAAGAAATATCTAATCTTTGTTACCTCTTCGTCATTTGTGTAGAAGTTCTTCAATCAAGTTCCACAGAATCCCTTATCATCAGTGACCCATTGAAAAGAAAGACAAATTCTTAAGGGAATATACTGACATAAGAATAAGCTCTGATGAGTGTGACCTCTGGATATAGAGAAAAGTGCCAGTAATGGTCAAGAACTAATGGTAAGTAGACAGAATTATTCTTTTATTCTTGGGGTTAGTAGGTGATTTTAATCATCATCATCATCATCATCATGATCATGATCATCATCATCTTCTTCTTCTTCTTCTTCTTCTTCTTCTTCTTCTTCTTCAAAATTTGACATGCAACTTTTACTATATTGCAGGAACTATGCAAAGCACTTCATATTTATTTTCTCAGTTGATCCTCAAAACAACTATGAGAGATGGATGTTGCTATCCTCACCTTACATATGAAGAAAATTGAGGTGAACAGGTTAAGTGACTTGCCCAGGGTCACAAAGTTACTACATATCTGAGGTTAGATTTGAACTCTGGTCCTCCTGACTCCTAGACTTGTGTTCTATCCAGTGTATCACCTAGATATTGTGACCATGTAATGTTGTTGTTGTTCAGTTGATTTAGTTGTGCTCACCTCTGTGTGACTCCCTGGCAAATATACTAGAATGGTTTTCCATTTCCTTCTCTAATGGGTTAAGGTAAACAGAGGTTAAGTAACTTACTCAGGGCCACCCAGTAAGTGTATAAAGCCAGCTTTTAACTCAGGTCTTTCTGACTCTGGACCCAGAACTCTATTTCCTGAACCACTTAGCTTCCTGCTGTGACTGTGTGATTCTAAAATTTACAAATTGAACAGCACAAGTTCCAAAGTGAATAGATTTTAAAACCCTGTCTTCTAAAATATGACATGATATAAGCATAGCTAGCAAGGAAACAGACTATTCTAACTGCAGTATAAATCATTTATGCTCACTAACTTATGACAATGCTGATGTTGATGATAATGATGAAGATACCTAGTATTTATATAGCACTTTAAGTCTTTCAAAATTCTCTACAAACATTATCTCCTTTGATCCTCACAATACCCTTTTGAGTTAAGTACTAGCATTATTCCCATTTTACAAATGGGAAAATGAGGGAAAGAGAAGTTAAGTGCTTTCCTCAGGATTACATTTTTAGTATGTATCTGACTCTCTATTTGAACTCAGGAGTTTCTAGCTCCAGGTCTGGGCATTCTATGAATGCTTGCTGTCTTTCTCTTTCTCTGCCCCATCAATGTTACAACACAATTATTTGTTCAGGAAGAGAAACACCATGCACATCATGGAGGATGCTCCCTATGTCAATGCACAAGAGTGGGGGAAATTTGTCATTCAAAAGAGATTTAGTCTGGGCAATCAAGAACCATAAAAGTTAAGGAGTCTAACTAAGGAAACCATCCAGCAGTGATGTTGCATCCAGGAGAAACAACAATTCAATAGGACAAGAAGGAGAAGAACATTGGGACCATGTTTTCCTAACACAAAGCTACCATTTGGCATTTAGCTATACACTTTTGCATAACTAGAACTTTAAAGAGGTTATTCCTTTTGTCAAGGTTAAAATTCAACTTCTATTCATTGCTTCTGCTTCTGCCCTCTGGGGCCAAACAGAATAATTAAACTAACTTTTTCACAGTTTTAGACCTTCTTATACTTAAAGAAAGATATCCTAACTCAGATAAAACTTCTTTATCTGCTACACATTATTTCTTCCCTATACAATATACCCTTACAATTATGCAGCTTTATTCCTTACATTTAGAAGAAAGTATTTTTGTGGTATGCATTTTGATGATGTGAATTATGTTTTTACTTGTGAAAAATTATCTAATAGGGCTCCTAAGTACTAACTAGAAAACTAAAGTTTGTTAAACCAAGCCCTGTAGAATTTGCATCATCCTGGGTAAACTCTAACATCAGTCATCCAAATTATTACTTATTACTTCTTACACAATTTATTAAGGGAGCCAAGTGTCCTCCTGCAATAAATGTAATCCGGAAACGTCTATGTTTCCATGTGTGAGGTTTTTGTAGATAATGAAGCGCACCAACCATGGTATTAGCTTTATGAAGAGGTTAAGTGACATCTTCTGGATCCTGTCATGCGGCATTCCATGTTAAAGTAACTCCTGTCTTTACCAAGTTCCTGGGCTGATTCTAATGTCTCTGGGCCTCCAAGATGATAGTAGAATGGAGAGAGGGAGATCAAAGAAGTAAAATGGCACTTAGAGAGAAAAGCAACATAAAAGTAACAACTTCATTTTCGTATGAGAAAACTAAATTTCTTTTAGATTAAATATTTAGCCAATGCCTTAAAGATAGTAAAAGAAATAGTGGGGATTCTAGCCCAAGTCTTCTGATTTCCAAGTTGAATGTTCTTTTCCTGTGTACTTCATTTTTGCGGAATTATTAGTTAGAAATGGTTTGGAGATTAAGATATCAAAGATGACAAAATTTACTTTTATCCCCTATTTACTTGCCATACTGAGAGTGAGAAAGAAAAAACAGGGAAAGGGAAAATTATTTGGTACAAATAACACAATCAGCTATTACCATGTAGATAGCTTTCAAGTACCCCATATATCAAAATCTAATAAAAAAATTGAAAGGAACATCAGACTTTATCATATTGCCTTTAGGCCCACAGATTTATTTATTTATTTTTCCTGATTTGCTTCACATGGTTTCTGTTAAGTTTTGGAGAGAGGCAGAGGAATGTAATTGAAAGAACATTGTAAATGGAGAGAGAGATTCATATATAAAGCACTGCACTGGTGATCATAAAGAATTTAAATTTTCTTGGCCTCAGTTAACTTCTCTGTAATATAATCACAACAATATGTGTACTGCCTGATTCACAAGGTTGATGTGAATAAAGCACTTTGTGAAAAGTATTATTTCCATATGAATAGTTCTTATAACAGTAAATTGACTGGACATATGGAAATCATACTGGACTTGGCTTCAGGGAGACCTAATTTCAAATCAGTCTTCAGATTCTTACTGTGTCACTGGGCAAGCTACTGAACCTTTTTTTTTTTTGGGGGGGGGGGGTTGTTTCCGCAACTTTAAAATGATGATAATAATAACACCTATCTCCCAGATTTGTTTTGAGGAAAAGTACAATAATGTTTCTGAAGTACTTTCAAACTAATAAAGTATTAAATAAATATTAAATATAATTATCATTATCATTACTATACATTTGTTTTCATGAATAGTTAATTACCCTGCAAGTTATGTTGATGTCTTGGTATATTTTTGAATACTGGGTTTTTAAATCAGCTTATTTTGCCTCTGTGTGTATTATTTGCATATTTTCTGTAGGAAAGAGTCAAGAACAGAGACAAAATCTAAAGCTTTGTCAATAAAAAAATTAGTTGAAAGCCTCCTAACAAGGAAGTTGTGGGTCCAACTCTCATCTCTAGTATCTGCTATCTGTGTGACCCAGGGCAAATCCCTTAACATGTCAATATTCTACATGATATTCTGAAAGTTGCAGAGAAGGGGACAATTTGCTTTGGCAGGAGGGAATTTATTCATCCATGGAGTTTTTTCTACTTACGTTTTCACAGGTCTATTTCCTATCTCTGTTCACTATGAATGAGAAAATAATTATTCTCCTGCATATGCTAGTTTAATGGTCATTTTTCTTGAATTTCTCAAAGCAAACAAATATTTTTGTCTATTGATTTAAGAGCTCTGGGGTAAATTATATGATCTGCATTAATTTAACTTCATACTGAGAGAGTTAACTCACAAAGCAGGCAAGCAAGTCTCTCTCTTTGGAGAGACAGAAGGTAGCACGTGCTAAGCCATACAAATTACTATGGCCATCTTGGCCATCATTTCCCCTCGGACCCTAATGGAGCCAGCAAATTATCATGAAACTCTGAGCTTTGGATATAACTGAGCTTTCTAAACCAACAGATCTGCAGTTAGCCTAAGACCCAAAACTATCATTGAGGAAAAAGTTCATTGTGCAGAGGGGTTAAAAGGCACAAGAGACCTGTGGTAGCTGTATCCTCAGACCATTTGTCTTACTGCCAGATCATCTCTACTAGCTTTAAAACATCATTGGCACAAACAATTCCTGTGGAAAAGAGGCCAGCCACCCCCACAAACTATCAACAACTGCGATACATAGGGTAGGTGAGGTGGGAAAAACAGTAGGGGACTCAGACAAAGACATATGAGACAACATGTTTCAGGTAAGTCAAATTTCCATGACAAATTTGACCACCATCTCCCATTAGCCTTCAAAGGAAATAGCCCAAAACGTAAACCCAAGAATCTTGGGAATTACCTACCAGGTGATACACTTAGGTGTCATTTTTAGGAAGCACATACTGTGAAGGAGCATCCAGAAAACAATTCCTGTATGTGCTATATAGACACAACAATTAACGATCGAAAAGAAAGTTCTTAAAACAAAAGTCTTTGACACTGTCAAAAAATTAAACATATTTTCATTTGTAATACATAGAAGTTGTATTAACATCTACTTTACCAGTCTATTTTTAAAGATAATGTGATATTTCATCTCAATAGCAACTGAAATTTATCAAATGTGTCATTTCTCCTCTTAGACAGTGAGTTCTTTAAGAGCATAGGTTGACTTCATTTTGTATTTTTGTTATCAGATTTCATCATAGTGATTTGAACATAATAAGTACTTAAAATTTGTTGCATTCATAAACTTAAGGAGTTGAGAGGAAAATCAATTAACAAGATACCACACTAAGCAAAACTACCCGAAAAGCAGAGAGAAAGGAAAATGAGGGAACAAAATTAGAAGAAAATATTAAAGTTTGCAGGAATCACAATAAAGAACTTTTTTCTCCACCCAAGAACAGAAGGACCACCTCATTTAGATTCTAATTTAACAGGTATCCTAATAGAGGAAGCAAACATCATTCAAAATTGTACAAAGGTATGAACTAATTGTATAAAGGAGACACTTTTCCTGAAAAAGACACAATTCTAAAAGAAAACAAGAGATAAATGGACACTTCATATAGGGACACAAAATATTTTCGTGCATGTGGATAAAATATCAGACTTTATCAATATCAGTAAAATATGCAACCATAAGAATATCAATAATTACTCACCAATATTAATACACTACCTTATGCACAAAGTTTTTATGAAAGTCATCAATATACAAATTAAAGATATTATTAGGGAGGGTATTTCATTCTTTTTTTCAAGTGACATGCAACAATTTCATATTTACAATTAACTGAAAAATGTAGAGAGTATAAGACTCCACTATGCTTATTGGTGTTAATTAAAATTATTATTACCATTACTTTTTAATTTGGAAGAATACCCATGTTACTGGCTTAGTTATTTCTTATTTTGTTTCTTTGTATTTTCACTACCAGATTCTTTTCCCACCTGCATCCCCTTGCCAAATCATTGAGAATGCATGCAATGGATGGCAGAGTGAGAGCAACGACTCACATAAGCTCTTAGACAAACTCCTTCAGATACCACTAAAAAGAGAATCTGACCAAATATTGGAGGTGCAGAATCCAATAGGAGACAGACTGTGGCAGATTCAAAGCCCAGGACAGACTGGAAGGTCCAGAGGAAAGTTCTGTTCGGCAGGGGTGAGCCCACAGGGCACAGTGCAGTGCATCCAGTGCAGCAGAGCGGGAGGGCAACGGGAAATCAGAGACAGCAGCAGGCCAAACCAGAGGAACACCAGCTCAGGGTGAGAGACCAACAGAGTCGAGTGACAGCTGCTGAGCCCCAGATATCAGCACAGCAGCTCCTGACACTTTCAGACTGGGGATTAAACATCTGTAAGTCACTTACTTGAACTTTCTGGAGCCAGGATGGTGGAGTGATCAGTAAATGCTCTCTCTTCCACCCTTGATGATCTTGAAAAAATCATAAAATATTTCCCCAGATAAATCCTGGATCAGTAGGAATAGCAGAGGGTGCAAATAATCACATAACACCTGAGGCTAGGATAATAGATAAGGGGGATTCCTCCTACTGCAGTGGAGGCAAACTGGAAGGAGAGGGGACCCAGAGTGGACAAAACTTGTACTAAGACCCAGGGAAGACGCAACACCCAGAGAGGAGCCCCAGGAGAATTGGAAACACCCACCAGGATCTAGGCATGCCTGAGAGCTGCGGGGGAAATGGGAACGCAATAGGGCACCAGGGATCACCATCCCCTGCGCTTTCCTTTGCCTCAGTTCAGCTGAGGGGATCTCCCATGATCAGACCATCCTTTGCCTACACGTAACAGGCCAACACCAAGCTGATCCGGGAAGCACAAAACAAAAAAACTGCTCTTACCTTTTTTACATAAGTCAGCTCAGCACCAAGTTCTGCAGGTTCTAACTGAAAGAACAAGAAGCCACAAGAGACAATTACCATCATGAACAAGAAAAGGCAAAATGAGGGCAAAAAAAAAACATAGAATCTTTCTATGAGGACAAGAACCAAAACACAAATACCAAAGAGGTGAGTAGTGACACTATACTTCCCTCTGGAAATTCAGAAGGGACTATGAACTGCTCACATGAACAAACAGTTCTCCTGGAACAGCTGAAGAAAGAAATGGAAGAAAAACTGGCCAATGATTTTAAAAATACGAAAAAAGAATTCACTGATGAGAACATCTTTTTGAAAAGGAAAATTGAAGAAATTGAAAAGGAAGTATAAAAATTAACGGGGGAAAATAACTCCTTAAAAGGAAAAATTGGACAGATGGGAAAGGAGATGCAAAAGTTAACTGAAGAAAACAATTTGATAAAGCTTAGATTTGAGCAAGTAGAAACTAATGACTCTATGAGACAGCAAGAATCAGTCACAAAATTTCTAAAGAATGAAAAGATAGCAGAAAATGTAAAACATCTAATTGGAAAAACAACTGACCTGGAAAAGAGATCCAAGAGAAAAAAATTAAGAATTATTGACCTGCCAGAAAGCCCCAATGAAAAAAATTGTCTGGACAACATTTTTCAGGAAATCATCAAGGAAAACTGCCCAGAAGTGCTAGATCCAGAGGGCAAAATAGACATCGAAAGAATCCACCGTTCACCTCCCAAAAGGGATCCCAAACTCAAAATCCCAAGAAAAATTGTTGCGGAATTCCAGAACTATTAAGTGAATGAGAAAATACTACAGGCAGCCAGAAAGAAGCCATTGAAATATCGAGGAGCTACAGTCAGTATCACACAGGACCTTGAAGCATCTATATTAAAAGATCAAAAGAATTGGAATCTAATATTCCATAGCTCAAAGGAGTTGGGACAACATCCAAGGATCAACTACCCAGTAAAGTTCAGCATAACATTTCAGGCAAGGAGATGGTCATTCAATGAAGTAAGGGATTTCCAAACCTTCCTACCAAAAAGGCCAGAGCTTAATAGAAAATTCGATCTTCAAACACAGGACTCAAGAGAGGCATAAAAAGGAAAACAAGGGGGAAAAAACAAAACAAAACAAAAAAAGTATTACTTAATTTGGGCAAACTGTTTACCTCCCTCTAAGGGAAGATGATACCTTTAATCGTGTGAATTGTGCATCTATTACCAAATTTAAAAGGGATACACATAGAGGGCACGGGTACAAAGTAAATGATGTCATGTTAAAAATATGATTTAAGTATGTCAAGGGATTGTAACAAGAGATGTGAAAAGGAGGAAGCAGAAAATGATCAATTACGTCACAGGAAGAAGTACAAAATTATAGTAGAGAGAAAGAGGGGAAGGAGATGAGCATTGTTTGAGAGGTAATCTCATCTGTTTTGGATCAAGGAGGGAACAATAAAGTTACATATATAATCCTAACTAGCTCTACAGGCAGTAGGAGGGGATGGGAGAAGAAAGGGGAGGAAAACTAAAAGGGAGGGAAGAAGAAGTAAGGGTAAAAGGGAGTAAAAGGGAGGGGGAGGTAAAAGAAGGAAGGAAAGGCTGCAGGAGGTGGTGGTGAAAAGTGAAAACTATTGAGGAGGGGAAGGGAGACAGGAGAGCTAAAAGCACAAATGGTGGGAAAGAGGATGGAGGGAAATACACAGATTGTAATCATAACTGTGAATGGGATAGAATGCACTCTCCCATAAAACGGAGATGGATACCAGAGTGGATTAAAAGTCATAATCCAACAAAATGTTGTTTACAAGAAACACATTTAAAATAGGGAAGATTCACACAGGATTAAAGTCAAAGGTTGGAGCAGAATATATTGTGCTTCATCTGATATAAGAAGAGCAGGAGTAGCAATCCTAATCTCAGACAAAGGAAAAGCAGAAATAGATCTAATCCAAAAAGATAAGGATGGAAACTCTATCCAGCTAAAAGGCACCATAGACAATGAAGCAATATCATTACTAAACATGTATTCTCCAAGTGGTATAGCATCCACATTCTTAGAGGAGAGGTTGGGGGAGTTAAAGGAAGAAATGGACAACAAAACTATGCTAGTGGGGGACCTTAACTACGCCTTTCTGAACTGGATAAATCAAACCTCAGAATAAACAAGAAAGAGGTTAAGGGGGTAAATAAAACTCTGGATAAGGTAGATATGATAGATCTCTGGAGAAAACTGAATGGGAATCGAAAGGAACATACCTTTTTCTCAATGGCACATGGCACATACACAAAAATTGACAATGCACTAGGACATAAAAAAACCTCACAATCCAGTGCAGAAAGGCAGGCAGAGATAATCAATGTATTCTTCTAAGATCATAAGGCAAAAAAAAATTATATGTAATAAAAAGCCATGGGAAGATAAACCAAAAGTCAATTAGAAACTTAATAATCTAATCCTAAAGAAGGAGTGAGTTAAAGAAGAAATCGTAGAAACAATCAACAAATTTGTTCAAGAGAATGACAATCATGAGACAACCTACCAAATCTTATGGGATACTGCAAAAGCAGTTCTTAGGGGAAGTCTTATATCTTTGAATGCCTACATAAATAAAAGACAGAAAGAGATCAATGACTTGGGCATGCACCTGAAAAAGCTAGAAAAAGAACAAATTGAAAATCCCCAAGTAACTACCAAATTAGAAATAGTGAAAACCAAAGGAGAGATTAATAAAATTGAAATTAAGAAATCTATTAAATTAATAAATAAAACCAATATTTGGTTTTATGAAAATAATAAAATTGAGCAACCTTTGGTCAATTTGATTAAAAAAAGAAAGAAGAAAATCAAATTACTAATATCAAAAATTAAAGGGGTAAACTCACCTCCAATGAGCAGGAAATTAGAACATTAATTAGAAATTACTTTGTCCAACTTATTGCCCACAAATTCGATAATCTAAATGAGATGGATGAGTATTTTAAAAAATACAAATTTACCAGATTAACAGAAGAGGAAGTTGAATACTTAAACAATCCCATCTCAGAAAGGGAAATTGAACAAACCATCAATGAACTCCCTAAGAAAAATCTCCAGGGCCAGATCGATTTACAAGTGAATTCTATCAAACGTAGGATAATTCCAATACTATATAGACTATTTTTGAAAATTGGGGAAGAAGTCCTCACAAATTCTTTCTATCATACAAATATGGTTTTAATATCTAAACCAAGAAAAGACAAAATAGAGAAATTTATAGATCAATTTCTGTAATGAATATAGATGCAAAAAATTTGGATAAGATTTTAGCAAAACGAATACAGCATCTTATTATGCGAATAATACATTATGATCAGGTAGAATTTGTACCAGGAATAGAGGGCTGGTTCAATATTAGGAAAACTATTGACATTATCGATCATATCAACAAAAAATTATAACAAAAACCAGATGATTATCTCAATAGATGCAGAAATTGCTTTCGTCAAAATACAACACCCATCCCAATTAAAAACCCTGGAGAATAGAGAATGTATGCATTAAAATATTTATTATAAGACAATAAATCTTACAAAATATATTTACATATTAGCCATGTCATGAGAGAATAAAAGGAAGAGAAGAGAGAGGAAGAAAGAAAAGAAAAAATATGCTTCAGTATTTGTGATATCCATTCTCTTTCTGTAAGTGAATAACATTTTACATGAGTCCTTAGGAGTTTGGGTGTATCATCATGTTGATCAAAGTTACTAAATCTTTTACAGTTTATTATCTTTACATTTTTGTACTCATTATATTGATTGTTCTCCTGTTTCTCTTCATATCATCTTAGATCATTTCATATAAAGTCTCCAGATTTTCTGAGAACATTCCCTTCGTTATTTTTGTCTGTATTTTTTTTTCTTTTACAGGATTGCTTACATTGAAATTTTGTGTGACTCAACATGTCTAAGCTTTGTCAAATTGCTTGCCTGCTCAATGAGGGGATAGGGGAAGGAAAGAGAGAATTTGGAACTTAAAATTGGAAAAAAATCTTAAAAAAAATTGTTTATGTGCAGTTAGGAAAAATACAATATTAAATAAGAAGAAAAAAAGAATAAGATATTCTGTTTCACTGAATGTCATTTCAATGAAGAATTATATTAAATTTTGCTGAGTAGTAGTTTCTTGGTTGTAGTCCTAGCTTCTTTGCCCTCCCAAATATTATTTTAAAAGCCCTCCAGTCATTTAATTCAGAATCCATTATACTTTGTGTTATCCTGTTTGTGGCTCTATGATATTTCAATTGTTTCTTTCTGATACCTTAACAATAATCTCTCTTAGAACCAGGAGCTCTGTAATTTGATTATAATATTTCTGGGTTTTTTTCTTTTGGAATCTTTTTCGGAAGTTGATCTTTGGATTATTTTCATTTTTACTTTGTCATCTCATTCTAGACTATCAGGGCAGTTTTGTTTGAAAATTTCTTGAAATATGATATTTAGGGTTTTTTTTTATCATGATTTTTATGTACTTCTATAATTCTTAAATCTTCTCTCCTGGATGTATTTTCTAAGTCAGTTGATTTTCCAGTGATAGAGTTCACATTGTCTCCTATTTTCTCCACTATTTCAATTTTGTTTTATAATTTCTTGATTTCTCATAGTTAATAGATTCCATTTGCTCAATTCTAATTTTTAAGGAATAATTCTTTTCTGTGAGTTTTTGTACCTCCTTCTTCCTTTTGGGCAATACTACTGAGATATTTATTCGGTGAATATTGTCGTTTCTTTTCCCTCTGGCCAGTTCTGCTTCTCAAGACAGTCTTCACCTTGATGGCTTTTAGTGCCCCTTTTACCGTTTAGCCTCATATATTTTTTAATTATTATTTTTATTTTTTAATTTAATATTTTGCTTTCCACCAGTCACAAGTAGAAACAATTTTATTCTTCATTTATAAAACTTTGAGTTCCAAATGTGCTTCCTTGTGTCCTCCCCACCCCTCCCCCATTGAGAAGGTAAGCAATTCAATATAAGTTATACATGAGCAGTCATGCAAAAATTTCCATATTAGTCACATTGTGAAAGAAAAACCTTCAAGAAAAACAAAGAAATGAAAAAAAAAACTATACTTCAATCTGTATTCATAGACCATCATTTCTTTCTCTGAGAGTAGATAGAATTTTTCATCATAAGTCCTTCAGAGTTGCCTTCTATCACTGTATTGCTTAGTATAGGTAATTTATTTACAACTCCTCTTTTTACCATATTGTTATTACTTTGGACAAGCATATTTCACTTTGCATCAGCTTACACAATTCTCACCATTTCTCAAAGCATCTCACTCAACATTTCCCTGAGGTCAGTAATATTCCAGAACAATCACAAGCCACAACTTGTTAAAACAGTCTGAAATATATGGATTTCCTTTCAGTTTCTAAATATTTGTCAACAGAATATGTCCTTTTCCTTTTTGTTTTTTATCTCTTTTGGGAGGTAGACCTAGTAGTGGTACTGCTGCAAAAAAGTGTATGTGTTGTTTTGGAGACCTCTAGGCATAGTTCTATATTGCTTTACGGAATGGTTGAGTTAGTTACCAATTCCTACAGTGATGCATTAATTCCCCACTTTTCCTGTATCCCATCCACCATTTTTCTTTTCCCTTTCTGGCCCTATTAACCAACTTGATAGGTGTACAGTGGCAATTCAGAGCTATTTCAATTTGCATTTGTCTAATCAAAAGTGAATTCAACAATTTTTTTTTAATGTGGCTATAGATAACTCTGATTACTTCATCTTAAAACTGTTCATATCTTTTGATCATTTATTAACTGTGGAATGACTTTTAATTTTGCAAATTTGATTCAATTCTCTGTATGTATGAGAAATGAGACCTTTATTAGAGAAACTTGCTTCAAAAATTTTTTGCACAGTTACTATTATTAACTATATTTCTCTACATTCTATTCCATTCCCACATTTAATCTATTTTCACTCTCCTTTCACCCAATTCCTACTGAAAAGTGTTTTGCTTCTGACTGCCCCTACCCCAATCTTCCCTAACTTCTATCATACCCTCCTTTCTATTTTCCCCTGCCCCTTTATTTCCTGTTGGGTGAGATATATTTCAACGCCTAATTGAGCATGTATGTTATTCCTTCTTTCAGCCAATTCTGATGAGAGTAAGGTTCACTCACTACTCCCTTAATTCCCCCTCCACTGTTAAAGCTTTCCCTTGCCTTTTGTATATGAGATAATTTGCCCCATTTGACCTCTCCCTTTCCTTTTCTTCCAATACACTCATTTCTCAACCCTTAATTATTACTTTCAGGTATCATCCCTTCATATTCAAGTCATACCTGTTCCCTCTGTATACATAAAATCCTTATATCTGACTTGATAATGAGAAAGGTCTTATGATTTACACATTATCATATTCCCACATAGAAATGTAAACAGTTTAAACTTATTAAGTATCTAATTAGTCTCTTCCATGATTACCAAATCATGTTCCTCATAAGACTCATACTTGAAAGTCAAATTTTCTATTCGACTCTGGTCTTTTCATTAGGAATGTATGAAAGTCCTCTATTTCATTAAATGCCCATTTTTTTCCTCTGCAGTTTTACTCAGTGTTTCTGGTTAGGTAATTTTTGCTTGGAATTCTAACATCTTTATCCTACAGATTATCATATCATGATCGTTAGTGCAGATCATGCTAAATCCTATTTACCTTAACTGTGGTTCCCATGATACTTGATAATTTTTTTCCTGCCCCATTGTTTTGAGGTACTTTGATCATTTCTGTTTTTTCCACCTAATTTTTAAATTCTCCCTCTTTTTTCTTAGTCAAATTGTCTTTTTTCTTGTTAAATTTTCAAATAAAACTTTCCTTTCTCTTCCCTTATAAACTTGCTTGATTTTGTCCTTTTCAATTTTTCATTTTCTGTACCTTTTTCAAAAAATAATTTGTCTATAATTTTCTTTACTATTTATCCTCCCCTTCTCTCTAGTCTAGGCTTTTGATATGTGACATTTATAGGCATTCAGTTCTCTTTTGTCTCAGTATTCCTGATGAAGTTAAAGTTTAGCAGATATCAATTTTGTGTTCCTTCTTCTAAACACTTACCGTGGTATTTATTTGTACATCTTGCTCCCTGGGTCCCTTTCTTCTCTTGGGTCATATTGAGAAATATGAGCCCCTGAAATAACAGAGAAGACATTGTTTCACTGTATGAATCTTCCTATGCCCCTTATTGTGGAGTTCTTTATTCATTGTTGATTGCTCTTGGTCACGATCCTCATTGACATCTACTTGAGACTTCTGACTAGATCTATGACCTACCACTGTTTTAGGTGCCACCAAGAGCTCTGGTTAACTAATGTGTATTTTTTTATGTGCTGAAATTTTTAAGTTGGTTATGATTGATATCTGCCTTTGTTTTAAAAATATTTTTAGCCCTAATCTCTCTCTGTCTCTCTGTCTCTCTGTCTCTCTCTCTGTCTCTGTCTCTCTGTCTGTGTCTCTGTCTCTCTCTTTCTCTCTCTCTCTCTCTCTCTCTCTCTCTCTCTCTCTCTCTCTCTCTCTCTCTCTCTCTCTCTCTCTGTTGTTATTTTCCTCCTTCCATCTATTATAAATTTTTCTTTTCCCAAAGAAATTGTCGCTGCTGGGTTCCCTATACAACCATACCAGTCTCTTCTGGCAAGTTACATTTCTTTCCCTTTTTACTGGAGTTTCTTCCTTTGTGTTTTCAAAATTTTCTTCTGTACTCAATATGTTCTGAATTATTGAAACATTTTCCCTCTTGAAATTGTTTCATAAAATACCTCTTGAAATTGTTTCAAAAATCAATTTGATAGGGCTCCCCCTTTGCGTATTTTTTCCCAAGTAGTTTATATACTCTTGGAATTAGTTTTTCTTTTAGTGTTTGGTAGAATTTACTTGTGAAACCATCTCGGTCTGAAGATTTTTTCTTAGGAGTTAAATGATAACTTGTTCAATTTCTTTTTCTAGAATATCATAACAACTTTAAATGGTTATATTCTCTTTTTTGTTTGTTTCTTGCTCATTTTAAGTGTATTTCTTGATATTTTAATTCATAGTAAAGTTGGTCTCTGCTCCAAGCTTCAAGTTTTGTTTTGTTTTGTTTTCACTTAATTCCAAGAGGCTATACATTTTCAATTATTTTGAGGGGTTTGGTCTAAAAGATTAAACTCTTCTTGCCTCCTATGAATGACTGAAAGTACTATTTTCTACATTGTGATGGTGACCAGTGTCTCTGCTCCATTGTGGATGGGAGCGCTAGTGTGCTACTGTTCTTGTTCCTCCTGGGACTGTGACCTAGAACCAAGCATGCAAAAGAATTTTACACCCAGAGCCAACAAAGGGTTTTTTGTAATCCCCTTCTGACCAATTTTCCAACCCCTTTAAGACTTTTAGGTTGTAAGCCCTGGAAGCCACTGTTACAGTCAGTAGCCCCCAAGACTTGCTAATCATATGTGCCAGTGATTAGTCCCTCACTTCTGGGTTTTGCTACGATGCAAGGTTTCACTGTTGGCTTGTGCTGGTATGGTGTGTCCCGGATTTCTTTCTGCTCTTACCCCAGTGATACTTGTGTTCTGGTTAGTCCTTTGTTCTTGAAGAGGAGCATGACACCAGGAATATGATGATACAACTTGCAATTCAATGGGATTTGAGTGAGTGCAGGCTGTGCAAAGTCACCAGCCTCACTTTCTACTCCAGAGCCATCTCGATTCAGTTGCTTAATGTGGATCAGGATGGCTGAGGATGGCCCAGGATTTAATGGGATACCTTGACTTTTTAAACTAAGGTCTTTCTGAGTTCTCACTTTGAGGGAGGCAATGCCTATTTAGTGAATAAGCCTGTTTAAGAATTGAGTCAAGGAATGGCCACTTGAATCAAATCAGAAAATCATCTGACTGAGAGAGGGTTTCTGACCAAAAGAATGAAAATTGCTTTTTTTTAAATTCACTTAGACACAGAAGGACCAAAAAAATAACCATTAAGTGGTGCTAGATCAGGTATCTATTCTTGATCAATCATTGAAAGCCAGAATGTATCTGATCCCCAGTGAGACAAGTCTTTTCCTGACTTCAGATGGATTATTATTTCATTCCATCATTTTGTTGGCTGCTGTGCTTAATAAGTTTGTTTTGAAGCTTTATTTATAGTTGTTTAAAGGAGATTTGTTTAAGATCAGGAGAATCACTGCTTTTACTCGACCATCTTGGTCTCTTGAAACATTTTATTACATGGCATCCTAACTCTTTTACATATGTTTTCTTTAATCTAGGCTATTTGTAAAACTCTGCCTATACTTCCTCTACTTTATCCAAAATCTTGGATGGAGCAGTCATTTCCCCCCCACAAGTTCCATAATTTCCACCTGAGAATTAGTTTTCCTTTTTAATTAGAAATAAATCAAGAAAAAATAATGTTAGTTTTTCACCTTTTTTGAAGTATGTGTTTTCACTAAGGTATTTTTTTTATTTGCTTTTTCTATTCCATGTAATAATTTAGACAATGGCAGAATTTACCTACAATTAAATATTGACCACAACTATGACTGTGTTTATATATATATATATATATATATATATATATATATATATATATATATATATATATATATATATATATATGAAATAAGTTGGTGAACAATGGTCAATCCATTGCTGCCATTATTGAAAGCAATTTGAATGTCTTTATGATTGCAACCAAATTGAAAGATATTAATTGTTAAGAAGTTTAGTGATTGATTCAAATTTCCAGATCTGGTTATGGAACACACTTCCCACAACTTCATAAATTCTATGATTGCTGGGATCTTTCATAATAATTATTGCTGTGCACAAAACCAGAAAATGTCCAGTCCACAAGCATCAGAAAGGTGTATGTCACTTCCATTAGTGCCAAGGTCACTGTTACCATAGCCTTGATGACCAATGCATATGGGCAAGCATTTATTAATTTGATCTATGGTATACTATAAAAATCTAAATAATAAAGACTGGGTATAATGGTGCAACTCTCCTCAAATTGCAAAACTGGAATATGTTGATTTCCAACCTTCTAGTTCATTACTAAAAGAGAATCATGCCGTCTATATTTTTATGATCTTAGATCTGGAAATGTTGTCATAGGAGTAGTATAGATTCAAAGGTGGAAATGTATTTAGCAGTCTCATCACCAAGAAAGTCATTATAATGAAAATAAATAAATATCTCAGGTAATATACGATCACATATGATCCCTAGATAAATTCAGCCACACAGTTAAGTGTGTGTTCAGTGACTCTCTGATCAAAATCAACTGAGATGTACAACAAGAAAATGCATAATATCCAAAGGTGCCTGCAGTTCTTATATGTTATTCTTTTTCAGATCTAGGTGAAAAAGAGATTTTCTTTAGATAGACTCTTTCTTTGAGCTGGGTACTCCTTTTTGCAGATGCTGTTTTTCTGAATACATGAAATTTCAGTATATTCAATGGCTTCCTTTTTGAGAATTAATGTTATTCAAAATATATCATATTATCTAAATAGTAAATATTAAATATTAAAAATCAACTTGTTCTCCAGACTATGACGTGCAGCTTAATGTCTAGCCCATTGAGTCAATGCATCAGAAGGTGTTCGGTAAATCATTTCTATTTCCACTCTGGTTTTAAGACACATGGGAAGTTTTCTTTTAAAATTTCTTCAAATATGATATAAATTCTCTCTCTCCCTCTGTGTGTGTCTCTCTCACCACATGTGTTTCTTTTTGTCTCTCTGTCTCTGTCATTCTCTCTGTTTCTTTCTCTTTAGTCAAAGGATTCAGGTATTTTAATGATTCTTAATTTTTCCCCTAAATTTCTTTTCTAGAACTTTTGTTGTCAACATGAGATATGTTATGTCTTCAGCCAAAAAGTGTTCAGACTTTTTCTTAATATGTTTTATTGTCTAATGGAGTCACTGGCTTCTATTTAGTTCATCTAAATTTTCAGAAAGTTTGTTGACTGGACAATAATTTTACCTCTTATGTAAAACTCTTAATTCCCTTTCTAATTCTGTCTTCAATTGATCTCAAATCTTTTATCACTATGTCCCTCTAACTTTTTTGTTCAGTTTACAAAACTAGCTTAACCTGTTATTTCATCTCTTCATAGGATTAATTGCTGAATTTGTATCTTTGTTGACTTTTTATTTGAGGCTTACCTTACAGATATTTTGACCTTTTTTCTTCTTCTGGGTATTCACCTTGAGGAGATTTGTCATCAAAGTGGTTTTAATAATAGATTACTGTTTTTATTTTTGTGCATTTTCCAGCATTACTCTTGGCTTTAGGCGTGGTATTAGGATTAGGCTGTTGGCACATCTGCAGAAAAGTTTTGGAATTGTCATCTTGCTCCTTGCTCTGGATATTGGGTGTTGTGTTATTCAAGAATCACAGATATAGCTCAAACTGGGTTATGTAAGTCTTCAGGGCTTCTAGTGTGATCTGATGTAAAGCTAAATATGATCGGTGTTATCTGATCAGAGCTCCGCAAATTTCTGCCTTGAGTTTTGGTCTGAAAAACAGAAGAATGCTACTGGACTCAGCCCTTGCCAGGCAGGTGATAAGTTCTGCTCTTCATAGCAACAGAATGTCATGAAAACTTGCATTCTTATGTTCAGACTAGGTGTTAAATAGAAATAAGACTCCACTTCTCCTACGTTTTGACATAACCATTATTACTTACCTCTCAATTTCCTCTTTTCTTTTCTAATTTATTTATTTTTAAATTTCGACATTCGTATCCATGAAATTTTGAGTTCCAATTTTTCTCCCCATCTCTCCCCTCCCCCACACCATAATACCTTAAATTCTGATTATCCCTTCCATCAATGTGCCCTCCCTTCTATCACATTCTACCCTTCCCTTATTCCCCTCTTGTTGTAGGGCAAGATAAATATCTGTACCTCATTATCTGTGTTTCTTATTTCCCAGTTATATGTAATAATGATTCTCAACATTCGTCTCCAATACTTTGAATTTGAACTTCTCTCCCTCCCTCCTTCTGTCCCTACAAATCCCCACAGAGAAAGAAATTAATTCAGTACAGTCTACATATGTGTCATATTGCAAAAGATTTCCATAATAGTCATGTTGTATGAGACTAAGTGTATTGCCCTCTACTCTACCTGTCACCCTCTTTTTTTTCTCTTCACTCGTTTGACCTTGTCCCTCCCCAGAAGTGTTTACTTCTAGTTACTCCCTTCTGCCATTTGCCTCCAACATCCCTCTCACCCGACTTGTCCCCTTCTCCCCTACTTTTCTGCAGTGCAAGATAGATTTTGATACCAAATTTAGTGAGCATGTTATTCCCTTCTTAAGCCATATGTGAAGAGAATAAGTTTCACTTTTCCCTCTCACTTTCTCACCATTCTCCTCCATTGAACAAGATTTTTCTTATTTCTTTTTATTTTTTCTTTAATTAATTGATTCTTTTAATGTTCTACAATCACTACAAAAAACTTAAATTTTTACCCCAACATCTACCCCCCACCACCTCTTCCCTCCCCAAGATGCCATACAATTCTATACATATACTTTCCTATTGAATACGTTTTCACTATAGTCATGCTGTATACAACTAAAATAAATGGAAGAAATCACATAACAAATCAAAACATAATACACACACACACACACACACACACATACAAACATGATCTGCTACATACTGCAAATTCTATAGTTCTTTCTCTGAGTGTGGAAGGCATTTTGCCTTAGAAAACCATTGGGAATTTTTTTTTTTTAAGTTCTTGCGTTATTACGAACTTCCAAGTCTACCAGAAAAAAACTCTCGCACACTGTTTTCATTGCTGTGCACAAAGTTCTCCTGGTTCTGCTCCTTTCACTCAGCATCAGATCATATAAGTCCTTCCAGGCCTCTTTGAAGATTTTTCTTATCTCTGTTATGAGTGATGGCCTGCAACATTCCATTTCTCCCTTTCTCTTCCCAGTATTTCCCTCTATCACCCGTTAGTTTTATTTTATTTTTTAAGGATATCATATCTTCTGATTCAATTCAACACATACTCTCTGACTACGTGTGTGTGTGTGTGTGTGTGTGTGTGTGTGCAATTCCACCACTTACCCAAATATGAATAAAGCCTCAAGAGTTACAAATACTATCTTTCCACGTAGTAATATAAACAGTTCAGCTTTACAAAGTCTTTTATGACTTCTCTTTCCTGTTTACCTTTTCATGCTTCTCTTAACTCTTGTGTTTGAAAGTCAAATTCTCCATTCAGTTGTGGTCTTTTCATCATGAATGCTTGAATATCCTCTATATCATTGAATGACCCTTGATGTATTATATTCAGTTTTGCTGGTTATGATTCTTGGTTTTAATCTCAGTTCCTTTGATTTCTGGATTTTCCTATTTCAAGCCCTTTGATCACTTAATGTAGAAGCTGTCAGATCCTGTGTTCTCCTGAGTGTATTTCCACAATACTCAAATTGTTTCTTTCTAGCTGTGTGAAATATTTTCTCCTTGACCTGGGAACCCTGAAATTTGGCCACAATATTCCTCAGAGTTTCTCTTTTTGGCTTTCTTTCAAGAGGTGATCTGTGGATTGTTTCAATATTTATTTTACCCTCTGCTTCTAAAATATATGGGAAATTTTCCTTGATGTTGTCATGGAAGATGATGTCTAGGCTCTTTTTTTGATCACTGCTTTCAAGTAGTCCCATAATTTTTAAATTGTCTTTCATGGACCTATTTTCCAAGTCAGTCATTTTTCCAGTGAGATATTTCATGTTATTTTCTATTTTTTTTCATTCTTTTAGTTTTGTTTTGCAATTTCTTGGATTCTCATAAAGTCATTAGCTTCCATCTGCTCTGTTTAATTTTTAAAGAACTATTTTCCTCGGAGTCCATTTGAACCTTCTTTTCCATTTAGCTAATTTTGCTCTTTAAAGCAATCCTCTCCTCACTGATGTTTTGGGACTCTTTCGCCATTTGAGTTAGTCTATTTTTAAGGTTTTTATTTCTTCAGAATTTTTTGAGGTGTCCTTTAGCAACTCTTGACTTACTTTTCATAGTATTCTTGCTTGTCTCTCATTTCTATTCTCAATTTTTATTCCACCCCTCTTACTTGATTTTCAAAATCCTTTTTGAGCTCTTCCATGGTCTGAGACCATTGCATATTTATTTTGAAGGTTTTGCCTGAAGAAGCCTTGACTTTTAAGTCTTCCTCTGGAGACCTAAATTGATCATCATTATTGAAAGGGATGGAGGAAAATGCCTGCCCTCCGATAATGTAACCTATTATCTTATTATTTTTCCCTTGGGGGGGCATTTTCCCAGCTAATTACTTGACTTTTCAGTTTTTGTCAGGGCTCAGCTCAGGGCTGAGATTCATATCTGTTGTTCAAATCCAGCAGGGGTTTGAGTGGAGTTCCCTCTGGGCTGCCACTCAGGGCTGAGACTTAAATCAGTTGCCCAATTTCCCCAGGGTCTCTAGGCAGAGGGCCTCCAAAAATGGAAGCTGCTGCTACAGTGGCTGCTGCTGTGAGTGGTTGTCCAGACCACTACCCTCTCCTGGATGGAGGAACCCTGCCACTGAAATTTGTAGCTCTCTGTGGTATGTGTGGGTTGAGTGATGTGGGAAATGCTGCTGCCAGTGATTCCCTGAAGTCTATTCATGATCCTGTCCCCAACACATCGGGCTGCAGTTCACATTTCCTGGATTGCACTGGTTGAGCTTTCTAAAAAATATTAAATAAAAAAAAAAAACTATTATAATAGGAGGCAGTAGTATCATATTATCTGTTATTTTATATTAGAACATATATTTTTTTTAAAATGTCAATTTTGTTCCCTTAATACATGAATAAAAGAAATGGGAGAAATCAATCAGCTTCAAAATGATGACGATGAAATGACTAATTGGGAATCAAAGTCAAGGTCAGTAAGGATATAGTAAGATTTGATAATTAGCCTTAAATTCTAAAATTAAAAAAAAAAAGCTAAAAAGGCACTTGGGGAAATAAAAAAACTGCCCCAAGATATATTTTATATATGGGGAATTTAATACCCATAGAGATTGTGGAAAACAGGAAATTTAATTTCCACGCTTCTGGTTGATCAGAAGTATGGCCTAATACAGAGAAGTGAAGGTCAGAAAACTACAGTGTATGCTCAATAACTTGTCGGAAGGAAAGCTTACCAGAGAAGAACAACAAGTCATATGGCCCACACACATCACCCTACCAGGTTCAAAGTTTGGAGTTCCATAAGAGTCCTACTTCATCCTTACCTGGTCATAGTTCTTCCTGGTGGACTTGGCCTGATGATACTCGGTCTTTCAGGGGGAGGAAGGTAGAAGAGAAGGGAGAAGGGAGAACTAAAAGCACATATGGGTGGAAAGAAGATGGAGGAAAAGACACATAAATGTGAATTTAAATGTGAATAGGATGAAGTGTCCCATACAACAGAGATGGATAGCAGAATGGATTAAAAACCATACTTCAGCAATATGTTGTTTAAAAGAAACACATTTGAAATAGGAATGTGTGTGTATATATATATATATATATATATATATATATATATATATATATATGTATGTATGTATGTATGTGTATATATATATATATGTATGTATGTATGTGTATATGTATATGTATATGTATATGTATATGTATATGTATATGTATATGGGTTAAATGCAAAAGGATGGAGTAGAATACATTGTGCTTCAGCCGAACAAAAAAAAAAACAAAAACAAAAACAAAACAGAGGTAGTACTCCCAATCTCAGATGGAGCAAAACCAGAAATAGATCTAATCAAGAGATAACGAAGTAAACTATATACTGCTGAAAGACAGCACAGACAAAGAAGCAATATCATTACTGAATACATATACTCTAAGTAGTATAGCATCCAAATACTTAGAGGAGAATTTAAGGGAGTTACAGAAAGAAATGGGCAGCATAACTATACTAGGGGGGACTTAAACCTCCTGCTCTCTGAACTTGATAAATCTCTACTCAGAAAAACAAGAAAGAAGTTAAAGGGGTGAATAAACCTATAGATAAGTTAGATATGATAAATCGCTAGAGAAAATTGAATGGGAAAGAAAGCAATATACTTTTTCTTCAGCAGTATATGGCACATATACAAAAGGTGACAATGTACTAGGGCATAAAAATCCCATAATCCAGTGCAGAAAGGCAGATATAGTGAATGAATCCTTCTCAGATCATAATACAATAAAAGATTATATGAAATAAAAGACCATGGAAAGATACATGATAAATTAATTGGAAACTAAATAATTTAATCATAAATAATGAGTGGGTTAAATAACAAATCATAGAAAGAATCAAAAACTACATTCAAGATAATGACAATTATGAGATAACCAACCAAATACTTTGGGATACTGCAAAAGCAGCTCTTGGGGGAAATTTTATATATTTCAATACCTAAATTTTTGTGTTCTTCCTTCATTGCCAAAGAAGACCATGCCATCAGAAAAATAATGGCATGACTTGCACTTGAATTTCTCTTGAGTGAGGGAGTCCTGTGCAGGTCACCAGCCTCACTTTTCCTCTAAAGGCATCTGAATCCAGTGACCAGATATTCCTCAGTATGACTGGAGGTGACCCAGCATGAGGCAGTTGGGGTTATGTGACTTGCCCCATGTCACACATCTAGTGAGTGTCAAGGGTCTGAGGTGAAATTTGAATGCAGATCCTCCTGACTCCTGCAATGGTGCTCTATCCACTGTAACACATAGCTGCCCCTGAATGCCTAAATGAATAAAACAGGGAAAGAGAGATCAATGAATTGGGCATGAAGCTGAAAAAGTTAGAAAAAGAACAAATTGAAAAATCCCCGAGTAAACACCAAATTTCCAATAGGAATGGGTGTTGTATCTTGTGTCTTGATTTCCAAAGGAGAGATTAATAAAATTGAAATTAAGCAAACTATTAAGCTAATGAATAAAATGAAGAAAACAATAAAATTGATAAACCTTTGATCAATTTAATTAAAGAAAGAAAAAACAAAACCAAACTGCCAATATTAGAAATGAAAGGCTCAAGCTGGCCTCCAATGAGGAGGAAATGAAAACAATAATTAGAAATTACTTTGCCCAGCTGTACACCCATAAATTAGATAATCTAAATGGGATTGATGATTACTTAAAAATATATAAATTACCCAAATTAACAGAAGAAGAATTTGAATACTTAAATAGCCTCATCTTATATAAACAAAAAAATAAATTTAAATAAATAATTAACGCACTCACTAGGAAAAAGTCTCCAGAGCCGAGTAAATGTACAAGTAAGTTCTATCAAACATTTAAAGAACAAATAATTCCAATACATATATACTATTTGGGGAAATAGGGCAAGAAGGAGTCCTCCCAAATTCTTTTAATGATGTACATATTGTTTTGATACTTAAACCAGGATAAGTCAAAACAGGGAAAGGCAATTATAGACCAATTTCTATAATGAATGTAGAATCAAAAATTTAAATAAGATTTTAGCAAAAAGAGTTCAGCAACCTATCATGAGAATAATACATTAATATCAGGTAGCAATTTACCAGGAATGCAGGACAGGTTTAATATTAGGAAAGCTATTAGCATTATTGATCTTATCAACAACAAAACTAACAGAAACAACATGATTATCTCGATAGGTTTAGAAAAAACTTTTGACAAGATACAACACCCATTCCTACTGGAAACACTGGAGTACATAGGAATAAGTGGAACTTTCTATAAAATAATAAGTAGTATCCACCTAAAACCTTCAGCAAGCATTAAATGCAATGAAGAAAAGCTAGATGCATTTCAAATAAGATCAAGGTGAATCAAGGATGTCCATTATCACCATTATTTTTCAATATGATAGTAGAAATGTTAGCTGTAGCAATATGAGAAGAAAAAGTAATTGAAGGAATGAGAATAGAATAAGTAATTACTCTTTGCAGAATACATTATAGTCTCTCAGTATATACTTAGAGAATCCTAGAGAATCAAGTAAAAAAAGTACTTGAAATAATCAACATCTTTGGCAAATTTTCAGATTACAAAATTTAACCACACAAATCTTCTTCATTTCCATATATTACTAAAAAGCCCAGCAGCAAAAGATTGAAGGAGAAATCACGTTTAAATCTAGGGATAGATACTATAAAATATTTGGGAGTCTACCTACCAAAACAAATCCAGAGACTATATGAACACAATTATGAAAGACTTTTCGCACAAATGAAGTCAGATCTAAGTATGTGGAAAAACATCAATTTCTTAGGGTTAGGCCAAGGCAACATAATAAAAATGATAATTCTATCTAAATTAATTTGCTCATTCAATGCCATGCCAATAGAACAATCAGATAATTATTTTCTAGAAGAATAAAAATATTATAAAGATACATATGGAATAACAAAATGTCCAGTATATCAAGGAAACTAATGAAAAGAAATGCAAGCGATGGTGGAATAGTTCTAGCAGATCTCAATGTGTATTATGAAGAAGTAATTATCAAACTATTTCGTACTAGCTAAGAAACAGGGGCAGGGGGTAGAGCAGTGGAATATGTCAGATACTCAAGACACAGTAGTCAACCTACAGTTTTATAAATCCAAGCATCTCAGCTTCTGGGATAATAACTTGCTGTTTGACAAAAATTGCTGGGAAAACTGGATAAAGTGTGGTGGACACTGGGGATAGATGTATGCCAAACACCATACAAAAGAAAAAAATCCAAATGAATGCATGATCTAGGTACAAAATTGATACTATAAACAAACTGGTAGAGCTTGGAATGGTGTATTTATCAGATATATGGAGAATGGAGAAATTTTTGACTGAACAAGAGATAGAAAATATTATTAATTGCAAAATGGATAATTTTGATTACATTAAACTGAAAAATTTTTGTACAAACAGACCAATGCAACCAAGTTTAGGAAGGAAGCAGAAAGCTGGGAAAGAATTTTTGCAACTAGTGTCTGGAATAATGGTCTCATTTCCAAACTATATAGAGAACTGAGTCAAAAGTGGAAGAATAGAAGTCCTTTACTAAATTATAAATAGTCCAAGGATATAAAGAGGCAGTTTTCAGAGGAAGAAATTAAAGTGCTCATTAGTCATATGAGAAAATACTCTAAATTACTATGAATTAGAGAGATGCGAACCAAAACAAATCTGAGACAGCACATCATACCTATAAGATTCGCTAACATAACAAAACAGGAAGATAATAAATGTTGGAAAAAATGTGGGAGAGTTGGAACACTAATTCATTTTTGGTGGAGCTGTGAGCTCATCTAAACATTGTGGAGAGCAGTTTGGAACTCTGCCCAAAGGGCTTCAAAAAGGTGCATATTCTTTGACCCAACAATACTCCTTCTGGGACTGTATCTCCAAGAGAACATAAAAATCAGAAAAGGTCGCACAGATACAAAATTATTTACAGCAGCTATCTTTGTGGAGGCCAAAAACTGGAAATCAAGGGGATGCCGATCAATTGCAGAATGACTGAATAAATTGGGGTATATGAAAGTAATGAAATACTATTTTCCTGTAAGGAATGATGAACAGAGAGGCCTAGAAAGACTTATGTGAACTGATGTTGAGGGCAAGGAGCAAAACCCAGAGATCTTTTCTCATAGTAACAACCATATTGTGAGAGAATTTTCTGGCATACTGAGTATTTCATTTCAATGCAAGGGCTTAAATGCAAGGACAGGTGGTCTGGGGATTCCAGGAATGGTCATTAGGGGAGTGGCCAGTAACCTGGAGATTTGGTTTGATAGGACCAAGTGTGGGAAATATAACAGAGATTTGGGCATAATGATAGGGAAAAGTTTATGGGTCTCTGGAAAGCCAGTTCACCTGGGGAAATCCAAGGAGCTTTCAAGGTGAGGTTTTCCAGGGTGCTTTTAGAGAAATGGGACCAAACCTCTTTTGGGGTAATGGAAAAAGGTTCCAACTTGGAATAAGATATTTACATGTTACAAAATTATGTAAAAGCCATTGGTATTAAAACAATTGAATGACTTAATTACTTAGACTAAATCAGAGAAATTTTCCATTTGGAGAAAAGAATTTCAGTATAAGTTTTTTAGATAACCTCTGGTAATATTTCACATTGATGTAAAAGTTACATGTTTCAGTTTTGATTTGAACTCGTTTCATAAACATAAGTTGAAGTTAGTGTTTGAACTTGCAACATGTGTCACTTATTCTTTTAGACTGAGCAGGGCTAGAAAGGTATAAGGAAGCTTTGGAAACCAATGTATTTACATTAGAGCAATAGCTTATGGTTTTAATGATAAATTTCATTTTATGATTGTTATTTAATAAGGAACTAGAAGTATAGAAAGACATCTAAGCTACTTAAGATTTACTTCAAAAGATGTTTCTTAGCCAGTGAAATTATAGTTCTGTCTGAAACTGATTAGTGGAACTTGCTGTTTTAAGGTTTCATGGGGCTACTAATTGACTGTACTTCTGAGTCTAACTGCAGGTGTGGATATTAAGAAATGCAATGTGAGCCACTGATCTGTGATGCCAGTGAGCCTGTGAGATGCTGGTACGAACTGCAAATGGGTGATCTCATGTGAAAGTTGGTAGAATGACTGTTCAGCCTGAACTAAGATGGGATTCTCTTGACTCAATCTGCGCACTGACACCTCATAGATTTTAAGCCTGACTGAATGCCAGTTGACACTCTACATGTGCCTGGAATTAACATGAAGTAAGGAAGATGTTGTTTCTCTGAAATGTCCCTACGCTTAATAGCAATTTGCTATATTCAAAAGATTTGTAAGCATAATACCAGATCTGTTAAATAATAGATGGTTGGTAGGGGAACATAGGAGGTTAAGTCTAAAGTTAAACTGTTACGTTTAGGATTTTAGACCAACTCAATAAGTTAGAGTCCTTGAATTCTGAGTAATAGTATGGAAACAGATTGAGGACCTATGAGGTTAGTATTCATTGTCATTATTATATTTGTCTCAGTTGGTAAATGTTAAAATAAAAATGGTATGTGGCTTATATTGTAAATGCTTTAAAATCAGCATCATATGCATAAATTGGAATTGTTTTATGAGGTGATGTGTGTTGTGGTAAAAATGATTACTTGTTGTACTTATGTAAGTACTAGAACCTGTTATATATTCCTTAGTGAAATTTCATTCTCCTGATGGGGGAAATGGAAAATGGATTAATATAAAATGTAAAAACTAGTTGGCAAAAGTTCCAATTTTGATTTTGTGAGAGTGATAAGTGCATAAAACTTAAGAATGGTAATCTAAAATTGTACCAAGGTCAGTTTTGTAGGTGAGTGGACATCTGGATTTCTACAAGAAAATAAAGGGAAGAAGATGCTAAAATACTGTTCTGAAGATGGCTTGAATTGAGCATCAAGACCAGAAAATTGCATCAGATGGTGTTTCTCTCCAGACTACTGTAAGAAATGGAAGTTTTAAATAGGCAATTCATTAATTTACATTTTCCTTTTTAATCTCTGAATCTGTACTTATTAAAAAGGGACTGCCCCTTTGTAATTTGTCAATGCTTCAGTCAACTTTCCTCCTTTCTCATATTGATATGAAGGGCATATAGATAAAAGGAAGAATTGGTGGGGAAAGAAAGCGAGGAGGTTTCGATTGGATTTAGGTGTGGAAACAAAAATTTCAATGGAGAGAAAAGGGGGGAGTTTGTGGGAAACAGGGAATAAGTTTTATTTCCACATTTCTGGCTGATCAGGGGTGTTGCCTAGTACAGTGAGTTGAAGGTCAGAAAACTACTGCACATAGTCAATAAGTCGTTTAAGGGAAAGCCTGTCAGAAAAGAACGTTAAGTTACATGACTAAGAGATGGCATCCCGCGAGGTTCAGAGTTCAGAATTCTATAAGTGTCCTGTCTCATCCTGACCTGGTCATAGTCCTTCAGGTGTCTATGCTGAAAACCACTCGTTCCTTCAGGGGGAGGAATGAAGAAGGCCTTTCTTCCTTTGAATTCCCATTTTTAATAAATTTTTCTTGATTATTTTGTGTGTGTCAAGTTCAGCTCTAACAAGAGGAAATAATTTGCCCAAATCACAGACCAAGGAAGTGTTAGATTTGATCCTTTGGTGTACTTGAATTGGAAGTTCAGTGCTCTTTCCCCAGCATTCAAGAAAGACAATCTAATTACTATAGAACAGGTAGCTAATGTGCTAGGGCCCTGAACAAATTTAGTGATGTGATTGCAGAAGTACTGTCAATGATCTTTGAAAAAAATAACGGAGAACAGAAGAAATTCCTTAAAATTCGACCAAAGAAAATGTTTTGGTTTTTCTTTCAATATTCTCAGTTCAGTAATTTAAGTGATATTTCTCATGCAATTTACATCTTGTAGTCTAATATCTCCAAATGCTACTAATCTAGAGAAGGATTAACTTAGTTTCCTATTTTTTATTGCCAGCATCTGTGAAGAGTAACAGGCCATATCATGAAACATTTCAGCATCGTGCTACTCACCCCAAATGACCATCTGAACCCATTTATAGCTTCCCACTTGCTATTTGTGCAGTGCCAGTGACCATTCTGACTTATTAAGGATCTTTTATAACTTGTGAGGAATTGACCTATTTAGTTCCTTTTTGCTCTTGTCATTATTCTACTCTTTTCTCTTCTCTCTATTCACCAAAGGTCTGGCCCTAGTAGGCAGGAAAAATTCATATATAATGCTTGTTGCTGCTGAAACAGCCTTTTAGAGAGGACAGATGTTCCTGAAGAACTGGCCACAACACAAAAGTGATGCCATCAAACACTTTAGATAGATACTAAGATATATTTCATACACTTACTGACACTCACCCTTTGGGAGACTCAAGGGAATTACTTATGCTGTATGTAAGACAAGTATTATTATGTTTTCAGGTTCTTCAGTGACAGGTTATACATTCTAGTGGCTTTGGAATTAGCCCCATGAATTCTAACTTTGGGCTTCTAAAAAAACCTGTGGGTTTAAAACGACAATATATTACTTATGCATTCCTCTTGTATAACTTTATTTAGAAAACTTGATTATCCCACCTCACAGAAATATTTAGTTTTTGTGGGGAGGGGATGGAGTCAGAACTCAGAACACTGGAATATATTCGGAATATCTTTCCATTGACTGTACCTTATTTTTCTAATGTGTTAAAAGAGTAATGATTCTAACTTTCTCACGTATATGATATTATTATCAGCAAAAATGAGATAATTCAGATGGATTTATTGAAAAGCAATTACCATAGAAGTTCCTATTTTCAAATCTATATTGGAAGATGGTACAAAGAATCCTTCCGATCTGGCAAATAAAATCAAGCAAATTTACAAAATATCTGATTTCCTTGTAGGAGAAATGTCCAGAACTCCAACTTCACTACTCACAGCACAGTATACACTACATTAAGTCATGCTTTGAAATATGATATGTCACATGAGCCACTTTCCTAGTTCTTGGCCTTTTCTTTATAAATAGCAATGCCTATGAGCCTCAGAATTTCCTCTTTCATCTAATTCACTCTCCCTGAGGCTGAGGTTAGGGACAAACAATCATTCTTATGGATGAACAAGAGGGCTTGTAAAATATTCTGGTGGAATGTTAGACATCAGCTTTTGTTCACTTTGAGTATAATAGATGGTTTATTTACTCTGAAGGGCATTTTGGTGCACCTGACGATTTGCACTTTAATTTTGAAGGCACGGATTCATTTATACTGTGGTTAGTAGAAGCAAAATGAGGAATAAGAGGGAACCAAGAACTAAAAGCCAAGAATAGACTGTAGAAGCAGAATAATAAAATGGAAAGACATTCACTACATTAAAACATTTAAGAAGATATATTTTAGAAACAATTTTAGATGTCATATAATAATTTATATATCATAACATTTAATCATTCTGCTATTGTTTCCTCTAATCTTATAGTTAAGTATTAGTTAGATTTTAAATTTTCTTTCATTTTCCTTTGTCCACTAAATTGAAAGCTGCTGGTGGGTTGAGGCTTTGTTGAATGTTTTTAACATTTCACATAATCACTTTCACATAGTAGGAAATCAAATAACATCTCCTTACCAACTGGTTTGTAAGTTAATCCAAATGTAGTCTCTCTTAGTTTTTCATAAGTTGCCCTTTTGCAAATAAAAAGAAAAGATAATGTGAGTAGTTAGCCTTCTCATATTTATAGTTTAATTTTACTATATCCTACCTGATACATCAATTTGAATCATACAAGAAGCCCTATTAAATATAGTCGTTCTGGTTTCATTAAAGATGCTGCTTACCCATGAATGATATTTTACTTGTCCAGCAGTAGCATTTCCTAAATCCTAGGAAGTCCATTGAGACTGTGCCCCAGTAACAAAATGCACTAGTGTAATATATGCTTCTGACTGAATATCTCATGCTCAAGTATTGTCAAACCCTTTATTCTGAAATAAAAAAGAAAATATATTGTATTTATACATCATAAAGCAAGAATCAGTGTTTATTCTAATTACCACAACTTCCTATAGCATTTACATGTGGTTCTTATCAATGTTTCAGAACATATACTAATTTTAGAGGTTTCTTATCCAGTCTGTAAAATTCCTTAATAGAGACATTGATTTTATTCCACAATCAACTTTAATTATTGTCATTGTTTTGTAAATATGCAAAAGTAATTTATTTTATAATTTTTAATGTATCCATATAAAATTTAGGCATTTACCACACTTTAAGTACTATATTTATTTTCTCAGTAGCCAAGTGATTACAAACCATGCCATTCTTATGGCCATGATTTTTCAGTCACAATTCCATTACATTGAGTACAATCCTATACTCATATTGATGGCCATTTTAGCAACAGAATTCATTGAAAATTCTTTTCAGTCTTATTTCTGAAATTTCTAACAAACCAAGGAAGTGATCTTCTCATCTGTCCTCACTACTTTCATATTTTGCATTATCTTGCTTTATCTAATAAAATTTATTTCTATGAAATTGTTTATTATAAAATGTCAATTGAATAGCAATATCTCAGTTGAAGCATAAACTAAAAAGAATATGTAATTTCTAAAAAAGCCTAGTCAGAACACTAGAGGACTGTGTACTTATATATAAAATTGGAAGCTTATTTATAAAATGAATTTCAACAATTAGACAAATCAATATGCTAATTCTAAGCCCAAACTAGTAAACTAATTGATCCTTCTGTTTACTTAAAGTATATAGAGCTGATTCCCCACTGCCATTTCCCTTGAAAATATAATTTTTCATAGAACGGCATTATCAATCACTACATTGACTATGCATAATATAGGGAAAATAAGTGGTTTTAGCAAAATTGCCAGGGTTAATTTCCTCAACTTTCTACCCTACATTGAATGTGTTCATGCAGTAGTAGTTGTATGTATTTTTGAATCCCTGACTCTTACTCTTTTCCCCTCATTTGATATATAAGGGATCTCTTCCTCTGCTTTACCAATCTAAGGAGTGAATAGAATAAAGGAGATATTGTATTTTCATTTCATTAACAATGGGAAAGAAAAAGCTAGCTTTCTGACTGTAAACAAAATGAAATTTAGTGTTGTAAAGAAATGAAAATAACAGTATGTCTGTAAATTATAGTTGAGGAGGTCCCCAAAACACATGACCTTTCTAGCTACCATGTTCTCTTACTATGATTTCTTTAAAGTAATAACATAGATATGATAAAAATAACTTAATAAAAATCTAATAACAAATCTTTATTGTATTCATAATTTCTTCCCCATCAGAGCACTGAATAGCACATTAACTGAAATTATTTTTTTTTCATTTCACATGTAAAGGTCAGAGCTTACCATAGTTGATATTTTACTGTTATTAGAGGCATCACATAACACAAAGTGACAAATACAGTAATACAAAATTGTAACAATGTGGTATAAAGAGAGATAAAGAACTATTTGTTTGTGATGATGAATGACTTTTTCATTCCCCATATATTTGACATGAGAGAAGAAAGCCTTTTCTACTGAGCAACCCTTGAAATTTATAATATTTTTAAAGTGACTCAGGATTTGGATAGGATAAGTGACTTCCTCATGATCATACAGTTAGTGTATGTCCAAGATAATACTTGAATCTTGGTCATCATGACTCCAAGGTCATGTCTCTATCCATCATACTAGTATATTCTCTTTGAATTTTTTCAGGACTTACAATTCCAGGTGCACTCCTGGGTACAGATGAAGTAAGGATTATAAGTATTCATCATTCATTAAAAGATAGGAAATATTGATTATAGAATTGCTGTGTTTCACATGTATAGGTGTGCACATAGAAATACATATATGTATATGCATGCATATGTACACACATATATACATATGTGTATATATGTATGTTAATACTAGGTCAAAATACTTTAAGACTGAGGCAGAGCCAAAATGGCAAATTAAAATGGACACATCAGAGCTCTCCCTCAGACCCCTACAAATACGTTTTTAAAATTATTCTAAGCAAATTCTAGAACAGCAGCACCCACAAGAGGAGTGAGTAAAAATTCACTCCAAATTCATTGTAGTGAAACATATTTCCAGCTCAAGACAACTTAGAAGGTCATCAGGAAAGTCATTTTCACCAAGACTGAGAGAGGAACACAGTCCTGCACAGGCTGAACAAGCACAGATCAGGCCCCAGTAAACACAGAACAGACCTTGGGGCAACTGAATCAGTGGCAACAAGGGTAGTTTTCAGACCTCTCAGTCCACGGAAGTCAAAGACAACTTCGAAGGTCAGCAGTAAGGCTCTGTCACAAAGTGTCATGTGCAGCATATGCGTAGGTCATGACCAATAGAGTTCCAACACCAGGAAATAAGGGGTAGACTTTGGGACTGACTGAATCAGCATCAGGGGCAATGGCTGCTTCCAGATATCTCAGCCCACATGTGGTAAGGAGGCCAAACAACTGGTCAGAAAGAAATTATAAAAAAGTTTTGCTAGCAGGGCCCTATGGCTTTGCCAATATGTGAATATAAGTTGCAGTCTTGGATGACAATCCAGGGAAGCACTGACACAACATACCTTGAGAGAGAGACTTTCCTCATAGTTTCAGAGCAGAAAGGAGTACTTTGGTCTCTTCACGACTAGGGCACAGGCCAGGAGAGAAGTAAACACTTCTCCTTAGATGATCCCACCACTGAAAAACTGAAAAGTTATAGTGGTTTAGAAGTATCTCTGAAAAGAACTGCAGAAAATCCTTGAAGCTTGGTACATCTATTCTGGAAGCTGAGCTTTAACAAAGAGTAAAAATTCACCTAGTTTACTGGAAAAATGGCTAAGCAACATAAAAAAAAAATTCTGACTATATAAAGTTAATCTGGTGACTAGGAAAATCAAAACAAACACTCAGAAGTACCCCCAGAATAAAGTTCCTATATTCAAAGGCTCCAAGAAAAATATGACTTTGTCTTAAGTCATAGAAAATCCCCCAAATGATTTTGATAATCAAGTAATAAAGGCAGAGGAAAATTGGGGGGGAAGGAATGAGTGATAGAAGAAAATCATAAAAAAAACTAGTCAACAACTTGGTAAAAGAGACACAAATTATACTGAAGAAAATAACACCTTAAAAATTGACTTGGCCAAATAGTATAAAGAGGTCCAAAAAGTCAGTGATGGGAAGGATGACTTTAAAATTAGAACTATTCAAATAAAAAGGAGGTACGGAAGCTAATTAGAGAATATAGTGCCTTAAAAATTAGAATGGAGCAAATAAAACCTAATGACCTTATGAGAAATCAAAAAAAAAAACAATAAAACAAAATCAAATGAACTGACAATAAATAGAAGAGAATGGGAAATAGCTCACTGGAAAAACATCTGACTTGGAAAATTGATCCAGAAGAGATAAACATAAAAAACCTGGGGCTTCCTGAAAGCCATGATCAACGAAAGACTGTAGATATGAATTTCAAGAAATTATCAAGAAAAACTGCCTTGACATACTAGAAGCAGAAGATAAAGTGAAAAGTGAAAAAATCCACTAATCACCTTGTGAAAGACATCCCCAAATGAAAACTGCCAAGAATATTAGAGCCAAATTGCAGAGTTCCAGGTCAAGGAGAAAATATTGTAAGCAGCCAGAAAACAAAATAACTACGGTAGAGTCACAGTCAGTATAAAACAAGATTTAGTACCTTCTATATTAAAGAACTGGGGTACTTGAATCTGCTATTCTAGAGGGAAAAGGAGCTAGAATTGTAAGCAAGAACCACTGATTCAGAAAAATTTAGTATAATCCTTCAGAAGGGAACATAGACATTCAATAAGAGAGAGGACTTTCAAGAATTCTTAATGAAAAGTCCAGAGCTGAACACAAAATTTAATTTTCAAATATAAGAATCAAGAGAAGCACAAAAATATAAACAGGAAAAGGAAATCATAAGGGACTTAATAAGGATTAACTGTTTACATTTCTACATGTGAAGATATTTGTAAATTATGTCCAAAGACATTTCTCATTATTGGAATGGTTAGGAGGAGTCTATGCAGAGAGAAGATATAGATGAGTTCAATATAGATTATATGTACAAAAATAAATGTAAGAGGTGAGTAAGAATGATCTGGGAAAAAGGGAGAGGTACAATTTGGGTAAGTTATCTAACATAAAAGAGTCAAGGAAAAGCTTTTAGAGTAGAGAGGAAGAAAGGTGACCTGAGAGGAACTGAGTAAATCTTACTCTCATAGGAATTGACTCACAGATGAAATAATATACACATCTTACTTATCCTACAGGTAAATAGGAGGGGAACAGTATAAAAGAAGCAGTATTTGATAGAAGGGATGTCAGATTTTCGGGAGGGGATGGTCAGAATCCAATCACATTTGAGGAGAAGTTGGCTGAACAGTAAGAGAGAATATAATAAGTGGTGAGCAAGAGGATTGAGGGAAACACAGTTAGCAATAGAAACTGTGTAAAAGAGTTTGAAACAAGTTTCTCTGATAAAGGATTCATTTCTCAAACACATAGAGAATTGATCGAATCCACAAAAGTAAGAGCCATTTCCCCAGCTGATAAATGATTGAAAGATATGATCAATGTTATATTATTATTTTATTTGTTTTCAATGTTTTACTAACACTTCTCTATAACTTGTATTCTTCCCCTCCTCCCCATGCCTCCCTGAGACAGCATGTAATTATACAGGTTCTACACACACATTCCTAATAAATACATTTTCACCTTAATAATGTTGCATAGAAAAATTAAAATGAATGGGAAAAGTCATAAAATAAACCGAAATATAATACAAAAGAAAATGTTGTGCTGCATTCTGTGTTCGAATTCCATAGTTGTTTCTCTGGATAAGGATGTCATTTTGTTTTAAGAGGCCACTGGGAATTTTTTAAGTCCTTACATTGCAATGAAGTTCTGAGTCTACCAGAAAAAGTCCTTCCACACTGTGATTGTTGCTGTGTGCAAAGTTCTCCTAGTTCTGCTCCTTTCCCTCAGCATCAGTTCATATAAGTCTTTCCAGGCCTCTCTGAAGTGTTCCTCTTCATCATTTCTTATAGCACAACAGAAAATAGCATTCTGTCAGTTCTGGGAGCCAAGATGGCAGAAAGATTCGTAGCTGTTATCTTCCTCCTCTTGATGAACTTGATGAGCCAAGGGATTATCTTTCTGGGAAAAAAAAATACAAACAAAATAAAAAACCCTGGAGCAATGGGAGCAGCAGAAGGGATAAACAGACTCTCAGCCTGTGCGGCTAGAAATATGGCTAAGGAGAGTACCTGTTGTTGTGGCTGAAGGTGAGCATTGCAGGATCAGAGCTGTTTCTAACAGCCCCATCTCAACAAATCGGGAGAAGATCCTGAACCTCAAGGGGAGGAAGCCAGCAACTGACAACATTAAGACTCCAAGTGTGCCCCATTGGAATTGGAAGGACACTAGCGAGACAACTGAGTTTACCTATGCTCTGGCTCAGCAGAGGAGCATCTGGCATCCAGACCACACCTACTCCACACTAAACTAGCTAGCTTCAAGATAACTGAGGGGAAAATCCAGAAAGACCTCACCTGACCTTTGCTTTCAAATACCAGTCAGCTCAGTATCAGGTAAGGAATAGTACTTTAGATTCTAGATGAAAGAACCAGAGGTCACAAACACAGATGCTCAAATTTTAGGTGCAAGAACATTGGGACAGAGTTCTCTGTGCCACAGAGACAGAGATGTACTTTACAAGCCAGGAAAAGGGATACTATCATGAGTAAGAAGTACAGCAGAAGAGAAAAGAAAAAAAAAAGAAGGGAAGGGAAGACCATTGAATCTTTCTGTGGGGACAGGGACCAAAAACACAAATACCAACCAGTTCAGCATTGAAACTGCACTCCCATCTGAAACTTCGGAAGGGAATATGAACTCTTCTGAAGCACAAAGAGACTTCTTGGAAGAACTCTGACAGGATTTTAAAACCCAAATTAGAGAAATAGAATAAAAACTGGCCAATGATTTTATATGAAAAAATAATTCACTGAAGAGAACAGTTATGTAAAATGGAAAATTGGACAAATGGAAAAGGAAGTACAAAACTTAACTGGTGACAATAACTCCTTAAAAGGACAAAATGGACAGATGGAAAATGAGATGCAAAAGTTACCTGAACAGAACACTTTGATTAAATATAAAATTGGGCAAGTAGAAGCTGATGAATCTATGAGATATTAAGAATCAGTCAAACAGAATCTAAAGAATGAAAAGATAGAAGAAAATATAAAATACTTAACAGGAAAAACAGCTGACATGGAAAATAGATCCAGTAGCAAAAAAATATCTAAGAATTATTGATCTACCAGAAAGCCATGATGAAAGAAGAGCCTGCAAAATATCATCCAAGAAATCATCTAGAAAAATTGCCCACAAGTTCTAGACCCAGAGAGCAAAATCGTCTTTGAAAGAATCCACTGTTTCCCTCCAGAAAAGGACCCCAAGCTAAAAACACCAAAAAATATCTTTGCCAAATTCAAGCACTGTCAAGTGAGGTTAAAATACTGCAGGCAGTCAGAAAGAAACAATTCAGATATCATGGAGTTACCGTCAGAATCACATTGGACCTTGCAGTTTCTACATTAAAAGATCAAAGGAATTGGAATCTGATATTCCATAAGGCAAAGGAGTTGGGTCAACAACAAAGCATTAATTACCCAGCAAAGCTGAACATAATATTTCAGGGAAGGCAATAGATGTTCAATGAAATAAGGGATTTCAAGACTTCCTGAAAATGCCAAAACTCAACAAAAAATTTACGCTTCAAATGCAGGTCTCAAGTGAGGCTTAAAAAAAAAAAAAAAAAAAAAAAACTTGCTGCACAATATGGGTAAACTACTTACATCCCTATAACGGAAGATGGTAGTTGTTAATATTGAGAATTGTATATTTATTACAAATGTAAGAAGGATGTGCATAGATAGAGGAAGTGTGTATAAATTAAATGATCTCATGACACCAAATATGATTCATGGGTGCAAAGCTGTTGTAATGTGAGATGTGAAAAGGAGGAGGCAGAAAAAGATATGATCACTTTTTCAGGTGAACAATCAAATCTTGATGGCTAGATGAAAAAACATACTCTAAATCACTACTGATTAGAGAAATGGAAATTAAAACAATGCTGGTGTATTGTCAATCCTATTGGATTGACTAATAGGACTTAAAAGGTGGTAGAGTAAGCTGTAAGTCACTCTTACAGACCTCTAGTAACTTAGAAAATATCACCCCAGAAAAGTGCTCAAACAATGGAAAAAGCAGAAAGTCAAGGCGAAGAAGTCTTTTTGCCTTAGATGTTTGGGGGATTAAGAGGAAAAGGTGATCTCCCTCTGATGGAAAAGGAGCAGTACAGGATGGGAGCCATCTCAGCAAGCCATGAGCTCTCCCTACCTCTGCAGTCCAGTAAAAGTTTCTAAGTGCCAGGGTGGTGGAACAGACAAACATCTATACCAAGACAATCCATTCCACCACATTATGCCTTGGCACATGCTGGGGAACCAGTAGACTCCAAATCATAAAATCACCATGTGTACTGGTAAGCAGACATTCTCCAGTTTTCAAGCCATCCCAGGATTCAGGCATCCTGGTTGAATTGACATAACCCAAGGGGGAGACCCACAGCCCCACCACACCTGAGATATTTAGTGTAGTCCCAGGGAAACAGAGAAAAACCCCACTTGGTCTCAAAACACACTAGCCACCACTATTTCAACTCCAGTTAAACTGCCAGACACCTACAGCCTCCAGCAGTTATCATTTGACACCCCAGCACACAAAGCCAGAGACAAAGTCATTGGCCCCAAAAACCAAAAAACAAGAAACTTGAAACAGTGACCCCTGTGTTTGTAGAAAAAAGCTCAATTTTAAAAGTCATGATATAAGCAAAGACCATAAACAAAAAGCATAAATAGAAAATGAAAATTGTGTCTTTCTGTGGGAGGAAGGAGCATCAAAACAAAAATTCTGAAGAGGACGTAATGGTCAGTATGACCACATTCAAAAGCTTTAAGGGTAATGTGAATTGGTCTCAACTCCAAAAGCCTCCTTGAAAGAGCTGAAGCATAATTTTAAAAGTCAAGTAAGAGAGGAAGAAGAAAAATGGCAAAAAGTAATGAGAGGTACAGAAGAGAGAGTAAACATTTTGGAAAAGTAAGGACAAAAATTGACTGTCAAAAACATTTTCTAAAAAAAATAAAATTGACTAAAACAGGGGGAGCATGTATTGAAGAAAACATATACTTAAAGAGTAGGATTGGGGAAATGGTAAAGATGGTTCAAAAATTCATTTAAGAACACTCCCTAGAAAGAAAAGTGGAGCAAATGTAAAAGGACATACAAAAACTAACTGAAAAAAAAATTTGTTACAAATTAAAATGGGCGGGAGGAGCCAAGATGGCAGAGTAGAAAGACTCACATATGTGAGCCATGTATTACCTATGGAAAGAACCCACAGCCCATAAATTACCTATGGAAAGAACTCCCAACGCATTCTGGAAAAGTGGAAGCCATGCAGCAGCAGAGTGGAGGAGATTTCGGTTCAAGAGAGACCTGAAAAACCGACCCAAGGGGTCCATTGGGCACTGGACATGGAGTGGAGCCCCTGCCCTGGCCATGCGGCCCGGAGAGGAGCAGATCCAAACAGGCTTCAGGGATGGAATCTCTGGCGCCTGCAAAGGTCCCTCCACCCACAGGCACTACAGGTCAGTGAGAGAGACTTCTGGGCTGGCCAAGAGGAGAGCAGGGTGTCTCTGTGGCTCAGGCCCCCTCGGGAAGAAGTGGCTTGGGAAGCGGCAGACAGGAGCTCTGGGAGCAGGCGGGAGCTAAGGGCCATTACTGAAGATCTCTGCATAAGCCCCTGAGGGAACTGATCCTGGGAGACGGCCCTGTCTCCGCCGCAGCAGCAGTACTTAATCTCTCACTGAATGGAAGCCCCTTCCCCCGCTGAAAGCCCTGATTCTGGGGAGCAGCATTTCAATTTCAGACCCCAAGAAATATCTAGGAGGGGGTGTAGAGGAATCTCAGAAGTCAAGTAACTGGCTGGGAAAAGGCCTAGAAAAGGGGAAAAAAAGTAAGTCCACAGAAGGCTACTTTCTTGGTGAACCAATGATTCCTCCTTTCCTTTCTGATGAGGAAGAACAATGCTTAACATCAGGGAAAGACATAAAAGTCAAGGCCTGTATATCCCAAACATCCGAAATTGGTATCCAATGGGCTCAGGCCTTTGAAGAACTCAAAAAGGATTTTTAAAATCAAGTTAGACAGGTGGAGGAAAAAATGTGAAGACAAATGAGAGAGATGCAAGAAAAGCATGCAAAACAGGTCAATACCTTACTAAAGGAGACCCCGAAAAAATGCTGAAGAAAATAACACCTTGAAAAATAGGCTCACTTAATTGGCAAAAGAGGTTCAAAAAGCCAATAAGGAGAAGAATGCTTTCAAAAGCAGAATTAGCCAAATGGAAAAGGAGGTTCAAAAGCTCACTGAAGAAAATAATTATCTGAAAGTTAGAATGGAACAGATGGAGTCTAATGACTTTCTGAGAAACCAAGAAATCACAAAACAAAACTAAAAGAATGAAAAAATGGAAGAGAATATGAAATATCTCATTGGAAAAACAACTGATCTTGAAAATAGATCCAGGAGAGACAATTTAAAAGTTATGGGACTACCTGAAAGCCATGAACAAAAAAGAGCTTAGACATCATCTGTCATGAAATTATCAAGAAAAACTGCCCTGATATTATAGAACCAGGGGGCAAAATCAGTATTCAAGGAATCCACTGATCACCGTCTGAAAGAGATTCAAAAAGAGAAACTCCTAGGAACATTGTGGCCAAATTCCAGGATTACCAGGTCAAGGAGAAAATATTGCAAGCAGTTAGAAAGAAACAGTTCCAGTATTGTGGAAATAAAATCAGGATAACACAAGATCTAGCAGCTTCTACATTAAGGGATCAAAGGGCGTGGAATAGGATATTCCACAAGTCAATGGAAGTAGGATTCAAACCAAGAATCACCTACCCAGCAAAACTGAGTTTAATACTTCAGGGGAAAAAATGGTCTTTCAATGAAATTGATGACTTTCAAGCATTCTTGATGAAAAGACCAGAGCTGAAAAGAAAATTTGACTTTCAAACACAAGAATGAAAAGGAGCATGAAAGAGTAAACAGCAAAGGGAGTCATAAGGGACTTACCAAAGTTGAACTGTTTACATTCCTACAGGGAAATACAATGTTTGTAACTCTTGAAACTTTTCAGCATCTGGGTAGTTGGAGGGACTACACACACACATACACACACACACATGCACACACATGTACTCATGTGTGCACACAAACATACACACATGCACGCACAAACAGAGACAGAGCACAGAGTGAATTAAATAGGATGGGATCATATCTTTAAAAATTAAGGTAAATGTATAAGAGAAATGCATTGGGAAGAGAGAGGGTGAAATGGAATGGGGCAAATTATCTCTCACGGAAGAGGCAAGCAGGAGACTTTTTAGTGGAGGGAAAAAGAGGAGAGCTGAGAGAAAAGCATGAAGTTTACTCTCATCACATTCGACTAAAGGAAGGAATAAATGCACACTCATTTTGGTATGAAAACCTATCTTGCAATAGAGGAAAGTGGCAGAGAAGGGTATACGCAGGGTGGGGGTGATGGAAGGAGAGCAATGGGAAGAGGGAGCAATTTCAAGTCAACACTCTTGCGGAGGGACAGGATCAAAAGAGGGAATAGAAACAATGGGGGTCAGGATAGGATGGAGGGAAATATAGGTATTCTTACGCAATACAACTATTATTGAAGTCATTTGCAAAACTGCACAGATATGGCCTATATTGAATTGCCTGCCTTCCTTAACAGAATGGGTAGGGAGGGAGGGATGAGGAGAAGTTGGAACTCAAAGTTTTAGGAACAACTGTTTAGTATTGTTCTTGCTACTAAGAAATAAGAAATACAGGTAATGCGGAATAGAAAGTTATCTGGCCCTAGAGGACAAAAGAGAAGATGGGGACAAGGGAAGGGAGGGATGATAGAAGAGAGCACAGATTGGTGATAGGGGAAATTAGAATGCTCGATGTATTGGGGTGGGGGAAGAGGACAAATGGGGAGAAAATTTGAAACCCAAAATTTTGTGAAAATGAATGTAAAAACAAAAGTTAAACAAATAAATTTATAAATCTAGAAAAAAAAAGAAAAACAAATTAAAATTGGTCAAGAAGTAACCAGTGATGCTATAAGATAGCAAGAATCACCTAAACAACATGAAAAGAATGACAAAAATAGAAGAAATCATAAAATACCTCATTGGAAGCACCACTGACGTGGAAAATAGATCCTAGAGAGAAAAATATAAGAATTGTTGGTCTATCTGAAAGTCATGATGGAAAAAAAGAGCCTGTACTGTGTCATTCAACATTTCATCAAGGCAAACTGCCCTGAGGTCCAAGAACCATAGGGTAAAACAGTTACTTGAATAATACACTGATAACTTCCGGCAAGAGATCTCAAATTGAAAATATTAAGGTATATTGAAGCCAAAATACTGCAAGCATCCAGAACGAAAAAATTTAAATATCATGGAACCACCAGCAGGAGTACATTGGAGCTTGAAGCTTCTACATTAAAAGATCAGAGCACTTGAAATATAGAAAGCTTAAGACAAATTAATCTGTTTTACAATTTAGGATAAACAACCCAGTGAAATTGAGCATAATATTTCAGGAAAGGGGATGGACATTCAGTGAAATGCAGGACTTCCAAACCTTCCTGATGAAAGCACCAGAAGTGAAGAGAAAATTTAATCTTCAAGTAAAAGACTTAAGAGGAGTATAAAAAGATGAATAGGCAAAAAGCATACTATTCAATAAAGTCAAACTGTTTATATCCTTACAGAGGAAGATGATACATATGACTCTTGAGAACTGTATCTTTGTTACAACACTTAGAAGGGATATACATAGACTGAGGTCATGGGTGTAAGTTGACTGATGTGTTGATAAAAAAAATAAATAAATGGCGAAAAAGAATTGTACTGAGAGAAGAAGAAAGAATGAGGTTAAAAAGGGTAAATTGCACCACCTAAAGAGGTACAAAGATGTATTACAGTAGAGGGAAAGGAGGAAGGGAGATAAGAATTGTTTGAACCTTACTCTTATCAGATCTGTTTCAAAGAGGAATTTACATACTGAAGTACAGAAATCTAACTTACCCTATGGGAAGTAGGAGGCGAAAGAAAAGAGAGGGTATTAATAGAAGAGAGGGCAGACTGAGTAGGGTACTCATCAAAAGTCAAACTCTAGTGAGGACAGAAAGGGAGAAAAGAGATAGAAAAATATAAGAATATGGGCAAATAGCATGGAGAGAAACACACAGGTAATATTCATAATTCTGAATGTGAATAGGATAAAGTCACCTATAAAATGGAAGCAGATAGTACAGTGGATTAAACATCATGACTCTACAATATGCTGATTACAAGAAAAAATATCTGAAGCAGAGGGATACACACAAAGTAAAGGCAAAAGTCTGGAATACAATACATTATTCTTCAGCTGAGGTTTAAAAAAGGCAGGAGTAAAAATACTGATCTCAGACAAAAAATAAATAAATAAAATTGAAAGAGTTAAGAAAGGAAATCACATCCTGTTAAAAGATATCTTAGACAATGTAGTAAAACATTGTTAAACATACATGCACCAAGTTTCATAGAATTCAGATTCTTTGAGAAATTAAGGGAGTTAAGGGAAAAAATAGCAAAACTATACTACTGGGGGACGGCCTCCTTTCCCTCCCAGAACTATATAAATCCTATCACAAAATAAATAATAAAGAAGTCAAGGAAGGGAATTAAATTTTAGAAAAGTTGGATATAATAAACTTCTGGATAAAACGGTATGGGATACAAAGGAATATGGCTTTTTCTCAGTGGTACATGGCACCTACCCAAAAAGAACTATGCATTAGAGCATAAAAACCTCAAAAAACAATGCAGAAAGGCAGAAATATTAAAGGAATCCTTTTCAAATCATGGTGCAACACAAATTTCATATACTAAAGCATCATACAAAGATACACTAGACATTAATTTGAAACTAGATAACCCTAAAGAATGAGTGGATCAAATAACAAATCATAGAAAAAGATCAATAACTTCAATCAAGAGAATGGCAATAAAGAGACATTGTACCACAACTTATAGAATGCAGTGCAAACATTTCTTAGGGGAAGTTGTATATCTTTCAATGTTCACATAAATAAAACAAAGAAAGAAGATATCAATGAAGAGAGCATGGGCATGCAACTAAACAAGTTAGAAAAACAAATTAAAAAATACTCAATTAAATACCAAATCAAAAATTCTACAAACCAAACGAGACATTAATAAAATTGAAAATAAGAAAACTATTGAACTAATAAAAAGAAAAAAAAACAGAAGTTCGTTTTATGAAAAAAGTAATAAAACAGATAAACCTTTAGTAAATTTGATCAAAAAGAAAACAACCAAATTTCAAGTATCAAAACTAAAAAGAGTGAATTCATCACAAATGAAGAGGAAATTGAAACTATTATTACAGATTATATTGCCCAAATCTATGCAAATAAATTCTACATTCTCAGTGAAATTGATGCATATTTTTTAAACGTAGATTTCTCAGATTAACAGAAGAGGAAAAAAATACTTAAATACCATTTAAAAAAAAAAAAGTAATTGACTGAAGAGCCAAGATGGCGGAGTAGAAAGACTCATGTATGCTATCCTCGAATGCAAAGTCGAAAAATTTCCTGCAAAAAGAACTCCCCACAAATTATGGAACAATGGAAGCCAGGCAGCAACGCAGTGGAGGAAATTTCTGTTTCAGAGAGCCATGAAAAACCAGCCCCAAGATCCGTCACACACTGGACAGCAAAGCCCAGGCCTGCCCTGCCCTGGCCACGTGGCCCCGGAGAAGAGCAGATCTGAGCAGGCTTCAGGGAGAGAACCTCCATTAGCCGTGAGGGTCCCTCCACCCACTGGTGCTACAGGTAAGTGAGAGAGACTTCTCCGCTGGCTGAGAGGGGAGTGGGGTGTCCCCGTGACTCAGGCCCCCTCAGGAGGCAGCGGCAGAGGCAGTGGCAGAGGCAGCAGCAGCCAGGGGCTCCCGGGGCAGGAAGCAGCTCCACTGCTGAAGTTATCTGCATAAACCCCATGAGAGAACTGAGACTGGGAGGCAGCCCTGCCCCCACCTGAGAACCTGAATTTAATCTTACCTTGAATAGCAGGCTGGCCCACCCCTGAAAGCCTTGAGGCTGGGGAGCAGTATTTGAATCTGAGACCCCAAGCACTAGCTGGGAGGCTCTAGGTGGGGGTGGAGAGAAATCTCAGAAGTCAAGTTTGGGAAAATGCCCAGAAAAGGGAAGAAAAATAAGACCATATAAGGCTACTTTCTTGGTGAACAGATGTTTCCACCTTTCCTTTCTGATGAGGAAGAACAATGCTTACCATCTGGGAAAGGCATAGAAGCCAAGGCTTCTGTACTCCAAACATCTGAAATAGATATCCAATGGGCTCAGGCCATGGAAGAGCTCAAAAAGGATTTTGAAAATCAAGTTAGACAGGGGGAAGAAAAACTGTGAAGACAAATGAGAGAGGTGCAAGAAAAGCAAGAAAAACCGGTCAATACCCTGCTAAAGGAGAACTAAAAAAATGCTGAAGCAAATAACACCTTGAAAAATAGACTCACTCAATTAGTAGAAGAGGTACAAAAAGCCAATTAGGAGAAGAATGTTTTCAAAAGCAGAATTAGCCAAATGAAAAAAAGAGGTTCATAAACTCACTGAAAAAATAGTTCTCTCAAAGTTAGAATGGAACAGATGGAGGCTAATGACTTTCTGAGAAACCAAGAAATCACAAAACAAAACAAAAAGAATGAAAAAATGGAACAGAATGTGAAATATCTCATTGGAAAAACAACTGACCTGGAAAATAGATCCAGGAGAGACAATTTAAAAATTATGGGACTACCTTAAAGCCATGATCAAAAAAAGAGCCTAGACATCATCTTTCATGAAACTATCAAGGAAAACTGTCCAGATATTCTAGAACCAGAGGGCAAAATAAATATTCAAGGGATCCATTGATCACCTCCCAAAAGAGATCCAAAAAGATAAACTGCTAGGAACATTGTGGCCAAATTCAAGAATTCCCAGGTCAAGGAGAAAATATTGCAAGCAGCTAGAAAGAACCAATTTCAGTATTGTGGAAATACAATCAGGAAACCAAGATATAGCAGCTTCTACATTAAGGGATCAAAGGGTGTGGAATAGGATATTCCAGAAGTCAAAGGAACTAGGACTAAAACCAAGAATCACCTACCCAGCAAAACTGAGTATAACATTTCAGGGGGAAAATGGTCTTTCAATGAAATCAAGGACTTTCAAACATTCTTGATGAAAAGACCAGAGCTGAAAAGAAAGTTTGACTTTCAAATACAAGAATGAGAAGAAGCATGAAAAGTAAACAGGAAAGAAATGTCATAAGGGACTTACCAAAGGTGAACTGTTTACCTTCCTACATGGAAAGATAATTTTGTAACTCGAAAAACTTTTTAAAATCTGGGTAGTTAGTAGCACCACACACACACACACACACACACACATGCACACACACACACGTACATGCGCGCTTGCACACAGATACACACACGCATGCACATACAGAGACAGAGAGCAACAGAGTGAATTGAATAGGATGGGATCATATTTTAAAAGAAATTAAGGTAAACAATGAGAGATAAATGTACTGGGAGGAGAGAGGGTTAAACGGAATGGGGTAAATTATCTCTCATTCAAGAGGCAAGTAAGAGACTTTCTAGTAGAGGGAAAAAGAGGAGAGCTGAGAAAAAAACAAACCCTCATCACATTCGACTAAAGGAAGGAATGAAATGCACACTTATTTTGGTATGAAAACCTATCTTACAATACAGGAAAGTGGGGGAGAGGGAGGTCAGTAGGGTTGGGTGTATGATGTAATGGAGGGCAATGAGAGGAGGGAGCAATTTGAAGTCAGCAATCAGGGAGGGACAGGATCAAAAGACAGAATAGAAGCAATGGGGAGCAGGATAGGATGGAGGGAAATACAGTACTTACACATCACGACTGTTATCAAAGTCATTTGCAAAACTACACAGATATGACCTATATTGAATTGCCTGCCTTCCCAAAGGGGATGGGTAGGGGGGAGGGATGGGGAAAATTTGGAACTCAAAGTTTTAGGAACAACTGTTTAGTATTGTTCTTGATACTAGGAAATAAGAAATACAGTTAATGGGGAACAGAAAGTCATCTGGCCCTACAGGACAAAAGAGAAGATGGGGACAAGAGAAGGGAGGGATGATAGAAGAGTGGGCAGATTGGTGATAAGGAAAAATAGAATGCTCGCTATATTGAGGTGGGGGGAGAGGACAAAAGGGGAGAAAGTTTGGAATCCAAAATTTTGTGAAAATGAATGTAAAAAGTCAAATAGATTTATATTAACAAGATGGCAGATTAGAAAAACTCACATATGCTACCTCCGAACCCACATCCCATGGATTTAATGTAAGAAGGGCTCCCCAGAAGTTCTGGATCATTGCAGGGTGTGCAGAAGCACAGTGGAAGGGATTTCCGTTCCAGAGAGCCCTGGAGAGCCGTCTACACAGACTGTCGTGTCCCGGAAAGTGGATTCCACCCCTGCACTGCCCTTGCCGGGTGGCCCCAGAGGAGCTGATCCGAGCAGGCTTCAGGGACAGAATCTCCGGCGGCCGCAAAGGTCCCTCCACCCACAGACGCTACAGGTCAGTGAGAGACACTGGCTGGCCGAGAGGGGAGCAGGGTGTCTCCGTGGCTCGGGCTCCCTTGGGAGGAAGCGGTGGATGCAGAAGCAGGGGCAGGAAGCGGTGGAGGCAAAGGCAGCAGCGGTGGGCCCCGGGCCTCCCCAAGCAGGCAGGCAGAAGCTCAAGTCTCTTCATAAACCCCCTGAGGGAGCCAGAACTGGGAGACGGCCCTGCCCCACCTGCTCCATTACTGAAGGTCTCTGCATAAAGCCCCTGAGGGAACTGAGCCTGGGAGACTGCCATGCCCCCACCCACTCCATTACTGAAAGTCTCTGCATAAAGCCCCTGAGGGAACTGAGGCTTGGAGGCAGCCCTGCCCCCACCCCAGCACCAGAATGTAAGCTCACACTGAATAGCAGCTCCGCCTGCCGTGGAAAGCCCATTTGAATCTCAGACCCCAAGAACTAGCTGGGCGGATCTATGCGGCAGTGGACAGGAACTTCAGAAGTCAAGTAACTGGCTGGGAAAATGCCCAGAAAAGGGAAGAAAAATAAGAATATATAGAGCTTCTTTAAGCAGGTGCAAATGTTACCACCTTTTGGATCTGATGACAAGGAAATATTCTTGCCATCAGGGAAAGACATGGAGGACAGAGCCTCTTTTTCCCAGACATCCCAGGGTGATATCGGGTGGGCTCAGGCCTTGGAAGAACTCAAAATGGATTTTGAAAAGCAAGTTAGACAGGTGGAGGAAAAACTGGGAAGACAAATGAGAGAGATGCAAGAAAAGTATGAAAAACAGGTCAATACCTTGGTAAAGGAGACCAAAAAAATGCTGAAGAAAATAACACCTTGAAAAATAGGCTCACTTAATTGGGAAAAGAGATTCAAAAAGCCAATGAGGAGAAGAATGCTTTCAAAAGTAGAATCAGCCAAATGGAAAAAGAGGTGCAAAAGCTCACTGAAGAGAATAGTTCTCTCAAAATTAGAATGGAACAGATGGAGTCTAATGACGTTCTGAGAAACCAAGAAATCACAAAACAAAATCAAAAGAATGAAAAAATGGAAGAAAATGTGAAATATGTAATGGGAAAAACAACTGACCTGGAAAATAGATCCAGGAAAGACAATTTAAAAATTACTGGACTCCCTGAAAGTCATGATCAAAAAAAGCGCCTAGACATCATCTTCCATGAAATTATCGAGTTAAACTGCCCTGACATTCTACAACTAGAAGGGAAAAGAAGTATTAAAAGAATCCATCGATCACCACATGAAAGACATCCAAAAAGAGAAACTCCTAGGAACATTGTGGCCAAATTTCAGAACTCCCAGCTCAAGGAAAAAATCTTGCAAGCAGCTAGAAAGAAACAATTCCAGTATTGTGGAAATACAATCAGGATAACCCAAGATCTAGCAGCTTCTACATTAACAGATCGAAGGGCATGGAATAGGATATTCCAGAAGGCAAAGGAACTAGGACTCAAACCAAGAAACACCTACCCAGCTAAACTGAGTATAATACTTCAAGGGAAAATATGGTCTTTCAATGAAACAGAGGACTTTCAAGCATTTTTGATGAAAAGACCAGAGCTGAAAAGAAAATTTGACTTTCAAACACAAGAATGAGAAGAAGCATGAAAAAGTAAACAGCAAAGAGAAGTCATAAGGGACTTACCAAAAGTGAACTGTTTACATTCCTACATGGAAAGACAATATTTGTAACTTTTAAAACTTTTCAGTATCTGGGTAGTTGGTGGGATCACACACAAACATGTACAAGCGTGCATGCACACACACATACACACTTGCATGCACGTACAGAGACAGAGAGCACAGAGTGGATTGAATAGGATGGGACCATATCTTAAAAGAAATTAAGGTAAATGGTGAGAGAGAAAGGTAGGAGGAGGAAAGAGGCAAGCAGGAGAATTTTTAGTGAAAGGAAAAAGAGGAGAGCTGAGAAAAATAAAGAAGTTTACCTTCATGATATTTGACTAAAGGAAGGAATAAAACGCACACTCATTTTGGTATGAAAACCTATCTTACAGTACAGGAAAGTGGGGGAGAAGGAGATAAGCAAGGTGGGGGGATGATGGAAGGGAGGGCAATGGGAGGAGGGAGCAATTTGAAGTCAACACTCAGGGAGGGTCAGGATCAAAAGACAGAATAGAAACAATGAGGGGCAGGATAGGATGGAGGGTAATTCAGTTAGTCTTATACAACACGACTATTATGGAAGGCATTTGCAAAACTACACAGATAAGGCCTATATTGAATTGCCTGCCTTCCCAAAGGGAATGGGTGGGGAGGGAGAGATGGGGAGAATTTGGAACTCAAGTTTTAGGAACAACTGTTTAGTATTTTGTTGCCACTAGGAAATAAGACACACAGTTAATGAGGAATAGAAAGTCATCTGGCCCTACAGGACAAAAGAGCAAATGGGGACAAGAGAAGGGAGGGATGACAGAAGAGAGGGCAGATTGGAGATAGGGAAAATTAGATTGTTCAGTGTATTGGGGTGGGGAGAGGGGATAAAAGGGGAGAAAATTTGGAACCCAAAATTCTGTGAAAATGAATGTAAAAAGCTAAATAAATAAATAAATAACAATAAAAAAAATTAATTTTATTAAAAAAATTATCTGAGGGTACTTTTTAAATAATTAATCTATCTTGCCTCCTTATATTTAATTTCCACACCTATTTTTTTTATGATGGAACTGTGCATAGTAACTCTATTTACACACTAAGTACAGTTACTGTGTTGTCTAATGAAACAGCGAAATAAGATCACAATGTCTAGAATAGTTATAAATGGCCAAAACATGCAAAAAATGTAACATCATTGCTGTCAGGAAAGAGAAGGGCCTAAAGATGCCTGAAGAATTCAAATATACACAAAAGTCTTTTGCAATTCAGACTATTAGACTATACAAAAATATCCCTCAAAATTTTCAGTGAATGCTTCATTGTTTTAGTCATTTAAAACTACACTGGACAAACCACTAGAGAATAGGGCAGCAGAAACAATCCTGCTTTCTGATGGTTTGATGAACAGAGTGATTTAATGATTCTTTTCCATCTTCAAATGTTATAATACTGTGAAGCTAAATAAAAATATTCAGTGTTAGGTTCTATTGCCCTTTAACCTATTCTGTAAACAATATTGCTATGATCTCCAAGGAAAGTAAGGTTTTTGACAGCAATTGTTTTAATCCAGAAAACTTATATATATACACATACATGATTTTGTGCAGATGCGCAAATATTTGTATATAAATATGCCATTTGTATGCATCTACACATAATTTTTGTTTTTGTTTTTAGAGGGAATGGAATCTGGATTTTACTTTGTTATAGAGCATTTTCATTGTGAAAAATGCCTTTTCAGATCAAGAGCAGGCATTTCTTTACAAATTATTCCATCAAAATATGGTCTGGGACCCTGCGAAGATAAATGACATGATGATAGTCTTATAATTAATAGATATCAAAGAATCTGGATCATTCTTACTCCAACACCTTAGCTACTCATTAAACTCTGATCTTCCTCCCTGTCTCCCTATCTTTCTTTATGTCTCTGTCTGTCTTTCCCACACTTACCCATACACACATTATACAGACTGTGCAGATAATATGTAATTTTAACAATTGCCACTATCATGCCTCCTTCTGTAAATGACATTCCAAATCTTACATTCAACTCATTCTTTTAATTTTTTATTAGAAAACATACTATTTCTGACATTGGGTCCTATTTTGTACATGCTGAGTTTTGAGATTTATATAGTATAACACTTTTCTGGAACCCAGATGAAATAGTTGAAATGGTGAACTCTTATATTCTCTTTTTATCTCAGAAAATATGCCAATTAATAGCGTGCATAGATTCAGTTGAGTGTTTATTCTGTATTATGGAACTTTCAGTGTTATATACTTTGATAGAACTGTTATTTTGATGATAATCATGCTTTCTGATTCATGAAAATGTCTTAACGTTGTTTTTTTTTTTATATTATCAATAAAAATTCCACTTATTCACTTATTACATGAGTTTTTTCTACATCATGCCCCCTAAGTGGCCATGAAGCCTCTTCTTGAAGATCTTCAGTGAGAGAATAAATGACGACTGTGTCTTATTAGCTATTGACTAGGTGTTATTTTTCAACTTGTCTTGATGTTTCAAACAGTTTGTATGATTTCTTTGCACAATCTGCATTCCTCAGAAAGTACAGGCATATTGAGAATTATCCTACCATAATTTCTTTTGAAGATAATTTCTTCCTTAACTACAATCATAAATCTTTCAACTACACAAAACAAATTGGAATGATTCATTAATTTTATTAATTGCTTCTTAATTAACACTGTCTTGGTTGAGTTTACATTTATGTCATCTACAGTCAGCCATTTGATCCCAATTTTAGGCGAGGTGGAACCTTTGTCATTTCAGAGGCAGAATTAGAATAGATCCTTAAGGTTGCTTCACTATATAAAATTAGGTTATATAATTTAAATATTTAAGTATTTAAATATAATTCAAGTGTTATATTGCCATTAATGCCACTTGATATTATTTGTCCATTAGGCATATTGGAAAATGAATGCTTTTCCTGGGAAAAAATTTCTTTGAAAAAGCAAATAAACATTGTTTATACGAAAATAATTTTTTGGGGGTGGAGTCAATATGGCAGAGTAAAAGCAAGGACTTGCGTTATCTCTCCCCCAAACCCCTCCAAGTATCTGTAAAAATGACTCTAAGTGGATTCTAAAGCAGCAGAACCCACAAAATGACAGAGAGAAACAAATTTCCAAACCAAGATAAACTGGAAGGGCAAAAGAAAAGGTATTTTACCCCAGTCTAATGGAAGAGCATAGTGTAACATGAGCTTTACTGGGATAGATGGGAAAAGCAAACCCAGAGCACGCCTCAGGGTACTGAATCACTGGAAGTTATGGCAGTTTCCAAACTTCTCAAGACAAAAACACCAACGACAACTTAGAATATCTCATTGGAAAAAAAAAAACAGCTAATCTGAAAAATAGATTGAGGAATGATAATGTAAAATTAATTTTCACTATCTACAAGTTATGATAAAAAAAGAAACCTTAAACATCAACTTTCAAGAAACCACCCTGATATCCTAGAACCAAGGGTAAAATGGATATTGAAAAAATCCACTGATCACCTCCTGGAAGAGATTCCGAAAGGAAAACACCTAGGAATACTGCTGCCAAATTCTGGAGTTCCCTGGACAATGAGAAAATATTGCAAAGAAACGATTCAAGTATTGAGGAAATACAGTCAGTTTAACACAACATTTCAGAACCTCTGCATCTTGGGACCAGATAGGTTTTAATATGAGAATCTGTGAGTTAAAGGAGTTAGGATTAAATCCAAAAATGACCTGCCCAGAAAAATTGAGCATCATACTTCAGGGGAAAAATGAGCAATTGATGAAATAGAGGACTTTCAATCATTCTTGATGAAAAGACCAGAGCTGAATAGGAAATTTGACTTTCAAATATAAGATTCAAGAGAAGTATGGAAAGGTAAACAGGAATGAGAACTAACAAGTGACTTATTAAAGTTCAACTGTTTACTTTCCTGCAAGGAAATATCATATTTTTCACACATCAGACATTTTTCAATATTAGGGTAGATGAAGGAAATATGTATGTATACATATATGTGTATATATACGTATACATATATGCATATATATGCACGTGTGTGTATTCATACATATAGACACATATACATATACACATCTGCATATATATGTATATATGAGTACATATACATAAATGTGTGTGTATACATATATGTGTGCATAGATATATTATATGTGTGTATTATACATGTATGTATAAACATGTGTGTATTCATATATGTGTATATATATGTGTGTGTATATATATATATATATATTTATATGGAAAGTACAGCATGAGCTGAATAGGAAGGGATGGTATCTAAAACAGAAAGTCAAATGTTGAGAGGAATGTACTGGAAGCAAGAAAAAGGGAGAGGCAGATTGCAGTAAATCATTTCACAGAAAAGAGGCAGGAAAAAGCTTTTAGAGTGGAGGGGAAGAATGTCATGGAGATGTAGAGAGAATGAGTGGACCTTACTCTCATCAGACACGGCTTGAGGAAGGAATAATATGCATGCTCAATTGGGTAGGAAAATCTACCTTTTCCTATAGGAAATTTGGGGGAAGAGGAGAAAAGAGGAGGGATTATAGAGGGAAGTTGTGCATAGTCAGAAGCAAACACTTTTGAGCAGGGACAAGGTTAAAGGAGAGCATAGAACAAATTGGTGGGGGGAGGCAGGATAGGATGGAAGGAAACAACGTTAGTCTTTCACAACATTAATTTTATGGCAGTGTATTGTATGATTTCATATGTATATAACTTCCAATGAATTGCTTATCTTCTCATTGAGGGCATATTTGGAGGGAAGAAGAGAGAGAAATCAGAACTCAAAATTTTGAAAATGAATGTTAAAAACGTTTTTTTTTTTACATCCAACTGGGAAATAAGATACATAGGCAACGCCAAAAATTCATCTTGTCCTACAAGAAAATACCAGGGTAGCCAGATAAGAGAAGGGTGTAACAGAAGGGAGAGAAGGTTGAAGGAAGGGATAATCAAAATGCATGACATCTTGGGGTGGGGGAGAGGAGAGATGGGGAGAAATTTTGGAACTCGAAATTATGTGGAAGTTAATATTGAAAACTAAAAATAAATGATGGAAAATAAATATGTTTTCAAACAAACAAATAATATTGTTCTCATATGACATTACTCTATTTCTTATGGTGGAATGGATGAAATAAGTAACAATTCATGAAGACAAAGTCACACAGTTCTGAAACCATTGCTTCTAATTCCAAATCAAGATCCATTTCTACTGAACCAGAAAGATGAAAATAATTCTAATTTTGTTATTATGACCTGGGTTCTATACTAATAAAAGTCCTGTGTCTAAAATAAGGGAGGCAATAGTCTCACTATACTCTGTCCTGGGAAATACCAGGATTGTTGTTGTCTAGTTGGCATACTTAAGAAAAAAATACATAAATTGTGCTGTATCAGCAGGAGGGCAGCAAGGAAAATGAAGGATCCCTGCATTAATCGAAAGGGCTGCTGAAATTTTACCTAGAAACGAGAATACTTAGAGATGGCATGAGATTTATTTCAAGAATTTGGAAGCATCTCAAATAGAAGAGGGATGTTATTTGTTCTGTTGTGCCCAGAAGAGGTATAGCCTTCTAATTATTATCTGTGTCTCAATTTTCTCTACTACTTCACTCTATCATCTACCTGTCTTCCAAAGTGATTTTTTCCAAAGCTTACAATGTAATAGCGGACTACATAAAATTGGAATAGTAGATGCTTCCTGAGGTCCCTTCTATCTGTGAGATGCCAGTTCTTGCTTCACTAGGTGTGCGAGTCAATTATCAGGTGAGCCAATTACTCTATCACCTTCACTTTCCTCACTATTAAATGGGGACATTACTAACTACATTGCCTGTTTCATAGGATCTCTGTGAAGAAAGTACTTTGTTATGTCATATCATTGGGCATGGACACTTGAAAGGAAATTTTAGATTTCTTTTTCTCCTTGGCCTATGCCTCCTTAATTTTAAAATGCCCTTTCCCCCACCTTAAGATGAGGGACATAGATATCTTGAGTGAAGTGGTAGGTAATATACAGAAGACAAAACCAAAGTCTCAAAACATTGCTAGTGTACCATTCCAGTCCCTCTTGGTCATCTTTTACCCAATATGTTGAGGCAATTTAATCATTAATATAATTAGTAATAAGCATCTCCTTGCAATTGCACACAGAGACTTGAAACTCATGTGAGTGAAGACTTTTCAGTTTCCCCACATTCAGTCCAAACATTATATATTGGGTTCCTAAAATGTTAAAAGGTCTTGGAAAGAAAGAGAGGTAGAAAGTTAAAAAAAAGACACAAAATATCCACCCTCAAGGAATTTTCATATAATAATCAGATCATAGAATAATTCTCAACAAAGAGGCATAAAATTTGAGAGGAAGAAAAATTTCATTAACTTTCTCTTCCAATGGGACTGGATGGTTAAACTGTAGCTTATTCTAGGTAGATAAGTCTAAATTCATTATTATGGGTATGTAGCCAGTCTGCTACTGATTAATACCTCAAGTAGCCAATGCCAAGGGATCGTGTCAATCAGACCTCCTTTTCTTCCCACTGATTCAACACAATAAATTTTTGAATAATAGGAAAATTAAGGGAATGCAGAATATTTTGGTTTTTTTTTTTTTCAAAAGTGGAATAGACTGTTTCCAAAGGTAGAGGACTTCCCTTCTTTGTACATCTTCTGGGAGACGGTGGATATACCTTTCAGGTATGTTATACTGAGGATCATTTTTATTTATGGGATAAACTAGATAACTCCTGAGTTCATTTTCTCTGAAATACTGTTAGTTGAGGAGGGGAGATTCCAGCTAAAGTTAGATAATCTCAAATATGGAAATATTCCCAAATAAACAAATGTGATTTTGTCTGATTACTATTGTTTCCTTTTCATTTCTTGTAGTCTATCACCTCCCAAAAGTTCAGGCTTGACACATACTTCAAGGGCCATAGTCACTTATCAATTAAATTGCATGTGTGTTTTGTTTTAATAGTATGGATATTTGGTGTATTGGTGACCTGCATATGGAATCCTTAAAAATCAGGGCTCCATTTTTCACCCCTTGATAAAATATTTCACATTACTTATTTCTGTGTCATCTTTCTTACTTATCCAGCCTGTAACCAAAACAAAATCACCAATCTCTAGACTGGACTTTCCTGAGTAAATAAGCTAAATGACTGAGAATACTTTGAATCTGAAGGAAGCAGATTGTTTCCTACATATATTTCAGAAAATTTTTCAAGTGACAGTGGTATATTTCCCAGTTTTCAGAACATTGGATAGCCTGCTTTCCTTCAATGTAAGCTCTAACTCTACAACTGACCCAGTTCTCCTTGCCGTATGACTTTCTCTGACTCTTCATCTATTCTTCCTACCTTCCTAGCTCTATTTAAATCTGTCCCAGAACTAAATCCTCATTCCCAAGAAATTTTTCTTCAACTTTGCCAAAAGTATCAGAGAAATTTCTGGAAAGTTCACTAGAGGTGATTCTGCTTTGACCCAGAAAATAAATACTAGTGAGCTGGAGTCAAGCAATGCCAGGACACCTAGGAGCAAATGGCCACAGTAAGAGATAGCCTTCTGAACAAAAAAGGGGGAAATTTTGTTTTGGGGTAAGTCATTCTCAGTTCTGACAGAAGAGGCCCTCAGTCTTGTTTCTGAATTAAGTATGTAGAAATAAAACAACCCAATTTGATCAATTTCACCAGTATCAAAGATGGTTAAGGGAAAACATTAAAATTAAAGCATTGTGGTATAGAGGATAAGGAACTGGACATGGAGTCAAATAATTGAGTTCAAGTCCCATATCAAACACTTAACTGTCTCTATGACCCTGGGAAAATCATTTAATCTTCTTAGGCTCCCTAGTTTTCTCATTCGTCAAATGAAGAGGCAGCACTTAAATGACTAAACTGTACAAAAGTTTTCTTTTACCTAGCCATCTATGGCTCTGTGACAACCATTTGGAAAGCACACATCAATTTTTCAGAAGCCTAATTACTTGGTAAGCATGATTTAAATCAGGTCCGTTTTTACTTTTAACTTTATTAAAAACTAGAACAACAACAAAAAATCAGGTTACAATTTCACCACTAGAGGGTAGAATATCACCTATTATATTCTATTTTTCATCTTTTTTTTAAATTTCTCTATCAAATGAAAATCTTAGAATAAGAAAGAATAAGAATAGGCATAGTCTGTTTTAAAATAGAGTTTCTAACTTTTTTGGTGAAATGGAAGAAAAAAAGATGTGATAACATTTATACTCAGGAAAACAAATCAGGTTAAGAGAGGATTTACAGGAAAAGGAAAACTTTCCAAATCATTTTAAGAACACTCAAATTTAGAAAAAAAAATGCACGCTGTGATGGTTATTGATTTTGGAATGATAACCAGAACTAAACTAAAAAATGTGATACATGTTTAAAATCCTTTAGAAAAATGAAAGAAAAAAAACACAATAATCAGAAAACAATTTTCCATCACTTAGTTCAAGTGATTTCCAGAAAAAATGGATAAAAGAGGAAATATTTTTATTTAAGCTATATCCGACAGTATGAAAATATGAATTACATTGTCTTTATTATTTTTAAGAAATATTCACAGGCTACATTATTTCCATTTTTATGACTTAGTATTCTTCTACTTTTTTTTTCCTGCCAAAGATTTCATGTTATATTGGAAAGAGTTCAGAGAAAACCTAAATTCAAATCCTGCCTCAAAGATTGATTTGTGATTATCTAGTCTCTAATCTCCTTTAAGACTCACTTTCTTGAGTGTTAGAAACAGAGATGATAATACTTGTACTTAGTTCTATGAACTGTTTCAAGATGTGTGGAAAATATTTTGCAAACTTTAAGTAGAAGTTGTTATTTTTCTTTTGATCCCCTTTTAATATTATCACAGGGATATATTCTAATACTTAACAGTGCTTAAGAGTTAATACTTAATAAAACCCATCCATTATTGACATATAAAGTGTTCTTTTTGTTGTTTGTAATTACAAAATGGAGAAAGAAGCAGAGGTTATTGCCTACTTAATTTCATGATATATATTGTGATCATAGAGGTACAAAAGTGAAAGTAATTTTTCCTACCGGATAGAGAGTTGGCTTTGAATCCAGGAATACCTAGGTCCAAGTACCTACTCTGACACGAACTGATTATGCAACCCTTTGGATACAGACATAGTAGTCATGTTTTTTTTCCAAGTATTTGATTTTACTCATTCAGATACTCTAAGTCAATAAAACCTGAGATTTTACCACATCCTATTACCATACACAAGTATTCAGCAATCTTTTTTATCTTTGTCTGCTGCATGAAAGTCTTCTTCCCCTCTTGATTCTGAAAGGTCAGTATTACCCTTGTTCTCATCAGATCAGTTTTGTTCCTTGTTTCCATTCTGAAATCTATCTTACATCTGACAAAAAAGAAATAGAATTTCATTAAAAATAACCACTCCAAAGAAGACCTTAACTCTGATAATTTGGGTAAATGCCAAGCATTCCTCAAATCTCCTCATTTTCTCTTCTCAGAGGAAGAAAAGCCTGAAATTTCAGTATATTGTTTGACTTGATTGCCAGGATTCAATAGCTTCACTGTCAAGATGATGTAGAGAAAAAAACAGCAGTCAACAATAAGTTCATTACTAAAGAGAAATCTAGAAAATTTGTTTACAGAATAAACTGGAAGACAGAAATCTATAGCCTACTGGACCATAAATTGGGAGGTGCCCAAAAAGTATCCTTGTAAGGAGGGTTGTTTCCAAATAGACTAGATCCAAGCCGTTATTGTACAGAGAGTGAATTTTCATCCAGAATTCTGTTTTATGGGAGAAAAGGAGAGGCATTGTATTCAGGGACTGATGATTGCTTGTAAATTTGAACCTTAGGACTACAAAAATGGATAGAAGCAGGGGTACTTTTGATCAGTTCAAATTGTCTCTTGAAAACTGACCATTAAACTTTCAATGTCAAGATGTTCACCACAAACATGGGAAAACTCTACAAATAAGAGCTTGTTTTATTTTGTCAATTATAAATTTTTAAGAAATTGAAATAAAGAGGGGAGCAGCCAAGACAGAGGAGTAGAAAGATACACATATGCTAGCTCTGAAGTCACAGCCCATAAAATACCTGTAAAGTAGAACTCCCAACAAATTCTGGAGCAGGAGAAGCCACACAACAACGGAGTGGAGGAGATTTCTGTTCCAGAGAGACCTGAAAAACTGACACCAAAGGTCCGTCGTGCACCGGACCCAGAGCAGAGCCCAGCCCTGCTTTGGCCGTGGGGCACCAAGAGGAGGAGATCCAAGCAGGCTTCAGGGATGGACTCCCCAGTGGCCGCACAATTCCCTCCACCCACAGACACCAAATGTCAGTGAGAGAGCCTGTTTGGCTGGCCGAGAGGGGATAAGGGTGTCCTCATGACTCAGGAACCCTCAGGAGGCAGCAGCAGACAGGAGCTCCCAAAGCAGACAGAAGCTCAGACATATTGTTGAAATTCTCCATGTAACCCCCCTGAGGGAACTGAGCCCTATGAGGCAGCATTGCCCTACCCTGAGCACCTGAATTTAATCTCACACTGAATAGCAGCCCTGCCCCTGCTGAAAGCCCTGAGGCTAGGAAGCAGAATTTCAATCTCAGACCCCAAGCATTACCTGGGCGGATCTGGAGGCCAGGTGGGTGTGGAGAGGAATCTCAGATGACAAGTAGCTGGCTGGGAAAATGCCCAGAAGGAAAAAAAAAAATAAGACCATAGAAGGATACTTTCTTGGTGAACAAATATCTCCTCCCATCCCTTCTGATGATGAAGAACAATGCTTGCCATCAGGGAAAGACATAGAAATCAAGACTTCTGTATCCTAAACATCCAAAATAAATATTCAATGAGCTCAGGCCATGTAAGAGCTCAAAAAGGATTTGGAAAATCAAGTTAGACAGGTGGAGGAAAAACTGGGAAGAAAAATGAGAGAGATGCAAGAAAAGCATGAAAAGCAGGTCAACACCTTGCTAAAGGAGATCCAAAAAAATGTTGAAGAAAATAACGCCTTGAAAAATAGGCTAACTCAATTGGCAAAAGAGGTTCAAAAAGCCAATGAGGAGAAGAATGCTTTCAAAAGCAGAATTAGTCAAATGGAAAAGGAGGTTCAAAAGCTCACGGAAGAAAATGGTTCTCTCAAAATTAGAATGGAACAGATGGAGGCTAGTAACTTCATGAGAAACCAAGAAATCACAACACAAAACCAAAAGAATGAAAAAAATGGTTTAGCACGTGAAATATCTCATTGGAAAAACAACTGACATGGAAAATAGATCCAGGAGAGACAATTTAAAAATTATGGGACTACCTGAAAGCCATGATCCAAAAAAGAGCCTAGACATCATCTTTCATGAAATTATCAAGGAAAACTACCTTGATATTCTAGAACCAGAGCACAAAATAAGTGTTCTAGGAATCCACCAATCACTGCCTGAAAGAGATCCAAAAAGAGAAACTCCTAGGAACATTGTGGCCAAATGCCAGAATCCCCAGGTCAAGGGGAAAATATTGCAAGTAGCTAGAAAGACACAATTCAAGTATTATGGGAATACAATCAGAATAACAAAAGATCTAGCATTATGGGATCAAAGGGCATGGAATATGATATTCCAGAAATCAAAGGAACTAGGGACTATAACCAAGAATCACCTACCCAGCAAAACTGAGTGTAACACTTCAGGGTAAAAAATGGTCATTCAATGAAATTCAGGACTTTCAAGCATTCTTGATGAAAAGACCATAGCTGAAAAGAAAATTTGACTTTCAAACACAAGAATGAAAAGAAGCATGAAATGGTAAACAGCCAAGAGAAGTCATAAGGAAATTACTAAAGTTGAACTGTTTACATTCCTACATGGAAAGAGAGTATTTGTAACTCTTGAAATTTTTCAGTATCTGGGTATTTGGTGGGATTCAACACACACTCACACACTCACTCACACACACACACATACAAGCACACACAGAGACAGAGAACACAGAGTGAATTGAATAGGGTGGGATCATATCTTAAATAAATGAGTTTAAGCAGTGAGAGAGAAACGTTTTGGGAGGAGAAAGGGAGAAATGAAACGGTGCAAATTATCTTTCATAGAAGAGGCAGGTAGGAGATTTTTAGTGGAGGGAAAAGGAAAGCAGGTGAGAGAAAAACATGAAGTATACTCCCATCACATTCGATTAATGAAGGAATAAAATGCACACTCATTTTGGAATGAAAACCTATATTACAATACAGGAAAGTGAGGGAGATGGGGATAAGCAGGGTAGGGGAGATGATGGAAGGGAGAGCAATGGGAGGAGGGAGAAATTTGAAATCAACACTCTTGGGAAGGGACACGATCATAAGAGACAATAGAAGCAATGGGGGGCAGGATAGGATGGAGGGAAATATAGTTAGTCCTACACAACACGACTATTATCCAAGTCATTCGCAAAACTACACAAATATGGCTTATATTGAATTGCCTGCCCTCCCAAAGGAATGGGTGTGGAGGGTGGGATGGGGAGAAGTTGGAATTCAAAGTTTTAGGAACAACTGTCGAGTATTGTTCTTGCTACTAGGAATAAGAAATACAGGTAATGGGGAATAGAAAGTTGTCTGGCCCTACAGGACAAAATAGAAGATGGGGACACGGGAAGCAAAGGGTGATAGAAGAGAGGGCAGATTGGTGGTAGGGGAAATTAGAATGCTAGGTGTATTGGGGTGGGAGGAGGGGACAAATGGGGAGAAAAATTTGGAATCCAAAATTTTATGAAAATGAATGTAAAAAGTTAAATAAATAAATTTAACTATGAAAAGAAATTGAAATAAAAGTGACACAAATACTGATAAAAATTTCAATTTGCTTAGATGATTTGCAAGAGGTAGTTGTTAAACATCTAAGAGTACATTAGTGGATAGAAAACTGACCAGCATGATGAAGAGAATTTATCTAACAGACCACTGCTTCGTATCATAGATTTATGAAAATAAGAATCTTTTTTTTAATTTTTTTATTTTTTTTAATGTTTTACAATCATTTCCTTAAAGTTAAGATTTTATCCCCCCCACCCTTCCCCCACTACCCCCCTCCCTCCCCGCGACAGCATACAATTCTGTATAGGTTCTACATATACTTTCTTATTGAGCACATTTTCACTATAGTCATGCTATGTTGTTGAACTAAAATAGATGGAAGAAATCATACAACAAATCAAAACATAATACACTGAAACCCACTCACACACAAGCATGATCTGCTAAATTCTGCGAATGACTTTCATATTTCTTTCTCTAAATGTGGAAGGCATTTTGCCTTAGAAGACCGACATTAGAATTTTTTTTTTCTCAGTGTTATTACGAAGTTCCAAGACTACCAGAAAAAACTCTCACACACTGTTGTCGTTGCTGTGCACAAAGTTCTCCTGGTTCTGCTCCTTTTGCTCAGCATAAGGTCATATAAGTCCTTCCAGGCCTCCCTGAAATCTTCTTGTTCATCATTTCTTATGGAACAATAGTAATCCATTACATTCATATACCATAATTTATTCAGCCATTCCCCAGTTGATGGGCATCCCCTTGACTTCCAGTTTTTGGCTACCACAAAGAGTGCCGCTATAAATATTTTTATACACGTGGGACGTTTTCCCGTTTTTATAATCTCTTGAGGACTTAGTCCTAGTAGCAATATTTCTGGGTCAAAGGGTATGCACATTTTTGTAGCCCTTTGGGCACAGTTCCAAACCGTTCTCCAGAAGGGTTGGATGATCTCACAGCTCCACCAACAATGAATAAGTGTTCCAACTCTCCCACATCCTCTCCAGCATTTATAATTTTCTTGTTCTGTCATGTTTGACAATCTTATAGGTATGATGTGGTACCTCAGCGTTGTTTTGATTTGGATCTCTCTAATCAATAGTGATTTAGAGCACTTTTTCATATGATTATGGATATCTTTGATTTCTTCCCCTGAATATTGCCTGTTCATATCCTTTCACCATTTATCAATTGGGGAATGACTTGGATGGTTATATATGTAAGTCAGTTCTCTATACATTCTAGAAATGAGGCCTTTATCTCCAAGCTTGGTGGTAAATTTTTTTTTCCCAATTTACTACATCCCTCCGAATTTTAGTTGCATTCATTTGGGTTGTGCAAAAACTTTTCAGTTTAAAGTAATCAAAATTATCGATCTTGCATTTCATAATGCTTTCTATCGTTTCTTTAGAAAAAAAAACTTCTTCCCCTCTCCATAAATCTGATAAATTGACTATTCCTTGCTTCTCCAGTTTATTCATGACATCAATCTTTATACCTAAATCATGTACCCATTTGGACTTTATTCTTGTGTATGGTGTCAGGCATGGTTCTATTCCTAATTTCCACCACACAGTTAACCAGTTTTCCCAGCAATTTTTGTCAAACAGTGAGTTCTTATCCCAGAAGCTGGGATCTTTGGGTTTATCAAACAGGAGATTGCTATATTCCTTGCCTACTGTGTCTTGAGTGCCAAGTCTATTCCATTTGTCCACCCCTCTGTTTCTTAGCCAATACCAAGTAGTTTTGATAATTGCTGCTTTATAATGAAATTTGAGGTCTGGTACTGCTAGGCCACCTTCCCAAGCATTTCTTTTCATTAGTCCCTTTGATATTCTGGACCTTTTGTTTTTCCAAATGAATTTTCATATTATTTATCCAGCTCTAGAAAATAATTATCTGATAGTTTATTTGGCATGACACTAGATAAGTAGATTAATTTAGGTAGAATTGTCATTTTTATTATATTAGCTCGGCCTACCCATGAACAACTGATGTTTTTCCACTTACTTAAATCTGACTTTACTTCTGAAAAAGTGTCTTGTAATTGTGTTCATATAATCTCTGGCTTTCTTTCGGCAGGTAAACTCATAAGTAATTTATAGTGTCTACTGCAGCTTTAAATGGGATTTCTCTTTCTATCTCTTGCTGTTGGACTTTTTTGCTAATATATAGGAATGCAGAAGATTTGTGTGGGTTTATTTTGTAACCTGCAACTTTGCCAAAGTTGTTTATTATTTGCAGTAGTTTTTTACTTGAATCTTTGGGTTTCTCAAAGTATATCATAATATCATCTACAAAGAGTGATAACTTAGTTTCTTCTTTGGCTATTTTTATTCCTTCAATTTCTTTATCTTCTCTAATTGCTACCGCTAATATTTGTAGTACCATGTTGAATAATAATGGTGATAATGGGCATCCTTGTTTCACCCCGACCTTACTGGAAAAGCATCTAGCTTATCCCCATTACATATAATGCTTGCTGAAGGTTTTAGGTAGATACTGCTTATTAATATATGGAAAGTTCCCTTTATTCCTATGTTCTCCAGTGTTTTAATAGGAATGGGTGTTGTATTTTGTCGAAAGGTTTTTCTGCATCTATTGAGATAATCACATGGTTTTTGTTAGTTTTGTTGTTATGATCAATTATGCTAATAGTTTTCCTAATATTGAACCAGCCCTGCATTCCTGGTATGAAACCTACCTGATCATAATGTATTATTCTCTTGATAAGATGCTGTATTCGTTTTGCTAAAATCTTGTTGAATGTTTTTGCATCTATATTCATTAGAGAAATTGGTCTATAATTTTCTTTCTCTGTTTTGTCTCTTTCTGGTTTGGGTATCAAAACCATATTTGTTTCATAAAAAGAATTTGGGAGGACTCCTTCTTCCCCAATTTTCAAAAATAGTCTATATAATATTGGAATTAACTGTTCTTTAAAGGTTTGATAGAATTCACTTGTGAATCCATCTGGTCCTGGTGATTTTTTCCTAGGGAGTTCACTGATGGCTTGTTCAATTTCTTTTTCTGAGATGGGGTTGTTTAACTATTCAATTTCCTCTTCTGTTAGTCTTGGGAGTTTGTATTTTTTAAAATATTCATCCATCTCATTTAGATTATGGAATTTGTGGGCGTAAAGTTGGGCAAAGTAATCTCTAATTATTGATTTAATTTCCTCCTCATTGGAGGTGAGTTCACCCGTTTCATTTTTAATATTAGTAATATGATCTTCTTCTTTCCTTTTTTAAATCAAATTGACCAAAGGTTTATCAATTTTATTAGTTTTTTCATAAAACCAACTATTGGCTTTATTTATTAATTCAATAGTTTTCTTAATTTCAATTTTATTAATCTCTTCTTTGCTTTTCAGGATTTCTACTTTGGTATTTTCTTGGGGATTTTCAGTTTGTTCTTTTTCTAGCTTTTTCAGCTGCCTACCCAAGTCATTGATCTCCTCTTTCTCTATTTTATTTATGTAGACATTCAAAGATATAAAACTTCCCCTAAGAACTGCTTTTGCAGTATCCCATAAGATTTGGTAGGGTGTCTCATTATTGTCATTCTCTTGAATGACGTTGTTGATTGTTGCTATGATTTCTTCTTTAAGCCATTCCTTCTTTAGGATTAGATTATTTAGTTTTCAATTGATTTTTGCTGTATCTTTCCATGTCCTTTTATTACATCTAATTTTTATTGCATTATGATCTGAGAAGGATGCATTGATTATCTCTGCCTTTCTGCACTGGATTGTGAGATTTTTATGTCCTAGTACATGGTCAATTTTTTGTAAATGTTCCATGTTCCACTGAGAAAACGGTATATTCCTTTCTATTCCCATTCAATTTTCTCCAAAAGCCTATCATATCTACCTTATATAGAGTTTTATTTACCTCCTTAACCTCTTTCTTGTTTATTTTGAGGTTAGATTTATCAAGTTCAGAAAGAGGGAGGTTGAGGTCCCCCACTAGTATAGTTTTGCTGTCAATTTCTTCCTTCAACTCCTCCAACCTCTCTTCTAAGGATCTGGATGCTATACCACTTGCGACTTACACGTTTACTAATGATATTGCTTCATTATCTATGATGCCTTTTCGTAGGATATGGTTTCCATCCTTATCCCTTTTGATTAGATCTATTTCTGCTTTTTCTTTGTCTGAGATTAGGATTGTTACTCCTGCCTTTCTTTCATTAGCTGAAGCACAATATATTCTGCTCCATCCTTTGACCTTTATCCTATCTGTATCCCCCTGTTTCAAATGTGTTTCTTGTAAGCAACATATTGTTGGATTATGGCTTTTAATCCATTCTGCTATCCATCTCCGTTTTATGGGAGAATTCATTCCATTCACATTCACAGTTATGATTACAATCTCTGTATTTCCCTCCATCTTCTTTCCAGCCATTTGTGCTTTTAGCTCCGCTGTCTCCCTTCCCCTCCTCACTAATATTCACTTTTCACCACCTCCTCTTGCTGCCTTACCCTCCTTCTTTTAGCTCCACTCCCTTTAACTCCCCTTTACTCTATTGCTTCTTCCCTCCATTTTAGCCTCCCTTCCCTTTCTTCCCCCTTCCTCTCCCACTGCTTATAGAGCTAGTAAGGATTTTCTACTTAAGTTTATTGTTCTGTCCTTTAAACAAATCCGATGACAGTACCTCTCACACAATGCTCACCTCCCTCCCTTCTTTTCCTATACTATGATTTTTAGTTCTTCTTGTGATGTAATTTGCCATTTTCTGCTTCCTCCTTTTCACACCTCCTATTACAATCCTTTTTCATACTTAAATCATATTTTTTATCATGATATCATTTACTTTATACCCATTCGCCCTATGCATATCCCTTTTATATTTCTTAATAGATGCACAGTTCTCAAGGTTAACAGGTATCATCTTCCCTTATAGGTAGGTAAACAATGTGTCCTAATTGAGTAGCAAGTTGTTCCACCCCCCCACACTGTTTACCTCTTTATGATTCTCTTGAGACCTGCATTTGAGGATCGAATTGTCTATTAAGTTCTAGCGTTTTGGTCAGGAAACTTTGGAAATCCCTTACTTCATTGAATGACTTTCTCCTTGCCTGAAATGTTATGCTGAACTTTGTTGGGTAGTTGATCCTTGGTTGTAGTCCCAACTCCTTTGCCTTATGGAATATTGGGTTCCAATTCTTTCGATCTTTTAATGTAGAAGCTGCAAGGTCCTGTGTAATCCTGATTGTATCTCCTTGATATTTAAATTGTTTCTTTTTGGCTGCTTGTAATGTTTTCTCCTTCACTTCATAGCTCTGGAATTTGGCAACTATATTTCTTGGGGTTTTGAGGTTGGGGTCCCTTTCTGGAGGGGAACGGTGGATTCTTTCGATGACTTTTTTGCCCTCTGAATCTAGTACTTCTGGGCAGTTTTCCTTGATGATTTCCTGGAAGATATTGTCCAGGCTTTTTTCTCCATAATGGGTTTCTGGCAGGCCAATAATTCTTAAGTTTTCTCTTCTGGATCAATTTTCCAGGTCAGTTGCTTTTCGAATTAGGTATTTTACATTTTCTTCTATCTTTTCATTCTTTAGATTTTGTTTGACTGATTCTTGCTGTCTCATTGAGTCCTTCGTTTCTACTTGCCCAATTCTAATCTTTATCAAATTGTTTTCTTCTGTTAACTTTTGCATCTCCATTTCCATCTGCCCAATTTTTCCTTTTAAGAAGCTATTTTCTCCAGTTAATTTTTGTACTTCCTTTTCCATTTGCCCTTTTAGCAAGATATTTTCTCCAATTAATTTTTGAACTTCCTTTTCCATTTGTTCAATTTTCCTTTTCAAGGACATGTTCTCATCAGTGAATTCTTTCTTAACAATTTTAAAATCATTGGCCAGATTATCTTCTATTTCCTTCTTAAGTTGTTCCTGGAGAGCTGCTTGTGTTTGGGAGTAGTTCATGGTCCCTTCTGAAGTTTCAGATGGAAGTACAGTCTCAGCTGTGACCTCTTTGGGGTTTGTGTTTTGGTCCTTATCCCCATAGAAAGATTCTATGGTTCTCTTGGCCCTCTGCTTTTTCCTGTTCATGATGTTGATTGAGTATTGTGGCTTCTGGTTCTTTCAGTCAGAAGCTAGAGAACTTTTTGCTGAGCTGATGTGTGAAAAAGCTAAAAGCAGGTTTTTGCTTGGTGTTTCCCTGATCAGCCCTGGGTTTAGCTTGTTAAGTGTGGGGATAGGGTGGTCTGGTCACAGGAGATCTCCTCAGCTGAACTGAGGCAAAGGCAAGCTCAGGGGCTGGTAATTCCAGCTGCCCTATTGTCTTTCTGATTCCCCTGGACAGCTGAGGCACTCCTAGATGCTAATGCCTGTTCCCACCCCTCCTGGGGCTCCTCTCCTAGAGCTGAGGCTTGCCTGGGTCCTAGTGCAAGTTTTCTCTGCTCTGGGTCCTCTGTCCTTCCGGTTTGCCTCTGCCACTGTAGGAGGAATCCCCCCTAGTTATTTTCCTCATCTAAGATGTTATTAGACTGTTGGTCTTCTTCTTCTATTTCTACTGATCTGGAATTTTTCGGGGGAAATATATTATGGTTCTTTCACGGTCATCAAGGGTGAAGAAGAGAGCATTTACCGATCCCTCCACCATCCTGGCTCCCAGAAGTTCAAGTAGGTGACTTACCGAAGATTGATCTGCGGGCTGAAAGTCTCAGGAGCTGCTGTGCTGATATCTGGCTCTCTGTGGCTCTCACTGACTTGGTTCAGCTTGTCTCCCACCCTGGGTGCCGCTCCTTTGGTTCTACCTGCCACTCAGGTTTCTTGGATTTCTTCTGCTCTGCTGTGCTGGCCGCACTGCGCTGTGAGCTGTGGGCTTACCCCCACAGAACAGATCCTTCCTGTGGACCTTCCAGTCCAACCTGAGCTCCGAATCCATGACAGTCTGTCTCCCACTCGATTCTGCACCTCCAAAATTTGATCAGATTCTCCTTTCAGAGGTACCTGGAGGAGTTTGTCAGAGAGCTTAGGTGAGTTGTTGCTCTCACTCCGCCATCTTGCCTCCACCCTTCTCCCCCCCACCCCGAAAATAAGAAATGCTCCCTGGTATTCAACAAATCTATTCACTTTTGTTTTCACTTCTGAATTCTCTGTGGAAGAGGAGGGGAAGGGAATTGTGTATCTGCTATGTGTTATTACTTTGAATATTAAGTGTCAAGTGAACAAACTCAGTTAAATAAGAGCCTATTATGTAACAAGCAACATCATGAATGTGAGGAATACAAAAAGACATGTGAAAGAATGAGTGTAATACAGTAGGAAAATCTCCTAGACAACACAGGTTTGAATAAGATCACTTGTGAATGTATAGAGATTTGAATGAGTACAAGGGATGTACTAATGATATGAGATGAGAAAGAAAATAGAGAACTCTTTTTTAATAGAGTCAATATTTTCATTGCCAATGTTATCATCTTAGAGGGTGAAAGTTGTTGGAGTCATGGGAAGTTTAAATAAAAAAAAGTGTTTGCTATAGCAAAAGCCAATCTAAGATCTTGTAAAATAGATGTGTAGTGGATCTCATCATTACAATTTTGTGAATTTCTCCAAATTATTTCTGTAGCATGTAAGTGGGAGCAAAGGCCGAGGGGGTGATGGGGGAAAAAGTCAACAGAATAGCTGAGCAAGTGACTTAAAATGAGAAGCCAAGGTAGAATTGAATTAGTTCACCAAAGGTTGAGGTTTCAAAAGGTAAGAGAGCATAATCCATGTACAGGATATGTTTTGGGAAAGAACTGGGGTGGGGGTAGAGAAATTGGAAGACATAAGGAGGAGGAAGAAAAGAGTCTGAGGTTGCAACTCAGATGGAGAAATGGAAATGAAAACATACAGTGAAATTTTTATCACATAAGGAAATTTCTGAATTCATGAAGATGGAAGTGATAAATGTGCCTAATGACAAGATTAAAAGTATGAATATTTTGGTGTATAGCTGAGGTGGGTCTAAGAATAGGTGATGAGAAATAAGTTGAGATATGAAAGCTTCAGGCTATTTAAGAAGGATCAATATGTATGTTGAAGTCTCTTTGTATGAGGCAGTAGAATTAGTGAGGAGAAAAGGAATAGGAGCCAGACATATCACTCGCTAAAAGGAAGGAAAAGTGTCATGGGGTCTGACAGACAATAGCTACAATACTTTGATTGGGTGGTAGATATGGATTAAGCAGACTTCAGTGGAAGAGAGGTTACTGATTGATTGTGGGAGAAGAAGCAAAGAAAATATCTTGAGGAACAAAGAATGTTCTAAATCTCCCACCTCAAACAAAGGAGGAAGCTCTGAAAGAAAGTGAAAATAGTATTAGAGAGAATGATCAGAGAGGCTATGTTATTAGTAGGCAGCCAGGTCTTAGAGAAAGTCAGAAGATGGAATGAATAGTAAAGAGAAAGCTGCAAGATAAAGTGTATTTATTACCAATGATTACCAAGCATCTGAGGGAAGAAAGCAACATGGATAGATAGCTTAAGATTGGAGCATTAGAAGTAATGAAACTGGGTTGAGGAGAATATAAATAAAAGAGTATGAAGTGTGGTAGAAAATTAGGGATATAATGATGACAGCCTTTGGTTCAGAAACACTGTAAAAGAACATATGATGGAATATAAATTTTCCCTTGGAGACCTGCATCAAGTTGGAAACCTCTAAAAATTTTAGATAGTATCATAGTATTGAAGTCAGGGAGGGAATTACATGTTAGGGCAGGTTCAAATGAGGTGAGCAGTAGAGGAAGCTCAACAGAAAAATATCTCTAATAAGAAGGCCCAGACCAGACAGGTACATGGGTACATGGAAGGAGCATGATGAAATATCAGTTTTTTCTTTCTCTATAAGCCAGTTCAGTCAAGAAGTTAAGTGGAAAGATGATTTTGAAATGGTGTTTTTTTCCTTCTAGTGAATAGATCTCAATGGAATGGTGTTTCTGTCCTACCTCGGCATGAAGAAAGGCCAGACCAGGAAACCAGAGGAGGCAGCAGGATGAAATGGAATTTCTCTCTTTCCTGAAAAAGCAGGCCAACCCAGGCCATGTAATTTCTCTCTTTCCTCAAAAAGCAGGCCAACCCAGGCCATGTAATCAGGCAGGAGAAAAATTCTCTTGTACTTCGAGTGGAGTGATTTCTCCTTCATAGGAAGACAGGCCAGACCAAGAGAGTAGCTTCAAAGTAGCATGGAATATAGTTCCTTCCTTCACAGATAGACTAAGCCATGAGACTAAGTGGAATAATCAGAATGGAAAGAACTCCTATCTTCAGGAAGGTCAGGCAAGGAAATAGAAAAAATGAGCCTCATAAAATGTTTTTGTCTCTTCCCAGATTGGCAAGACCAGAAAACCCAATAAAGTGAGCAGAATTGAATGATATTTATATCCTTCTCAGGGAGGCAAGCAGGCAAAGCAGACCAAGTTAAGCCAAGAGACCTATGGAAGAAGCATGCTAGAGTTACATTTCTCTCCTTCCACATAAGGAAAGGCCAATTATAAGTGGGGGCCTAGCTATGTGCTATATTCCTATGTTCCCCAAGAAAACTTCATCATAGGGTGAAAGGAAACAAAATATTGTCATTTGGAGGCATAAGTCAAAAACTAAATCTGATTTGTGAAAGCCCAAAACTCTGGTGCTGGCAGACCATGTGATAAATCTATATTTCTCAGGCCATGTACTTGAAGCTTCTCTCTCAGAGAAGAAAGTGCTATTCAGAAATTGTCCATGGTGCTAATATGGTGCTAAGAGCACTCTAGTAGTTCCCAAGGATTCAACAGATTTCCTAGAGAGAGAGCCTAAATCATTCAGGCCTAAAATAGAGCACGTAAAACTTCTCACTCATCAGTTGTAAAGACAGCACCCCGAGGACCTTCAGCAACTTCATCTTAGATAAGATAGCAAGATCTTGTCTTAAAATATGAAACAAAAATAAGATACAAATTCATATTGATCAATTGCTACAGCACAGTAACACAATAGGAATTCTTATTATGCTTGGTATTTCCAGTAGAAATTAGAGTCTAATTTATTTATAGATGTTCAGCAATCTTCAATGGTTTGATCAAATCAGGAAAATATCATCCCAAAGCAGAAGCTTCCAGGGACTCTGTTGGATATTCTTTTCTGTCAATGATGGACACGTAACTTGTCAGCAAGTCCCTTAACCTTTCTAAGTCAAAATGCTTTCCTTTCTTAAATGAGAGAACTGGATAAGATAACTTTACAGTTCCTTGGAGATTTAATTCTATCACCTTTGTGCAGTGTACCTCTCCCTTGTTTTATACATAAATTTATGTTATTAAGGAGAAAAATGTCATCAAACAGCATTATTTTTGCTATTGCATCCATCAAGGAATCTTGCATGAATTTAGCATGTCTGAGACACCTTTTTTGAAAAAAAGCCTTTAAGGTAACACTTTGCTTGATTGAATCTAAAGCTTATTTTTACATTCAATGAACAATAAACAAACTGGGAACTTGTCACCTCTATAACTTTCATTCAGCTACGTAACTGGAGGAATAAATTCATTATCCTTGAAACATATATTTATCATTATCCTACACGTGAGGGTTTTTCCACCAGGAGAAGAGGAGCAAAGCAGCCATTCAGACAGCTTTTTTCTTACTATAAATAATAATAAATAAATTTTTCTGAATCAGAACAAAAGAATCCTGGAGTTAGAAGGCAATAAATTATCTTTCAATAGTTAACAGACAGTTACAGTAAAATGAAAAATGTTCTAAATCACACATGTAAAACTCTCAGTTCAAATCTGGTTCTGCAATTTATTACAAAAATAACCTTGGGTAACTCACATATTCTCTCTAGTTTCTTCATCTTCATTTGTGAAATGAAAATAAAGCTAATCATCATTTCTCTGATGGCATAGTCTTTTTCATCAATGAAGGCAGAACACAATAATATGTGAGTAGACACAGCTGCCTGAATGGTGACCCAGTTATCTGGGTAACTGAGCTCCTCCTCTCCTGTCTGTGTCTCCTTCCCTTCCCTTTCCTTCTCCTCTCCAAACGAAGGTAAATCTGGATGGCCAGTTAACTTGAAGTTTACTTACTAGATTTCCTCCCTTTCCCTTCCCTTCCCTTTCCTTCCCTTCCCTTCCTTTCCCTTTCCTTTCTTTTCCTTCCCTTCCCTTCCCTTGCCCTTCCTTTCCCTTCTCTTGCCCTTCCCTTCCCTTCTCTTGCCCTTCCCTTCCTTTTCCCTTCCCTTCCTTTCCCTTCACTTCACTTCCCTTTCTCTTCCCTTTCCCTTCTATTTTCATTCTGTTCCCAAAACCTTAAACCTACTACACTCTGAACACTAGGCCCCTGGCCAATCTGTTTTCAGGACCCTCCTGGCTTAAGACAGATTATCAATAGTAACTGTTGCTGTTTCCCTCTCTATCTGATGCAGATATTTTTCTTTGCCTCATTAAATGGACCAACCCCGGAATACTTCTTAAACAGGTCTCTTTAGTGAATGGGCATTGTCTCACCCTAAGTGACTATCTGAATAGAACTTGGCCTAAAGGGCTGTAGGTCTCCCATTGCATCCTGGGCCATTTCCAGTCATCCTGATAAATATCTGGTGACTGAATTCAGATGGCTCTGAAGAAGATGTGAGGGTGGTGACTCTGCACAGCCCTGCCTCACTCAAAACAAAGTCAAGTATATGTCCTACCATCATTGCTCTGATGGCATGGTCTTCCACAGCGAAGTATGAACACAACAAACTATTTTTCCTGTTTCAAGTTTAAAATTAAGGTAAAATGAGAGAAAAGTGATCTGAAGATTATCAATTTTTTGTTAGGCTAGCAGAAACCAATAACTTTGGTCATGTCCTCTGTTGATTATCATGAGGACTGACAGGTTGTTTGAAATCTAGATATGCTGTCCTTATGACTGGCCTGATAGTAAACAATTTGATTGTTCTCTGGCATAGGTAAGACAATTCCAACTAGTGGATATTTTAATAGGGTGGTGATTTAAGGGTCACCTCATGTCCACACCACCCACATTACTTCCTCACTGTGAGATGGGAGTAATCCCCATATGACAGGATTAGTCCACAAACTGAGTGTATTTCTCAAAGACTTTGACTGAATTAACTTTTTTGGGTGAAGTTACTAAGATGTAACTTCTCCTTCATTCTTGAAGAGGAACAGGAATTCAGGAAAGCAATTCCATGACTTGCAAGTGATTTGGATTTAAATGAAGGAGTTTTGGAAAGTCACCAGCCTCATTTCCCTTTTAGAGCTACCTGGGTCCAGTGGCAAAATATAGATCAGAACAGGATTCCTCTCAAACCTCCATAGAAAGAGGCTTCCCAGGCTGTGTCATGATTTTCTATCAGCTGCACCACTTGGAGCCAGACTCTTTCAGTATATTTTCCCTTCCCTTTCCCTTTCTACAGTCTCCATTTGCCTACTGTCTTTTCCCATTATGTTAAAAGTTCCCTGAGGTCAGACATTACCTCAAATAAAGATTCTATGGTCTTTTCTTTCCTGCTTTGCTTCTTGCTCATGATGATGATAATCACCCTTTTCTTGGCTTTTAAAGTAAATCTATGATTCTAGTTCATAAGGAGCTCTTTCCCCTTGTTCTTGTGTGTAGAATTTGAGGTTTCATGTGTTGTGGTCTCTGGTTCTTTCAACTACAAACTAAAGTGCTGCAGCTTATATGGTGCTAATCTGGCTAGTGTCAGAATGCAGAGGCCAGGTGAATTCTTTTTGTGTTTCCCAAGATTTACCCTGGATCTTGTTTATTAAGTGTGTGGGAGAGGTTGTCTGGCCACAGGAGGGCTCCTTTGCTGAACTAGAGCATAAGCAAGCTCAGTGGTTGGTGATCCTAGATGTACTTGTGTCTTCCCAATTACCTGGGGTGCTGATGCCTGTCTGTGGTCCTGGTGTTAGTGGTTGTGGGGTCCACCAACCTGGAGCTTCAGATATCTTCTTGGTTTGCTGAGGTGAAGTTGCCTGGGACAGCTCTGGTCCTGAACATTTATCCTTCATCCACATAAAGAGGGATCCTGCTTATCAATTTTCCTGTCTTCACATGCTAAGAGACTGTTTGCCACTTCTGCTGATCTCACTGTTCTCAGTATTATACTGGGGAAAAATGTTGTGCTTATTTCAAGGTCAACAAGAGGAGGGGGAGCGAGCATTTTCTGATCACTCAGATATTTGTGCTCACTTCAAACGGGTAACTTATAGGCCTTTAATTTGCACACTAATAATCTCAGGAGCAGCCAGCCATTGAAGATATCTGGAGTCCCACGGCTCTAACTTGCTAGGTTCTGTTATACTCCTGTCAAGGAACTCCTTAGGAAAAAAATCTCCATGGTGAGATGGATTTAAGAATGAAAACTACCAAACACTTAATGAAAAAATACTTTCAATACTATATAAACTATTTGGAAAGTTAGATGAAGGAGTCCTATCAAATTTCTTTTATTATACAAATATTGTGCTGATACCTAAATCAGGAAGAGACAAAAAAAGAAAATTATATGTCAATTTCCCTAATGAATATTAATAAAAACTTCTAAGGAATATATTCACCAGGAAATTACAAAAATTTCTCAAGAGCATAATGCACTATCACCAAGTGGGATTCAAATCAGCAAAACAGGCCTGGGTCAACATTAGGGAAACTGTCAGCATAACTGATGATATCAACAACAAAACAGGCCGAAATCTTAATTATCTCAATAAATGCAGGAAAAGCTTTTCACCAAATGAAGCATCCATAATACTAAAATCTGTAGAGATAATAGGAATTAATGGAGTTTTCCTGACAATGAAAAGGAGTATCTATCCAAAACCCTCAGTAAGCATTATGTATTATGGGGATAAACTAAAAATTTTCCTAATAAGATCAGAGGTGAAGCAAGGATGTTCGTTATCACCACTGTTATTCAATATTAAATGTATCAATTTAAAAAGAACAAATGAAGGAATTAGAATAGTCAAAGAAGAAATAGGCCACTCTTTGCAGATGATATGATGGTATACTTAAAGAATCTTAGAGAATCATGTAAAAAACTGCTTGAAATAACCAACAACTTAAGCAAAGTTTCAGGATGTAAAGTAAACCCACATAAGTCATCAGCATTTCTATACATTACTTACAAAGCCCAGCAGGAAGACATAGAAAGGAAAACTCCATTTCAAAAACCTGTAGACAATATAAAACATTTAGGAGTCTACCAGGACAAATCCAAGAACTACATGAATACAACTAAAAATACTTTATTATTATCAATTTATTTGTTTTCAGTTTTCTACAATCACTCCTATAATTCCTAGGTTTTCTCCCCTTCACTCTCCCTTCAATCCCTCCATCATCCCCAAGATGGCATGCAATCTTACATAAGTTCTACAAATACTTTGTTATTACATACATTTTCAGATTGTTCATGTTTCATAGAAGAATTAAAATGAATGGTAGAAGTCATGAGAAAAGTCATAAGAAAACAACCCTAACAAAAAGAGAAAATACTCTGCTTCATTCTGCAGTCAAATTCCACAGTTCTTTCTCTAGATGTGAAAGGCATTTTGCCTCAGGAGACCATTGGGAATGTTTTAGGTCCTTGCATTGCTGGTGAAGGGCTACGTCTACCAGAAAAATTCCTCATACACTCTGGTTGTTACTGGGTATGATGTTCTCCTGGTTCATCTCCTTTCACTCACCATCAGTTCATATAAGTCCTTCCAGGCCTCTCTGTCAAAATACTATTCACACAAATAAAATCAGAACTAAATAATTGAAAAATATCAATTGTTTATTCTAAGAGGATCAGCTGTGAATGGCTTAGGTATTCTCAGCAATACAACAATCCATGACAACACTGAAGAGTGTAGGATGAAAAATACTGCCAATACCCAGAGAAAGAATTGATAGCGTTTGAATAAAGATTCAAATAACTTCTCTTCAATATTTTTTGGTCCCCTTTAGCATGCTGTTGACAGGGGAGTCAGCATCCTAAACTTCAAAGAAAATACAGATAAATTAAAAGTCAGCAGACATGGTTTCCTCTTCCTTCATTCAACAGACACTTCAAACGGTCTGAGCATGGATTCCAGACAGGGAACCACTGACATCTGTGTTTTCTAAGTCAGGGGGCTCATTTAGCGGCTTCACAGAGTCCTCATCTTTCCAAACAAACACTTCCAGTCAGTAATCCCCAAAATCAATAGACATGACTTTCTCTATCTGACCATAATTAAGAGACAGAATAGCTGTATGTCCATAGTTACCAGAGAGGGAAGACCTGATATCTGGGTTTTCAATGCCAGGGGTTCCTTAAATGTCTTCCCAGAGTTTTCACTTGGCACTGAAAAATTCTGTAAAACACTAAGCCCTAGAGGATTCGTGGACCCCATATTAAGAACCTTAGTCCCAAGGATAGGAGGAAGCAGGACGTGATGACCACACTCTTCAGGAAAGAGGCTCTGAAGGCACAAAGATAAAGAATGATTCAAGAACTAGAACCAGTTAAACAGCAAACAGTTCAGAAAGAGTTGATGACAGATGATAACTTACTCTGAAGCAACATCAGTGAACAGCGAAGTTGAAATCTGATGATCCTTTGCTAATACATCTGACCCCATTGCCTTGACCTATTTAAATGGCATGCTCTGAACTATCCATGAACCTGATGTCTCTTTGTGAAGTAACATAAGCAGATGTGTGGCACATAGTGTGCCAGGTGGGAATCAGGACCAGATGAAGGAATTTTGTACTAAGGAGACTAGAGAAATTTATGAAGCATATAATGAAATGTGGATGTTTTTTCAAATATAGTTTGAAGAGTGGCTCACCTCTAAATGTTTAGCTTTTGTGTTACATCTGAGGTTCTCAAACATGACATTCAAGGATAGTCAGAGACTCCAAACAAGTATTGTATCAGAAAGTCTAAACTTAGCCTTATCAACTTAGGCTGTCTCTTTTACTGGTGAACTAACCCCCTATTACCAGGATTGCTCCATATTTTCATGTCTCCCAAGAAACCTCTTTTACAAGGACCTAGATGTGATATTCTTGATCCCCTGGCTGGCTTCTTCCCAGGAGTGTGCTGGAGTCAGCTCATACAAGCTTATAAGGTTAAGCTGTGAAATTTTCAGTGTGGGCACTTAAATCTCAGAAATCAGTAAACTTTACAAATTGGGACTTAACTTACTGTTTTATTGATTATCTAGTCTTAAGAAAGTGATAGAAAAGTGGTAATGATGAAGACTAAACTTAAAAGTGCTTTGTGCCAACCAAGATCAGAAGGGAAGCAGTCAGTATCTCTGATAAAGGTCTCATTTCTAAAATACATAGAGAACTGAGTCAAATTTATAAAAATACAATTTATTCCCACAACTGAAAAAATTTTCGAAGGATATAAACGGACACTTCTCAGATGAAAAAATTAAATCTATCTATAGTCATATAAAAATGCTCTAAATCACTATGGATTAGAGAAAAACAAATTAAAACAACTACTTCACATCTATCATATTAGCTAATATGGCCCCAAAAAAGGACAATGATAAATGTTGGAGAAGATATGGGATAATTAGAACACTAATTGCTGGAGTTGTGAACAGATCTGACCACTTTGGACAACAATTTGGAACAATTCCCGAAGGGCTATAAAACTGTATATATATTTGATTCATCAATACTGCTAACTATGTATACCACAGAAATCATAGAAAAGAGAAAAGGACCCACATGTACAAAAATATTTACAGCAGCTCTTTTCCTGTTGGCAAAGAATTGGAAATGGAGGGGATGCCCATCAACTGAGAAATGACTCAACAAGTTGTAGCATAGGAATGCAATGGAATTCTATTGTTCTGTAAGAGAAAAAGAGCAGATGGATTAAAAAAAACTGAAAAAGCTTACATAAACTGAGACTTACATAATGCTGAGTGAAGTGAGCACAACCAAGAAAACACTGTATACAGTAACAGTAACACTGTGCAACGACCAACTTTGATAGATTTAGCCCTTCTCAGCAATTCAATGATAGGACAATTACAAAAGACTCATGATGGAAAACGTTATCCACCTCCAAAGAAAGAACTGTGAAGTCCAAATGCATATTAAAACCTACTATTTTCTCTTTCAAAAAAAGAAAACTAAAAAGAAAAAAAATATAATAAAGGCTAAAAGAGATGAACTACTGTTACATGCTCTTGAGTCATGCCAACAAAATAAGAAAAATTAATAATAAAAATCCCTCTGGGAGAATAAGACCCTCAGTGTTTTTTGGTCAGACACAAACAACTGCTATTTATGATCCCTATGGGTCATAATACCCAAACAATGACCATGTAAGGGTTGGGTTGGGATCTATTGGTCTATCTTGACAGCCAAAGTGAATTTTTTTTGAGGAATTTTAAAGTAGTTCCATTTGAATCCCAATGGATTTTATAAAAGCCTAGCTTTTCATAGCTATATTCCAAGAAATCACAAATGAAATTTGTATGAGGCAAAAGAGTTTTTGCCCCACTTTTGGTGGAAATAATAGAATAAATAAGTAGGAAAAAGGAAAAAAATAACTCTAATCCCCAAACCATAAGATATCTTCCAAGGTTTAAGCAATTAAAATTTATATTCATTATAGCAGAGCACACATATGGTAGGATATGATTCCCAATGTGGACATAGGGAGAAGAAGGAAGGAAGGAAGGAAAGAAGGAAGGAAGGAAGGAAGGAAGGAAGGAAGGAAGGAAGGAAGGAAGGAAGGAAGGAAGGAAGGAAGGAAGGAAGGATGAGAGAAAGAAGGAAATAAGGAAGGAGGGAAGAAATGAAGGACAGAAGGAAGAAAGGAAAGAAGGCAGGAAGGAAGGAGGGAAGGAAGACTGGAAGGAAGATTCAGCACTGTCCAACTGGAAATGACCAATTGGGTTTCCAGTAAGGTAGCTACAACTCCTCACAAATTGTTGTTCATCATTCTTTCTCGAGATAAACAATGACATCAAGAGGGTAATGTTTTGACGTACACCTGAATTTGATTGTTTGTCAGAGTTGTGCAAAGTCACCATCCTCACTTTCTTCTCCAGAGTCATTTGAGTCCAGTGGAAAGACACAGGTCAGGACAATTGAAATGACCCCAGAAACAGTGGAGAAATTTCAGTCTTTTTAAGCTAAGGTGTTTTCCGGGTTCCATTTGGTTTGAGGTAATAGCCTTTCAGGGATTCCTAAAGATTTTCTCAATAACAGGTGAAAAAAGGAGGTCCATTATTGTTTTTATAACAGAAAAAAATAAAAATTTTCTTAAAGGAGTATGCAAAACTCCACTTCATTCTTTCCAAAAAGAAAGGTAAAGGTAGTGTCATCTGACTTTTAAATGTTTAACAAAGACACCTCTACCCTTAAATGTGCAGGGCAAAGAACCTGGTGTTATAGGAGAAAATATATTTTTATTTTGTCTTTTAAATCCCAATTTGGAAAGGAAATTGAGTGAAATCAGGTAAAGATGTTTCATGCAAAACAGTCAGCCACCTTCTCAAATGAAGAGAAAATAATCCTTCTTTCCCCAGCTGCTTTTGTTGTCAAATCTATGCCAGAAAAGTTTTGGAGTGAATAGCAGGCTGAGCTATCATCGTGGCTGAGGAAGTTTGGGCTCTGTGAGTATTTCCTTTTCCCAATTGTATTGTGACGACTTTTTACTTACACTTAAGAAGTACAGTAATGACCATAATTATTTTATGAACATTTTAAGTGGATGAAGAAGAGAAATATCACCGAGTTTGGCAAAGCAGGAAAATGAACTTAAATTTATCACTTTGCTGATCTATATTCTGATCTAACCATGTCCAAAACCATAAAACCCTGCAAATAGCTTTATGTGAGGACTGGGAAAGCAATTCCTTGCATCAATATTTATAAGTTCATGATAAACTTATACTCTGAAATAAATTTCTGTACTTTGCGAAAGGATGTAAATATGACACATTTTAATGATAGTATTTTCCTCTCTACATTCCTGTATATCCCTTGCCCCAAATTAATGCTCTTTTTTTGAAACTATGCTTGATATGTCTTTTTCAAATTCAAAACCAGATCACATTAGACTAAAAGAATGGCATTTACACATAATTGGAAAGCTTTCATTTAAAACAAATTAATTCTAAAAATGAGATCTTTTCCTTAATATTATCAGAATTTGAATTATTTGAATACTTGAAAAAAAAATATATGCTGGGCCAGAGACTTGAAGAGATTAATTTATTTTTAGGTTATAAATTAGAAATGTTTTCTAAAATATAATTTAGTTCATGTCTGTATGCTTCCAATATATATGACTATAACATGATTAATGATCCCTAGAATGCTCAAAGAAAGATTGCTATATCATACAATGAAATTTTCATGTTTTTGATATTTCAAACACACCTTGTAATTTGAGATCTTAGTTTCTTGTGCTGAGGACTGCTCTTGCTCGAAAGACAACCCTGCCTCAGAATTCTTCATATTTATTAAATCTTGTTTTTTTGTAGCCATCATACTAGCAAGGCTTGTATTATCTCTCTTGGATGAGGTGTCTTAATTCCTATCAACCCTGACAGTAGCTTTCCATTCTTATTTGGGAAGATAAGATAGTTCCAAAAATGAAATGTGAACTTCTCATGTACCAAGAATCTTACATGTCTGATATGTGGATTATAGAGAGGAAACGGAGAGAGGAAATATGTGGGAAAAGAGAGAAGTAGACAGAAAAAAATGTGATGATCCCAAGAAAGGCCGTTATGTGAGCCTCTCCCTGTTCAAAACAACTGAAGAGTAAATCATTTAGTGTCGGCACATGGGGCAACAAGCAATAGGAGAAATTGAAAGTAGGGTTTAGCTGCAGTAAAGATCTATCAGGATGAATCACTGGTAAAATTGGAATAATAACAGAACAGGGCCTACCTTGCAAGGCTGTTACTAGGATCAAATGAAATAATATTTATAGAACAATTAGCATAATGCCTGGAATATAATAGGTACATAAATGCTAATTCTCTTTGTCACCATTAAATGAAGTTTCCCAGCTTCTGAGTTACACTATAATTTCAGCAGAAAAATATATGAGTCACACTGAAGCTCTCTTTCCTTGTTTTAAATAAGAGAGACTGAAGTGATGTTAATCCCTGAAGTTCTTAATTTTTTGAGCTTATCAAGTCCCAAAGATGATCTCTTTTAAGGAAAAACTTATTCTATCTTCATCAAGGTATAGGATCAGGATGTTGTTCTCATCCAGAGCAAGAAGGGGAAGTGACAGTATTTTAAGTTCTCCTTGCCCTATATAGCTTCTCTGGTTGCATCCCTCCTGTGTTACTTTGGTTCTGGTGATTCTAACTATCGTTGTTCCCATAAACCTTCTCTCAAATGAAGGAAAGTGTATAGTAATAAGGACTTGCAGCTTAAATATTACTGGCTCTTACTATTACTACTATTAATCATTATCTTAGTGAAGGTTTATTTGAGACTTATAATTGTGGCAATAATCTGGCCAATATCGCATATTATAATATTTTCTATTTCTTTGAAAATCTTGTGATCCTTGTAAATATAAGTGAATAACAAAGAACAATACCAGGAATGATAGTATCCTATTCATGAACCATTCTTTTTAAATGAAAGTTTGCTGTCAATTAGGTCAGGCAAGTTGCTGGAGTGGTGCTTTTTGAATGAGGAGGATATGGGTTTAAATCTGGCCTCAGACACTAACTGTATGATTCTGGGCAATGACTTACTCTCTACGTCAGTTTTCTTATCTTCAAAACAGCAAATGCTGTCCACAGTTATTGTAAAGTTAAAATGAGATCATATTTGCAAAGTTCTCTACAAATGATAAAATGTTATGCAGATGCTAGTAATCAAATGTGTCTGTGGTTATGAAAATGTGATTCTGTAACTTATTTATATTGACCTTTGAATTATTACAGTGAAAATACTGGCTCAACACTAATCTGCTTGGAATATTTGTACTTATGATATATATCCAGGATAGCAAAGATATTAGAGAAAATTATAAATGCATTGATTTTAATAATCAACTTTACTTGAAAAAGTGACACTGATTTGTTACATTTTTAACTTACTTAAATATTGTATTCACTTCATCATCTCAATATTTCAATCACTAAATTGGCCTTCCGTGGTTTTGTTTTAATTTACTCTTTAACTCCATATCATTATCTTACTACTTTTTCTTCTTTCTTTTTTTCCTACGTTACATATCAACATTTGACCAGGAACATTGTTCAACATGTCAACATGTGTGTATATTCGTAGCCATAAACATACTTGATATACAATACCCACACATACAAATATACGTATACAAATAGACATATATTTATACATACATACATATGCAATATGTTAATACCATACATATCTATTTTCCATATCTGTGCGTACCTTGACCCCATAGACAGTATCATAGGCTAAACTAGTTACATTTGTCACATTGGAACATATCAAATTACTATAAATTTTATACAGTTTTTGCAGTACAGTGGGAGCTCCTTAAGAGTAGGTAATATAGTTCTGATTCATTTGTTTGCAGTTTTGTTCCTTGTTATGTCAAGGGTAGAAATTTGAAGTGAGTAAAGAGTTGAAAGAAGGAGCTCATGAACTGAGGTATTTTGTCTTAGAGAGGAAATTTAAATAATCGATTTAAAAGCTGACAATTTTCAGGTGAGATGCTCAGTATCTTGAAATTAATCTATTTAAAATTAATGGTTTCTCAGTAAACTGTCAGGGCCTTGACTTGACATGAGCTTGTTTTTAACTTCAAAATGCCAAAACTCAATCTAGTGCCATATGAAAAGTTGAATTAATTGAAAGCATAGACATTGAAGAAGAAACAGAATTATGTAAAATTATTTAAATGTGTCTGATATTTGTCCTTTAATACAGCATAAAATTTATGAAAAGATAGTTGTATTTTTCGCTCATAAATATTGATATAATAAATTGATTTTCCAGTTCACACATCATATCATTATAGGAATTTTGGTTCAATATACCAAAGAAGTTGTAAATGATATCCTGGTTAAAGGAAGGAGTTAAAAGAGTTTCCAGAATGTGCCAGACTTACATTTGAGGACTCCTTTGTCCCTAAGAGAATTTAATTCCTTAATTGTTATATTTGAAAACATTTTACAAATATTACACTTGCGCAGTTGATACACAGAATTCCATTTCTTCTTTACATTAGATTTAAATATTAAAATTCATTTAAACTCTAATATATTGCATTGTTATAGTTCTACAAATTTGTTTTTTTTGAAAAATATGTATGTGTTTATATGTGTGTGAATGATGGGACAAATAAACGTTTTCGGATAAAATATTTAAAAATAAACATTCCCTTATTAGTAGCATAAGGTAAAGATAAATTTCTTTTTATTTTAATTGCATAGAATTAAGTCAAATTTTCAAGATCATTATTGTAGAATTATATGTATATATGTGTGTGTACATGTGTGTGTATGTATGTATATATGTATGAAACAAAAATGCAACTTCACCTCATTCAAATATACAGCCTTTTTAAAATAGAAATGGAAGAATGTATTAAATTCAGTAAATTGGCAGGTATTCAAGACTACTCTTATGATACTAGATGCCATTCATCATACTACCAACAAATGTACCCTTCTTTCTCCTTTTCCTCCTCAACCCCATCTCTCTTTCCAGACCTGAAGCCAAAATCAAATCAATACTGAATGTTAATCAGCTCTAATGGCTCAACTCACTCTCCTTGTGATTTCTCATAGAAATTTTTGATTCAGACACTAAGATGGTTTTCCTAAAATCATAGGTCTGATAATATTACCTCTTGTATTCAAAAAAGTCCAGTGGCTTCCGATTGCCTCCAGGAGCAAGAACAAAATGTTCAGCTTGGCATTCAAAGCATTTTATAACTGAGGCGAATCATGCCTTCCCAACCTTCTTACATTTTACACCCTGACACATGTTCTTCAACACACTGACATTAGCCTCTCAGAGATTCCATAGACAAGCCAATTCATCTCTTGCTCTCAGAATTTTCATGGTTGTTTCCCATGCCTGGAATTCTCTCCCTCTTTCACTTCAACTATTGACTTTCATGGCTTCCTTTAAGTACCAACACTAAACCTACATTACACAGCAAGCTTTCCCCAACTATTCTTAAACTCAGTGCCTTGCATCTGTTCCTTATTTCCAATTTACCCTGTCTATGATTTACTTTGTATGTATTTGTTTGAATGTTGTTTCCCCAAGGAGACTGTAAGCTTACCAAGATTAAAGACTATTTTTGCCTTTTTTTGCATCCCCAGTGATCATACAGTACCTGACACTTAGTAGCAACTAAAGTATTTAGTGGTTGAAATAACCAATCCTTATTCATTACTCCATTATTTGTTATTTCCTCCATAAGAATAGAAGATCCTTGAGGGAAAGGCTTATATTATTTTGTATCTTTGCCCCTAAATCTTTATTAATGGCTTAACTCATTCATTCCTTAACTGATTAATTCATATAAAATAGGAGTAATTATTCTTGCACTAATTACCTGACAAAGGTGGTTGTGAGGAAAGAATATTTACAACATGAAATTTCTAAGTTGTAATTTTGTGAATCATGAAATATTTATTAATATATTTATAAGACAAATTTAATTTAATACGATTATTTGTATGTTACCACAAAGATTTTTCATGTGTATATGCATACCCAAGATATTTGTTTTGGCAGCAAAAATATTTCATTTATAATTCATGTAAAACAAAGGAAGGCAATGGGTCCTTGCTCAGGAAAATACTTTTCTATAATTCTGGGGTCGCAAATGAGGAGAAGCCATACAATAGAGTAGCAAGTGAAAAGCCATAAAGCCTTAAACTTTATGAAAGGTGGAAACCTGAACATGGTAACCTATTAGAAATTATAACTTAGCTACAGAGTCATAATTTTGACACTGAGTCAAAGCTTAAGATACTATGATTCATGAAAGCCATAACAAGAACGTTGTGACCCATATGCCATCATGACCAGTACATGACTAATATATAAATTGATATTTAGGCTTAATATTGACATAAAGCCCTAATTAATTACTAAGAAGGAAATAAAAAAAATCCACCAATCAATACTGATGTTCTTTCTAGCTCCTCTTCCCCCTTTTTTCTAAAACTACCATGAAGATTTTGGGGACTCTTTGGCAAGGATGCACTGAACTCTCTGGCTGCCACCTGAGATCAAAGAGTGCCTCTGTTTAGTAAGTATTCAAAAGGATTTATTAAACTAGTACCTATAATCAACCTGGAAATAATTGTTTTTTTCCTTTTGTATTAAAAGAATACCCCAGGGCACAGCGAAGATGGCAGAGTGAGAGCAACAACTCACCTAAGCTCTTGGAAAAACTCCTTCAGACACCTCTGAAAGGAGAATCTGACCAAATTTTGGAAGTGTGGAATCCAATGGGAGACAGACTGTGAAGGATTCGAAGGCCAGGTTAGACTGGAATGTCCACGGGAAGGATCTGTCCCACGGGGCTAAGTCCCCAGCACACAGCACAGACAACCAGCACAGCAGAGTGGAAGGGACCCAAGAAAGCTGAGAGCGGCAGGAGGAACCAGTGAAGTGACACCGAGGGCAGGAGACAAGCTGAACCAAACCAGTGAGAGCTGCTGAGTGCCAGATACCAGAGCAGCAGCTCCTGAGGCCTTCAGCCAGATGATTATACTTCAGTAAGTCACCTACTTGAATTTCCTGGAGCCAGGATGATGGAGTGATCAGTAAATGCTCTCTCCTCCCACCTTGATGACCATGAAAGAACAATAAATTATTTCCCCAGAAAATCCTGGATCAACAAAAACAGAAAGAGGCCAATAGTCTCACAATATCTGAGGCTAGGAAAATAGCTAAGGGGGAATTCCTCCTACTGTGACAGAGACAAACAGGAAGGACAGACGACCCAGGGCAGAGAAAACTCACAGCAGGACCAAGGAAAACCTCAGCACCAGGATAGGAGGCCCAGGAGGGTCTAGGCAAGTCTCAGCACTCCAGGGGAATCAGAAAGACAATAGGGAATCTGGGATCACCATCCCCTGAGCTTGTCTTTGCCTCAGTTCAGCTGAGGAGATCTCCTGTTTCCAGACCACCCCTCCCCCACATTTTACAAGCCAACCCCAGAGATAATCAGGAAAACACAAAACAAAACCTGCTTTTAGCTTTTCCACACATCAGTTCAGCAAAAAGTTCTCTAGCTTCTGACTGAAAGAACCAGAAGCCACAACACTCAATCAACATCATGATCAAGAAAAAGAAGAAGGGAGAAAAAACCATAGAATCTTTCTATGGGGATAAGGACAAAAACACAAACACCAAAGAGGTCAGAGCTGAGACTGTACATCCATCTGAAACTTCAGAAAGGACTAGGAAATGCTTCCAAGCACAAGCAGCTCTCCTGAAACAGCTGAAGAAGGAAATACAAGATAAACTGGCGAATTATATTAAAATTATGAAAAAAGAATTCACTAATGAGAACGTCCCTTTGAAAAGGAACATTGAACAAATGGAACAGGAAAATAACACCATAAAAGGTCAAATGGAAAAGAAAACCCAAAACCTAACTGGGAAAATTGGTCAAATGGAAAAGGAAGTGCAAAAATTAACTGGAGAAAATAGCTCCATAAAAGGAAAAATTGGGCAGATGGAAAAGGAGATGCAAAAGTTAATGGAAGAAAACAATTTGATAAAGATTAGAATTGGGCAAGTAGAAACTAATGATGTAATGAGACAGCAAGAATCAGTCAAACAAAAACTAAAGAATGAAAAGATAGAAGAAAATGTAAAATATCTAATTGGAAAAACAACTGACCTGGAAAATAGATCCAGAAGAGAAAACTTAAGAATTATTGGCCTGCCAGAAACCCATGATGGAGAAAAGAGCCTGGAAATACCTTCCAGGAAATCATCAAGGAAAACTGCCCAGAAGTATTAGATTCAGAGGGCAAAATAGTCATCAAAAGAATCCGCCGTTCCCCTCCTGAAAGGGACCCAAAGCTCAAAACCCCAAGAAATACAGTTACCAAATTCCAGAGCTATCAAGTGAAGGAGAAAATATTACCAGCAGCCAGAAACAAACAACTTAAGTATCAAGGAGATACAGTCAGGATTACACAGTACCCTGCAGCTTCTACATTAAAAGATCGAAAGAATTGGAACCCAATATTCTGTAAGGCAAAGGGAGTTGAGACTACAACCAAGGATCAACTACCCAGCAAAGTTCAGCATAACATTCTAGGCAAGGAGAAACTCATTCAACGAAGTAAGGGATTTCCAGAGCTTACTGACCAAAACACCAGGACTTAATAGACAATTCGATCTTCAAATGCAGGTCACAAGAGAATCATGAAAAGGTAAACAGGTGGGAGAAAAAAAAAACAATTGGTACTCAATTAGGGGAAACTGTTTACCTCCCTATAAGGGAAGATGAGACCTGTTAATCTTGAGAATTGTGTGGTAATTATGAAATATAAAAGGGATATGCATAAAGGAAACAGGTATAAAGTAAATGATATCATGACAAAAAATATGATTTAAGTATGAGAAGGGATTGTAATAGGAGGCATGAAAAGGAGGAAGCAGAAAATGGCAAATTACATCGCAAGAAGAAGCAAAAAATCATAGTAGAGGGAAAGAGGGGAGGGAGATGAGCATTATGTGAGAGGTACTCTCATCGGATTTGTTTAAACGATGGAACAATAAACTTAAGTAGATAATCCTAACTAGCTCTATACACAGTAGGAGAGGAAGGGGGAAGAAAGGGGAGGGAGGCTAAAAGGGAGTGAAGAAGTAATAAGAGTAAAAGGGAATAAAATGGAGGGGGGTTAAAAGAAGGAGGGGAAAGCAGGAAGAGGAGGTGGTGAAAAGTGAATATTAGTGAGGAGGGGAAGGGAGACAGCGGAGCTAAAAGCACAAATGGCTGGAAAGAAGATGGAGGGAAATACAGAGATTGCAATCATAACTGTGAAAGGGAAAGGAATGAATTTGCCTGTAAAACGTAAATGGATAGCAAAATGGATTAAAAGTCATAATCCAACAATATGCTGCTTACAAAAAACACATTTGAAACAGGGGGGTACACATAGGACAAAGGTCAAAGGATGGAGCAGAATATATTGTGCTTCAGCTGATTTTAAAAAGGCAGGAGTAGCAATCCTAATCTCAGACAAAGCAAAAGCAGAAATAGATCTAATCAAAAGGGATAAGGATGAAAACCATATCCTACGAAAAGGCATCATAGATAATGAAGCAATATCATTAGTAAACGTGTAAGCCGCAAGTGGTATAGCATCCAGATTCTTAGAATAGAGGTTGGAGGAGTTGAAGGAAGAAATTGACAGCAAAACTATACTAGTGGGGGACCTCAACCTCCCTCTTTCTGAACTTGATAAATCTAACCTCAAAATAAACAAGAAAGAGGTTAAGGAGGTAAATAAAACTCTATATAAGGTAGATATGATAGGCTTTTGGAGAAAATTGAATGGGAATAGAAAGGAATATACCGTTTTCTCAGTGGAACATGGAACATTTACAAAAAATTGACCATGTACTAGGACATAAAAATCTCACAATCCAGTGCAGAAAGGCAGAGATAATCAATGCATCCTTCTCAGATCATAATGCAATAAAAATTAGATGTAATAAAAGGACATGGAAAGATACAGTAAAAATCAATTGAAAACTAAATAATCTAATCCTAAAGAAGGAATGGGTTAAAGAAGAAATCATAGAAGCAATCAACAACTTCATTCAAGAGAATGATAATAATGAGACAACCTACCATATCTTATGGGATACAGCAAAGACAGTTCTTAATGGTAGTTTTATATCTTTGAATGCCTACATAAATAAAAGAGAGAAAGAGATCAATGACTTGGGCATGCAGCTGAAAAAGCTAGAAAAAGAACAAATTGAAAATCCTCAAGAAAATACCAAAGTAGAAATCCTGAAAAGCAAAGGAGAGATTAATAAAAATGAAATTAAGAAAACTATTGAATTAATAAATAAAACCAATAGTTGGTTTTATGAAAAAAAAACTAATAAACTTGATAAATCTTTGGTCAATTTGATTTAAAAAAAAGAAAGAAGAAAATCAAATTACTAATATTAAAAATGAAGGGGTGAACTCACCTCCAATGAGGAGGAAATTAAAATAATAATTAGAAATTACTTTGACAAACTTTAGCCCACAAATTCGATAATCTAAATGAGATGGATGAATATATTAAAAACTAAAAACTGCCAAGATTAACAGAAGAGGAAATTGAATACTTAAACAACCCCATCTCAGAAAAAGAAATTGAACAAGCCATCAGTGAACTCCCTAGGAAAAAATCTCCAGGACCAGATGGATTCACAAGTGAATTCTATCAAACCTTTAAAGAACAGTTAATTCCAATATTATATAGACTATTTTTGAAAATTGGGGAAGAAGGAGTCCTCCCAAATTCTTCCTATGATACCAATATGATTTTGATACCCAAACCAGGGAGTGACAAAACAGAGAAAGAAAATCATAGACCAATTCCTCTAATGAATATAGACACAAAAATTTTAAACAAGATTATAGCAAAACTAATACAGCATCTTATCAAGAGAATAATACATTATGATCAGGTAGGTTTCATACCAGGAATGCAGGGCTGGTTCAATATTAGAAAAACCATTAGCATTATTGATCATATCAACCACAAAACTAACAAAAACCATATGATTATCTCAATAGATGCAGAAAAAGCTTTCGACAAAATACAACACCTATTTCTATTAAAAACACTGGAGAACATAGGAATAAAGGGAACTTTCCATATATTAATAAGCAGTATCTACCTAAAACCTCCAGCAAGCATTATATGCAATGGGAATAAGCTAGATGCATTTCTAGTAAGGTCAGGGGTGAAAAAAGTATGTCCATTATCACTACTATTATTCAATATGGTACTAGAAATGTTAGCCGTAGCAATTAGAGAAGATAAAGAAATTGAAGGAATAAAAATAGCCAAAGAAGAAACTAAGTTAACACTCTTTGAAGATGATATGAAGATATACTTAGAGAATCCCGGAGATTCAAGTAAAAAACTACTTGAATTAATAAACAACTTTGGCAAAGTTGCAGGTTATAAAATAAACCCATACAAATCTTCGGCATTCCTATATATTAGCAACAAAGTCCAATACCAAGAGATAGAAAGAGAAATCCCATTTACAGCTAGGGTAGACACTCTAAAATACTTACGAGTTTACCTGCCAAAACAAACCCAGAGATTATATGAACACAATTACAAGACACTTTTTGCACAAATAAAGTCAGATTTAAGTAAGTGGAAAAACATCAGTTGTTCATGGGTAGGCCGAGCTAATATAATAAAAATGACAATTCTACCTAAATTAATCTACTTATTTAGTGCCATACCAATTAAACTATCAGATAATTATTTTCTAGAGCTGGATAAAATAATACCAAAATTCATTTGAAAGAACAAAAGGACCAAAATATCAATGGGAATAATACAAAGAAATGCTTGGGAAGGTGGCCTAGCGCTACCAGACCTCAAATTGTATTATAAAGCAGCAATTATCAAAACCACTTGGTATTGGCTAAGAAACAGAGGGGTAGACAAATGGAATAGGCTTGGCACTCAAGACCCAGTAGGCAAGGAATATAGCAACCTCCTGTTTCATAAACCCAAAGAACCCAGCTTCTGGGATAAGAACTCACTGTTCGACAAAAATTGCTGGGAAAACTGGTTAACAGTGTGGCAGAAATTAGGTATAGACCCATGCCTGACGGTGTACACAAGAATAAAGTCCAAATGGGTACATGATTTAGGTATAAAGATTGATACCATGAATAAACTGGAGAAGCCAGGAATACTGTATTTATCAGATTTATGGAGAGGGGAAGAATTTTTCACTAAAGAAGCAGTCGAAAGCATTATGTAATGCAAGATGGATAATTTTAATTATATTAAACTGAAAAATTTTTGCACAACCAAACCTAATGCAACCAAAATTTGGAGGGATGTAGTAAATTGGGAAAAAGAATTTTATGGCTAAGCTCGGGGATAAAGGCCTTATTTCTAGAATATATAGAGAACTGACTCAAGTGTACAACCACACAAGTCATTCCCCAATTGATACATGGTCAAATGGTATGAACAGGCAATTTTCAGGGGAAGAAATTAAAGAAATCTATAATCATATGAAAAAGTGCTCTAAATCACTGCTAATTAGAGAGATGCAAATCAAAACAACTCTGAGGTACCACTTCACACCCGTAAGATTGGCAAACATGACAGAACAAGAAAATGATAAATGCTGGAGAGGATGTGGGAGAGTTGGAACACTAATTCATTTTTGGTGGAGCTGTGAGCTCATCCAACCCTTCTGGAGAACGGTTTGGAACTATGCCCAAAGGGCTATAAAAATGTGCGTACCCTTTGACCCAGTAATATCACTACTAGGACTGTATCCCCAAGGGATTATAAAAATGGGAAAGGGTCCCACATGTGCAAAAATATTTATAGCAGCACTCTTTGTCGTTGCCAAGAACTGGAAATCAAAGGGATGCCCATCAATTGGGGAATGGCTGAATAAATTATGGTATATGAATGTAATGGAATACTACTGTGCCATAAGAAATGATGAACAAGTAGACTTCAGGGAGGCCTGGAACGACTTATATGATCTGATGCTGAGGGAAAGGAGTAGAACCAGGAGAACCTTGTGCACAGCAACGACCACAGTGTGCGAGAATTTTTTTCTGGTAGACTTGTAACTTCGTAATAAAGCAAGAACTTACTAACAAAGAAAATCCCAGTGGTAGTATTCTAACACAAAATGCCTTCCACACTCAGAGAAAGAAATATGGAAGTCATTTGCAAAATGTAGCAAATCATGTTTGTGTATGTGTGGGTTTTCGTGTATTATGTTTTGATTTGTTATATGATTTCTTCCATTTATTTTAGTTCGACTACATAACATGACTATTGTGAAAATGTACTCAATAGGAAAGTATATGTAGAACCTATACAGAACTGTATGCTGTCACGGGGAGGGAGGGGGGTAGTGGGGGAAAGGTGGGGAAGTGGGGGGATAAAATCTTAATTTTAAGGAAGTGATTATAGAACAAGAAAAAAATAAATAATAATAATAAAAAGAATAAACAGGCTAAATCAGATTGAGCATCAGCAAGGGGCCTGAAACCTATTGGGGAATTAGAGGGATATCTGTATGAAGCATGTGAAGACTTCTTCTTGTAAGGGACGCAGACCACCACGTCACCTATGACCCCACACTGACGGACATCAGGTAAACTGAGCCCAGAGCAAGAAAGGGTGAACAAGATGGTGCTGGAAGGGATGGACCCACCCTTATTTGTTTTTACTACCATGGTCCTGGGTTTGTAAGAATGTGTTACCATTATTATAGTTCCGGGTTTGTTGTATGTGTTGCCATAGTTCATTAGGCGGATGGGGCAGAGACTATATAACCAGAGTGCTTGCTTAAATAAATCAGAGTTGCTTCATGACCCCCTCTCCCGCATCATTCTTTCGCTCACAATCTCCACAGGAGGACGAGCAGCCTGCTGGTCAGGCATAAGACTTTTTCCTCTTGGCGTGCTAAGCCATTACCTTAGCACTTCTGACAGAATGGGTAGATGAGAATAAATTGTTTCAATGTGTCATGTGACATGGAAGGTTAAAGCAAGGGCTATGGAACACTTAGAAGTTAGTCTGAAAAGAGGATGCATGGTCATCTCCTGCATCCTTGTCTATCACCAGCCATCTTGACTTTTATCTGTCCAGTACAAATCAGTGACTCTTGAAAAAAGGGTGATGCTGATAACTTTGTGAAACTATGCCTCACTTAAATTCAATACACCTGAAAGTCAAGATATTGCCGCTTGATGCCTTTGGTCCTCCTTGAAGATGAAAGACAAACAACAACATTTTCCAGGAACAGTGTTTAAGCAAGAAATAAGAAAAAACTTGGAGAGATATGCATGCTATTATTCTGTATTTGAAAGGCAAACATATAAAGGGGACCTTTTATTTTCCTTACATGTCAAGGACAGAAAACAACTTGGAATTTTCTTTTCAGGGAGGATATTATGGAACATATAATTTTAAAAATCAAATGCTATGTATTTTGAATGAGGATAACAAAACCTGAAGTGAGGTTTGACTTTCATTTACCTAACATCCATGCCTTTGTATTTTTCATGTTGAGAGCATCAGTAACATGGACCAAGAATATTTCCACATGCACCAACTGATAGCAAATCAGAAGAGTAAACAATACAGGCTAAAATAGGCCTTTTAACCAATACTGTCCCCCCCCAAAAGAATATGCATAAGATGACAAATACAGACATCTTTCTTTAATACATAATACTTGTTCTGAATGTGATAGGCTATCTGCCTCTAAAAACCAGAGTTAAAATTTGTAAGGAGGTGTTACAGGGAAATTTTCTTTTTTTTCCTTCTTTTTTTAATAAATTTATTTATTTAACTTTTTACATTCATTTTCATAAAATTTTGGGTTCCAGATTTTCTCCCCATTTGACCCCTGCCCCACCCCAATACACTGAGCATTCCAATTGCCCCTATCACCAATCTACCCTCCATTCTATTAGCCTTCCCTTCCCTTGTCCCCATCTTCCATTTTGTCCTATTGGGCCAGATAACTTTTCGTTCCCCATTACCTGTATTTCTTACTCCTAGTAGCAAGATCAATACTCGACAATTGTACCAAAAGCTTCGAGTTCCAACTTCTGCACATTCATCACTCCCCACCCATTCCCTTTGGCAATTCAATATAGGCCATATCTGTGTAGTTTTGCAAATGACTTCGATAATAGTCGTGTTGTGTAAGACTAACTATATTTCCCTCCATCCTATCCTGCCCCCCTTGCTTCTTTCTCTCTTTGGATCCTGTCCCTCCCAAGAGCGTTAATTTCAAATTGCTCCCTGCTCCCATTGCTCTCCCTTCCATCATCTCCCCGACCCTGCTTATCCCCTTCTCCCACACTTTCCTCTATTGTAATATAGTGTTTCACACTAAAATTAGTATTGATTTTATTCATTCCTTTAGTCGAATGTGATGAGAGTAAACGTCATGATTTTCTCTCAGCTCCCTTCCTTTTCTCTCCACTAAAAAGTCTCCTACCTGCCTCTTTTATGAGACATAATTTGCCCCATTGCATCTCTCCCTCTCTCCTCCCAATACATTCCTCTCTCACTGCTTAACTTCATTTTTTCAAGATATGATCCCATCCTATTCAATTCACTCTGTGCTCTCTGTCTCTGTGTTTGCGTGCATGTGTGTGTGTGTGTGTGTGTGTGTGTGTCTATGTGTGTAATCCCACCAACTATCCAGATACTGAAAAGTTTGAAGAGTTACAAATATTGTCATTCCATGTAGGAATGTAAACAGTTGAACTTTAGTAAGTCCCTTTGGACTTTTCTTTGCTGTTTACTTTTTCATGTTTCTTCTCATTCTTGTGTTTGCATGTCAAATTTTCTCTTCAGCTCTCATCTTTTCATCAATGATGCTTGAAATTCCTTTATTTCATTGAAATACCATTTTTCCCCTGAAGTATTATACTCAATTTTGCTGGGTAGGTGATTCTTGGTTTTAGTCCTAGTTCCTTTGACTTCTGGAATATCCTCTTCCATGCCCTTCGATCCCTTCATGTAGAAGCTGCTAGATCTTGTGTTATCCTGATGGTATTTCCACAATACTGGATTTGGTTCTTTCTAGTTGCTTGAAATATTTTTTCCTTAAACAGGGAACTCTGGAATTTGTCCAAAATGTTCCTAGGAGTTTCTCTTTTTGGCTCTCTTTCAGGCGGTGACCGGTGGATTCCTTGAATAATTATTTTGCCCTCTAGTTCTAAAATATCAGGCCAGTTTTCCTGGATAATTTCATGAAAGATGATCTCTAGGCTCTTTTTTTGATCATGGATTTCAGATAATCCCATAATTTTTAAGTTGTCTCTCCTGGACCTATTTTCCTGGTCAGTTTTTTTTTTTTTTTTTTAATTTTTTTTTTATTTATTTTTTTTTAATGTTTTACAATCATTTTCTTAAAGTTAAGATTTTATCCCCCCCACCCTTCCCCAATACCCCCCTCCCTCCCCATGACAGCATACAATTCTGTTTAGGTTCTACATATACTTTCCTATTGAGCACATTTTCACTATATTCATGCTATGTAGTCGAACTAAAATAAATGGAAGAAATCATACAACAAATCAACACATAATACACTGAAACCCACCCACACACAAACATGATCTTCTACATTCTCCAGGTGACTTCCACATTTCTTTCTCTGAGTGTGGAAGGCATTTTGCCTTAGAAGACTGACATTAGGTTTTTGTTTTTTTTTTCTCAGTAAGTTCTTGTGTTATTACAAAGTTCCAAGTCTACCAGAAAAAACTCTCACACACTGTGGTCGTTGCTGTGCACAAAGTTCTCCTGGTTCTGCTCCTTTTGCTCAGCATCAGATCATATAAGTCCTTCCAGGCCTCCCTGAAGTCTTCTTGTTCATCATTTCTTATGGCACAATAGTACTCCATTATATTCATATACCATAATTTATTCAGCCATTCCCCAATTGATGGGCATCCCCTTGACTTTCAGTTTTTGGCCACCACAAAGAGTGCTGCTACAAATATTTTTGTACACGTGGGACCCTTTCCCGTTTTTATAATCTCTTGGGGATACAATCCTAGAAGCGATATTTCTGGGTCAAAGGGTATGCACATTTTTGTAGCCCTTTGGGCATAGTTCCAAACCGTTCTCCAGAAGGGTTGGATGATCTCACAGCTCCACCAACAATGAATTAATGTTCCAACTCTCCCACATCCTCTCCAGCATTTATCATTTTCTTGTTCTACCATGTTAGCCAATCTTACAGGTGTGATGTGGTACCTCAGAGTTGTTTTGATTTGCATCTCTCTAATCAACTGTGATTTAGAGCACTTTTTCATATGATTATAGATATTTTTGATTTCTTCCCCTGAAAATTGCTTGTTCATATCCTTTGACCATTTATCAATTGGGGAATGACTTGGATGGTTATATATTTGAGTCAGTTCTCTACATATTCTAGAAATGAGGCCTTTATCCCCGAGCTTAGCTGTAAAATTTTTTTCCCAATTTACTACATCCCTCCAAATTTTGGTTGCATTGGGTTTGGTTGTGCAAAAACTTTTCAGTTTAAAGTAAACAAAATTATCCATCTTGCATTTCATAATGCTTTCTATCGTTTCTTTAGAAAAAAATTCTTCCCCTCTCCATAAATCTGATAAATACACTATACTTTGATTCTCCAGTTTATTCATGGTATCAATCTTTATACCTAAATCATGTACCCATTTGGACTTTATTCTTGTGTACGGTGTCAGGCATGGGTCTATGCCTAATTTCCGCCACACAGTTAACCAGTTTTCCCAGCAATTTTTGTCGAACAATGAGTTCTTATCCCAGAAGCTGGGATCTTTGGGTTTATCAAACAGGAGGTTGCTATATTCCTTGCCTACTGGGTCTTGAGTGCCAAGCCTATTCCATTTGTCTACCCCTCTGTTTCTTAGCCAATACCAAGTGGTTTTGATAATTGCTGCTTTATAATACAATTTGAGGTCTGGTAGCGCTAGGCCACCTTCCCAAGCATTTCTTTTCATTAGTCCCTTTGATATTCTGAACCTTTTGTTTTTCCAAATGAATTTTCATATTATTTTATCCAGCTCTAGAAAATAATTATCTGATAGTTTAATTGGTATGGCACTAAATAAGTAGATTAATTTAGGTAGAATTGTCATTTTTATTATATTAGCTCGGCCTACCCATGAACAACTGATGTTTTTCCACTTACTTAAATCTGACTTTATTTGTGCAAAAAGTGTCTTGTAATTGTGTTCATATAATCCCTGGGTTTGTTTTGGCAAGTAAACTCCTAAGTATTTTATAGTGTCTACTCTAGCTTTAAATGGGATTTCTCTTTCTATCTCTTGGTGTTGGACTTTGTTGCTAGTATATAGGAATGCAGAAGATTTGTGTGGGTTTATTTTGTAACCTGCAACTTTGCCAAAGTTGTTTATTTTTTCAAGTAGCTTTTTACTTGAATCTCTGGGATTCTCTAAATATATCTTCATATCATCTGCAAAGAGTGATAACTTAGTTTCTTCTTTGGCTATTTTTATTCCTTCAATTTCTTTATCTTGTCTAATTGCTACTGGTAACATTTCTAGTACAATATTGAATAATAATGGTGATAATGGGCATCCTTGTTTCACCCCTGACCTTATTGGAAATGCCTCTAGCTTATCTCCATTGCATATAATGCTTGCTCAAGATTTTAGGTAGATACTGCTTATTATTTTATGGAAAGTTCCCTTTATTCCTATGTTCTCCAGTGTTTTTAATAGAAATAGGTGTTGTATTTTGTCAAAAGCTTTTTCTGCATCAATTGAGATAATCATGTGGTTTTTGTTGGTTTTGTTGTTGATATGATTGATAATGCTAATAGTTTTCCTAATATTGAACCAGCCCTGCATTCCTGATATGAAACCTACCTGATCATAATGTATTATTCTCTTGATAAGATGCTGTATTCGTTTTGCTAAAATCTTGTTGAAAATTTTGGCATCTATATTCATTAGAGAAATTGGTCTATAATTTTCTTTTTCCGTTTTATCTCTTCCTAGCTTGGGTATCAAAACACTATTGGTATCATAGAAAGAATTTGGGAGTACTCCTTCTTCCCCAATTTTCCCAAAAAGTCTATATTGTATTGGAATTAACTGTTCTTTAAAGGTTTGATAGAATTCACCTGTGAATCCATCTGGTCCTGGAGATTTTTTCCTAGGGAGTTCATTGATGGCTTGTTCAATTTCTTTTTCTGAGATGGGGTTGTTTAAGTATTCAATTTCCTCTTCTGTTAATCTGGGCAATTTGTATTTTTTGAAATATTCATCCATATCATTTAGATTATCGAATTTGTGGGCATAAAGTTGGGCAAAATAATTTCTAATTATTGTTTTAATTTCCTCCTCATTGGAGGTGAGTTCACCCCTTTCATTTTTAATATTAGTAATATGATTTTCTTCTTTCTTTTTTTTAATCAAATTGACCAAAGGTTTATCAATTTTATTAGTTTTTTTCATAAAACCAACAATTGGTTTTATTTATTAATTCAATAGTTTTCTTAATTTCAATTTTATTAATCCCTCCTTTGGTTTTCAGTATTTCTAATTTGGTATTTTCTTGGGGATTTTCAATTTGTTCTTTTTCTAGCTTTTTCAGCTGCATGCCCAAGTCATTGATCTCTTTCTCTCTTTTATTTATGTAGGCATTCAAAGATATAAAACTTCCCCTAAGAACTGCTTTTGCAGTATCTGATAAGATTTGGTAGGTTGTCTCATTATTGTCATTCTCTTGAATGAAGTTGTTGATTGTTTCTATGATTTCTTCTTTAACCCATTCCTTCTTTAGGATTAAATTATTTAGTTTCCAACTGATTTTTGCTTTATCTTTCCATGGCCTTTTATTACATCTAATTTTTATTGCATTATGGTCTGAGAAGGATGCACTGATTGTCTCTGCCTTTCTGCACTGGATTTTGAGACTTTTATGTCCTAGTACTGGTCAATTTTTGTAAATGTTCCATGTACTGCTGAGAAAAAGGTATGTTCCTTTCTATTCCCATTCAGTTTTCTCCAAAGATCTATCATATCTACCTTATCCAGAGTTTTATTTACCTCCTTAACGTCTTTCTTGTTTATTTTGAGGTTAGATTTATCAAGTTCAGAAAGAGGGAGGTTGAGGTCCCCCACTAATATAGTTTTGCTGTCAATTTCTTCCTTCAACTCCCTCAATCTCTCTTCTAAGAATCTGGATGCTATACCACTTGGAGCATACATGTTTAGTAATGATATTGCTTCATTGTCTATGGTGCCTTTTAGCAGGATATAGTTTCCATCCTTATCCCTTTTGATTAGATCTATTGCTGCTTTTGCTTTGTCTGAGATTAGGATTGCTACTCCTGCCTTTCTTATATCAGGTGAAGCACAATATATTTTGCTCCATCCTTTAATCTTTATCCTATGTGTATCCCCCCGCTTCAAATGTGTTTCTTGTAAGCAGCATATTGTTGGATTATGGCTTTTAATCCATTCTGCTATGTGTCTCCGTTTTATGGGAGAATTCATTCCATTCACATTCACAGTTATTACAATCTGTGTATTTCCCTCCATCTTCTTTCCCACCATTTGTGCTTTTAGCTCTGCTGTCTCCCTTCCCCTCCTCACTAGTATTTACTTTTCACAACCTCCTCTTGCTGCCTTCCCCTCTTTCTTTTAGCCCCCCTCCCTTTAACTCTCCTTTACTCTTATTGCTTCTTCCCTCCATTTTGCCTCCCTCCCCTTTCTTCCTCCTTCCCCTCCCACTGCTTATAGAGCTAGTTAGGATTTTCTACTTAAGTTTATTGTTCCGTCCTTTAAACAAATCCGATGACAGTACCTCTCACACAATGCTCATCTCCCTCCCCTCTTTCCCTCTACTATGATTTTGTACTTCTTCTTGTGATGTAATTGGCTATTTTCTGCTTCCTTCTTTTTACTCCTCCTATTACATTCCCTTCTCATACTTAAATCACATTTTGCATCATGATATCATTTACTTTATACCCTTTCCCCCTATTCTTATCCCTTTTATATTTTTTAATAGACGCACAGTTCTCAAGATAAACAGATATCATCTTCCCTTATAGGGAGGTGAACAACTTGCCCTCATTGAGTAACAAGTTGTTCCCCGCCCCCACTGTTTACCTTTCTATGATTCTCTTGAGACCTGCAATTGAAGATCGAATTGTCTATTAAGTTCTGGTGTTTTGGTCAGGAAACTCTGGAAATCCCTTACTTCGTTGAATGACTTTCTCCTTGCCTGAAATGTTATGCTGAACTTTGCTGGGTAGTTGATCCTTGGTTGGAGTCCCAACTCCTTTGCCTTACGGTATATTGGGTTCCAATTCTTTCAGTCTTTTAATGTAGAAGCTGCAAGGTCCTGTGTAATCCTGATAGTATCTCCTTGATATTTAAATTGTTTCTTTCTGGCTGCTTGTAATATTTTCTCCTTCAGTTGATAGTTCTGGAATTTGGCAACTATATTTCTTGGGGTTTTGAGGTTGGGATCCCTTTCAGGAGGGGAACGGTGGATTCTTTCGATGACTATTTTGCCCTCTGAATCTAGTACTTCTGGGCAGTTTTCCTTGATGATTTCCTGGAAGATATTGTCCAGGCTCTTCTCTCCATCCTGGGTTTCTGGCAGGCCAATAATTCTTAAGTTTTCTCTTCTGGATCAATTTTCCAGGTCAGTTGTTTTTCCAATTAGATATTTTACATTTTCTTCTATCTTTTCATTCTTTAGATTTTGTTTGACTGATTCTTGCTGTCTCATTGAGTCCTTCGTTTCTACTTGCCCAATTCTAATCTTTATCAAATTGTTTTCTTCTGTTAACTTTTGCATCTCCATTTCCATCTGCCCAATTTTTCCTTTTAAGAGGCTATTTTCTCCAGTTAATTTTTGTACTTCCTTTTCCATTTGCCCTTTTAGGAAGATATTTTCTCCAATTAATTTTTGAACTTCCTTTTCCATTTGTTCAATTTTCCTTTTCAAGGACATGTTCTCATCAGTGAATTCTTTCTTAACAATTTTAAAATCATTGGCCAGATTATCTTCTATTTCCTTCTTCAGTTGTTCCTGGAGAGCTGCTTGTGTTTGGGAGTAGTTCATGGTCCCTTCTGAAGTTTCAGATGGAAGTACAGTCTCAGCTGTGACCTCTTTGGGGTTTGTGTTTTGGTCCTTATCCCCATAGAAAGATTCTATGGTTCTCTTGGCCCTCTGCTTTTTCCTGTTCATGATGTTGATTGAGTATTGTGGCTTCTGGTTCTTTCAGTCAGAAGCTAGAGAACTTTTTGCTGAGCTGATGTGTGAAAAAGCTAAAAGCAGGTTTTTGCTTGGTGTTTCCCTGATCAGCCCTGGGTTTAGCTTGTTAAGTGTGGGGATAAGGTGGTCTGGTCACTGGAGATCTCCTCAGCTGAACTGAGGCAAAGGCAAGCTCAGGGGCTGGTAATGCCAACTGCCCTATTGTCTTTCTGATTCCCCTGGACAGCTGAGGCACGCCTAGATGCTAATGCATGTTCCCACCCCTCCTGGGGCTCCTCTCCTGGTGGTGAGGCTTGCCTGCGTCCTAGTGCGAATTTTCTCTGCCCTGGGTCCTCTGTCCTTCCAGTTGGCCTCTGCCACCGTATGAGGAATCCCCCTTAGTTATTTTCCTCGTCTCAGGTGTTATGAGACTATTGGTCTCCTTCTTCTAATTCTACTGATCTGGGATTTTTCTGGGGAGATATTTTATGGTTCTTTCACGGTCATCAAGGGGGAAGGAGAGAGCACTATCTGATCACTCCGCCATCCTGGCTCCTGGAAGTTCAAGTAAGTGACTTACCGGAGTCCGATCTCCGGGCTGAAGGTCCCAGGAGCCGCTGCGCTGATAATCCGGCGCTCGGGGGCTCTCACTGGCTCGGCTCGGCCTGTCTCCCACCCCGGTGTTGCTCCTCTGGTTTTGCCCGCCACTCAGGTTTCTCGGATCTCCTCCGTCCTGCTGCGCTGGCCGTGCTGTGCTGACCACGCTGCGCTGTGCGCTGTGGGCTCACCCCCGTGGAACAGATCCCTCCCCTGGACCTTCCAGTCCCACCTGAGCTCCGAATCCAGTTACCGCCCGTCTCCCACTCGATTCCGCACCTCCAAAATCTGGTCAGATTCTCCTTTCAGAGTTACCCGGAGAAGTCTGTCCAAGAGCTCAGGTGAGCAGCTGCTCTCACTCCTCCATCTTGGCTCCGCCCGGTCAGTTGTTTTTGTAATGAGATATTTCAGCTTATCTTCCATTTTTTTCATTCTTTTGGTTTTGATTTGTGATTTCTTGGTTTCTCATAAAATCATTAGCCTTCATCTCATCCATTCTGATATTGAAAGAACTATTTTCTTCAGTGGGCTTTTGAACCTCTTTTTCCATTTGGCTAATTCTGCTTTTGAAAGCATTCTTCTCCGCATTGACTTTTTGAACCTCTTTTGCCAATTGAGTGAGCCTATTTTTCAAGGTGTTATTTTCTTCAGCATTTTTTTGGGTCTCCTCCAGGAAGGTGTTGACCTCCTTTTCATGATTTTCTTGCATCTCTCTCATTTCTCTTCCCATTTTTTCCTCCACCTCTCTGATTTTATTTTCAAAATCCTTTTTGAGCTCTTCCATGTGCTGAGTCAATTGAATATTTATTTTCGATGTATGGGATACAGAAGCCTTGACTTCTATATCTTTCCCTGATGGTAAGCATTGTTCTTCCTCATCTGAAAGGAAAGGAGGAAATATCTGTTCACCAAGAAAGTAACCTGTTATGGTGTTATATTTTTTTCCCCTTTTCTTGGCATTTTCACAGCCAGTTGCTTGATTTCTGAGATTTCCTCTACACCCCCGCCTTTCCTACAGATCCGCCCACTTAGTGTTTGGGGTCTGAGATTCAAATGCTGCTTCCCAGTCTCAGGGCTTTCAGCAGGGTCAGGGTTGCTATTCAGTGTGAGATTAAGTGCAGCTGCTCAGGTGGGGGCAGGGCCGCCTCAAAGGACTCAGTTCCCTCAGGGGTTTTACATGGAGAATTTCAACAATGGATTGGAGCTCCTGCCTGGTTTGGGATCCCCTGTCCACTGCTGCCTCTGCTGCTGCTTGCTGAGGGGACCTGAGTTATGGAGACTCCCCACTCCCCTCTCAGCCAGCCAAACAGGCTCTCTCACTTACCTTTGGCATCTGTTGGTGGGGGGACCTGCGTGGCCACTGGAGATTCCTTCCCTGAAGCCTGCCCAGATCTGCTACTCTCAGTGCCACGTGGCCAAGGCACGGCGGCACTCTGCTCCTTGTGTGGTGCACGACAGACCTTTGGTGTCAATTTTTCGGGGTTCTCTGGAACAGAAATTCCCTCCACTCCATTGTTGCATAGCTTCTGCTACTTCAGAGTTTGTTTGGAGTTCTTCTTTACAGGTACTTCATGGGCTGTGGTTTCAGAGCTAGCATATGTGAATCTTTTTACTCCATCATCTTGGCTCCTCCCCTACCAACTATTTTTATAATAAGATTATATTGCCAAGTAGTTTTGCTATTAATTACTATATCACTTCTCTTAGCATGACGGTTAGGGAATTTTTTTTTTTTGACTAGTGGAATTTCTGGGATGTTTTGGATTTTGTTTTTGTTGTTATTGTTTTTTGTTGTCAGGACTTTAGTTTATGTACACTGTTATAATAAGTAGTTCAGAGGTATGATAATTGTTTCTGTCTTTCATGTGAGTCTCTCCTTTTGGGCTAGGCAGTATTAATTTTTTGAATGTTATAAATTCAGTCACAATTGCTTTGTGTCACAAGTTAAGAAAAATCTTAAGAATTTTGCAGAAGTTCTCAAATTTTACATGAACACATACACATACTGTTTGTGTGGGATATGTAAAAACTATATTTTATATGTAACTTTCCTTTTTTGTACAGTACAGCAGGACAATGGAGTTATACAACAACTAGCCAATCAGAAGTGTTTTTGAGGTTCTGATCTGCATGATGTATCAGTGACACTTCGTGAGTAAACTGTAAGCAAATTTAGAGATGACTGTGCTGCCAAAAGCCACAAGCTTAGCTTTGAATAGCTCAACATTAATCTGGTGCAGAAGGTACAAATTCAGGAATTTGCTAGGGACTTTCTAAACAGCCTAGTTTACTGTGTCTTACAGACATAACACTGCCCTCAACCACAGCTTTCTGCTCAAAGAATTCTCATTTCAGTAAGTAGAAGTTAGCAGAGAATAAGAAATTTCATCAATTAAAACTCTTTGGTGGTCAATAGAGGATATTTTCTAGCTTTTTCCAAATTTTTTTCATGAAAGCGTAACTGATTTACAGGAAGAAATAGAAAGCAAAACTATGTTACTGGGAGACGTCAACCTCGGAATGAAGAAGAAAGAAGTTAGGACGTGAATAAAACTCCGAATGAGGTAGATATGATAGATTCCTGGAGAAAATTGAATCGGAATAGAAAGAAACATACCTTTTTCTCAGGGGTACATGGCACATCTACAAAAGTTGACCATGTAATAGGCAATAAAAACTTCACAGTCCAGTGCAGAAAGGCAGAGGTAGTCAATGTGTCCTTCCCAGAATATAATGCAAGAAAAATTATGTGTAATCAAAGACCAGGGAAATATAAACCAAAAACTAATTGGAAACTAAACAATCTAATCCTAAAGCATGAGTGAGTTAAACAATAAATCGTACACACAATCAACAACTTCATGAAATAGAATGACAGTGATGAGGAAACCGAACACATCTTATGGGATACTACAAAAACAGTTCTTAGGGGAAGTTTTGTGTCTTTGAATTCCTACATGAAAAAAATAGAGAAAGAGAACATCAATGACTTGGGCATGCAGCTAAAAAGGCTAGAAAAAGAACAAATTAACCAATAAAATACTAAATTAGAAATACAGAAAACCAAAGAAGAGATCAAGTAAATTGACATTAAAAAATTATTGAAATAATAAATAAAAGTAAGAGTTGGTTTTGTGGGGAAAAAAAACAGTAAAATGTATAAACCTTTGGTCAATTTGATTAAAAACACAAAGAAGAAAACCAAATTACCAATATCAGAAATTAAATGGGTGAACTAACCTCCAAAGAGGAGGAAATTAAAACAATAATTAGAAATTACTTTGCCCAAATATACACCAAGAATTTCGCCAATTTAAATGAGACAGATGAATATTTTAAAAATATAAATTGCACAGATTAACAGAAGAGGAAGCTGAATATTTACATAACCCCATCGGAGAAAAGGAAATTGAACAAGTCATCAATGAATTCCCTAGGAAAAAATCTCCAGTGCCAGAACGATTTACAAGTGAACTCTATCAACATTTAGGGAACAGATAATTCCAATAATATATAGAGTATTTGTGGAAATTGCTGAAGAAGGAGTCCTACCAAATTCATTTTGTAATACAAACGTGGCTCTGATACCTAAACAAGCAAGAGCCAAAACAGATAAAGAAAATTATAGACCAATTTCTCGAATGAATGAAGATGCAAAAACTTTAAATAAGATATTAGCAAAAAGAGGACAGCAACATTTCACGAGAATAATGTTATGATCAGGTAGTATTTATACCAGGAATGCTGGTATAGCATAGAAAAGCTATTAACATTATTAATCATATCAACAAAAAAACTAATAGAAACCACATGATTACCTCAATAGAAGCAGAAAAGGCTTTTGAAAAAATTCAATACCCATTCCTTTTGAAAACACTGGAAAGCATAGGAACAAATTAAATTTTCCATAAAATAATCAGCAGTATCTACCAAACCCCATCATCAATATTACGTGCAATGAGGACTAGCTAGATGCATTTCCATTAAGACCAGGAGTGCAAAAAGGATGTCTTTTATCACCACTATTATTCAATATAATCTTAGAAATCCTAGAGAAGAAAAAGAAACTGAAGGAATTAGAATAGGCAAAGAAGAAAAATGTTACAACATTTTGCAGATGATATAATGATATACTTAGAGAATGCCAGCGAGTCTAGTAAAAAAGTGCTTGAAATAATAAAGAACATTGACAAAATTGAAGGTTACAAATAAACCCAGATAAATCATCTATATTTCTGTATATGACTAACAAAGTGCAACAACAAGAGATAGAAAGAAAAATCCCGTTTAAAGCTATGGTAGACAATATAAAATATCTTGGACTCTACCCACCAAAGCAAGTAGAAGGACTACATGAACACAATTACAAACCACTTTTCTCATAAAGTCAAGTTGAAATAAGTGAAAAAACCATCACTCATGGGTAAAGTGAACTAATATAATAAAAATGACATACCAATCAAACTACAAGATAACTATTATCTGGAGGTAAGAAAAATAATATCAAAATCCATCTGGAAGAACAAAAAGTCCAGCGAATCAAGGCAACTAATGAAAATGTAATGACGGGAAGGTGACTTAGCTCTACCAGATCTCAAATTGTATTATAAAGCAGCAATAATCAAAACAGAGGGATAGAGTAGTGAAATGGGTTACGTACTCAGGACACAGCAGTTAATGAATATAGCCATTTACTATAACCAGGGACCTCACCTTCTGGGATAAGAGCTCACTGTTTCACAAAAATTACTGTGAAAACTGTATAACAGTGTGGCAGAAACTGGGCATAAACTGATGCCTGACACCTTATAGAAAAATATAGTCCTAATGAATACATGATCTAGGTATAAAGATTGTTACTATAAACAAATTAGGGGAGCAAGGAGTAATGTATTTGTCAGATTTGTGGAAAATGGAGAAATGGAAAATGGAGAAATTTTTGACTAAGCAAGAGATAGAGAATATTATCAAGTACAAAATGTATAATTTTGATTACATTAAATTGAAAAGTTTTTGCACAAACAAATCCAATGCAAACAAAATTAGGAAGAAAGCAGAACGCTGGCAAAGAATTTTTGTAACTATTGTCTGTGATAAAGGCCTCATTTCTAAAATACATAGAGAACTGAGTCAAATGCACAAGGATACAAGTCATTCCCCAACAGATAAACGGCCAAAATATGTAAAAGGGAATTATCAGAGGAAAAAATTAAAACTATCTATAATTTTATGAAATGTGCTCTAAATCACTCTTGATTAGGGAGATACAAGTCAAAACAACTCTGAGGTACCACATTACACCTACCAGATTGTCTAACATGGCAAAAGAGAAAGGTGATAAATGTTGGAGAAGATTTTTGAGAGTTGGAACTCTAATTCATTGTTGGTGGATCTGAGAGCTGATCCAACCATTCTAGAGAGCAATTTGGAAATATGCCCAAAGTGCCACAAAACGTGCATAATCGAGGGGTGGAGCCAAGATGGCGGAGTAGAAGGACGCACGTTTACAAGCTCTGAAACCAAAAGCCCATAGAATTAATGTAAAAAGAGTCCCCCATAACTTCTGGGTCAATACAAGCTGTGCAGAAATGGAGTGGAAGAGGTTTCTGTTCCAGGGAGCCCTGGAGACCCATCCCCAGGGTCCATCGCACTCCGGAAAGTGAACTCCACGCCCAGCGCTGCCCTGGCCGCAGCCCCAGAGAAGCTGATCCGAGCAGGCTTCAGACACGGAAGCTCCGGCAGCCGGGAAAGTCCCTCTGCCCACAGAAGATACAGGTCAGTGAGAGAGAAGGCAGGGCTGGAGGAGAGGGGGAGCAGGGCATCTCTGTGACTCGGGCCCCCTCGGGAGGAAGCGGCGGAGGCAGAGGTGTGGGCGGCGGCTGAGGCGGCAGCGGACCGGGACTCAGGACTCCCCAGCAGTAGGCAGGATCTTCATTACAGAAGATTCCTGCATAAAACCTGATCTGAAGGAGCTGAGCCTGGGAGACGGCCCTGCCCCCACCCCGCTCTATTACTGAAGGCTTCTGCTTAAAGGCCCCGAAGGAACTGAGCTTGGGAGGCGGGCCCCCACCCTGCCCCCACCCACTCCATTCCTGAAAGTCTCTACATAAAGCCCCTGAGGGATCTGAGCCTGGGAGACGGCCCTGCCCCCACCCCAGCACCTGAACTAAAGCCCACTGATTGACAGCCAGCAGGAGGAAAGCCCATTTAAATCTCAGAGGCCAAGCACTAGCTGGGCGGATCCAGGCGGGGGTGGAAAGGAATCTCAGAAGTCAAGTAACTGGCTGGGAAAATGCCTAGAAAAGGGAAGAAAAATGAGACTTTAGAGAGTTTTTTCCAACAAATGCAAATGATCCCGACCTTCAGATCTGATGACGAGGACGTATCCTTGCCATCAGGGAAAGACGTGGAGGGCAGGGCCTCAGTACCCCAGACACCCCAGGAGGGTGGCGGGTGTGCTCAGGCCCTGGAAGAGCTCAAAAAGGATTTTGAAAAGCAAGTTAGACAGGTGGAGGAAAAACTGGGAAGAGAAATGAGAGAGATACAAGAAAAGTATGAAAAACGGGTCAATACCATGGTAAAGGAGACCCAAAAAAATGTTGAGGAAATTAACACCTTGAAAAATAGGCTCACTCAATTGGCAAAGGAGGTTCAAAAAGCCAATGAGGAGAAGAATGCTTTCAAAAGCAGAATGAGCCAAATGGAAAAAGAGGCTCAAAAGCTCACTGAATTTAATAGTTCTCTCAAAATTAGAATGGAACAGATGGAGTCTAATGACTTTATGAGAAACCAAGAAATCACCAAACAAAACCAAAAGAATGAAAAAGTGGAAGAGAATGTGAAATATCTCATGGGAAAAACAACTGACCTGGGAAGTAGATCCAGGAGAGACAATTTAAAAATTATGGGACTACCTGAAACTCATGATCAAATAAAGAGCCTAGACATCATCTTCCATTAAATTATCAAGGAAAACTGCCCTGACATTCTAGAACCAGAGGGCAAAATAAGTATTGAAAGAATCCATTGATCACCAACTGAAAGAGATCCAAAAAGAGAAACTCCTAGGAACATTGTGGCCAAATTCCAGAACTCCCAGCTCAAGGAAAAAATCTTGCAAGCAGCTAGAAAGAAACAATTCCAGTACTGTGGAAATACAATCAGGATAACCCAAGATCTAGCAGCTTCTACATTAAGGGATCGAAGGGCGTGGAATAGGATATTCCAGAAGGCAAAGGAACTAGGACTCAAACCAAGAATCACCTACCCAGCTAAACTGAGTATAATACTTCAAGGGAAAATATGGTCTTTCAATGAAACAGAGCACTTGCAATCATTCTTAATGAAAAAAACCAGAGCTGAAAAGAAAATTTGACTTTCAAACACAAGAATGAGAAGAAGCATGAAAAAGTAAACAGCAAAGAGAAGTCTTAAGGGACTTACCAGAAGTGAACTGTTTACTTTCATACAGGGAAAGACAATATTTCTAACTCTTAAAACTTTTCAGTATCTGGGTAGTTGGTGGGACCACACATACACATGTACACGCATGCACACACATACACACATGCACACACATACAGAGATAGAGAGCACAGATTGAACTGAATAGGATGGGACCATACCTTAAAAGAAACTAAGGTAAATGGTGAGAGAGAAATGTAGGGGGAGGAAAGAGAGGGAAAGGGAAGGGGGTAACTATATGTCATTTAAGAGGCAGGTAGGAGTTTTTCTTAGTGGAGGGAAAAAGAGGAGAGATGAGAAAAAAAACAACAACAAGAAGTTTACCCTCATCACATTTGACTAAACGAAGGAGTGAAATGCACACTCATTTTGGTATGAAAACCTATCTTATAGTATAAGAAAGTGGGGGAGAAGGAGATATTGCAAGGGAGGGGATGATGGAGGGGAGGGCAAAGGGAGGAGGGAGCAATTTGAAGTCAACACTTGGGGAGGGACAGGATCAAGAGACAGAAGAGAAACAATGAGGGACAGGTTAGGAGGGATGGTAATCCAGTTAGTCTTACACAACACGACTATCAGGGAGGTCATTTGCAAAACTACACAGATGTGGCCTATATTGAATTGCCTGCCATCCCAAAGGGAATGGGTGGGGAGGGAAGGATGGGGAGAATTTGGAACTCAGAGTTTTAGGAACAACTGTTTAGCATTGTTGTTGCAACTAGGAAAGAAGACATACAGTTACTGAGGAACAGAAAGTCATCTGGCCCTACAGGAGAAAAGAGAAGATGGAGACAAGAGAAGGGAGGGATGACAGAAGAGAGGGCAGATTGGAGATAGGGAAAATTAGATTGCTTGGGATATTGGGGTGGGGGGAGGGGATAAAATGGGAGAAAATTTGGAACCCAAAAATTTGTGAAAATGAATGTAAAAAATTAAATAAATAAATAAAATTAAAAGGAAAAAAATGATGTGCGTAATCTTTGACCCGGCAATATAGCTTCTGAAACTCTATCTGAAAGAGATCATAGAAATAGAAAAGGGTCCCACATGTATAAAAATACTTATAACAGCTCTCTTTGTGGTGGCCAAAATCTGAAAATCAAGGGGATGCCCATCAATTGACTGAACAAGTTGTGGTATATGAATGTAATGGAATACTATTGTTCTATGAAAAGCAATGAACAGGAAGACTTTAGAGAGGCTTATGAAGACTAATATGAACTGATGCTGAGTGAAAAGAGCAGAACACAGCAACATCCACAATCTCTAAGGAATTTTTCTAGTAGACTTAGTACTTCATTGAAATGCATGGACTTAAAAAAAATTTCCAATGTACTCTTGAGGCAAAATGTCTTCCACATTCAGGGGAAAAAAAAAAAAAAAACTATGGAATTTGATTGCAGATATTAACTGAACATTTTCTTTTCTATTATATTTTGTTTTGTTTTATGTTTTTTTTCCCTTTCATTTTAATTCTTCTATTCAATATGTATTTAATAGGAATGTGCATGTAAAACCTATATATACTTGTGAGCCATCTCAGAGAGGGAGTTCAAAGGGAGGGGAGAATGAGGAGGAGGGAGTGGAAAAATATCTAAGATATATGGAAGTGATTGTCGATCACTAAAAAGAAATAAAGTAATTCGATTTAAAAAAAATGTACCTGATTTCCCATTTTGATGGTTAACATTTAGAGCCAGTCACTTAAATGTCCCAGTCTTAGTTTAGTCAACTATAAATGGAGATTTTCACATGATGAATTCTTATATACCTTCCAGTTACAAATCTTTCAGAAAGAAGGAGAGAGTGAGAAAGAGAAAGAGAGATGGATGCATACATACAAACATAAAGTATACATATAGACTGCTATATATTTTGTATATATCTCTACCTCCAGACATAGACACAAACAGACAATCGCTTCAGGATCCAATATAGTCTAGGCGACTCTATCAGCCCTCTAATTACTCATTTTTGAGCAATGTGTCACTTCATATGAACCTTTAAATAGAAATTACTGAGTATTCTGATTATAGTTAGTTTTAATTAAGTGGATATTATTGGGTTCTTTGTTGAATATTGTTACTTTCTCATCTAGAGACCATTATCAAGAATGTGCCAAAAGAGGACAAGCTTATAATTCTGGGTGACTTTAATGTTAGAGTAGGCTCAGACTACCAGACTTGGCAGGGAGTCCTAAGGCGGAAAGTCCTAAACAACAGCAGTGGTCATTTGCTGCTGAAGACTTTTGCATTGCATGACATCTTATCACCAACACTTTTTCCATTTATCTAAATGCAATCAAACTGCATGGATGTACCCTCTTAGCAAACATGGAAGTCTAATGAATAGACTATGTGGTTGTAAGGAAGAGAGACAGACAAGATGTGAGAATGACCAAAGCAATTTGTGGTGCAGAGTGCTGAGTTGATGATAGATTTATTCTTTCTAAGTTAAATATTCACATTCATCAAAACTGCTGCCCCCGAGGCAAAAGGACTACCTGAAGAATCAGTTTCACCAAATTATAGCACTTCTAGTTTGTTGTTAACTTGGAAGGAAAGTTGAGCAAAAAGGTATTTGGAAACAGTGGAGCAGAAAAGGAGTGGGTAGCTTTCAGCGATTTGGTGTATAGCATTGCATTTGTTCATCAAGGTCAGAATACTTAACAACACCAGGACTGGTTTGATGAAAACAATGGGTCAATTCAGAAGCTGTTAAACAAAACATGAGAACTCCATAGGGTATACCAGCAGGATAGTTCATCTGCCTCTAAGAAGGCAGCATTTAATTTCATCAAAAGCAAACTACAAGAAAAGCTTAGAGAAATGTAGGATTCCTGGGTCATTAAAAAGGCTGATGAAAATCAGTTTTATGTTGATAATAACAATCCAAAGTTCAGGATCAAAATCCTATGGCCCATCACAGTGCTGATGGAGCCACATTGATTAGTGATAAGGATATGATCCTAGAGAGATGGGCTGAAAACTTCCATAGTGTCCTCAACAGAGTATCATCAATCAATGTTGACACTATTGACCATTTAACTTAGGTTGAAATTAATTCCTCCTTAGCTTAAATTCCAACTGAAGAAAAGGTTTGAGGGCCATTATTCTCCTTTCATGTGGCAAAAAACCGGGTGTTTATTCTATTCCAGCTGAGATTTACAAGGTAGGGGGACCATTGCTCATAAAAATGCTTACTGAAATTTTCCAGATTATACGGCAAGAGGAGGTTATCCCTCAGTAGTTCAATGGTGCCTCTATTGTCCATCTCTATAAGAGCAAAGGGAATACATTGTCCTGAGACAATCACAGGGGGATCTCTCTCTTGGTAATTGCTGGGAAAATTCTTGCTAGATTCCTTTTTAATAAGCTGATCCATCACCTGGAAGATTTCCATATACTGGAGAGCCAGTGTGGCTTCAGAAAGGGCCTAGGAACAGTCGATATGGTGTTTGCTGCCCAACAACTCCAGGAGAGATGCCAGCATCAGAATGGAGATCTGTACACAACATTTGTAGATCTGATCAAGGGCTTTGACTCTGTAATTCATGAGTTCTTATGGAAAATTCTGTCAAAATTTAGCTGCCCATGGAAGTTCATCAGTATTGTACGTCATTATCATGAAGGTATACTTGCCCACATCTTGGATAATGATCAATGCTTTCGTGACTTCCCAGTAACCACTTGAGTGATACAGTGTTACATGCTTGCTCCCATGCTTTTTAGAATGTTTTCAGTCATGTTGTCAAATGCTTTCAATGCATATGTAAGCAGCATCAAGGTCAACTACCATACTGATGGGAAGTTCTTCAATTTTAAAAGGCTACAAGACCAGACCAAAGTGGAGGGAGTGTTGGTGCATGATTTTCTGTTTGCAGGTGATTGTGCACTCAGTGCAGACTCTGAAGCTGAGACACAACAAAGTATGGCTCAATTCTCTGCTGCCTGTGCTAATTTTGGCCTAAGAATTAACACCAAAAAAGCACAGGTGCTCCATCAGCCACAACCACAGCATCCATACATGGAATCATCAATTACAACAAATGGAGAAATTTTGAATACTGTGGATAAGTTCACTTACCTTGGTAGTGTACTTTCCAGGGATGTACATGTTGACAATGAGATTGATGCTCGCATTGCCAGAGTGAGCTCACTGTTTGGGAGGCTTTGAAGAAAAGTTTGAGAGAGAAGAGGTATTAGACTCACTAGCAAACTGAAGGTCTACAGAAGCATTATGCTGACCTCGTTGTTATATGCCTGTGAAACATGGACAGTCTAGCAGCGCTATGGCAAGAAACTCAATCGCTTCCATTTGAACTTTGATAGCAAGATTCTGAGGATTAACTGGCAGGTTAAGGTACCAGACATTGAAGTCCTTGCTGGAGCTGAACTGCCAAGCGTTTAAACTATGCTTCAGACAGCACAATTCTGATGGGCTGGCCACGTTGTTTGAATGCAAAACGTGTGCTTGCCAAAAACACTATTTTATGGAGAACTCACATGGGTCAGGTGATCTCATGGTGGTCAGAAGAAGCAATACAAGGACAGTCTCAAAGTCTCTCTCAAGAACTTTGGATTTGACTCTGCAATATGGGAGACACTGGTACAGGACATGTCAGTATGGCATGCCCACATCAGAAAGTGTGCTGTGCTCTATGAGCAAAGCAGAATTGAGACAGCACAAAGGAAATGTAGGATGTACAAATTTGGAGTATCTACCCCAAAAATTTATATGGACTATCTGTTCCCAAACTGTTGTAGAGCATTTCTAGCTCATATTGCTCTGATCAGTCATAGGTGAACTCGCTGAAGTTTCACTTTATCTTGGTGATGTCATTTTGGTCCTCTTCAAGAAGGAATAAAAACAACCAATCAATCAACCAGCTACCCTAATACTGAGAAAGGTCTCATGAGTTACAAATATCATCTTTCCATTTGAAAAGTTCGACTTTTATGAGCTGTTCATTATTTCTCTTTCTTGTTTTTCTATTCATGTTTCTCTTAATTCTTGTTAGAATCCCCTATTTTACTGAAATTTCTTGCTTTTCCTTGAAGTAATATACTCAGTTTTGACAGGAAAGTAGGTCAGTAATTTAAATATTTAATTTAAACCTAGCTCCTTTGACCTCTGGAATATCATATTCCAATTCCTTCTATGCCTTAGTTGAAAGGCTGCTAAATCCTTTGTTATCCTGATTGTATTTCCACAACACTTTGTTTTTTGTTTGTTTTTTTCTGACTGCCTGTAATATTTTCTTCTTGACTTAAGAACTCTCAATTTGGCTACAATATTCCTAGGAGTTTTTCTTTGATGGTCTTTTTCAGAAGGTGATCATTGAATTCTTTCAATTTCTATTTTATCCTCTTTTTCTAGAATATCAGGGCAATTTTCCTGGATAATTTTTTGGGAGATGATATCTAGGTTCTTTTTTAGATTATGTTTTTCATGTAGACCAATAACTTTTCAATTATCTCTCCTGGATCTTTTTTCCAGGTCAGTTGTTTTTCCAATGAGATATTTCACATTGTCTTCTATTTTTTTCCTTCTTTTAGTTTTGTTTGATAATTTTTTTTTGCTTTCTCATAAAGTCATTAACTTCCATCTTCTCCATTCTAATTTTTAAAGGTCTCTTTTCTTCAGTAAACTTTTGGACCTCCTTTTCCATTAGGTTAGTTCTGCTTTTTAGACACTCTTCTCATTTCTTTTTTGGACCTCTTTTTTCACTTGAGTTAGTCTATTTTTAAAGATTTTATTTTGTGGGGGTTTACTTTAGCAAGTTATTGCCTGATTTTTCATGATTTTCTTGCATTATTTTCATTTCTCTTTCTTCCATCTCTTTTCTTCCACCTCTCTTGCTTGATATTCAAAATTCTTTTTGAGCTCTTCCCTGACTTGAGACCTTTTCATGTTTTTTGGGTGGGGATGCTTTGGATGTGGGACTCTTGACTCTTCTGTCTTCCTTTGCTTGTATGTTTTGATCTACCTCATCAAAACAACAAAACAAAATACCTTTTCACCAATGAAATAACCTTTTATATTCTTATTTTGGGGCATTTTCCCAGTTAATTATTTGACTTTTGAGTCCTTTTTAGAGTGGCAGTGATACTATCCCAGGCTTCGGTGGTTTTGTACAGATATTCCGCAAGATATCTCTAGGGACTAATATATTCTCAGTTCCTCCAAAGCGGCATAATAAATGGAGAGGTATTTACTACTTTCCTAGCCTGTGATCTGCTCTGTGAGCAACTACAAGCACTGCTTTCTGCCTTGGAACTGCAAGTGGCATTCTCCACAGCTGCCAATAGCTCTACCTAGCTGGAGCTCCTCCTGACCCCAGGACTGCCACTCAGAACTCAGATCAAGATCAGCAGCTTGAATCCCCCAATATCTGTAGCCCGATAGCTCTGGAAGTAGCTTTTGCTGCAACAGTGGCTGCCACTGCCATAGGGCTGTTGCTGGACCATGTTCCCTCTCATTCAGTTAACAAAACTTTCTCACTGACCTTTCAAGCTATGTTTGGCATCTGTGAGTTGAGAAATCTGAAAGCTCCAGCAACTGCCAGTGGTTCAGCCTTCTGAAGCCTGTTCAAGTCTGTCCCTGTTGTTGCCACCCACGCAGGGCTGTGCTCTACTCTGAGTCTGGTACAATAGACACTTCCTGTCAGCCTTCCAGGTTGCTTTGGTTTGTACATATGTTTCACTCTTTATTGTGGGTTCTGCGGCTGCAGCATTTGTTTAGAGTAACTTTTACAGATATTTAAGGGCTATAGGGGGAGCACTCCAGCACGTCAACGCTTCTGCTCTGCCATTTTGGCTCTGTCTCCCATAGCAGTCTTACAAAAATCGTCAGAAAGAGTGAAAGGTTAGCTAATCAAAGTATTTCATGAAGTTATGTTCCTTTTTTGATATGGAGTAGAAGATGAAACTAACTCTTATTAGCTCCAAGATATGTTATTTAGCTGTGCAAGGAGCCTTTCTGAAGTAACCTTTGTTACAGCTGCAATTTCCCTGCATCTTATATTTTCTTTTAAAGCAAGAATGTCAAGAAGCACATTTGTCGGTTCCCACAGTAATATATGATATGAACTATGTCAAGTATATTTGTGGGATATAAACAGTTAAATTGGTGGGGCCTGTTAACACAATGAATAGACGGCTAATTTTTGAGTACAGAACTCTATTAAAAACAGACAAAAATGACTGTATTATTCTGAATAAGTCATTTTATCACTCTACATCTTAGGCAACTCGGAGTATAAGTTGCAAAGAAAATAATTTTGCAGAGAAAACTTCTTATAGAGAGTCCCCTACAGTATGTATTTAGTCAAAAGATAAATACTTATAAATTAACAGTTTAAGACCTGTGTGATTTTGGGACTAACTTTTCTGCCATTCTTCCATCATTCCAACAGAAACATATATTATCTTCTCAAGAATGGAAAGAATTTTATATTTTTCCTTGCTCTTTGCTGTAGCTATGACCCAGATTTTCATGGACTATTGACTAAACTCCTGATAACAAGCAGGTTCTCTGTTCATAGCTGGGCTGGGATGTAGAGGCACAGTGCCTGTTACTGGGACCAAGTCAAAATTTTTCTAAAAAATTAAGAACAATAAGAGCTCTGTTATTATTTACATTAAGACACAAGCTTTAGTTCAACCTGTAATAAGTTATTAGAGCAGTGCTAGATTTAGTTTGTTCTCTAATAAATATGGCAAAGTAATACTCATGTTGACTTGAACCTTTGTTTCTCTTGAAGTATAATTTAATGACTAGATGTAACCTGCACTTTGTAGCATACAAGGATTCTAATTTATTTTTCATTGCATTACTTATTTAGAACAGCTAAATTATAGAGCACAATGTTGACATCTAACACAATCAGAAACAACGTTAAATGTCAGTGCAAGAGTAGATGTTACAAAGAGTCTAGTGCTATGGGAATGTATGACATTCACCCTCCCAGGGTGCCCTCTTTAACTATGTATAAACCCCACTGTGCCTTAAATCTTCTAATCTCATCTATGCTTCTTAAAATGTCTTCAAGTCATCTTTTTAACTCACATTCAACATAATTCAGCATAATGCCAAAGATTTCTAGACTCTAATGTGTTTTAGGGTTTGTTGAGCTATCTTTTTAAACAAATTTAAAATAAGTCTTTGAATGGTGTAAAAGTTGTGTAACCCCCAACCTAAAATATTTCATTGTGTAAAGCCTGGAAATGATTTTTGAATATGCAAATGAATGAATACATTTAAAGACAACTGGCTTACCATTTTAGAAATGATAAGTTTATAAGTCTTCTTATTTTTGATAGCTCCATGCATTTATTAGTGAGTTCTTTTCTTGGATACTATTTGTTGTTGCTATTGTTATTTGGGCTGCATGTTTAATCCTTGAGTTAGATGTTGAAAGTCAAATTATGGCAATATTTTCAAGTGACTTCAAAACACTTAGATTATGTCAGCTATATTGAATACAGTTGAAGAAAAAAATTAAAACAATTCAATTAAAAGTAACTTTAGGAATCTATGTGTATACAAGCATATTAAAATGGCATGAAGGAAAATGAAAATGTCCAAGTTGAGCTTCAATAAAATCATGGTTGCTTCTAACTGAATAAGCTTGAGGGTAGTAGAAAAAAAAAAAAAACATTGACTAGTTTAATTTTAGACTTAAAACTGTAAGACCTAAATCAATTGATTTATATACCTGGAATATAAATTTCTTTATCTGTAAATGGGAATAGCAATGTTTATACTACCTGCCTTAAAGCTTTCCTTTGAGAAAAGCACTTTGCAAACATTAAATCTCTACTTAAGGAGAAATTTTATTATTATATTCAATAGCTTTTAATGTCATTTTTAACTCTAAATATCTGACTTTTATCATATTCAATTTGTACATGTTATCTATCTATCTATCTATCTATCTATCTATCTATCTATCTATCATCTATCCGTCTGTCTGTCTACCTGTCTGTCCACTTAAGTATTAAATACACATGTATTTGCACATATATGTAAGCATGAAAGTGTGGAGAGAGATTAAATAGAAAAATAGATAAACGTAGATAAATAGGCTTGATTCCCTATTCTTTTATTTGATTCTTTTATCTCTATTATATAATAAGGTTTAATAAGTGCTTATTAATTGTGAGGAACTCATCCATTTAAACTTTTCTATAATGTGTCTGTCTAATTAGATAGACAACATACAAAGCAGTTAAATGGCATAGACAAAATGTTTTGAGAAAAGCAATATCATACCTTGAACTATGAAAAACCTATACAATTGTGATCTGAATCAGATAAATCCAAAATATTGCTTCACAAAAAAGGTTTAAAGACATATCAAGAATCCTTAATGTTATAGCACTTATGTCCCAGTCCTCTACCTACTTGACTAGCTACACTGAGGATAGTCTTTCTTTTCTTGTCAATTATATCAAAATGACTTTTCTTATTGCTCATGTTCTTACTCATTCATAGTCAATTGTGATAATTATATTATTATTGCTATATCTTTCAAAACTGACTTTAGCATTTGTATAATTTTGATTATACAATATTATAATACTACATAAATGATATACTATGAGCTGAAATAATCGTAAAACAAATGCATTCTTGTTAAGTTTAGAATATAACACAATGACTTCAGTCATAATAATTCTAACTGTATTTTTTTTTTATTTTCCATATTCTCTCTTCATCTTTTGCTTACTGGTTTTCCTGGCTTCTTCCAAGTTTCAACTAAAATTCTACATTCTGTAAGAACTATTTCTTATTAATGAAAGAATATGTGATCACTTCCCATTTTATCTTTTAAAGTTCACTGGAACGGCCATTTTTGAGGCCATTAAGTCTCATCACTTCATTTTACAAATGAGAAAACAAGCTCAGAGTGGGTGAATGAATTTCCCAGTGTCACAAAGATAATAAGTGACAAACACAGACGTTGAATATAGGGCTTCTGATTCCAAATCCAGCACTCATTTCAACTGACACAGAAACAATTCCAAGTTTAGTATCATACTCCTTAACCTCTGTCCCCTACTATGTTATTTCTGCTAATACTTACATTATTCACTTATTTTCCATGTTGTAAAACTTGAACTCGTAATTTCTTTTCTTTTTCTCCCTCAACTATCATTTATAAGTTACAAAGTCTCATAAATTGCACTGCTAAAAACTCTTCTATATCCATTTCGTCCTACTTGTCTCTACTGCCAGAACCCTATTGAAATCTTATTAGCACTTATTTCTTGTGATAGCCTCCAAACCTGCCTTCGTAGTTCTGCCACAAAGAAACTTTTATAAACCTAAAAAGTGCTATACTGCTCCACTGTCTCACCAAAACCTTCCCTGAATCCTTATTACTTACTAAGTAATAGTGAAATTCATCTCCATGACCATCTATAACTTGCACTCTGATCTACCTTTCCAAAATTATTTCACATTAATACATGTAGGCTATCTTATTTTCTTCAATATACTCAATGAAACTGCCAAGTAGAAATCACTTGGAGCAGAGGCTTCTGTTTCTCAAACTTAACATGTATTAACATTTATTTTGTTCCGACCATATACAATATTTCCTCTGAGTGGAGTGGTCTCCTTTGTCCTCTTAAATTATCTTTTAAAATTCATCTCCAATAGCTCTCCAGTCATTAATCCTTGCATTTGCTCTCCACTTCCTCCATGTTTTAAATCTCTTAATGATAACATTTTTTCCTTTCTCAGACTGCGTAAATAAATTTTTCTGGCATCTTAGTCACTATTTTATTTTTTTTAGAGTCAAAAGTCACAGGATTTGGATTCAAATCATACCTCTTCTACTTACCACTTGAATGACTTTGGGTAAATTTATTACTCTTCGGGGCCTCAACTGCCAGGAGCAAAACAATGTAGTTGAACTGGATATCCTTCACGGTATCCATCCAGCCTTCAAGTTCTAAATATATGATCTTATTATTGTGTACTGAACTGGTTTATTTGTGTACATTATCTCCTTAAAAAAATATAAACTCCAAGTGTTTCATGTACGCAACTTATATATTTTCTTGCCACTAGCACAGTCGTATGAATACAATATGATCTTTATTAATGTGTTAAATGGCATTGGTTGTATTGTTCAAATTTTTATTTAATTACTACTGTATATCCTACAGGAAAGTTGAAAACATGTTGTACTTTTTTTGCATATGTATGTGTGTGTGTGTGTGTGTGTATAATTATAGCCTTGAATACTAAAACTTAAACACACAATGAGAAAAGAAAAAGAAGCATTATAAACTGAAATACTGAAACTTGAAAATAAAATAAGAATAAAAAAGCATAATCATGTGTAACCATATGTGCACATCAAAATGTGGGAAGGTTCAACGTATACAGCAATAAATTTCCATTTTAAGAAAACCTATATGATAAATATTACATTTTTGTTGAGAGCTGTCCATCGTTTACTTTTGCTTCCTTGTAAGTTTTCTTTGTTCTTTTTCCCTCTTCTTCCCCCCAAGAAGGTTGAAATTAAGCACATGCACACATACACAAAATATATGTGTAAGGATGTGTGTATATACACATACACATATACACATGTATGTGTATCCAACCATACATATATATTCTTTTATGGATATCCTTATTTAAAAATACATATACTCAGATATCTGTAGTCATCCTTATGTATAGATACATAGTTTCATATTTATCTATGAAAAACCATATTATGCTTATCTCTTTTTCTGTGAGGGAATAACTGGTTCGTTCATAAATCCAATTCTTTCCATTTATTTCCAGGTCGATCTAATGCTCACTACCTATAACACAGCAATATTGCAACATTAGACAATCTAGTTATTTTAAATAGTTCAAAACAATGTTGATGAATATGGCTGACACATAGTGTTCATGGCTATCACCCCTGCTCCTTTTTTTCCTAACAAATTCTACTCCTAATCTTTATTTTTGTATCTCTAATTTCCTATCCTTCCTGACTCCTCTGCCTTAATTATTCGTGCTACCTTTCCCTCCTTTTACTTAAGCTACCCCCCTTCCAGGATGCCACTCTTACACTCCCATTTCCATTAATATAAACAACTTTTACGCCTCCTTTAAGCTATCCCTTAACTCCCTTACCATTCCCCACATCCCTGTCCCCTTAGATTTTATTTCTTTTTGAATTTAGAAGACTTTTACACTCTTCTACATATGTATGCATTGTTCCCTTGTAACCATTCCCAATGAACGTATGTTTTCAGAACTACCAACCTTCCTCCCCATTTTCTTCCTCTGTATCAGTTCTTCCTCTCATACCCCATGTGTATGAGATAATTGCTCATTTTACTTTTTCGGAATGATTTGACATTTTAAATCATATCATGCTCATGTCTATTTCAATCTTTCTAACAAACCATTGAATTAATAATAACAATCTTGGACATGTATTTTACATTTACACAAATCAAAGTTAAATTATCTGTCCTTATTGAGTTCATTTCAATTAGTTTTTGATATGCAGCTTATATTCTCTTGACTTTTGTATGTCAAACTTTCTATTAAGCTCAGGTGCTTTTATTTCAAGAAAAATTCTGAAAGTCTGACAATTTATTAAATGCTTATTTTTTTCAATGAGGATTATGCTTAGCTTTATCAGTATGATATTTTCCATCAGAACTCCAATTCTTTTACTATTCAATACATAATCTTCCAAGACGTGTGGTTTCTCAGTGTTGCCACTGCCAGGTCTTGAGTGATTCTAATTGTGGCTTGCCATATTTAAATTGTTTCTTGTTGCTCATAATATTTTATCTTTGAGCTGGGCATTTCACAATGTGACTATGATATTTCTATGAGTTTTCCTTATAGGATCACTTGCAGGTGATGGTTGATGACTTTTTTTTCTCTTTCTATTTTCCCCTGCTGTTCTAATGATTCAGGACAATTTTCTCTAATTGTTTCTGGTATTATTATATCAAAATTATTATGTTCTGATCATACATTTCAGGTAGTCAAAATATTATTATCTTTTCTCTTCTTGTTCTCAAGATCAATTGCTTTTCTTGTGAGCTGTTTGACATCCTCTTATATATTTGGTTTTATTATTTCTTAATTTCTTAGGACTTCTGTCTTCCCCTTGCCCAAAACTGATGTTCAAGGAGTCACATTTTCTTTATGATTCTGGATATCCTTTTTCTAATTTGTTTAATTTCCTTTCATATTTTTCTTGTTTTTCTTGGATTGCTCATTAATCTTTCTCATTTGATTTTTAATTTTTTTAAAGTTTTTCTGCAAATTTTTGAGAAGGGGGAGTGACCAATTGACACCGATCTTTCATAAAGAAAAGGTTTTATTTACCTCATTATCCTCTTCTGAAGATGAATTCAGGTCTTCTCTATTCCCAAAGTAACTTTTTATTGTTGGATGAGTTTTCCTTTGCCTGCTCATTCTATTTTTAATTTGTAGCAGCTATTTTTTTTTTGGTCCCCTCTATTACTGATGTATGGAGGATGTTGTCTCCAGCCTCATATTCTCTTTATGTTATCTTCTCTGTCCTGCATCTGGAATCCAGCCTCCTGTAACTGCCGACAGCCTGTGGTGTCCTGAGTCACTGATTCTGCACTGGATATTTGCTATTTTCATCTCACCCACAATCATGTCTCCACAGCACATCTGGGTCTGGTATTCCTTGTAAGCAGAAGTTCACTCAACTTTCTCTGTCACAGATGCCCAACTCCCCTCATTTCCTTGGGGGCAAAAGTTCTTGTGGCTTGGTTGAGGCTGCCTTCCAACAGAGTTAACTCCAGGACTCTCAACTTGCAGTTTATATAGAACTAGACTGGAAATGTTTACTCTTCACATGGACCAAATCAGGAATTTTCTTCATATTTTTTGTGATTATCCCAGGAGGACCCCTATTCTGCTCTTGCTCTTGTTGATTTTTACTACTCTATGTTCACCCTGAAGCACTATTTAATCTCTTGTAGAGGAAACCTGGAGACCTGGAAATTTTCTGACCAATTCACTATCTTAAAAAAAACCTCTCATTTTGTACTATATAAAATACCTAATCCATCACATTCAATTCTATTGTTACCAATAGTCTTTACTAATTTAATAAGTTCTTTTTATATTAGCTCTCTGAATTTCCTTTAACATACTTAAATATTATCAATTTGGAACTGTAATAGACCTAAGAGTCTGCTGCAATTACCTTACTGTACACATGATGAAACTTGAGTCAAAAAACATAAGTGAATTGTCTAGGTCACACCATTGGTAAGTGACAGAAATGGGATTTGAAACTAGATCTTTTGATTTCAATCTAAAGTTTTATATCATCCTATGTATTACACTCATTTCATATAGGAGGGAAAAGTGCACAGAAAAATTATCAATAATTCCTCCCTTCTGTTACATTATACTGCCCCCATGTATTAATTTGAATTAAAATCTTTTTCCCCTACCAGAATGCAAAGCGATTGAGTTAATAGCCAAAATCTTGTCCTTTGTTCAATTAACATATGAGTGAATGAATGTAGGCAATCTAGAATGGTTGGTATTTATAAATGCTCTCTTGGCTTTTTCCATTGACAATGAAGACTGACTGGTTTCTTCTCATTCATTCTATATTCGTTTAGATATCACCATTTTTCTGTCACTTTCTGTTAACAAATCCTCATTTAATTTGCTGTTAAAGTACCTTAACTTGCACTTCAAGTGAATATTCATAGTGGCTACTGGAAAGTAAGGAAGTTAACCTTAACATCTCTTTCCACCAAAATAGATAACAATCTGTCCAGGACTTAGTGGGGGAGGGAAGGTAACACAATAGACTAAAGGTTAATAATGGACCTGGGATGAGAACGACCTGAGTTCAAATCATGCTCCAAACACAGATTCACAATTCCAGCCAAATCATTTGAGCTCTTTGAGCCTTTTTTTCCCTCATCTGTAAAGGAGGGCTAAGAATAGTTCTTTATAAAGCTGTTGTAAGAATCAAATCAGATAACAAATATAAAGGGCTTTGTAAACCTCAAAGCTCTGCATAAATATCTATTTCTTGCTATTACTATCTATGCTCATACAGATATTGCTACATGAGCATAGATAAAATTGCTAGAAACAGGATTTGAAATCAGATATTCTTGACGTCAACCTCTGTGCTCTAGTCCTCTAACATGCTTCCTCATACTACAAATTATTATATTTTAGCTACAGTAACTCTTTGACTTTTTTACATTTCTAAAACTTGTAAATGCAGACAGGTATCCTTATTTGCATTTTAGCATATATTACATCCTTCCTAGTTTCACTCATACTATGATACCAATGTCAGATTTCCTTATGTTTGCAGAAGTCAAAGAGTCAGAGTTTCGTATGGTGGTGAAAAAAAAAAGCAGAATATTTCAAGGAATGAAACAAAAGAAATGGAGACTGGTAAAAAGACAAGTCAGGATTCTCTTTATCAAAATCACTGGTGAAAACCACTGAAAAAGATATCCTTCTCAAAATGCAACTTTTCTGTGTCTATTTGTAGAATGCTTCTTGTCTCCTTTTCATGTTGTATCATATTATGTGATATGCTTGGTGTGTCATCAATTTATCTTTAAGTATTTCTTTGGAAACAAAAGAATAAGCAGGAAGGAAAGTGGACCAGCCTTTTATATCAGTGGAAATAGTTATAGCAGAATAAATAAATGTTTATTAGTGATTTTGTAAAAGAAAAAAAAACTTACATAAATTTTCTTGATACAAGGGAAGAGTAAGATAGTTTTGATTGCCTATCTTATGTACAATATGCTCTACAAACCTGAAAGTACCATATAATTATTGGTACTACCTATCATATAGTGATGCTCATGTGATTTCTGCAGTTGGATTATTCCCCTCTTTTACATAATAGTTTTTCAACATTATTTAATCTTAATTGAGTTTTTCCCTACACCCCCATAGGGGATCATGTTAGATTGTATAGCTTTTATTTAATCGTAATTGATTTTATCCCTACACCTCCATAGGGGATCATATTAGATTGTATAGTTTTTATTGTTATTATTTGTTTTAAGTATTCCATAATCACTTGCATATATCTTAGATTATTCCCTTCCCACCCTCCCTCACTGCCTGCCCCATACCTCCCTGCTCCCTCACTGAGATGGCATAAAATTTTACATAGTTTCTACACATACATTCCCATTAAATTAATTTTCACCTTAGTCGTGTGGCACAGAAGAATTAAAATGAATGGAAGAAAACATAAAACAAACCAAAACATAACAAAAAAGAAAATGATCTGCTTCATTCTGAGATTGAATTCCATAGCTCTTTCCCTGGATGTGTGAAGAATTTTGCCTTAAGAGACCACTGGGAATTATTTAAGTACTTGCATTGCAATGAAGTACTAACTTTACCAGAAAAATTCCTCCCACACTGTGATTGTTGAAGTGCACACAATTCTCCTGGTTCTGCTCTTTCCACCCAACATCAGTTCACATGATTCTTTCCAGACCTCTCTGAAGTCTTCCTGTTCATCATTTGTTACAGAACAATAGTATTACATTATGTTCACATACCACAATTTATTCAGTTATTGCACAGTTGATGGGCGTCCCCTTTATTTCCAGTTTTTGGCCAACACAAAGAGACCTACCATAAGTATATTTGTTCATGTGGGAACCTTTCCCATTTTAGTTACCTCTTGGAGATAGTCATAGAAGTAAGATTGCTGGGCCAAAGGATATGCACATTTTGGGAGCCCTTGAGGCACAGTTCCAAATTGCTCTCCAGAAAGGTTGGATCATCTCACAGCTCCACCAACAATGAATTAGTGTACCAACTATTCCACATCTTCTCCCACATTTATCATCTTCCTATTTTGTCATATTAGAAAATCTGATAGGTCTAATGTGGTATTTCAAAATTGTTTTGATTTGAATGTCTCTAATCAATAGGGATTTTAGAGTACTTTTTCATAGCACTATAGATAGCTTTAATTTCTTCCTCTGAAAACTGCTTGTTCATATCCTTTGACAGTTTATCAATTGGGGAATAACTTGTATTCTTGTACATTTAGCTCAGTTCTCTATATATTTTATAAATGAGTCTTTTATCACAGACACTGGTTGAAAAAAATGCTTTCCCAGTGTTCTGCTTCCCTCCTAGTCTTGGTTGCATTGAGCTTGATTGTGCAAACCTTTTTAGTTCAATGTAATCATACTTATCTATTTTGCACTTCATAATGCTTTCTATGTCTTCTTTAGTCAAAAATTCTTCCCATCTCCATAAGTCTGATAAGTACACTATTCATCGCTCCACTAATTTGTTTATAGTATCAGTCTTTAAAACTAGATCATGTACCTTTTTGGACTTTACTCTGGTGTACGGTGTCAGGTGTTGGTCTATACCTAGTTTCTGCCACTCCGTTATCCAGTTTTTCCAGAAAATTTTATTGAACAGTGAGTTCTTATACAGGAAGCTGAAGCCTTTGAATTTATCAAGCAGTAGATTGCTATATTTATTGACAACTGTGCCCTGAGCAACTAACCTATTCCAATGATTTACCTTTCTGTTTCTTAGGCAGTACCACCTAGCTTAATTTAATAATTGCTGCTTTAGAATAAAATGTGAGGTCTGGTAGTAATAAACCACATTCCCCAGCATTTTCTTTCATTATTTTCCTCAATATTCTGGACCTTTTATTCTTCCAGATGAGTTTTGATATTATTTTCATAGCTCTCCAAAATAACTGAGAGTTTGATTGGCATGGCACTGAATAAGTGAATTAATTTAGGTAGAATTGTAATTTCTATTTTATTTGCTAGACCTACCCGTAAGCAACTGATACTTTCCAGTTACTTAGAGCTGACTTTATTCGTGTGAAAAGTGTTTCATAATTTTGTTCTTATTGAATTTATTTTGTCAGATAGATTCCCAAATATTTTATAGAGTCTATCCTAGATTTATATGGGATTTCTCTTTCTGTCTCTTGCTTTTAGACATTGGTAGTAATATATAGAAATGCAGAAGATTTGTGTGGGTTCATTTTGTAACCTGCAAATTTGCCAAAGTTGTTTGTTATTTCAAGTAGATTTTTACTTGAGTCTCTGGGATTATTTAAGTATTTCATCCTATCACCTGCAAAGATTGATCGCTAGGTTTCTTCTTTGCCAATCCTAATTCCTTTCTTTTCTCTTTATTCTTTTGTTGCTACAGCTAACGTTTCTTATGCCATATTGTATAATAATGGTGCAAATAGACGTACTTATTTCATCCCTGATGTTATTGGAAATGCAGATAGCTTATCTCCATTGCATATAATGCTTGCGGAAGATTTTAGGTAGATAGTACTTATTATTTTATAGAAAGTTTCATTTATTCCTAAACTCACCAGTGTTTGCAACAGGAATGGTTGTTGTATTTTTTCAAAAGTTTTTACTGCATCTATTGAGATAATCATGTGATTTATGTAAGCTGATGTATTCTTTTTGTTAAAATCAGTTCTAAAATTTTCTCGTCCATATTCATTAGAGAAATTGGTCTATAATTTTCATTCTCTGTATTGGCTGTTTTCTGTTTAGGTATTAAAACCATATTTGTATAATAAAAAGAATTTTGGAGGACTCCTGATTCCCCAATTTTCCCGAATAGTCTATGTTGTATTGGAATTAACTCTTCTTGAAAGATTTGACAGAATTCTCTTGTAAATCCATTTGTCCCTGGAGATTTTTTCCTAGGGAATTCATTGATTGCTTGTTCAATTTCTTTTTCTGAGATGGATTTGTATACATATTCAACTTTTTCTATTAAACTGGGCAATTTATATTTTCTAAAGAAATCATCCATCTCGTTTAGATTATCGAATTTATGGGAATGCAGTTGGGCAAAGTAATATCTAATTATTGTTTTAATTTTCTTCTCATTGGAGGTTAGTTCATCCTTTGCATTTTTTATATTGGTCATTTGGTTTTCTTCTTTCTATTTTTTATAAAATTTACCAAGGTTGTATTGATTTTATTTTTTTTCCGTAAAAGGAACATTGAGTTGTTTTCTTTTTTTTTTTTACCAGATCAATAGTTTTCTTTTTTTTTTTTTTACCAGATCAATAGTTTTCTTTCTTTTTTTTTTTTTTTTACCAGATCAATAGTTTTCTTAATTTCAATTTTATTAATCACTCTTTGGTTTTTAGTATTTTTAATTTGGTATGTACTTGGAATTTTTCAATTTGTTCTTTTTATACCTTTTTTCAGCTGCATTCCCAATTTGTTGATCACCTCTATCTCTATTTTATTCATATGTGCATTCCAACTTATAGAACTTCCCCTAAGAGTTGCTTTTACAGTATCTCATATGATTTGGCAGGTTGACTTGTTATTGCCATTCTCTTGAATGAAATTGTTTATTGTTTCCATGATGTGTTTGTTGTTTAAAGTACTCATTCTGTAGGATTCGATTGTTTCCATGTTCTTTTATGACATATAATTTTAATTGCATTATGATGTGAGAAGGATGCATTCATTATCTCTGCCTTTCTGCAATGGATTTTGAGGTTGTATGGATATACATGGTTGGTTTTTGTATATGTGCCATGTATTACTGAGGAAAAGGTGTAATCCTTTCTAACCTCATTCATTTTTATCCATAGTTCTATCGTATCTACCTTATCCAAAGTTTTATTCGCTTACTTAACTTCTTTCTTGTTTATTTTGAAGTTAGATTTATCAAGTTCAGAGAGGGGGAGGTGGAGTCCCACACTAGTATCATTTTACTGTCTTATTCTTCCTGTAACTACCTCAACTTCTCTAAGAATTTGGATACCTTGCCAAAGTTATATATGGGACATATATGTTTTTGACCACCACCTCCTGCAGTCTTCCCTTCCTTCTTTCAGTCCCCCTCCCTTTTACTCCCCTTTACCCTTAGTACTTCTGTCTTCCCTGTTACCATTCCCTCCCCCATTTTTCCCCTTCACCTCCTACTGCCTATAGAGCTAGTTAGATTCATATACTTATTTAAGTTTGTTGTTCCTACTTTGAACCAAATTAACTGAGAATAAATATCAAGCAATTCTTATCTCCCGTCTTCTTTCTCTCTACTGCAATATAATTTTGTCCCTCTTCCTGTGATGCAGTTTACCATTTTCTGCCTTCTCCTTTTCACATCTCCTGTTGCAATCCCTTTTCACCCTTAAATTCCACTTTTATCATCACAACATTTTCTTTATACCTGCTACCTCTATCTATGTATATCCCTTTTATATTTTATAATAAATATACAATTACCAAGATTAACAAATATCATCTTCACTTATCAGGATGTAAACACTTGACCCACATTGAGTAACAAGCTCTTTTCCCCACATTTATTTTTTTATGCCTCTCTTGAGATCTGCATTTGAAAACTGAATTTTATATTGAATTATGGCGTTTTTATCAGGAAGGTCTTGAAATCCCTTATTCCACTGAATGTCCATCTCCTTGCCTGAAATATTATGCTTAATTTTTCTAGCTGATTGATCCTTGTTGTAGTCCCATCTCCTTTGTCTTATAGAATATCATATTACAGTTCCTTCAATCTTTTAATATAGAAACTGCAAGGTAGTGTTTGATCCTGACTGTAGCTCCTCGATATTTGAATGTTATAATTCTGTCTGGCTTCAGTATTTTTTCCTTCACTCGATAGCTCCGTAAATTTGGCAAAGATATTCCTTGGTGTTTTTATTTATTTGTTCCCTGTTGGGTGGTGAATGGTGGACTCTTTTGTCCTCTGGATCTGAGATTTCTGGGGAGTTTTGCTTGATGACTGCTTGGCAGTTTTTTCCAGGCTCTTTTGCAACATGGCTTTCTGGTAGGCCAAAAATTCTTAGGCTTTTCTCTCCTGGATATATTTTCCAGGTCAGTTGTTTTTCCAACTAGATAGCTTACATTTTCTTCTATTTTTTTCATTCTTTAAGTTTTGTTTGACTGATTTTCGATGTCTCATAGAGTCATTGGCTTCTACTTGTCCAATTCCAATTTTTATCAAATTGTTTTCTTCTGTTAACTTTTGCAACACATTTTCCTTCTGTCCAATTATTCCTTTTAAGAAATTATTTTCTCCTGTTAGTTTTGTATTTCCTTTTCCATTTCTCCAGTTTTCCCATTTAGTTTTTATGCTTCCCTTACTGTTTGTCTCATTTTCCTTTTTAAGGAGCGGTTCTCTTCTGTGAATTCTTTTTCAATACTTTTAAAATCATTGGCCAGATTTTCTTCTATTTCTCTAGCTTGGCTTTTAAAACCCTTCTTACACCCTTCCAAGGTGTTCTTTGTCCTTGTGACCAGTTCATTGTCCCTTCTGAAATTTCAGATAGGAGTAAAGTCTCAGTACTGACCTCTTTGATATTCCTGTTTTGGTCCTTGTCCCTCTACAAAGATTCTCTGGTCTTTTCTTTCCTTCTTTATTTCTTACTCATGTTTATGAGGCTTTTTGTATTGTGGCCTCTGGTTCTTTCAGGTAGAAGCTAAAGTGCTTCAACATACCTGGTGCTGAGCTACCTGGTGTGAGAAAATAGAGGTCTTTTGAAATATTTTTTTGTTTCCCTGGATTTTTCCTGGAGCTAGCTTGGCAAGTGTTGGGGAGGGGTGGTCTGGCCACAGAAGGTCTCCTGGGCTGAGTTAAGGCATAGGCAAGCTCAGCGTTTGGTGACCCCAGCTTCCCTAGTGTCTACACTTTTTCCCTGTGTTGCTAAGGCACGCTTGTGATCCTGGTGTTAGTGGTTGCAGGCCTCCATCCCCCTTGGACTCTGAATCTCTTCTTGATTCCCTGAGATGATATTCTCAGGGACAACTCCAGTCCTGCAGTAGTCCAATTCAGTCACAGCAAAAAGGATCCTCCTTAGCAAATTTCCTAGCCTCACCTGCTATGATACTGGTTGCCCCTTCTGCTGACCCCACTGACCCAGAATTTTTCTGGAGAAATATTTTATGATTCTTTCAAAGCCAACAAGTGGAGGGAGAGAGAGCATATACTGATCACTCTGCCATTTTGGCTGCAGTAAGGTCAAGTAGGTGACTTACAGACATTTAATCTGCAAGCTGATATTCTCAGGAGTAACTACTGCTGATACCTGAAGTTCTGGGACTCTCATTCACCTGGTTTCGCTGGACTCCTCTCTTGGGCTGATGTGCCAGAGATCCCTCATTCTAGTCACTGCCTCAGACCACCTGGGGCTTCCTGCTTAGCCCTGCCATTGCAGGGGCGCACTGTGCTCTGCACTGTGTGCTCATTCACCCTTGTGAAACAGTGTATTCCCATTGATCTTCCAGTCTGTAGTAGCTATGAATTTGCCACAGTCTGTCTCTTATTGGATTCTGCCCCTCCAAAATTTGATCAGATTACCTTTTTAGAGGTAACTGAAGGAGTTTGTCTAAGAATGTAGGTGAGTAGTAGCTCTCACTCGACACTCTTGAGTTCTTCTTGCAGCAACAACAACAGTAATCATTATTATACTTTCATTTATAATGACTTAAGAAGCCCTTCAAATTCATTTCATTTGATTTTCTCCACCACTCTGAAAGTTTGATGCTTATATTATTTTCATTTCACAGATGAAGAAATTAAGACTCAAAGAGATTAAGTGACTTGCAAAGAATTAAACTATTAACTTTCTGAGGCAGGATTCAAACTCATTTCTTCCTGAATCTAAGTCTAGCACTATATACATTATGTTATCTGTATACCTCTTTTTATATCTCAAGTCAACTAATTGTTAAAAACTTGCATACTCAGTCATAATCAATAACATAATAAGTTACAGACAGTCATTGTTACCTCTGGCTATTTGAAATGGAGAAAAAGGGCCATACACAGACTTTCCCCCAAATATCTCCAGGCAGAGCAACTTTGGGGCCCAATGAGTCATGTTAATTGAATGGGAATGGAAATATTTTATTTGTTAAAAGAATGGAATTAAAACAATGGCAACTCTTACTTTGGGAAAAGAAGGGAGAGAGAATCTTCTCAAGTTATTGGAAGATATAATTCACAAACTGTGAGGGTGCTATCTATTGCAGAAAATAGACCAGCAGTCCTGAAATCAGGAAGACCTGAGTTCAGATACTGAGTTCAGACTTGAAGTCTCAGACATTTAGTACCTGTGAGATGCTGATTGAACCTGAACAACTCATATCACCTCCCTGTGCCTCAGTTTTCTTATTTGTAAAATAAGCATATCACATTAGATTTCTGTAAGTATTTTTGAACTGTAGACCTATGACCTTCAAACCTTTCAGCCTCATAATATTTTAAATAACAGTTTTTTGAAAGGAGGAATACAATTATGATTAGGAGAGAAAAGCAGGATGAAGTCCATAAATTTCATTCTTCAACCAAGTATGGATTTATTTATAATTTCTATAAAATAATAGGCATGTGCCAGATTGCACCACAAATTTAATTTTATATCACATGCACATCTTTATAAGAACCTTTAATTATGTGGATGATATTCAATCATAATTTTGACACATTTTATTAAGTAATCATCAGCAATATTACTGCATGAAATATATTAAATGTTTACAATGCATCTTCTTACAAAAAGTTCGTTAACCATTATATCGTTGTGCTTATGTGAAAATTGTACATACATGCATACATACATATATGCATATATACATATATGTATATATACATATATATATATAGAGAGAGATAATATGCTTTGTGTACTATAAGTATATATGATTATGTCAAACAATTCATACCAGTACAAATAAGGGGGAGGCAACAACTAAGGTTAGTTTTACTACATCATTAAAGTATTTTATTTCAGTACCTTGAAAATATTCTTATTTAATCCTATAAAAAACTATGAGTACTTCAGACCATAATAATGAGTATATAAAGCAAGGACAATGTCATAAGTGTATAGATAAAAGGATTTGTAACTGAAAAGAAAGGGAGGAAGTAATTATGTACATCTACCATAGTAGATGCCATAAGAGTCGCTTATGATATAAGAAAAAGACAAGCAGTAGACATGCCAGAAATTCATTGCTGATAAAATTCAAGGAAGGATATATTACCTATGCTTTCTGAATTTTGGTATAGACAGTTGAGGACATATATATATATATATATATATATATATATATATATATATATATATATATATATATACATATACATATATATGTATGTATATATGTATGTATATGTATGTATATGTATATATATATATATATATATATATATATATATATATATAGTTAAATGAAATCCATGAAAACAAGAAAAGCATTCTGAAATTAAATCCTCTATTTGAAGAGAACATACTAGATATAATGTAGGGAAAAGGGCAGAACAGATCTGTGTATAAAGAAAATATATTGATATATGGAAATTCTAGAAATAAAACAATAAAGACCTTTTAGATGAAGATTAATTAAGGTAGAAAAAAAATTATCAATATAATACAGCGTGGAATGGACTTCTTCTGATCCAATGTGCCCAATAACATATGGAAGCAGACATTGTCTCTGATCCCCACAACCCTTAAACCCTCTGCAAAATCAGAATTATGTTCACTATTTAAGGCAATGGAACCTATCTAAACAGGCTAAAATCCCTAAAAAAGAGTCATCAGATCAATTTATATCAGTAAAGAGTAATCTTTAATCCCTAACTCACTAACTTAATGTCAGCTCCCTACCAGTCCTCATTCTCTGCAAAGACACACAACTCATCATGTTTTTGCTATAGCATTCACCCAACAGTTCCCTTTCTCATGCTGCAGTATCTATCAACACAAACACACACACACATTCATGCACGCATGAATCAAACATGTATGCATGCAAGCTGATACACAAACACACTTTCACCACTGCCTTTTCTCTAATTCTACCATTTATAAGGAACAAGCAGATCTCAACTTTTCACTCATTGTCCATCTCTTGCCAATCTTCTACAGATATAGAAGTACAGGAAAGCAGCATCTTGATCTTCTACCGCTGGCATCTTTCCTGCTGAAGTACAGAAATGCCCAGTCAAACAAGTAAGGAATAAAGGGAACTTAGTTAAAGCACTAAGGCTTTCATGGTAACTCTATCAGGCCTGAAGAAAAGATGAGTGTAATAAAACTGATGCTAGCTCTTTCAAAAGGCCCTCAGTGAAGCAACTGAGAACATTAAAAATAGAATTACACACATTTGACAGCTTTGAGACCAGTCCTTGGGAAAACTTCCATGAAAAGAGAAGGAGTAAAAAAATAAGCTTTATGTGATGATAAGAGGAGGAAAGACTGAATTCATCAAAGATCTCGAGAGAAAGATCATTCAGTCAAAAAAAAAACCCTTAAGCATGAGCACATAAGCAAGCAGCAATGATATGAATAACAGGGGGAAGATGTCTTCCATACGCTCTAAATCTTTACAATTAAATATTAATAAATAGAAAATGAATAAATGTATTGAGAAATATAGTCATTGTAGATTTCCAAAAGAGCATGGGACTAAAACAGGATGTTGCTGGATGTTTCAAAAAAGAAAATAGACTTGTGAAAGCAGAATTTATTAGCATCATAAATTAAGTAATTGGAAAAAGAGAAATAAAAATTTACTAAAAAAAAAAAACAAACAAATCTTGAATTAATTGTTGCCAGTCTCAAAAAATTAAAGAGAACAGAAATGCAAATACACAAAAATCAGAATAATCTGGAAAAAGAGAGTCAAAAAACAATGACGTTAAGAGTTTAAAAGGAAATTTGATATCCATACAAGAAAAATAATACTTTTGAAAAAAAGACATGGAAAGAAAAATTTCAGGATTCTTGATTTCTCTGAAGAACACAAATCACAAAAAAATCTGAGCAACATAAGAAATAACATCAGAAAACTTCAGAAATAATGAACATGAAACAAAGCATTAGTTGAAAAAAATCAACATATTAACGTCAAAACAAGAAACTACCACCAACTACAGCAGCAGCATCAACATACTATGCTATGAACTCCAAGAAATACATTTGTTAAAATTAAGAACTCTGATCACAAAGACAAAAATTAGGAGGAAATCAGGAGAAATACCTTCAAATACAAAGGAAAGAAAATTTTGGGAGAAGAAAATAGCATTTTATTCCAGAGGGAATAGGACAAATGTGTTTCAAAGGATAAAGATGCTTAAGATGCAGCCTAAAGTGATATGTACTGCATACCTGATCCTAACTAGAGATAAAAAGAAAAGATGATTGCTCTATTTCATGGCGAAAGGGATCACACTGAATGATGTTTCCATAGAGGAAGAAACAAACATACAATAAGACGTCTTAAAAATGGGTGTAATATGTCGGGATTTGGTGCTGAGAGATACCATTACCTATTAACTACTATAAAGGTACTCCTTAAACAATAACATGCTGCATTAGAAGAAGAGTAAGGAGAGCTCCTGTGGAGCAGGTAAAATCCAGGAAGGTGAAAGGTTATATATCTATAGAGGAGACTTCATGGCAAAGGAAAAATCTTTCATTCTGAAGTGTTAGGGTGGAAATGGACTGCAACAATCAGATACACAGGAAAAAGCAATCTTGGAGCAGTGTTTCTATTATCTCCATCTACTGCAGTAACTGATATTTCTGAAAGTACAACCCAGAAAAAGAGCATAGAGGATATACAAAGCAATGACATGTAAAATATTTAGAAGAGACACAAAGGGAGTTTGAAGAGACCTTGAAATATACCTCAAAGCAACTTTAACTCTATGAAAAATATAGAAACTAAAGAAGAAATAAATGAAAATAAAATTAATGAATCAAACAATAACAATCTCAGAAAGTGGAGAGAAAAACTGAATAGAAGAAGGAAAAGAAATCTGTTTTTTAGAAAAAAATCTTTACTTTTTTTTTAAATGTGAGAAACAAAATGTAAGAAACAAGTTCAAAGGAAGAGTTCAAGACATTTTACTTCCTTCCCTAACAAGTTGGGGAAAAGAGATAAAAATTAGATAACTTGAAAAAGAAATTAACAAGATAAGCCAAACTCTTAAATTTCTGAAATGCGTAACAAAACTTAAGGTCGAAAAGTAGAGAGTTTCTTTGAATTGAGTTATATGAAATCAGATTTAACAAAAAAATAACTGAAGAAGCACATACATACATACATATGTACATACATACATATATATCCATAGACATATATGTGTAGACATATATGTGTAGACATATGTGTGTGTGTGTGTGTATATATATATATATATATATACACACATATGCATATACATAAAGAGGAAGAAGCACACCAACAAATTCAAATCTAAGAAATCTCTATTAGAGACAAATGGAACAAGAAATAAATCTAACTCTTGTAGTAGGACTAACTTATCAAATGTTTAAAGGAAAATTAGTACCAGTGCTACACAAATTATTGTCCCAAATCAAGGAAAGTGTACTCTATCAGACACATTTTGTGAGATAAATATAGTTCTAATGTGAAAACCAGGGAACGACAATGGAAAGTAGGAAGTCCATAGGCCAATATCAATTAATGTCGATTAAAAAAATAAATTTTCTCAGACTACCACAATTTATTAAAGAAATCTTTCATAATGACCATTTTGAATTTAAACCAATGTTTCAGGATTGACTCAACTTTAGAAAAAATACTAAAAACAAAAACATATGGTTATTTCAATAGATGCAATAAAATGTTAAGTACAACATTAATTTCCGTTAAAAATACTACAAAATATAGGAACACGGGACCTTGTTATTCAGAAGATTCAGTAGTCTTGAAACTCAAGACCGAATTGATAAAAGAAAATCACAATCACAGTAAACACCAGCATACTTGCAGGTTTATATTTTGTTATAGCCGAGATTTGGAAGCAAAATAGATGTCTAGAACTTGAGTAAAAGCTAAGCAAATTTTGTTCCCTGCATGTCTTGAAATAGTACTATACCGTACAAAGTTAGGAATGTGATGAATTCAGAGAAACATAAAAACATGTACATGCTATGATTCAGAGTGGAGAAAACAGTCTAAAGAAGCAATAGACAAAATGATGATATCACTGTAAACAGAAATAATTTCAAAATAATTTTTAAAAATTGGTGTTGCAAAATTGGGGAAAAAAACAATACAATCATGCATTCAAAGAAACAGTATGAGAAGGCTCTCCACCCCCACCCCTTTGCAGAGGTGAGACGTCCATGAATGTAGTATTGTCAATATTTAAAGGCTATTGACATTGATCTGGTTTGATCATTTTTTTCTCTTTATGTTTCTCTTTGTTTTTGAGGAATACTAATTATTAAAGGGTATAAACGTGGGAAGGCAGGAATGAGGAAAATCAGAAAAAAATTTGGTGATGTGAAAGATATATAAAGTGTAAAAATAATATGCTATGAAGCAATGAGTAAAGAAGAAATATACAAGGAACTGGGAAGGCAAAGCACAAACTTGGAATAAAGATATGATAAAATACTTAAGGGGAGTTCAGACTATATCTAAAGGGCGTTTAATACCAATACCTTCCAAAAAGATAATTTCATCATATACAACATAGTCAAACTGAATAATGGGAAGGAGTATCCTGAATGTGATTTTCACTAATTTTAATCTGGGTGAAATTCACGTCCACCTTGTGGATAAATAACCACTTTTTTGACTCATATTTGATAACATATGGAAAGAGATAAATTAGGAATATTCTGGCATGCATAAAGACTCTTAGAGTCTTTAGATTCTCTTGATCAAGTTAACCCAAGAAAAATGAGAAGATCCTAAAAGTAAAATTCTCAAATCATAAAGAGAAAGAACTCCAATAAGGGTTTTCCTAAAGAGAAGGATATTAACTATAGAAAGCTTATCAACCAACTTAGATTTTTAAAACTTATAAAGAAGATGAAAACACGATTAGGTAATACAGGACCTTTAACATAACTCAGCATGCTCCTATAAGAACTCACTGGGGAAGCTAAACTTCAGAATGAGTTGCAGACAGTGAAAAATATTAAGGCTAACATTTTTTGACAAGTTAATTTCGGGTAAAAGGTAAGATAACAGTTGCCCTGGAGACAGCTCTAAGTCAGTTGTTAAATTTTAGTTTTAAAGATTAAAATAAGAAAAATTGGCAATAACTTCCAAATTAGACTGTTTTACTCCTTAGTTGCTTGCTAGAGTTAAGAAAATGTTAATAATGCAAACTAAACTGAAAATTTTGTGTGCTTTTTTTTTCATTTATTCCCCAGAGATTTAGTGTGTTAAGCATTTACTGTAACACATTACATCTCTCTGTAAACACTGCAGTTTGAGCAAGAGTGAGGTTAAAGGCTTATGGAATGAAGTCATCGTTAAGCTGGAATCCTTGATACTAAAGTATAACAACAATAGGCATTTTTACAGTGCTTCCAGGTCTAAAAAATGCTTATAGCCATTGTCTCATTTGAGCCTCACAACACCCCTGGGTGAAAACAAAGAAGGGAATAGATCACTGTTCATTTTGGATAAGAAAATTTAAAACAGAAAGTGGAAGGAAGACAAGTACTTGATTTCTATTCTCTTTCTATGACCTTTACCAATGAGGAAAACATTTGAATTGTAAAGACTTAACAAAAATGCCTACAGGGAAGTTGATATTCAAAATAATTAGTAAAGTCATAAAGGAAGAGTTTAAGTCATGAGTCATAAATGAGGAGTTTACATTATTTGACCAAATTGTTCCTTACCAAAGGCAGTATACACATGTGTGTATGTATGTATAGACATGTGTATGTATATGTACATACAAATATATGTACATATATAGATAGATAGATATATACATATATTTTTAAATACAGGTGTCTGTGTATGAGAGAGAGAAAGAGAGAGAGAGAGAGACAGAGAGAGATAGGGGGCATTAGGAAAGGAGCCACCTCAAAATATATTTTGAAGGCAACTATTTCTAGAAATAGAATACCAATGGTGCAGGTTTGCAAGTAAAATGGTTCTATGTAGCTAGTTGCATAGTTTGAAAGGAAATTTAAATACCTTCATTAAGTGTAAGCATAATCTTGTACGAGTGGTCACTTTTTGTATGTGTTTCCTTATTTTTGTCCTGATTTTTGCACCTGGTGAGGAAATTCTTTAGAGATCAGCAGCTATTCCTCAAAAGATGCAGATAGAGATAAACCGAGAGGAGTGAGAGGTTAAGTGTTTTGTCGAGGGTTGTAGCGACAGTAGTCAGAGATAGAACTGATAATTACGTGGTACAAATGCTTCAGCCCTTGATGCCAGAATTCCTCAAAGATTAGTTACAATTTAGTTTCAGAATTCAGATACAAAAAAAAAAAAAAAAAAAAAAAAAAAAAAAAAACCAGCAAGGTCAATAATTTTCCTCACATTCTTTCTGATTGTCTATATGATAGTACATATATGCCAGGGTAAATGAGGTAGATTTTCATTTCCCATATACATTTTAGAGTAATAAATGTGTGACAAATGGAAGCTAAGCATTTCATTTATTGCCACAAAACATACACACAAACACACACACCTGCCTTAGCTGGTAAGGTTTTCAGGGTTATTGCATTTGTGAACAGTGAATATATCCACCGATGACACACAGGAGCAATGATTCAGTTTTAACTGCATCAGACTTGTACCATATTAACCTACATGAAAAAAAAAAAGTACTGTTGGAATAGTTGATATGAGAATTACAGTATTTTAAGCAGTTCAGAAACATTAGGTATTTAATTTATAATAGAATGTTCCTGAGCAGGCTTCACAGAACTGATTGGAATGCAAAGCTCTCATGGACATAATAAGTAATTCATATCCTGTCTCAGGCTTATGAAGAGGAGAGCAGCAATGTCATATATGCACAGACAAACTTTTAATTAAACCAAAAATTCCATTTTTTGTGTCCAGTTTCTGCTTTTTGTATTCATGACATTACAATTGAGCCAGTGATTTTTATTGCATTTAAGTGACTAACCTCTTCTTTGGATTGAATTTGGGGGCAAATCGTGCCACAGGATCCTTGGTAAGAGGGACTTTTGTTTCTTCTAATATATTTAGTCACATTCTTTGATAGCTTATTTTCAAGAGGTTGAATATTCTGTGTATAAACGCTATCAGTGAAGGATGGTAACATTGATCTGTCAAATAATTGAACAGATAATTTAATGTGATTTTAAATTATTAAATGATGAAAGCAGGTAACTATCATAAGAGCTAAAATTTACATATCTATAAGCCTTTAAATTGATGTGTGTATTTAAAATGTTGTTCACAAAAAATATGTAGATGCTTGTGAAAATCACTAGAAACAAATAATTAATTTTAAATGCTGTGCTATCCTTAATTACTATCACACACTACTGCATTAAAATTTTCTTCCAATGCTTCATTCTGCCAGGAAGAAAATGAGTTTCTTTTATATAAATTTCTTTATTTAACTTTTTACACCCATTTTCACAAAATTTTGGGTTCCAAATTTTCTCCCCATTTGTCCCCTCCCCCCACCCCAAATCGCCAAGCATTCTAATTTCCCCTATCACCAATCTGCCCTGTCTTCTATCATCCCTCCCTTCCCTTGTCCCCATCTTCTCTTTTGTCCTGTATGGCCAGATAACTTCTGATTCCCCATTACCTGCCTTTCTTATTACCTAGTAGCGAGAACAAGACTCAACAGTTGCTCCTAAAACACTGAGTTCCAACTTTTTCCCATCCCTCCCTCTCCACCCATTCCCTTTGGAAAGGCAGCCAGTTCAATATAGGCCATATCTGTGTAGTTCTGCAAATGACTTTGATTATAGTCGTGTTGTGTAAGACTAACTATATTTCGTTCCATCCTATCCTGCCCCCCATTGTTTCTATTCTGTCTTTTGATCCTGTCCCTCCCCGAGTGTTGACTTCAAATTGCTCCCTCCTTCTATTGCCTTTCCTTCCATCACCCCAACCGAACCAACTTATCTCCTTCTCCCCCACTTTTGCATTGTAAGATAGGTTTTTGTACCAAAAAGAGTGTGCATTTTATTCTTTCCTTTAGTCGAACGTGATGAGAGTAAACTTCATGTTTTTCTCTCAGCTCTCCTCTTTTTCCCTCCACTAAAATGTCTCCTGCTTGCCTCTTCTATGAGAGATAATTTGCCCCATTTCATTTCACCCTCTTTCCTCCCCCAACCTTTCTATTCTCCATTAACTGTATTTCTTATTTGCTAGTAGCAGCAACAATACTAACCAGTTGTTCCTAAAACTTTGAGTTCCAAATTCTCCCCATCCCTCCCTCCCCACCCATTCCCTTTGGGAAGGTAGGCAATTCAATATAGGCCCTATCTGTGCAGTTTTGCAAATGACTTCCATAACAGTCGTGTTGTGTAAGACTCACTGTATTTCCCTCCACCCTATCCTGCCCCCCAGTGTTTCTATTCTGTCTTTTGATCCTATCCCTCCCCTAGTGTCGACTTCAAATTGCTCCCTCCTCCCATTGCCCTCCCTACCATCATCCCCCCCTTGCTTATCTCCTTCTCCCCCACTTTCCTGTATTGTAAGATAGGTTTTCATACCAAATGAGTGTGCGTTTTATTCCTTCCTTTAGTCAAATGTGATGAGGGTAAATTTCTTGTTTTTTCTCAGCTCTCCTCTTTTTCCCTCCACTAAAAAGTCTCCTGCATGCCTCTTGAATGAGATATAATTTACCCCATTCCATTTCACCCTCTTTCCTCCCACTACATTTCTCTCTCACCATTTCCCTTAATTTCTTTTAAGATATGGTCCCACCCTATTCAATTCTTTCGGTGCTCTCTGTCTCTGTATGTGCATCCATGTGTGTATGTGTATGTGCGTGCATGCGTATACATGTGTGTGTATATGTGTATGTGTGTGTGTGGTCCCACCAACTACCCAGATATTGAAAAATTTTTAGAGTTACAAATATTGTCTTTCCATGTAGGAATGTAAACAGTTCACTTTTGGTAAGTCCCTTATGACTTCTCTTTGCTCTTTATTTTTTCATGCTTCTTATCATTCTTGTGTTTGAAAGTCAAATTTTCTTTTCGGCTCTGATCTTTTCACCAAGAATGCTTGAAAGCCCTCTGTTTCATTGAAAGACCATATTTTCCCCTGATGTATTATACTCAGTTTTGCTGGGTAGGTGATTCTTGGTTTGAGTCCTAGTTCTTCTGACTTCTGGAAGATCCTATTCCACACCCTTCGACCCCTTAATGTAGAAACTGCTAGATCTTGAGTTATCCTGATTGTATTTCCACAATACTGGAATTGTTTCTTTCTAGCTGCTTGCAATATTATCTCCTTGGTCTGGGAATTCTGGAATTTGGCCACAATGTTCCTAGGAGTATCTCTTTTTGGATCTCTTTCAGGCAGTGATCGATGGATTCTTTCAATACTTGTTTTGCTTTCTAGGTGTAGAATGTCAGGGCAGTTTTCCTCAATAATTTCATGGAAGATGATATCTAGGCTCTTTTTTTGATCATGACTTTCAGGTAGTCCCCTAATTTTTAAATTGTCTCTCCTGGATCTATTTTCCAGGTCAGTTGTTTTTCCAATGAGATATTTCACATTCTCTTCCATTTTTTCATTCTTTTGGTTTTGTTTTGTGATTTCTTGGTTTCTCTGGAAGTCATTAGTCTCCATCTGTTCCATTCTAATTTTGAGAGAACTATTATCTTCAGTGAACTTTTGAACCTGTTTTTCCAGTTGGCTAATTCTGCTTTTGAAAGCATTCTTCTCCTCATTGCCTTCTTGAACCTCTTTTGCCAATTGAGTAAGCCTATTTTTCAAGGTGTTATTTTCTTCAGCAATGTTTTGGGTCTCCTTTACCAAGGTACTGACCCGTTTTTCATGCTTTTCTTGCATCCCTCTCATTTCTCTTCCCAGTTTTTCCTACACCTGTCTAACTTGATTTTCAAAATCCTTTTTGAGTTCTTCCATGGCCTGAGCCCATTGGATATCTATTTCAGATGTTTGGGATACAGAGGCCTTGACTTCTATGTCTTTCCCTGATGGTAAGTATTGTTCTTCCTCATCTGAAAGGAAAGGAGGAAACATCTGTTCACCAGGAAAGTAACCTTCTATGACTTTATTTTTCCCCTTTTCTGAGCATTTTCCCAGCCACTAACTTGAGTTCTGTGATTCCTCTTCACCCCCACCTCACCTCTAGGTCCACCCAGCTAGTGCTTGTGGCCTGAGATTCAAATGCCTCTTCCGAGCCTCAGGGCTTTCAGCTGGAGGTGAAGCTGCTATTCAGGGTATGATTAAATTCAGGTTCTCAGATAGGGGCAGGGCTGCCTCCCAGGCCTAGTTCCCTCAGGGGGTTTATGTGGAGACATTCAGTAATCTGCCCAAGCTCCTCTTTGCTGCTTCCCCCAGCTACTGCCTCCTGAGTGGACCTGGGTTATGGAGACACCCTGTTCCCCTCTCAGCCAGTCCAGAAGGCTCTCTCACTGACCTGTGTGCCTGTGGGTGGAGGGACCTTCGTGGCCACAGGAAATTCCATCCCTGAAGCCTGCTCCGATCTGCTCCTCTCAGGGCCATGGTGCCAAGGCAGGGCTGGGCTCTGCTCTGGGTCAGGTGTTGATGGACCTTTGGTGCCAGTTTTTCAGGGATCTCTGGAAATCTCCTCCACTCCGTTGCTGTGCAGCTTACACTGCTCCAGAATTTGTTGGGAGTTCCTCTTTACATGTTATTATGGGCTGTGGGTTCGGAGCTAGCATATGTGAATCTTTCTACTCCGCCATCTTGGCTCCTGCCCCAAGAAAACGAGTTTTTAAAATGAGTTATCACCTCAAAAGCTCTGGAAGGTTCTGGCAAGTATAGATCCAATAATAAATAGACAATATATCTGTCATAAGAGTAGAAGATATAAAACATTTTAGGAAACTTATCACCTGTGATTTGGACAATTGATTATTTGCCCAGCTGTCTGTCTGTTTACCTGTCTATGTATCTATCTATCCATCTATCTGTTTATATATCTTTCTATCTGTCTTCTTTCTACCTAATCTATCTAGCTATTTATATATGCATTTGTGTATATATGACAAAAATGAATATATATATATATATATATATATATATATATATATATATATATATGTACTTTACATAAGTACAGACAAAAACCTCTGAGTGTATGTTCTTTAGATTGTTATTTCCTTGAGGACAATGAATGTCTTTTGCCTCTTTTTCTCCACTGCTTAGCATAGTACTTGACACATTGTACTCAGTTAATGGGTTTTTATAGGTTGTTGGCATTTGTATATATACACGGAAATATGCTTATACATCAGAAAATGTCTAAGAAAATAAAAAGGGAGAGAAGGCTAGTGACCTATGTAAGGAAAAAAAAACTGCTATTTAAACTGATAACTGATGAAATCAAAAGTACTTGAATTTTTATAAAAATAACTTGCTCGAACTTTGTAAACATATCATTGTTTTATTCTCATGTATCACTTCTATAGTTTACTGTATCTATGCATTCATCAACTTTGGTTCTTAATTAAATGATTTTCAATAATAGCTTATCTATGATTTCTTAAATTCTGTGACTTTTGTCCATGTCTTTCCCAAAATTTCCATCATGTAATCTACATAACAAGCAAAAATCTTCCTTTAGAACTCTTCATATTGTTTGGATAAAAGTGAAGTATTGATTGTCTTTTATTTATCTCTTGATCTGGCAATATGACAACCTCCTTCATTTTCCAGACAAGCACCTCTATCATGATACCTTTTATGATACATTCACTAAAATTTTTTGTTAATATGTTGCAATCTAAAATTCCATCTATTAATATCAAATGAGGCATGATGCAAGGAGATCAAGTTTCAACAAACCTATCTATTTCCTTCCCAGAGGAGGCCTAGCACAGTGAGTACTGTGGGATGATATGGTGTTCCAGAAATTCTTATTTGTGGATAACACTTTTCTAATTGCATCAATCCCCAGAACATTTTGTTAATCCCATTTACGTGGGATAATCACTCAAAAGACACTCACTAAATTTATCATCCACTCAAGGAAAGAAAAATGAAGATTATTCCTTGTCCGGCTTACATAAAAAGGCAATCAAGAGGAGTATTCCACTTTCATATTAATAAATGCTATTTTCTGTAGTTAGTGATCAAAAAGATCAAAATGACATCACAATGTCAGGGTCAATGTACAGTGTGTCAAGCTGTAACTGGTCTTACCAACAAAAGCTTGCAAGGCTCTAGAACAGGTGAGACAAAAATAATCTGTATGACCATTTGAGAATAAGATAGTTTGAAATTTGCATATCTCATATTTCTTTTGAGGTACTGCAATTCTACTTTGTTCATAGAACAAAGTATCTTCTGTGATACAGACATGCCATTGTGGATGATCCTGTGCCTATATCTCCCATGACTGGTAAAATGATCCCAAAATTCTTCAGAGAGACCTTGGCCGTATCTTTATGCTATTTCTCCTAAACACCATGTGCATCTTCCTTTTGTGAGTTCCCTATGAAATAGTCTTTAACATCAACTTACATTTAACATTCAAACAATGGGGCCAGCTCATTGGAGTCATGTTCTCTGTAGCAGAGTTTGAATGCTTGGCAGTTCAGCTTAAAGAAACAACCTAAGTGTCCAGTACCTTATCTCAACAGGTGATCTTAAGAAACTTCCGAAGACAATTTAAATGAAAGTGATTCAATTTCCTTGCATGGCACTGATTACTGTCCATGTTTCACAGGCATACAGTGAGGTCAGCACAGTAGCTCTAGCTGATGCTCAATTTGGTAAGCAGCCTGATACCTTTTCTCTCTCACACTTTTCTTTGGAGCCTCCCCAAAACTAAGCTAACTATGGCACTGTGTTGCACTAACCTCATCCAAAGATAAGTTAATGTATTCACAGTATTCAACATTTCTCCATTTGCTATAACTGATGTCTTCACATATGGATGGTGTTGTACTGGCTGCTAGAGAACCTCTCTTTTCTTGGTGTTAATTGTTAAGTTAAAATATCTTAAACACAAATATCTTAAACACTCTGGCTCTCTTTGATTAGCCAAAAATAGGTGCCAGTCCAAGTTTTACTTGGTTATTGTTTGGGCCCTGATAGTTCATAGTGACTGTAAATAGCAATTGTGTTCATTTTAGCTAGAAACACTTAGGGTCTTCCTCTCCCAGATTGAATTATTTAACTAGGTAAAAAGAAAAAAAAAACAACATTTTTTGCTTCATTTCTTACCTAGTCTTAAGTCTTCATCACTGAATAGACTTTACATCAGCCACACTTACACGTAGGAAAGACCTTTAATTGAATAAGCAAAGGTCTCTCATTGCATCCTGGACCATCTCCAAACATCCTGATCTATATCTTGCCACTGGATGCAGATGATTCAAGAGGAGAGAATGAGGCAGGTGACTTTACACAACCCTCCCTCACTTAAATCCAATTCATTTGCAAGTCATGATATTATCTTCCTGATGCCATGGTCCCCTTCAAGAACAAAAGACAAACAACAAACAAATGCAACACTTTCTCTTCAGTTTTGATGGAGTTAAACTATGCCTTTTTAGAGATGCATAACCCATACTGTTGGCAGACCTTATGAGGTCTCATTTTTTTCATTTATTTGCTTTTGAATTTCCCAATCATTTTCATCAAATCCATCCAGATGTTTATAAGTGTTCTTGCCCAGATAAGTAAATGCGATTCTTTACACAAAATCTCTGAAACCTGCTCAGTTTTTGCTCCACTGTTAGCAACAGTGTATTGGTTCTGCTTCCCCTCCAAGTCAGTAAAAAACTGGTTACATGTGAAGAAGCACTCTAATATGTTGATATTGAATTGCCTGAAAGCTGTCATGAGTTGGGGTCACTGTTGTTGTTGTTGTTGTTGTTTTTTTAATGCAAATGATTATCTTGAAGAGGACATGATCCTTTTCTATGATCCATCCAGTGTTCTGCCTACACGTTGAACTTGTCGGCTCTCACATCCTGTTTCTTTTCCTTACAATGAAACTGTTGAATAACAATATTTGCTACAAGGGCACATCCATGAGGTTTTATTGCAACAGATAATATTAATGATGAAAAGGTCATGAAATACACAAGTCTTCAGTAGTAAGTGCCTGTTGTTTTTGTTTCTGACACCTTTCTTCCTAAGGACTCCCTGGCATGTCTGATAGACTGTTCTTACTCTGGCATAAAAGATAAACAGAATTACAAATTTGTCCCCTTTTGATACATTAACTATGAAGGTCTCCTTCATACATTTTTTTTTTATTTGACCTCATCATGGTTCATTATAGTGGGAGCACATGTACTGATGATGGTCGTGTGGTGCTTTCATATAAGTGACAATCACATTGTCATGACTCTGTCTCCCTGTTCAAAGGCATGTAAACTTATTTACTAGATTAGATTTGATTGCAAAACCAAAAAAACACACCAGTTTCATAATATTTCTCATCACTGCTATTACTCCAAAAAAAATAAAAAAAAAAACATGTATCCAGTTACAATATTAGAAAGCTCGCCTTCATTTGGCATCTTTATTTCATTCAGTGCTGTCTTTTGGATATGAAACCTGATAATTTTTTTTTTTCTCAATGAAAGTTATTCTCCTTTCAAATTTACTGGATTTCTTGTTGTCCATAAATATGTGGATCTCCTATGTAGCAAAGGTGAATGGAATTGTCACAAAAGTTTTTGGATGTGCTTTTGTATTTCAACTGGGTTGGTGAGGGAGAAGCTATAATATCAATTTAAATGGACAGGTCTTTCTCATTAGTAAATAGGCCTATGTGCCCTACTTAAATTGCCTGGTAGTCTAAATCACAGGTGCTGGGAGGAGCTTGCTGAAAAGGTGGAACAGGAAAGGTGGAGTAGAACCGGAGGAAATTAGAGAGAGTTTTCCTGGCAGAGGAGAAAGGAGGCAGAACTGCAGGCACAGCAACAGTCCTGAGTGTTTGCTTGTGAGAAGGCCTGGGCAGGATAGGGGAGGCCTGGAAATGCCTTTGTCCACAGCAGTGCTAATGTGTATTGACAAATACTCTAAATGCAATGATAATTATTTCCTGGTTTACTTACGTTAAACTTAAAGGAGAAATACAAAAGTTCTTAGTGAGGATTCTAACTTCTATATGGCTATTTGGGACTACAAGACTATTATTGGGCAAAGAGGGAGAGGGATAGGAGAGTCTGATTTTAGAGGTGAGAACAAAAGAGGCAAGGGAAAAATAAACATTTTAAAGATATGTACCAATTATCAGGAGACTGTCAGGAAAATGACTTCTGCTATTTTCTCAAGCAAAGAATCAAAATTCACAGAATGGTTCCTATATAGCCTCTCTACATCTAAATTAAAAGAATGATGATGCATTATTAAATATATTCTAACAATGAAGTCTTCATGGGAAAATATTTTAATCTTTCAATGTCTCAATTACATTATGTCTTGTATAAAAAATTCAAGAAACATAGTTTCATAGTAACACTCACATCATTAGTCATGTTAGCAGATAATAAAAGAGGTCAATGGAACTCGAATGCCAAAGACTTGTCATGGAATTCAACCAGTGTTTATATATTTTGGGAAAAGTGGTCATTCCTGATGAAACTGATTGGTCACCAACTGATGAGAAGAATACATATTATAATGAGAGATGGATCAATTCCAATGAGGACCTGAGGGACACAACTCTGATCACTCTTGCTCCCAGACCACTCCCAGTTTGAGGCAATCTACATGAAGTATCAGTCAAAGGACTCCGTTGAACAAAACTGCCTGAGTGGTACACTGGGCCAGAAATAACCTTAAATTAAATTCTTTGCAAGGTTTTCTAGTTAATCAGGGCCCACCACTCTGGACTAAAAGAAAGGTGTACACCCCGGGGATTTGGACAATTTCATCCAATAATAATATAATAATGTCCTTCAGATGTTGGCTTGGCCTACTAGAGAATGAAGATCTAAGAAAGGAAAAAATTTCTGAATTTCCTCAACAATCATTTATTTAATAGTTTTTTCTCTCACTTATCTGTATAATCTGAAGAATAATAAATGTACCTCATATCACATAGTTCTTATTTATCTCATTAAATAGGCCCCATTTATATGTGCAATTTTATTTATCATTTTTGTTTATCTTTGATTAACATGTCCTCTCCCTCCCTTCTACTCCTTGCTCTTTCCTTGAGAAGACAAGCATTTTGACATTAATGATACATGTAAAGTCATGAAAAGTATATTTATATATAATTCATACTGCAGAAGAAAAAATAGACAACAAAAAGAAAATAAAGTTTTAAAAAGTATACTTCAATCAGTACTCAGAATTCATCAGTACTCTCTCTTGATGTGGAAAGCATTTTTCATCATGGATCTGTAGAACTGTCTTTATCATTATCTGAATCGAAGAACCTAAATCTTTCACAATTGATCAACCTAAAATATTGCAGTGTAAACTGTGTAAAATTTTCTCTTGAATCTACTCACTTACCTGTGCATGAATTTGTATATGTCTTCCCAGGATTTTGTAAAATATCCAACTCATAAATTCTTAGAGTGCAATGAAATTCAATCAAAATTACATAGAACTTCTTCAGCCATTCTTGAGTTGAGAGGCATCCCCTTACTTTTTAATTGTTTGCAAGCACAAAAAAAAAAAAAAAAAAAAAAAAAAAAAAAAAAAAAAAAAAAAAAAAAAAAAAAACTACTATAAAGACATTTGTACAAATAAATCAGTTTCTTTTTCTTGGGTCACTTTGGCATGTAGAACTTGTGGGGGTATTGCTGCGTCAAAGGACAGGCAGAGATTGATATTCCCTTGATCAGTTTCAAATCGATCTCTGGAAGGGTAATAGTGATTTAGCATCCTAGTTGTTTCCACATCTCCTCTTTGTTTTTCGGTCATTTTAGCCTATCTGATAGGTGTGAGGTAATATCTCAGAGTACTTTTAATTTGAATTTCTCAAATATGTACCGATTTTAGAATATTTTGCTATGTGATTATTGAAAGCTGTAATTTCTTCAGAATACTAACTTTTCATATTCTTTAATAATTTATCGACTGGGGAGTGACTCTCATTTTTATAAATGTGACACAGTCCCTAATATATTTGAGAAAGATAGCACTGGATAAAATTATGTTAAATTTTGTTCCAGTTATATTTTTCCTTCTAATTTTGGTTATATTAGTTTAGTTTGTGCAAAAGATCATAAATTTCATGTCATCAAAATTATCCAGCTCTTAGATATCACATCACACCTACCATATTGGCTCACATGACAAAATAGGATGATGATAAATGTTGGAGAAGATGTGGAAGAGTTGGAACATTAATTCATTGTTGGTGGAGCTATGAGCTCATCTAGCCATTATGGAAAGCAATTGGGAGCTATGACCAAAAGGCTACAAAAATGTGCATACCTTATGACCCAGCAATACAGCTTCTAGGACTGTATCCCCAAGAGGTCATAAAAATGGGAAAGGGTCTCACATTTAGAAAAAATTTTGCAGCAGATCTCTTTGTGGTGGCCAAAAACTGGAAATCAAGGCATGCCCAACATGCTGCATAATGGCTGAATAAAACGTGTTATGTGAATGTAATGGAACCCTATTTTGGTATAAAAAAATGATTAAGAAGAAGAATTCAGAGAGGCCTGGAAAGACTTGTATGAACTGATGCTGAAGGAAAGGATTAGAACCAGGAAAACTTTGAACACAGCAACAAACATAGTATAAGAGGAATTTTTTGGTAGACTTAGAATTTCATTGCAATGCAAGGACTTAAAATATTCCCAATGATCTCTTCAAGCAAAATACCTTCCACATCCAGAGAAAGAACTATGGAATTGGATCACAGAATGTAGCAGATCATTTTCTTTTGTATTACAAATTGGTTTGCTTTATGATTTCTCCCATTTGTTTTAATTCTTCTATGCAATATTACTAAGTGGAAAACGAATTAAATAGGGATGTATGTGCAAAACCCATATAAAATTGCATGCCAACTCAGGGAGAGGGGAGGCAGGGATGAGAGGTGAGGAGAAAAAGAGATCTAACTTATATGGAAGTGATTGTAGAATACTGAAAACAAATAAATAATAATAATAATAATAATAAAATTAAAAAGAGAGAATTAGTCTATAATTTTCTTTCTCTGTTTTGACTCTTACTGGTTTATGTATCAAAACCATATTGGTTTCATAAAAAGAATTTGGAAGGAGTTCTTCTTCCCAAATTTTCCCAAATAGTCTATATAGTATTGAAATTAATTGTTTTTGCAAAGTTTGATAGAATTCACTTATGAATCCATCTAGTCCTGGAGATTTTACCCTAGGAAGATCATTGATGGTTTGTTCAATTTCTTTTTCTGAGATGGAATTATTGAAGCATTCAAGTTTCTCTTCTGTAAATCTGGGCAATATGAATCGTTTAAAATAATCAGCCATCATTTAGACTGTCGAATTTGTGGGCTGACAGTTGGGCAAAGTATTTTTTACTTATTTTTTAATTTCCTCCTCATTGTAGGTGAATTCGCCCTTTTTATTTCTGATATTGGTAATTTGGTATTCTTCTTTCTTTTATTAATCAAATTGGCCAAATGTTTATCAATTTTATTGTTTTATTTTTCATAAAATTAGCTCCTAGTTTTATTTGTTACTTCACTAGTTTTCTTACTTTCAGTTTTGTTAATCTCTCCTTTAGTGATCAATATTTCTAATTTGGTAGTTGCTTTAGGATTTCAATTTGTTCCTTTTGAGCTTTTTCAGCTGTGTGCTAAATTTATTGAACTCCTCTTTCTCTATTTCATTCAGGTAGGCACTGAAAGATATTAAATTTCTAAGAATTACGTTTGCAGTATCCCATAAAATTTGGTAGGTTGTCTCATTATTGTCATTCTCTTGAATGAAAATGTTGATAGTTTCTATCATTTCTCGTTTAACCCACTCATTCTTTAGGACTGGATTGTTTAGTTTCCAATTAGTTTTTGATTTATGTTTCCATGGCCTTTGATTACATAAATGTTTTATTTTTTTTTTATTTTATTTTATTATTAATTAATTTATTTAAGTATTCAACATTCATTTCCACAAGATTTTGGGTTCCATATTTTTTCCTCATTTCTGCCCGCAACCCTAAAACACCAAGCATTCTAATTACCCGTATGACCAATCTGCCCTTCCTTCTAGCATTCCATCCTTCCCTTATCTCCATCTTCTCTTTTATCGTGTAGGGCAACATAACTTTCTATATTCCATTACCTGCATTTCTTAATTCCTAATTGCAAGAAAAATACACAGCAGTTGTTCCTAAAACTTTGAGTTTCAACTTCTCTTCCTCCCTCGCTCCACACCCATCCCCTTTGGGAGGGCAAGCAATTCAGTAGAGGCTATATTTGTGCAGTTTTGCAAACGACATCCATAATAGTCTTGTTGTGTAAGACAAACTATATTTTCCTCCAACCTATGCTGCCTCTCATTTCTTCTATTCTTTTTTTGTCCTGTCCCTCCCCAAGATTGTTGACTTTTAATTGTTCCTTCCTCCCACTTCCCTCCATTCTATCATCCCCCCCACCCGACTTATCCCTGCTCCCCCACTTTCCTGTATTTTCAGATAGGTTTTCATACCAAAATGAGTGTGCATTTTATTCCTTCCTTGAGTCGAATGTTATGAGAGTGAACTTCATATTTTTCTCTCATCTCCCCACTTTGTCCCTCCATTGAAAAGTCAATTACTTGCCTCTTTTATGAGAGATAATTTGCCCCATTCCATTTCTCCCTTTCTTCTTCCGATATATTTCTCTCTCATTGCTTAATTTCATTTTTTAAGGATAGGATCCCATCCTATTCAATTCACCTTGTGCTCTGTGTGTGTGTGTGTGTGTGTGTGTGTGTGTGTGTGTGTGTGTGCGTAATCCCTCCAACTACCCAGAAATTGAAAAAAGTTTCAAGCATTAAAAATACTGTCTTTCCATACAAGAATGTAAATAGTTCAACTTTAGTAAGCCCCTTATGAATTCTCTTAGCTGTTTACCTTTTCATACTTCTCTTTATTCTTGTGTTTGAAGGTCAGATTTTCTTCTCAGCTCTGGTCTTTTCATCAAGAATGCTTGAAAGTCCTCTATTTCATTGAATTTTTTATTTCTCTGAAGTATTATACTCAGTTTTGCTGGGTGGGTGATTCTTCGTTTTGGTCCTAGCTCTTTTTTTTTTTTTAATTTATTTATTTAAATTTTACATTTATTTTCACAAAATTTTGGGTTCCAAATTTTCTCCCCTTATATCCTCTCCCCCAATCCCAATACACCGAGAAATCTAATTTTCCCTATTACCAATCTGCGCTCTCTTCTATCATCCCTCCCTTCTCTTGTCCCCATCTTCTCTTTTGTCCTGTAGGGCCAGATGACTTTCTATTCCCCATTAACTGTATTACTTATTTCCTAGTAGCAACAACAATACTAACCAGTTGTTCCTAAAACTTTGAGTTCTAAATTCTTCCCATCCCTCCCTCCCCACCCATTCCCTTTGGGAAGGCAGGCAATTCAATATAGGCCCTATCTGTGTAGTTTTGCAAATTACTTCCATAATAATCGTGTTGTGCAAGACTAACTGTATTTCCCTCCATCCTATTCTGACCCCATTGTTTCTATTCTCTCTTTTGATCCTATCCCTCCCCTAGTGTTGACTTCAAATTACTCCCTCCTCCCATTGCCCTCCCTACCATCACCCCCCCCCTTGCTTAACTTCTTCTCCCCCACTTTCCTGTATTGTAAGATAGGTTTTCATACCAAAATGAGAGTGTATTTTATTCCTTCCTTTAGTCAAATGTGATGAGGGTAAACTTCTTGGTTTTTTTTTCTCAGTACTCCTCTTTTTCCCTCCACTAAAAAGTCTCCTGCTTGCCTCTTGAATGAGATATAATTTACCCCATTCCATTTCACCCTCTTTACTCCCACTACATTTCTCTCTCACCATTTACCTTAATTTCTTTTAAGATATGGTCCCATCCTATTCAATTCACTCTGTGCTCTCTGTCTTTGTATGTGCATGTATGTGTGTGTGTGCGTGCACGCATGTACGTTTATGTGTGTGTGTGTGGTGCCACCAACTACCCAGATACTGAAAAGTTTTAAGAGTTACAACTATTGTCTTTCCATGTAGGAATGTAAAGAGTTCCCTTTTGGTAAGTCCCTTGTGGTTTCTCTTTACTCTTTACTTTTTCATGCTTCTTCTCCTTCTTGTGTTTGAAAGTCAAATTTTCTTTTCAGCTCTGGTCTTTTCATCAAGAATGCTTGAAAGCATCTGTTTCATTGAAAGACCATATTTTAACCTGAAGTATTTTACTCAGTTTTGCTGGATAGGTGATTCTTGGTTTGAGTCCTAGTTCCTTTGACTTGGGAAAGATCCTATTCCACACCCTTCGATCCCTTAATGTAGAAACTGCTAGATCTTTAGTTATCCTGATTGCATTTCCACAATACTGGAATTGTCTCTTTCTACCTGCTTGCAATATTTTCTCCTTGACCTGGGAATTCTGGAATTTGGCCACAATGTTCCTAGGAGTTTCTCTTTTTGGATCTTTTTCAGGCAGTGATCGATGGATTCTTTCAATACTTATTTTGCCCTCTGGTTCTAGAATATCAGGGCAGTTTCCTCGATAATTTCATGGAAGATGATGTCTAGGCTCTTTTTTTTGATCATGACTTTCAGTTAGTCCCATAATTTTTAAATTGTCTCTCCTGGATTTTTTTTTCCAGGTCAGTTTTTTTCTAATGAGATATTTCACATTCTCTTCCATTTTTTCATTCTTTTGGTTTTGTTTGTGATTTCTTGGTTTCTCAGAAAGTCATTAGATTCCATCTGTTCCATTCTAATTTTGAGAGAACTATTCTGTTCAGTGGGCTTTTGAACCTCTTTTTCTATTTGGCTAATTCTGCTTTTGAAAGCATTCTTCTCCTCATTGGCTTTTTGAACCTCTTTTGCCAATTGAGTGAGCCTATTTGTCAAGGTATTATTTTCTTCAGGATTTTTTGGGGTCTCCTTTACCAAGCTATTGACCTGTTTTTCATACTTTTCTTGAATCTCTCTCATTTCTCTTCCCAGTTTTTCCTCAACCTGTCTAACTTGATTTTCAAAATCCTTTTTGAGCTCTTCCATGGCCTGAGCCCACCGGACATCCACCTGGGATGTCTGGGATACAGAGGCCCCAACCTCCACATCTTTCCCTGATGGTAAGAATAATTCCTCATCATCAGAATTGAAAGGTGGGAACCTCTGAACCCCATCAAAGTAGCTTTCTATATTCTTATTTTTCTTCCCTTTTCTGGGCATTTTCCCAGCCAGTTACTTGACTTCTGAAATTCCTGTCCACCCCTGCCTAGATCCGCCCAGCTAGTGCTTGGGGTCTGAGATTCAAATGGGCTTTCTATGGCAGGCGCAGCTGCTAGTCAATGTCAGCTTAAGTTCTGGTGTTCGGGTCGGGGCAGGGCCGCCTCCCAGGCTCAGTTCCCTCAGGGGGTTTATGCAGAGACCTGAACTTCTGCCTGCTGCTGCCTGCTGTCTCTGCATCTGCCGCTACCCCTGCCACTGCCCCCGCCACTGTCTCTGCCACTCCATCTGCCACTCCCTCTGTTGCTGCCTCCCGAGGGGGCCTGAGCCACGGAGACACCCCACTCCCCTCTCGGCCAGCCCCGATGTCTGTCTCACTGACCTGTAGCATCTGTGGGGGAGGGACCTTCCAGGCCACCAGAGTTTCTGTCCCTGAAGCCTGCTAAGATCTGCTCCTCTCAGCCATGCGGCCAGGGAAGCGCTGGGGTGGAATCCCCTTCCTGGGCTCGATGTACCCTGGGGACAGCTCTCCAGGGCTCTCTGGAATGGAAATCTTTTCCACTGTGTTTCTGTGCGCCTTGCAGTGATCCAGAATTTGTGGGGTCTTCTTCTTGCAGGAAATATATGGGCTGTGGTTTCGGAGCTAGCATACGTGAGTCTTTCTACTCCGCCATCTTGGCTCCACACCCTGGTCCTAGTTCTTTTGAATTGTGGAGTATAATATTTCATACCCTTCCATCCCTTAATGTAGAAGCTGCTAGATCTTGTGTTATCCTGACTCCATTTCTACAGTACTCAAACTGTTTCTTTCTAACTGCTTGCAGTTTTCTCTTTGACCTGGAAACTCTGGAATTTGGCCACTTTGTTCCTAGGCATTCCTCTTTTTGGATCTCTTTCAGGAGGTGATTGGTAGATTCTTTAAATATTTATTTTGTCCCCTCGTTGTAGAATATTAGGGCAGCTTTCCTTGGTAATTTCATGAAAGATGATATCTAGGCTCTTTTTTTTTTTTTTTTTTTTTTTTTGATCATGACTTTCAGGTAGTCCCATAATTTTTAAATTGTCTCTCTTGGATCTATTTTCCAGGTCAGTTGTTTTTTCAATGAGATATTTCACATTATCTTCATTTTCTTTTTCATTCTGTTGGTCTTGTTTCGTGATGTCTTAATTTCTCATAAAGTCATTAGCCTCTATCTTTTTTCATTCTAATTTTTAAAGAACAATTTCCTTCAGGGAGCTTTTGAACTTCCTTTTCCATTTGACTAATTCTGTTTTTTAAAGCATTCTTCTCCTCATTGACTTTTTGAACCTCTTTTGCCAATTGAGGTAGCCTATTTTTCAAGGTGTCATTTTCTTCAGCATTCTTTGGGTCTCCTTTAGTAAGGTGTTTACTCACTTACCATGCTGTTCCTGCATCTCTTTCATTTCTCCTCCTAGTTTCTCAGTTCCTCCAAGGTAGCACAATCAAGTATGTACACTGGTCTGGGAGCAGTAAAAGGTTTTTGTACTCGGAATCTTAGCAGTTTCCTCTCTACAGCCACCTGGCCTCCAGTTCTGCCAAGTCAGCACTGGGGACTGGTTTACAGATAAGTTGGATGGGCAGGGCCGCCATTCAGTGTGGGATAAATTTCAGTTCCCTCAGGGCCTCTATACAGGGCTGAGGTAATGTTCAGCTCCTCAGTGCCCCCAGGGATTTTTCTGATTCAGCAATGGATGTGGGCACCTGTACAGGCTGTGGTAAAAACTGCTGCTGTCTGCCTTATGTTGCCTCTGCAGCCACTGCCTGAGACCAGAGCTATGGGAAGGCCCTTCTCCCTTCTGTCACTGACCTTTGGCCCCTGTGGTTTGAGGGATCTGGGGACTGCTGCTGCTGGGACTGGGGATTCGCTGCTACTGTGACTGGAGATTCCACCCCGGAGGTGTCCTCCTCCCAGAGTCGAGTCGTGCTGTGTGGCCAATACTGAGCAGGACTCCACTCTGTGTCCTGTGCAACCAGTGTTTCCCGTGGGCCTTTCAGGTCACCCTGGACTGTCAATCTCCTCCACTCTGTTGTTCTCCAATTCTACTGTTCCAAAATTTGTTGAGAGTCTCCCTCTACAGGTATTTTATGGGCTGTGTAGGGAGAGCCTGTGTATCTAGGTCTTTCTATTCTGTCATCTTGCTCCCCTCCCCCCGTAAAAATTTTATTGTGTTATGATCTGAGGATACATTGACTATCTCTGCCTTTCTGCACTGCATTGTGAGGTTTTTATGGCCTAGTACATAGATGACTTTTGTATATGTGCCATGTACCACTGAGAAAAAGGTGTATTCCTTTCTATTCCCATTCAGTTTTCTCCAGAGATCTATCATATCTACCTTATCCATAGTTCTATTCACCTCCATAACTTATTTCTTGTTTATTTTAAGGTTAGATTTTTCATGCTCAGAGAGGGGAAGGTTGAGGTCCCCCACTAGTATAGTTTTGCTGTCTATCTCTTCCTGGAGCTCCCTCAACTTCTCCTCTAAGAATTAGGATGGTATACCATTTGGACCATATAGGTTTACTAATGAAATTCCTTCAGTATCTATGGTGGCTTTTAGCAGTATGCGTTTTCCTTTTTTGTCTCTTTTGATTAGATCTGTTTCTGCTTTTGCTTTGTCTGAGATTAGGTTTGCTACCCTCACTTTTTTATGGTTGTGCTGAAGCACAATGTGTTCTACTCCAACCTTTTACCTTTATTCTACAAGTATCTCTCCTTTTCAAATGTGTTTCTTGTAAACAACGTTTTGTTGGATTATGATTTTTAATTCATTTTTCTATCTCTCTCCATTGTATGGCAGAGATTATCCCATTCACATGCACAGTAATGATAACTACTTGTGTTTTCCCTTCATCCCCTTTCCCCTTGTTTATGCTTTTAGTTCTCCCTTCTTCCTGCTTCTCCCCAATAGTTTGAATTTTTCACAACTGCCTCCTTCACTTTTCCCTAACTTCTTTCAGTCCCTCTCACTTTTAATTTCCTTTTCCCTTACTACATCTTCTGTCCCTTTTAGCCTCCCCTCCCTTTTCTTTCCCCCTTCCCCTCCTATTGCCTATAGAGATAGTTGTATTTCTATACTTAACTGAGTGTATTGTTCCCTCCTTGTATCCAATCAGATGAGAGTAACTCTCAAACAATACTCATCTAACTCCATTCTTCCCTTGATTGTAATATATTTTTGTGCTTCGTCCTGTGATGGAATTTATTTTTTTTTTCTGCCTTCTCCTTTTCTCATCTCCTGTTAAGATCCCTTCACACCCTTAAAACACATTTGTTATAATCACATCACTTAAATAATACCCATTCCCTCTATGTATGTGTATCCCTTTTACATTTCATAATAAATATACAATTCTCAAGTTTAATGAATATCATCTTCCCTTATAGGAACGTAAAGAGTTTGCCCATATTGTGCAACCAGGTTTTTCCCCCTTTTCACCTTTTAATTCCTCTCTTGAGATCTGCATTTGAAGAACAAATTTTCTACTGAGTCATGGTCTTTTCATGAGGAAGGTTTGGAAATCTCTTATTTCTTTGAATGTCAGTCTCCTTGTCTGATATATTATTCTCAACTTTGGTGGGTAGTTAATCCGTGATTGAAGTACCAGCTTCTTTGCCTTACAGAATGTCGTTTTCCAATTCCTTCTACATTTTATCGTAGTAGCTGCAAGGTCCTATGTGATCCTAACTGTAGCTCCTCAATATTATAATTATTTCTTCCTGGCTGCCTGCAATGTTTTCTTCTTCACTTCATAGTTTGGGAATTTGGAAGATATTCCTTGGCGTTTTTAGTTTGGAGTCCCTTTCAGGAGGTGAACTGTAGATTCTTTCGATTATTATTTTGCTCTCTGGGTCTAGGACTTCTGGGCAATTTTCCTTGATGATTTCTTGGATGATATTGTCCAGGCTCTTTTTTTCATCATGGCTTTCTTGTAGACCATTAATCCTGACATTTTCCCTCCTGCATCTATTTTCCTAATCAGTTATTTTTTTTAATTAAATATTTTACATTTTTTTAATTTTTTTATTCTTTAGATTCTGTTTGATTGATTCTTGGTGTCTCATAGATTCATCAACTTCTACTTGGACAATTTTATTTTATATGAAATTGTTTTTTTCAGTTAACTTTTGCATTTACGTTTCCATCTGTCTGATTTTTCCTTTTAAGGAGTTATTTTCACCAGTTAGCTTTTGTACTTCCTTTTCCATTCGTCCAATTTTCCTTTTTAAAGAGCTCTTCTCCTCTGTAAATTATTTTTTTCATATTTTTAATATCATTGGTCAATTTTTCTTCTATTTCTCTAATTTAAGTTTTAAAATCCTGCCAGAGCTCTTTCAAGAAGAGTCTTTGTTCTTCTGACCAGTTCATATTCCCTTCTGAAGTTTCATATGGCAGTTCAGTGTCAGTCCTGATCTCTTTGGTATTTATATTTTGTTCCTTGTCTCTATAAAGAATTCTATGGCCTTTTCTTTTTCTATTTTGCTTTTTACTTATGATAATAACCCTTTTCTTGGCTTTTAAGATAGATCTCTTCTTCTGTGCCACAGGGACCTCTGTCCCACAGTTCTTCTGCCTAAAATTTGAGGCTTTGTGTCTTTGGTTTCTGGTACTTTCAGCTATAAATTAAATACTGCAGTTTACCTGGTGCTGAGCTGGCTGGTGTTTTAAAGTGGAGGCTGGTTAGGTCTTTTTGGACTCCCTGCAGTTACACTGTAGGTAGGTCATTGCGTGTGGGGGAGGGGTGGTCTGGACATTGTAGGATCCTCTGCTGAGCTCGAGCATAGGGCAGCTCAACTTTCTGCCCTAGTGTCTTCTCAATTCCACTGGATTGCTGAGACATACCTGAAGTCCTGGCATTTTCAGTTCTTTGCTTCAACCCTACGGGGTTCAGGATCTTCACCTGGTTTCTTGAGGTGGGACTGTCTGGGACAGCATTGATCTTGCACTGGTTGCCTTTGACCACAGTAAGAGGAACTCTCTTTGGCGATCTTTCCAGTGTCTTCTACTGAGTGTCTGTTTACCCCTTCTGCTGCTCCCACTGTTCCAGTTTTTTTTTTTTTTTTTTTTTTTTTTTTTGGGGAGATAATCTCTGGGCTGGTCAAGGTATACGTGGGGAGGGAGATATTAATTACTAATCACTTCACCATCTTGGCTCCTGGAGTGGGAAAATGAACAGTTTTTCTAAAATGATGAGTTTTTATCACAGCAGCTTGAGTCTTTGTGTTTCTTAAACATTAGATTGCTATGGTCACTTACTACTATATATCTTAGAAAAAGCCATGCCACTGATCTACCACTCCTTTTCTTAGAGAGTACCATATTGTTTTATAATTGCAATTTATGATATAGTTTGACATTTGGTATTACTAAGCCACTTCCCTTCATCTATCTTTCCATTTTTTTTTTTTATTCTTGATGTTTTGTTCTTCCCAATGAATTTGTCATGATTTTTGTTAGCTTTCTATTGTGTTATTTGGTAATTTGATTGGGAGGTCACTGAATAGGTAAAATAATTTAAGCAGAATTATAATTTTTATGGTATTTTCTCAGTCTTTGATGAACAATGAATATTTCTAGAATAGTTTACATCTGACTTTATTTGGATGAAAAGTGTTACCAGACAGTGTTTAAATATAATTTAACAGTTTAAAATTTTATACTTGACTCTCTGGTGACCATCAACTTTCCCAGAAACAGAATGTGATTATCAAAAGAAGTGGATTTCTCAACTTAATTCATTACAAGCTGGCTGAATTTCTGTCCTAAGTTTAGAGAGAAAGGACCACGATTTAGGTAGTTATATGAACAAGAAGGATACAGAACCAATATAATCTTCTCACTCTATCCTTTAAAAGCACTTTTTTTGCTCTTCTTTTATGTGAAAAAAAATTACCTTATTCTTCCTCCCTAATCCTCTCAGTATGCCCCTTTTTATCACATTTAATTTTTTTAAATCGTCATATCATAGTTATCACACATGCACATGTTATTTCTGTCTAAAATCATACTAACTGCTTTAAAAGATAAAATTTCTAACAGTTTCAGTTATCATCTCCTCATATAATAAGGTAAACATTTAAAACTTACTGATTCACTTGCAATTTCTCTTTCTTATTTTCCTTTTGGTGCTTCTCTTGAGTTTTTTGCTTAAAAGTCAACTTTTCTATTTGGCTCTTGTCTTTTCAACAGGAATTCCTCTTTTTCATTATGTATCCATTGTTTCCTTTGAAGAAAGGAAACTTGGCTTTGCTGACGAGAGATTCTTTGTTGTAATATTTCATTTATCTTCCAGAATACCCTGTCCCAAGTTTTCTTACCCCTTAATGTGAAAGTCACTAAACCTTATGTAATTCTTACTGTAGGTCCAAGATATTTGAATTGATTTTGTCTGGATCCTTGCAAGAGTTTCATCTTGACCTGGGAAATATGGAATTTATTTATAATATTCTTGGAAGTTTTCATTTAGGAATCTCTTTCATGGAGTGATCAGTGGGTTCTTTTGATTTCTACTTTACAATCTGGTTCTAATATATTGGGTCCCTCTTACTTGATACTGTTTTTTAATGTATTGACCAATTTCCTTTTTTGTCATGAATTTCAGGTAGTCCAATGAATCTTAAATTATCACTCCACAATCTATATTCCAGATAAGTTATTTTTGCAGTGAGAAATTTCATAATTTCTTCAATTCATTTGGTTTAATTGTTTTTTTGTGTTTAAATAATTCATCAGCTTCCATGTTACCAATTCTGATTTTTAAAGAATTATTTTTTCTGTGAGCTTTGTTGCACCCTCCTGCACACCCAATTTGACCAATTCTGCTTTTGAACACACTATTTTTTAGGAGATTTTTCTTTATATTTTTAAATTTTTCTACATATTCATAATTTTCTTGCATCACTCTCATTTGTTTTCCCAAGTTTTTTTTTCTACTTCTCTTATTTTTCATTTTTTAGAAAACTTTTTAAGCTACTTCAGCAATTCTTTTTGAATTTCTGTCCAAGTCACAATTTCCTATGAGGCCTTCTTTGTAATAATATTGACATCATTTTCTTCTTAGTTTGGCAATTCATCTTCCCTAGAACCAGAGTATTTTATTGTGGTCAGGTTCTTCTTTTACTTCTTTGCAAATTTTTTCCAGCCTATTTCTTTATCTTTGATTTATGTTAAGTTTGAGTGTTGCTTTTGAAGTTTAGAGGTCACTATTCCAAGCTTCAGGTGATTGTTTATTGTTTTTTTCTTTGTATTTTTGTAGTTGTTTTGGGATCTGGCTCGGGGGACCAGGAAGATTGTGGTGATTTCAAGGTGGTATGATCTAAGGAGAAATATGTTCATATCTGTCCTGGTCTGTGCTCTGGTTTTTACCTAGGAAGTGACCTTTTCACCACCATAGCCACTACAAGTAACATTTCTCCTTACCCTGGGAGTGTGACCAGGTATTCAAACTCTTTAAAAAAATGCTAGTGTTCACCTATGTTTTGAATTTGAGAGTAGCATCCCTACACTCTCTGAGTGACCACAAATGCTCCTATTCATCTTACAACTGTGACCTGAATCCCTGTACCTTTATGCCATAAGTACTATCACTACTGTTGCCCTTGGAACTGAGACCCACTTATACATTGAAACAGGGCACTATATCCACTGCCAGCAAATGATCCTTTTCAATTTCCTTCTGATTATTTGTTCAACCTCGCTACCCACTCCAGTCCATGGGCTAAGAGTCGATGATGATGTTGTTACTGTTGATACAGTTTCCCCAAAGCACAGTTTGCATTGCCTGTCCTGAGTTCTGAGGCACAGCAACACTTTTGTGATACGGATGTTCTCTACCAAATTCTAAATTTGTCTCGGGATAAAAAAAAAAAAAAGGTTCGTGTGACTTTTTGTTGGCTTTGCCCTTCCAGACAATTTAAAGCATTATTTCAAAATTCTTAAGAGAGGAATTCAGGACAGCACTGTTGAATGCTCCTGTACTCTGCCATCTTGGCATTTGATTGTTATTCTTTTCCAAATCTTGTATGAAAGATGATAAAATGTTCAGATTTTGTCAAATTTGAAAAAGTGCAAAACTTTGGCAACTGTTTATATGTCTTTTGTCAGGCTTTTATCTTGCAACCACAAAAATAAATAGTAATTTCTCTAAATTATTCAAAATGCCACATTAATTCTTTAATACTGTATTCCTTTGATCTAAACCTAAAAGTTTTCCACTTCTGTTTCAAACTTGACTTGTCCAAAACTGAGACTGTAGTCCTTATCTCTGTATATTACTTATATTGTTTCATTGCATGAGGTATATTATGGTATCTAATATTTTCCTTCATATAAAATGAAAAATCAATTATTATTTTCACCATATAATTATATTATTGTGTTTGTCTGAAAATATATATGCTCAATTAAAAATAATTTTTTGTCAACTATTCATATGCAGTTTTCCACAAAAGTTCTAGATTTCCAATCCACTTTACAAACTGATGGTCACACAAATTATCTTACTTAAAAAGCACCAGTAAGTGAACAAAGACAAATCCCTTAATACTTACTCATCTAGCTTTCCTTGTTTATAAAATAAGTGTGTCAGACTAGTTGATTTCTAAGGTTTTATGATTCTATTTTAAATGTTTACTAGCATTCCAGTAATCTTCTTTAATTGCCACCACTTTTTTGTAATAATGTACAATTATGTAGCCCTGATTAGACTGCACACATATGAGAGGCTAATTAGTTTCTTCTGGAGACCATTTGACACAAGAGTAGACAATTCACTTGATGATAATTTGGTTATTTGGTTTACCATAGGTAAGCATTTATGACTATTGAGAACTTTACCAACAAAAAGATTAAGAATATCACATCTAGTATGTACAAAGGGGTAGGGGAATATTACAATGACCTACTGAAAATGACCAATCTTTGTTTTTCTACCATGGTCATGAAAGTTCTAGGAAGGTTAAAAGAGCAGGCTCATCTGTCACATAAAAAAAGAAGGTAAATGAACCTAAAGAATTCTTCATGGAATCATCAAAAATGAAATATTTTTTGTTTAAAAAACTTTAAAGAACAGATTCTATGTCAAACAAACAAACATGATGAAGCCCTTGAAGTGGCAGAGACATATAACCTGTGACCTGAAAAGGGAGGAATGTTGCAGAGAAAATAATGAAAGGCAACTAAGTAACTTCTCATAGATGATGGAAGACCCTGGAAATTCTAAGAAGGAATCAACAGTTTATCATTGTAATGGCAAGCAAAATAGGATTTTTTGCTCTTGTTCTTTTAGTAAAATAAAGTAACTCATTAAATCTTGCCTTTATCAAACAAGTAGTTTTACTAGGAATAAAGTACAGAAAGTAAAGTTTCTTAAACTAGAGACAGTATTTGTATTCCTATTTAATTTAATGTGATTAAAGAAGATCTTCCCCACCCATTAATGGGCCTGAAAGATTTGTAGGAAGGTCCACACCTTTTGTTAAGGAGTTGCTGTTTCTCAAGGATTGTGATGCCCTCCAGCTCTAAAGTATGTGTATGTAGTCTGAGAGTGAGATTTTACTTTAACGCCTATTTTTTGGAAGAAGATTTGTGTGCCAGGTGAGACTGGGAAACCTCTAACTGCCCCCTCCTTTGAAAATTCAGATATTGATGCTTCTTTCTCTGGTAACTATTCATGTATGATCAGGGACTTGCATCTGTCTACTGATTAGTGATGTACATATTGTTTGCTGTCAGAAGGTTTGGCAGTACTGTCTGTTGATTTACATTTCCCCAAGGACCTGTGATAGCAGGCTCCCCTATGGCTGTTGAAGTGCTTGCTGATTCAATTATCCAAGAGAAAATGACGTTGTTCAACAGTTGCCATTAGTGTAGTGACTGTCCTGGGTCAAAAGAAATGAAAGGTAAATAGAGTATTTGCTTACTCTACAGAGAAGAATATTGCAGAAGAGTGTTTTAGAGCTGCCATGGACAATATAAAGGTTAGCTGTATCCTGGCTCTATCAGCACTGCGTAGTTTTGGTGCACCATATGTTTTTGCTCCTTAAATAGCTTTCATAAGGGAGCATGGACTAACTTATCTGCCAAATCTATTAATAAATGAAGAATTAGTCACCAAAGGGGTTAGAGAGAGCAGTACAGGATTTCAAATGGATAATTTTGATTACATTATATTTTTAAAAAGTTTTTGCAGAAGGAAAAGCAAAATAGACAAGGTTAGAAGGAAGTCAGGATTAATCAAAAAAGAAATTGCAGTATTTTTTTTTCTGATAAGGGGCTCTTTTCCAAAATGTATAGAGAACCAATTCAAATATGTAAAAGTACAAGCAATTCCTCAGTTCATAAATTATCCCAGGTATTAACAGGAGATTTTTAGAAGAAATTAAAATTATGTATATTTGTATTTAAAATTCTCTAAATCATTATTGATTAGATAAATGCTAATTAAAACTACTCAGAGGTACCATCTCACCCTTATAAGATTGGCTAATGTGACAGAAAAAAATGAAAAATTTTGGAGGTGACATGGAAAAATTGAATCACTAACAATCTTTAGTGTAACTGTGAACTGATCCAACTATTTGGTAGAATAACTTGGAAGCATATACAAAGGTCTATGAATCTGTGAAAACATTTCGACCCAGTTACACAATGACTGGTTATATACCACAAAAAGAGAATTAAAAGGGAAAGGACCTATTTGTACAAAAATATTTATACCAGTTCTTTCTCTGGTAGTAATTGAAGAGATGACCCATAATTGGGGAATGAGTAAACATGTTCTACTAATGTGATTCTAATGCAATACTACTATAATATAAGAAATTAAGAAAAAGATACATTCAGAAACACTTGAGAAGACTTATATGAAATGATGCAAAATGAAATAAGCAGAACCGTGTGATCATTGTACATAGTAACAACAATATTGTATAATGATCTACTGTGAAAAATTTAGCTGTTCTCAGCAATACAATGATACAAGATAATTCCAAAGGACTTATGAAAAATGCTATCCATTTGGAGAAAGAACTTATGGAGACTGAATGAAAATCAAAGAATGTTTTCAATTTTTTTCTTTTCTGTTTTATTTTGAAGCATTGTTAATGTAAAATATTCCTAATGAATTCACATGTACAATCAGTATAAAAGCCTTCCCTTTTGAAGGAGGGGAGAGGGAAGAAAGTAAAGGAAACAGTGTGGAACTCAGAATTTAAAAAAAGTGAATGCCAAAATTGTTTTACATGTAATTGAGAAAAAAGAAAACAAAACTAATGGAGGGAATATAATAACTTCCTATGTATCTCTTTGTGATAAATTTCATGGACAATGGGAGGCATAAAATATAAGAAGATTAACAGTGAAGAGGACACATACCTCAGAGAAGGTAAAACCTAAGGAAGAAAGAAATAAGGTTTATGACTTCAGATATCTAGATTGAGTTACAAAAAGGTGTTAACAAAAATGAGCTCCTAATGTATGGAGAGAAATTGGAATTCGTGGGTATCACTAAGAATGTTTGAGATTGAAAAGATAAAGAGAAGACAGAAGTTCATATAAGAGGAAATACTGTTGTGAGGTGAACTCATACTACCTAAAAGACTCGTTAGAAGTACAATTTTCTCGTGTATCAGTGTCATTTACCTACTTGAGGAGTTTCACGTTTTCCTGATTTCTCTCTATCCTGCTTATCATTCATTGTAGTTCTATTTGGGAAAATATACTATCCATCAGACCAAGTAACTGATAAGAAGATAGTGCAGAACAATTGGGCACCAGAGAGTAGACAAGGAAGTAAGTAAAAATGATAGAAAAGAGACAAAAATTCTGTTGTCTAATATTGCTGACATGCTTTTTCTCTTCACAAAGAAGTGATTTTTACCTTGTTTGAATGACCATTTTGTCATTCTGAATTTTGACAGTGTCGTGGAATCTTCATATTCTGAAGAATATTTTGCCTATAAAGGGGAAGTGGTTGCTAAAATGGAAATCTTAGGGACTTTTGGAAGAATAGGATCACTTAATTGCAAAATAAGAATACAGGGAAAAAAATTCTCTGATATAATCTGATCCTATTTGAATCACTGATTTGGAGAGAGTGACCATCAAAAGGTTCAGTGAAAGAGAAAAGAGTATGCTAATGGTTTAAATGCTAAAGGGTAAGTCATATTAAGAAAGTTATTTTTTTAATTCCTCAAATAAAACTATTCAAAAGCAAGAAAAATAATGAGAATGAAAAGGGGATTATGTCTAAAGAGGAACATGGAGAGGTCAAGGCATTTACTAGACAGACTTGGAATTTATGTTTATCTTACTGTTATGATGACTTTTTTAAGTTTAATTTCTCAATCTATCTCTTCTTCTCCACCTAACAAGCTATTCTTTGTTGCGATCAAGCAGCACCAAAAAGAAAAGGAAAATAACTTTAAGAAGAAGAATTAAAGGAGGGGTGGAACCAAATGGCAGAGTAGAAGTATGACCCGTAAGAGCTCTCCCCCCACAGTCCATACAAACCTGTGAAAAAATGAGTCAAAAAAATAGTAGAGCAGCAGAAGTCACAAAACAACAGAACGACAAAGTTTCCCAGCTTCAGACAGCCCAAAAGAATGACAGTCTTAGAGCACAGTGCAGTCCAGGTTCCACTGCACCACGCTTCAGGGACAGTAAAAGAACAGGCTTCAGGATGCAAACAAATATCAGCACTTCCCACATCCCTCAACCCCCAAACGCCAAAGACAGCTTCAATGATCAGTGAGAAAGCTCTTTTACCTTTGGGAGAAGGGAGCAGAGTCCTCCTGACCCAGCCCCAGCCCCAGCTGCAGGTGGCAGTAGCATCCACTTTTGGAGCCCTGAGTCTAAAGCCCCTGGAGGAATGAAGCAGCTGAGAGGAGCACTGGCCTGGTGTAGCTGATGGAGGCTCTGGAGAGGGAATTCTTCTCACAGACATTGAGCAGAAATGCTTGCAGTAGCTCCCAGACCAGAGTGCATGCCAGGAGAGGAGTAAACTCCTCTCCTTTGATTGGGCCACCTTGGAGGAACTGAGAACTTACAGGTCCTCAGTATATACCCTCCTCTTAACAAAGGACTGAGAAGTCAAGTAACTGGCTGGGAAAATTCCCAATAAAGTGAAAAAAAGAAATGACTATAGAAGGTTGCTTTATTGGTGAACAGGTATTTTCTTGCAGGGAGAATTGGGGTAGGGAATGATATAAGGGAGGGCAAAAGGGAGGAGGGAGTAATTAGAAGTAAGGACTTTATGGGAGGGATGAGGTGTAAAAAGATAATAGAATAAATAGGGGGAAAGATATGATGGAGAGAATGGGGTATAGAAATCTATCTTGCCCTGCAAGAGAGAAGATGTGAATAAGGAAAGGGAGGGGTATGATAACAGTGAGGGGAGATTGGGGGAAGGGGCAATCAGAATGCACAATATTTTAGGGAGGAGGAGGGGAGAGATGAGGTGTAAATTTGGAACTCAAAATCTTGTGGGAATAAATGTTGACAATTAAAAATAAATTAATAAAAGAGAAATTAAGGCAAAACCTCAACATATACATTTAATCTGAATATATATATATATATATATATATATACACACACACATATATATTTATATACACATATGCACATATATATATATATACACACACACCTATATGTATACACACATATATACACATAGACTCACCTCTGCAAATAAAGGAAGAAAATGCATTATCTTATATCTTTTCCCTAAGAAAATTAAGCAATTTCAATTATATATTGTTCAATTTTGTGTATGCATTCCATCTGTAATTTTGAATGCAGCTTTTTTGTTCTCTTTGGTTCAGTCTGTTTCAAATCATATGAAATTTTCTCTGCATCTCTGAAATCCATCATATTCATCATTTGCTACAATGTAGTAATACTCTTTATTTTATACTGTGAACTATGTAATCTTCATCAGTTATTTTACAGAATCTTCATCAATTATTTTACCATGTAAAGAAATTCCATGAAACATTTTATAATAAATGTAGAAATTCTGTTTCTGCAATTTTTATTTTCTTTTTGCAATTAAAAGAAATGCTTTAGTAAACCTCTGTTTTTATGGTAATCACTGTCCTCTTATCTATTTCTGTCTGGAGGAATAAAAGCACTAAATTCTAAAGCACATGTACAACGCATTAAAACTAATAAACACATTGGATACATGAGCACAACTCTCAGTCTATATCTTCTTGCCAAGAAGCAGTTTTTCTTCAGGTTCAGGATTTTGAAGTCACAATTATGTGATACTTTGGTCAGGGATCAGAATTATTTCAAAATATGTTTTGGAGGACAAAGCCAAGATGGCGGAGTAGAAAGACACACATTACTTGCTCTTCCCCCACAGCCCATAAAATACCTGTAAAAAAAGACTGTAAACAAATTCTAGAGCAGTAGAAGCCACAAAACAACAGAATGGAGGAGATATCCAGCCCAGGGTCACCTGAAAGGCCAATGGGAAATATCTGTCTCATCAGGCTTGGAGTGGAGCCTAGTCCAGCCTTGGCCATGTGGTGCATCAGTGGGAAGAGGACATGAACATACCTCTGGAGCTGAATCCCCAGTCACAGTTGCAGCGTTTTGCAAATCCCTCAACCCACATGCTCCAAAGATCAGTGAGAGGGTTTTTTCAGCTGGTCAAAAAGGGAGAAGGGCCTTCCCATAGCTCTGGGCTCAGGCTGCAGTGCACAGAAGTCCCATCAGGTGGGCTGTACACATCAGCCCCTATAACAGCTTGTGGCCAGTGTTGGAGTATCAAACCCCTGGGGGCACTGAGCAGCTTATTCCTACCTCAGCCCTGTGTAGAGGCCCTGACTCCACCTAATACTCCTGAAGGATATGAGCAGCTGATCTTTATCTCACATTGAATTGTGGCCCTGCCCCTTCAACTTATCTGAATCTCAGCCCCCAGTGCTGGCTTGAAGGAACTGGAGGCTTGGTGGTTGTGAAGAGGAAACTATTACTCAGATTCTGGACACAAAAATTTCTCCTTGTTCTCAGACTAGGGTACAATTTTGATTGTACTCCCTTGGAGGAATTGAGATCTTACAGAGCCTTAGTGTATACCCAACACTTGACAAAGGAACCAAAAGTCATGTAACTGCTTGGGAAAATGCTCAAAAAAGGGGGAAAAATAAGACTATAGAAAGTTACTTTCTTGGTGAACTGATATCTTCTCCCATCCTTTCAGATGAGGAAGAACAATGCTTACCATCAGAAGTCAAGATTTCTCTGTCCCAAACACACAAAATAAATATTAAGTGGTCTCAGGCAATGGAAGAGCTCCAAAAGAATTTTGAAAATCAAGCAATAGAGGTGGAAGAAAAATTGGGAAGAGAAATGAGAGAGATGCCAGAAAATCATGAAAAGTGGGTCAATAACTTGCTAAAGGAGACCCAAAAAATGCTGAAGAAAATAACACCTTGAAAAATGGGCTAACTCAATTGGCAAAAGAGGTTCAAAAAGCCAGTAAAGACAAGAATGCTTTAAAAAGCATAAATAGCAAAATGGTAAAGGAGGTTCAAAAGCTCACTGAAGAAAATAGTTGTTTAAAAATTCGAATGGAACAGATGGAGGCTAATGACTTTCTGAGAAACCAAGAAATCATAAAACAAAACCAAAAGAATGAAAAAAAAAGGAAAATAATGTGAAATATCTCATTGGAAAAACAACTAACCTGGAAAATAGGTCCAGGAGAGACAACTTAAAAATTATGGGATTACTTAAAAGCCATGACCAAAAAAAGAGCCTAGACATTATCCTTCACGAAATTATCAAGGAAAACTGCCCTGATATTCTAGAACCAGGGGCAAAAATAAATATTGAACGAATCCACCGATCATCTCCTGAAAGAGTTCCAAAAAGAGAAACTCCTACCAACATTGTAGCCAAATTCCAGAGTTCCCAGGTCCAGCAGAAAATATTGCAAGCAGCTGGAAAGAAACAGTTTGAGTACTGTGGGAATAGAATCAGGGTAACACAAGATCTAGCAGCTTCTACATTAAGGGATCAAAGGGCATGGAATATGATATTCCAGAAGTCAAAGGAACTAGGACTAAAACCAAGAATCACCTACCCAGCAAAGCTGAGTATAATACTTCAGAGGAAAAAATTGTCGTTCAATGAAATAGAGGACTTTAAAGTATTCTTGATGAAAAGATCAGAGACGAAAAGAAAATGTGCCTTCCAAACATAAGATTGAAGAGAAGCACAAAAAGGTAAAGAAGAAAGAAAAATCATAAAGGACTTACTAAAGTTGAACTGTTTACATTCCTACATGGAAAGACAGTATTTCTAACTCTTGAAACTTTTTCAGTGCCTGAGTAATTGGTGGGAATACACACACACACACACACACACACACACACACACACAGAGAGAGAGAGAGAGAGAGACAGAGACAGAGACAGAGACAGAGAGACAGAGAGAGACAGAGAGAGACAGAAAGAGTGACAGAGAGCACAAGGTGTGTTGAATAGGATTGGATTATATCTAAAAAAATGAAACTACAGTGTGAGAGAGGAATATATTAGGAGGAGAAGTGGAGAAATGGATTGGGGCAAATTATCTCTCATAAAAGAGGCAAGTAAAAGATATTTCAGTGGAAGGAAAAAGGGGGAAGGTGAGAGCGAAAACATGGAGCTTACTCTCATCACATTCTATTCAAGGAAGGAATAATAAAATGTACCCGTTCTGGTATGAAAACCTATCTTACAATACAGGGAAGTGGGGGAAAAGGGTATAAGCAAGGTGGGGTGATGATGGAAGAGAGGGCAATTGGAGGAGGGAGCAATTAGAAGTCAACACTCTTGTGGAGAAACAGGATCAAAAGAAAGAATGAAAGAAATGGGAGGGGCAGTATAGGATGGAGGGAAATATAGTTAGTCTTACAAAGCATGACTATTATGGAAGTCATTTGCAAAACTAAAGAAATATGGCCTATACTGGATTGCTTTCCTTCCAAATGGGGATGGGTGTGGAGGGAGGGATGAAGAGAATTTGGAACTCAAAGTTTCAGGAACAACTGTTGAGTATTGTTCTCGCATAAAACTAGGAAATAAGAAAAACAGGTAATGGAGTACAGCAACTTGTCTTGCCCTACAGGACAAAAGAGAAGATGAGGATAAGGGAAGGGAGAAATGTTAGAAGTGGGGGGCAGATTGGCAATAGGGGTAATTAGAATGCTCAGCATTTTGGGGTGGGAGAAGGAGAGAATCGGGGAGAAAATTTGGACCTCAAAATTTTGTGGAAATGTATTTTGAAAACTTAAATTTTAAAAAAAGAAAAAATTATACTTAAGTCATATGTGTGTAAACATATATATTTATATGTGCTTTTATGTATATACATATAGACACATCCATATATTTGTACATTTTTTAGCTATTCCTGCTCACTTCCCCTTGTGTACAAATTCTTATGAGAGTTTTCATATTCCTATGAATTCATCGTGTTTGTCATATCTTATAGGGGAGTGACATTATGTTACATTTACATATCATAATTTATTCACTCATTTCCCTACTTGAGGACATTTAATTTTCTTTTCAAAATTCTTTACCAAAACATAGAGTACTGCTCCAAATATTCTTGTATGTCTGGATCTTTTCCCTTAGTTACTAACCTGCTTGTTTTTTTCTGATCATTCTGTAGTGTATTTATTAAATACTACTATGTATTCTAGTCATTTTAGTGAGGTGGGACCTTATATGATTTATTTGCATATAGAGAGAGTTTATTCCTTTAAAAAGGTACTTAAATAATTGTTTATTACTTTTATTTTTAAATAGTTATTTAAAAGTTGATTTTCAAGTGTCATTTTATACTTTTTATAGATGTAGTTCTACAGTTTTCCCCAGAATTTTTCACCTATTCATAGCTCCATCAAATCTGTATTAGTGTCTCTTCTCCCTTAATCTCTTACATAATCATTGCTCAAAATTCTTAACGGTACCCTGTGGGATTTGGAAATGTCACTTCTCTACTGTCATTTATAGAGTCCCCTCGCCCTTAGCTGTCACTTTGTTGTATGCAGTTACATTTTACATCAATTAGCTTTTACAAAGTAAGATTTATTTTAAATATGTAACAAGAAAAGAATATAAACTTTTCCCTCATAACCTCAAAGCACACTGTTTCCTAGCTCATCACATTCTCTAAGAACAGTGGACACCCACAACTCAGCTGCTACTTAACATTAGTCTAATTTATTCAAGTTCAGTCGCAGTGGTGCTGTAGAATGAATCTTTATCTCACCACTCGTTGTATTCTGAATGTCCCTCCTGAAGATTATTCCTTTAGGGCATCACTACTGCACTGGCTAAAATACCCAGTTTCTGGAATGGTGGATAATAACTCTTTTCCTTATGAAATGCATGAGATAGAAATCTTCAATTCCTTTACCTAAAAAGCAAAAGAAAAAAATAAAAAAGAAAATTTACAAGGCATGCAAAACAAAATCATGGGATTCCCTTTGAACTCTGAAGGGGAAATTTAGTAGGCCTTGATCTGAGGGAGTAAGGTTGGAGCACATTTACCACAATTAACATAAACTTGTTTATGCTGTGTTTACCTAAATTATATAGAACATTTCTTAAATATGTATTATGACTTGATATCCTCTAAGAGTGGCTCTGATTATGCTAATTTCTTCCAGAAAAGCAGACTAACAAGAGTTGTCAGGCAGTTTTTTGACAGTTATCAAGGCACCTAAAACAGGTCACTGCTTTCTTTGTCCACATGTATAGTCAAACTCCTTTTTGAATCTGCAGAAATAAAATCTGACAAGGAATAGATAATATTTATGTCTTCCTCTTAAGAAAATGTCAGAATGAAGAGTTGAAGGAGCAAAAATTTTGTGATCCTACTTAATCCCCTTTACTTGGATGTTCCTTAAGGAATTCTATGTTGGTTCTGACTTTGAGGATAAGGGTTTCAATGTCAGGGGATGAAAATAAAGAAGACATAACGAAACGCAAATATAAGAAGGAAATTAAGATGTTAGATGTGAGAAACTGATTTATGGGAAATACGAATTTAAAAACTTCTTTCCTGGTTTTCTTTTTGCTTTCTTATATGCTTTTCACTATATCTCAGAAGATTAGGGGAATTTTTTTCTGCACGGGGAAAAGAAAATCTTTTCTGCCATTCACAACCAGTCATAAGACAGGGAAAAGTGTACGAAAAGTCTGGAAAACGCTTCTATTGACATCAGTTTGATCTCTCGTCAGCAATCATGTGCCTTGTGATAGGAAATTTTTGCTTTCCTTATAGAAAACTTTCAAAATGTTTCAACAGCTTTTGTGGTGTTTGTGTATGTACCGGAGATTATTAAAATGCAGAGGAAATAATAAAAAGACTGAAAAAAACTATCAATGTATATTTGATCTTTAGCAAAAATTACATTAGCAGAACTGTGACTTGGTTCATAGGAGATATAATTTATCTTTCATCTTTAAAGGTTAAAAAGAGTAAAGTATATATGCTTTTGAACTCAGAAATATCTGGTTCAAACTACATAACAAAACTCAACTGTGCACCCCTTACATTTGATCCCAAAGAAGAATGCCAAGAAGTGGAGTATTTAAATGTCAGTTGAGCTAGGAATAATTTTGGACCAAACATGAAGTCTTAACAGAATTACTTCTGTTCCGCATATTCGAAATTAAAGGTCAAACAAAAATAATATGCTTTCAAATATGAAAATAACCCTGAGTAGGATTATTTTTGATTTATTATTGATGGTAATTTTTATTGATGATACTATTCATGTTAATTTTAGTTTTAAATAAAATTATTATAAATAATATTTCTTTAATAATCTCTCTATATATGGGATTATATAGGAGACATGTGGCAATGTAATTATTTTCTAAATGTAAGAGGTGATACTATGAAAATAGGTCTGGTAATGTCACCTGCCTTATATACTATATACTTTGTAGTGTCAGATACCACACTACTTTTGTAGTTTTATACACTAGGATTGCATTAGTAAATTTTTAGCAACTGAATCTCCAAAAATTATACACCTTACACACTTTTAAATTTTATTTGCATTATTAACAATTTCCCCAATAAATGTTTGAGTCCCGACAATCAATTAAAAAAAATAAAAACAGCAAACCCCTTCACTATCAGGAATGTCATAACAGTTACTGTGTCTGTAATTTTGTTGTGCTCCCTATGGGTGATCTATTAGATTATCTCTCACTATATTAGGGTTAGTATGAATTAAACAATCAAATCATGATAATGGCCCAAGGGGAAAAAGGAGATGGAAGAAGAGGGGTGGAGAGGAGAAAGAGGATAAGGATGGCTAATCGTAGCTTACTTATCCAAAGCCCTTCATAATCCACAAAATCTTTTGATTTCTAGATAGTGGGGAAGGAATGCTCTCTTATAATCCTTTGATATACCTTCCTTTTTTTCCCAGCATACATAGATACAAGTTTATTCTAAGTAGAGAGATGTAGTGCTAGGAGGCTTGTTGCATAAACAGTGTTTTATTATTGGGTGTAATGATTAATTGCAAAATACACAATTTTGGATTTGGAAGACATCTCTGATATTTTCTCGTCTATATAAGTATAAACACACAATTTAGGCATCTCCTGGCACAGTGCTATACCAGTGAGGTTAGAGTAAAGAGGATATGAGTTAAAATATACCTTCAGATACTTTTTTTTTTAAATTTTAGTTGTGTTCAGTCTAATGCAATCACTTCCATATGTTTTAGATTTTTTTCTCCTCCCTTACTCTCCTTCCCCACTCTCTCCCCACTCCCTCTGTCAGACAGCTTACAATTTTTTATAGGTTCTACAATACATTCTTATTAAATTCATTTTCACCTAGTCGTGTTGCATAGAAGAATTAAAGTGAATGGGAAAATAATAAAACAAACCAAAATGTAATACAAAAGAAAATGATCTGCTCCATTCTGTGATTGAATTCCATAGTTTTTTTCTCTGAATGTGGAAGTTATTTTCCCTTAAGAGACCAATGGGAATTTTTTAAGTCCTTGCGCCAGAAAAATTACTCATACACAGTGGATATTGCTGTGTACAAAGTTCTTCGGGTTCTGATCTTTTCACTCAGCATCAGTTCTAATAAGTCTTTCAAGGCCTCTCTAATGACTTCCTGTTCATCACTTCTTATAGCAAATTAATATTCCATTATATTCATATAACATAATTTATTCAGCAATTTCCCAATTGATGGGCATCCCCTTGATTTCTAGTTTTCAGCATCTAAAAAGTTAGCTGCTGTACATATTTGTGTAAATATGGAACCCTTTTCTGTTTTTATGATCGCTTGGGGATACAGTCCTAGAAGCAACATTGTTGGGTCAAAGGGTATAAACATTGATGCAGGCCTTTGAGCCTACTTCAAAATTACTCTCCAGAATGTTTGAATCAGCTCACAGCTCCACCAAAGATTAATCAGTGTGCCAACTCTCCCACCTCTTTTCCAACATTTATCATCTCCCTGTTTTGTCATGTTAGTCAATCTGATAGGTGTGATCTCAGAGTTGTTTTGATTTGCATGTCTCTATTCAAGAGTGATTTAAAGTATTTTTTTTATATGACTGTAGATAGCTTTCCTTTTATAATCTGTAAACTGCTTGTTCATATTCTTTGACTATTTAGTAATTGGGGAATGACTTGCAATCTTGTATATTTGATTCAGTTCTCCATATTTTTTTTTTTAAATGAGACTTTTATCACAGACATTAGCTGCAAAAGTTCTTTCCCAGTTTTCTGCTTCCTTCCTCATCTTGGTTGCATTGGGTTTCATTGTGCAACTTTTCAATTTAAAGTAGTCAAAATTATTCATTTTGCAATGCATAATGTTTTGATCTCTTGTTTAGTCAAAACTTCTACCATTCTCTATAAGTCTGATAAATAAATTATTCCTTGCTGAAATAATATGTTTATAGTATCAATTTTTATACCTAGATCGTGTACACATTTGAATTTTATTCTTCTGTATGGTGCTAGCTTTATCCCTAGTTTCCACCACACTGCTATCCAGTTGCCCCAGCAATTCTTGTAGAACAGTGAGTTTTTATCCCAAAAGCTGGGTTTTTCAAACAGTAGTTTGCTATATTCAATGACTACGGTGTCTTGAGTACGTAACATATTCCACTGGTTTTCCCTTCTGTTTCTTCCCCAGAACCAAGTCCTTCTGACAGTTGCTGCTTTGTAAAACAATTTACGATCTGGTGGGGTTAGGCCACCTTACTAGCATTCCTTGTAATTAGTTCCCGTGATTTTCTAGACATTTTGTTCTTCCAGATGAATTTTGTTATTATTATTTTTACCTGTAGAAAATAATTATGTGATAGTTTGCTTGGTATGGCAAAGAATAAATAAACTAATTTAGGTAGAAGCTTAATTTCTTTTTATATTGACTTGGCCTACTCACAAGCAACTGATGTTTTTCTACTTAAGTAGATTTGATTTTATTTGTGAGAAAAGTGTTTTATAATTTTGTTCACATAGTCCCGGGATTTATTTGGCAGGTAGACTCCCAAATATTTTATAATGTCTACCCTGGCTTTAAATGAGATTTCTCTTTCAATCTCTTGGGGCAATGTGCAGAAGGTTTATGTGACTTTAAACTGTAACCTGCAACTTTGCCAAAGTTGTTTATTATTTCAAGTTTGTTTTTTTTCAGTTTGTTCCCTGGGATTCTCTAAGTATATCATCATATCATCTGCAGAAAGTGATGACTTAGTTTGTTCTTTGCCTAGTCTAATTCCTTCAATTTTTTTTCTTCTCTTATTGAGTCAGCTCACATTTTTAGTATCGTATTCAATAACTGTGGTGGTAATAGACATTCTTATTACACCCCGATCTTATTGGAAATGCAAACAGTTTATCCCCATTGCGTATATGTTTGCTGAAGGTTTTGGGTACATACTGCTTATTATTTTATTGAAAATTCCATTTATTCCTAAACTCTCCACTGTTTTCAATAGAAATTGGTGGTGTATTTTGTCAAAAAAACTTTTCTGAATCTATTGAGATTATCATGTGATTTCTGTTAATTTCGTTGATGATATGATCAATAAGGCTAATAATTTTCCTAATGTTGAACCAGCCCTGCATTCCTTGTACAAATCCTATCTGATCACAATATATTATTGTCATGATAATTTGCTATATTCATTTTGATAAAATCTTATTTGAAATTTTTGCATCTGTATTCATTACAGAAATTGGCCAATAATTTTCTTTGTCTGTATTGACTCTACCTGGTTTGGGAATAAAAACCATATTTGTGTCACAAAAAGAATTTGAGAGAACTCCTTCTTCCCTAATTTTTCCAAAATCTATATAAGAGTGGAATTAACTATTTCTTAAGTGTTTTACAGAACTCATTTTTCAATTCATCTGGTCTTGGAAATTTTTTCATGGAGAATTCACCGATGGCTTTTTCAAATTCTTTTTCTTTTTTTTTTAGATTACATTTATTTATTTATTTGCTTATTTATTTATTTTTGCAGTTTTTTAAAATTAATATAAATTTATTTATTTAACTTTTTACATTCATTTTCACAAAATTTTGGTTTGCAAATTTTCTCCTCATGTATCCCCTCCCTCCACCCCAATAAACCGAGCATTCTAATTTTCCTTATCAACAATCTGCCCTCTCTTCTATCATGCCTCCCTTCTCTTGTCCCTATCTTCTCTTTTGTCCTGTAGGGCCAGATGACTTTCTATTCCCCATTAACTGTATTTCTTATTTCCTAGTAGCAACAACAATACCCAACAGTTGTTCCTAAAACTTTGAGTTCCAACTTCTCCCCATCCCTCCCTCCTCACCCATTACCTTGGGGAAGGCAGGCAATTCAATATAGGCCATATCTGTGTAGTTTTGCAAATGACTTCGATAATACTCCTGATATGTAAGACTAACTGCATTTTCCTCCATCTTATCCTGCCCCCCATTGTTTCTATTCTGTCGTTTGATCCTGTCCCACCCTTAGTGTTGACTTCAAATTGCTCCCTCCTCCCACTGCCTTTCCCTCCATCATCCCCCCCACCTTGCTTGTCTCCTTCTCCCCCACTTTCCTGTATTGTAAGATAGGTTTTCATACCAAAATGAATGTGCATTTTATTCCCTCCTTCAGTCGAATGTGATGAGGGTAAACTTCATGTTTCTTTCTCAGCTCTCCTCTTTTTCTCTCCACTAAAAAGTCTCCTGCTTGCCTCTTGAATGAGAGATAATTTGCCCCATTCCATTTCACCCTCTCTAATCCCAATACATTTCTCTCTCACCATTTACCTTAACTTCTTTTAAGATATGGTCCCATCCTATTCAATTCACTCTGTGCTCCCTGTCTCTGTATGTACATGCATGTGTGCATGTGTGTGCATGCACACATGTGTATATGTGTGTGTGCATGTGTGTATGTGTGGTCCTACCAACTACCCAGATACTGAAAAGTTTTAAGAGTTACAAATATTGCCTTTCCATGTAGGAATGTAAACAGTTCACCTTTGGTAAGTCGCTTATGACATCTCTTTGCTGTTTACTTTTTCATGCTTCTTCTCATTCTTTTGTTTGAAAGTCAAATTTTCTTTTCAGCTCTGTTCTTTTCATCAAGAATACTTGAAAGTCCTCTGTTTCATTGAAAGACCATATTTTCCCCTGAAGTATGATACTCAGTTTTGCTGGGTAGGTGATTCTTGGTTTGAGTCCTAGTTCCTTTGACTTCTGGAATATCCTATTCCCCACGCTTCGATCGCTTATTGTAGCCGCTGCTAGATCTTGTGTTATCCTGTTTGTATTTCCAAAATAATGGATTTATTTCTTTCCAGCTGCTTGCAAGATTTTCTCCTCGACCTGGGAATTCTGGAATTTGGTCCCAATGGTCCTAGGAGTTTCTCTTTTTGGATCTCTTTCAGGCAGTGGTCAATGGATTCCTTCAATACTTATTTTGCCCTCTGGTTCTAGAATACCAGGCAGTTTTCCTTGATAATTTTATGAAAGATGATATCTAGGCTCTTATTTTGATCATGGTTTTAAGGTAGTCCCATAATTTTTAAATTTTCCCTCCTGGATCTATTTTCCATTTCAGTTGTTTTTCCCATGAGATATTTCACATTCTCTTCCATTTTTTCATTCTTTTGGTTTTCTTTTGTGATTTCTTTGTTTCTCAGAAAGTCATTAGCCTCCATCTATTCCATTCTAATGTTGAGAGAACTATTTTCTTCAGTGAGCTTTTGAACCTCTTTTTCCATTTGGCTAATTCTGCTTTTGAAAGCATTCTTCTCCTCATTGACTTTTTGAACCTCTTTTGCCTATTGAGTTAGTCTATTTTACAACGTGTTACTTTCTTCAGCATTTTTTTGGGTCTCCTTTAGCAGGGTATTGACCCGTTTTTCATGTTTTTCTTGCATCTCTCTCATTTGTCTTCCCAGTTTTTCCTCCACCTGTCTAACTTGATTTTCAAAATCCTTTTTAAGCTCTTCCATGGCCTAAACCCACCAGAAATCCACCTGGGATGTCTGGGATACAGAGGCTCAGACTTCCACATCTTTCCCTCATGGCAAGCATTGTTCCTCGTCATCAGAAATGAGATGTGGCAACATTGGTTCCCCTAGAAAGTAGCCTTCTATGGTCTTATTTTCCTTCCCTTTTCTGATCATTTTCCCAGCCAGTTACTTGACTTCTGAGATTCCTGTCCACCCCCACCTAGATCCACCCAGTTAGTGCTTGCGGTTTGATATTCAAATGCTGCTCCCCAGCCTCCTGGCTTTCAGCAGCAGGCGGAGCTGCTATTCAATGTGAGCTTAAGTTCTGGTGCTCAGGTGGGGGCAGTGCCGCCTCCCAGCCTCAGTTCCCTCAGGGAGTTTCTGTGGAGACCTTTGGAAATGGACCCGAGCCCCTGCCTGTCCCGGGAGCCCCTTGGCTGCCACTTCCTCCTGCTTCTGCTTCCTGAGGGGGCCCGAGTCACAGAGACACCCTGCTCCCCTCTTGGCCAGCCCAGAAGTCTCTCACTGACATGTAGCACCTGTGGGTGGAAGGACCTTCATGGTCGCCAGAGGTTTCATCCCTGAAGCCTGCTCGCATCTGCTCCTCTCAGGTACGCGCGGCCATGGCAGGGCAGGGGTGGGCTCTGCTGTTTGGTGCGCGACAGACCTTTGGCGCCAGTTTTTCAGGGCTCTCTGGAACGGAAATCTCCTCCACTGAGTTTCTGCGTGGTTTGCACTGCTCCAGAATTTGTGGAGAGGTCTTTTTACAGAAAATTTGTGGGCTGTGTGTTTGGAGCTAGCATACGTGAGTCTTTCTACTCTGTCATCTTGGCTCCTCTTCCCCCAAATTACTTTTTCTGAGATGGAGTAATTGAAGTACTTAACTTCCTCTTCCATTAATCTGGGCAACATATTTTTTTTTAATTAATCACCCATCTCATTTAGGTTGTAGAATTTAGGGGCTTACTCTTGGGAAAATAAATTTCTTCTTATTCCTTTAATTTCCTCCTCATTGGAGGTGAGTTAATCCATTTCGTTTTTGATATTAGAAATTTTGTTTTCATCTTTTTTTAAATCAAATTGAACAAGGATTATCAATTTTATTGGCTTTTAGTAAAGCAACCCTTACTTTTATTTAGTATTTCAATAGTTTTCTTAATTTCAATTTCATTAATCTCGTCTTTGCTTTTCAGTATTTCTAATTTGGTATGCACTTGGGAATTTTCAGTTTGACATTTTCTAGTTTTTTCAACTGCATGCCCAATTCATTGATCTTCTCTTTCTCTATTTTATTCGTGTAAGCATTGAAAGATATACAATTTTGCCAATAAATTATTTTGCAACATCCCATAAGATTTGCTAGGTTTTCTCATTATTGTCATTCTCTTGAATAAAGTTGTTGATTGTTTCTATGACACCTTCAGTAACATTTCTTTTCATTAGTTCCCGTGATTTTCTGGACATTTTGTTCTTCCTGATGAATTTTTATATTATTATTTCTAGCTCTAGAAAATAATTATCTGACAGTGCGATTGGTATGGCAATGAATGAATAAATTAATTTCGGTAGAAGTGTCATTTTTATTATATTGGCCCTGCCTAATCATGAGCAACTGATGTTTTCCCACTTACTTAGATCTGACTTTATTTTTGAGAAACGTCTATTGTAGTTGTATCAATATAGTCCCTAGATTTGTTTGGCAGGTAGACTCTCAAATATTTTATAGTGTCTACCCTAGCTTTAAATGAGATTTCTCTTTCTATCTCTTGCTGCTAGGCATAGACAATTTGCATGCGTTTAATATTGTAATCTGTAATTGTTGTTTAATACACTCATACTTTAGGATTAAGGGCAGCTAGATGGTGCAGTGGATAGAGTACCAGTGCAGGAGCCAGGAGGACCTGAGTTGAAATCTCACCTCAGATATTCACTACCTGTTTGACCCTGGGCAATTCGCTTAACCAAATTGTCTCATCCTGGGTCATCTCAAGTCATCCTGATGAATATCTGGTCACTGAATTCAGATGGCTCTAGAGGACAAGTGAGAGCAGTGATCTGCACAGCCCTCACTCACTCCAAAGTCAAGTACAAGTCATATCATCATTTCTCTGTTGGCATGATCTTATTCAGCAACAAAGGATGAACAAACTTTAAGATTAGATTATTTACTTTCCAAATTATTTTTGGTCTATGTTGCCACGGCGTTTGATTACAAATGAGTTTTATTGCATTATGATCTGCTAAGAATGAGCTGAGTATCTCTGCCTTTTGGCACTGGATTGTTATGGACAAGTACATGGTTAATTATATATGTATATATGTACATGTATGTCATGTACCACTGACAAAAAGGTATATTTCTTTCTATCCCCATTGATTTTTTTTTCACGAGATATTTCATATTTACCTTTTCCAGAGTTTTATTCACCTCCTTAACTTCTTTTTTGTTTATGTTGAGGTTAGATTTATCAACTTCAGAGAGGGGGAGGTTGAGGCCCCCCAGTAGTAGACTTTTGCTGTCTATTTCTTCCTGTAACTCCCTTAACTACTCTTGTAAGAATGTGGATGCTATAGTACTTGGAGCATGTGTACTTAGTAATGATACTGCATTGTTGTCTATGGTGCCTTTTAGCAGGATATAGTTTTCTTCCTTAACTCTTTTGATTAGATCTGTTTTTACTTTGTGTGAGATTAGTATTATTATCCTTGCTTATTTTACGTATGATGAAGCACAATTGATTCTGCTGCAATCTTTTCCCATTACCTGGTGTTTATCCCCCCTTTTCAAGTGTGTTTCTTGTAAGCAACATATTGTTGGATTATGGCTTTTAATCCATTCTGCAATCCATCTCCGTTTTATGGGAGAGTTCATCTCACTCACATGCACAGTTTTGACTACTATCTCTGTCTTTCCTGCCATCTGCCTTTTCCCCATTTTTTCTTTCAGTTCTCTCTTCTTCCTTCCCCTCCACAAGAAAGTTTTAATTTTTGTTTGCCACCTCCCATAGTCTTCCCTTCCTCCTTTCAACCCACCTCCATTTTAATCCCCTTTACCTTACTACTTCTTTCCTCACTTTTAGCCTCCCCTCCCTTTTCTTTCCACCTTCCCCTGCTATAGAGCTAGTTAGATTTTTGTATTTATCCAAGTTTTTTGTTCTCTCCTTGATGCAAATCAGATGACTGTGAATATCAAACAATGGTCATCTGCCACCCCTCTTTCCCTGTACTTAGTATAGTTTTGTGCTTCTTCCTGTGAGGTAATTTACTATTTTCTGCCTCCTGCTTTTCACATTTCCTGTTACAATACCTTCACACCCTTCCATCATGTTTTTATCGTCACATCATTTACTTTAAACCTGCTTCCTCTATCGATGTTTATCCTTTTTATATTACATAATAAATATACAACTCCCAATGTTAGCACGTATCATCTTCCCTTATGGGGATAGAAAACTTTTCCCTTATTTAGTAACAAGTTTTTTTTTTTTTTTTCCCCCTGTATACCTTTCATACCTCTCTTATGACCTGTGTTTGAAGATCGAACTTTCTATTGTGCTCTGGTCTTTTCATCAGGAAGGTCTAGAAATGCCTTATTTCATTGAATTCCAGTCTCCTTGCCTGAAATATTATGCTCACTTTTGCTGGGTAATTGATCCTTGGTTGTAGTCCCAGTTCCTTTGCCTTATGGAATATTATATTCGAGTTCCTTTGATCTTTTAATGTAAAAGTTGCATGGTCCTGTGTGATATTGACTGTAGCTCCTAAATATTTGAATGTTTTCTTTCTGGTTGCCTGTATCTTTTTCTCCTTCACTTGATAACTCTGGAATTTAACAGTGATATTCCTTGGTGTTTTGAGCTTGGGATCCTTTTCAGGAGGTGAACAGTGGATTCCTTCGATTATTATTTTGTCCTCTTGATCTAGGATTCTGTGCTCTTTTCCTTCATGATTTCTTGGATGATCTTATCCAGGTTCTTTTTTCATGATAAATTTCTGGTAGACCAATACTTCTTAGATTTTCTCTCCTGATTCTGTTTTCCAGGTCAGTCTTATTTCGAAGTACATATTATATATTTTCTTCTATCTTTTCATTGTTTAGATTTGGTTTGACTGATTCTTGATGTGTCATAAAGTTATTAGCTTCTATTTGCCCAATTCTAATTCTTATCAAATTGTTTTCTTCAATTAACTTTTGCATCTCCTTTTTCATCTGTCTAATTATTTCTCTTAAGGAGTTATCTTCTCCAGTTAGTTTTTGTACTTTCTTTCCCATTTGTCCATTTTTCCCATTTAATTTTTCTGTTTCTTTTTCTATTTGTTCACATTTTGCAGTTAGGTTTTGTGCTTCCTTTTCATTTCCCCAATTTTCCTTTTTACTGAGTTGCTTTCTTCTGTGCATTCTTTTTTCAAACCTTTAAAATCATTGGTCAGTTACTCTTCTATTTCTCTAATTTTACTTTTAAAAATCCTTCTTCTTTTCTTCTAATAGTGCTCTTTGTGCTTGTGACCAGTTCATACTCCCTTCTAAAATTTCAGATGGGAGTACAGTCTCAATGCTGACCTCTTTGGTACTCATGTTTTGGTCCTTGTCCTCATAGAAAGATTCTATTGTCTTTTCTTTCCTGCTTTGCTTTTTACTCATGATGATGATAATCGACCTTTTCTTGACTATTAAAGTAGATCCTTGCTTCTAGAGCACAAGGGACTCTGTCTCACAGTTCTTGTGCCTTGAACTTGAGGCTTTGTGTGTTGTGGAATCTATTTCTTCCAGCTAAAAGCTAAAGTGCTGCAGCTTACCTTGTGCTGAGCTGGCTGTTGTGAAAAAGCAGAGACCAGTTGAATTCTTCTTGTGTTTCCACAGATTTACTCTGGAGTTAGCTTGTTAAGTGCATGAGAAGCATGGTATGCCTACAAGAGGTCTCCTCTGCTGAGCTTGATCATAAGCAATTTCAGTGGTTGGTGATATTGTCTGCCCTAGTCTTCCATAGTCCCCTATGGTATTGAGTGTGGTCCTGGTCTTGGTGCTTGCAGGGCTCCACCTCCCTGGGACTCCATATCTCTGCCCAGTTTGCTGAAGTGGTGCTGTTTGGGACAGTTCTGGTCCTGTACTGATCCCCTTAAGCTACACTAAGAGGGGCCCCTCTAGCAATTCTCCTAGCTTCACATGCTAAGATATGGTTTGCACCTTCTGATGATCCCACTGCTCTAGGATTTTTTCTGGGGAAATATGTTACGATTCTTTCAAAGTCAATAAGGGGAAGGGGAGAGAGCATTTGCTGATCACTCTGCCATTTTGGCTCCCCGAAGTTTAATCTTCTGCCTGATAATCTCAGCAGCTGCTGCTTCTGTTACCTGAGGCACCATGGCTCTCCCTTGCTGGCTCCACAGGACTCGAGCTCTGGGCTGCTATTCCCTGATGCTGACACTACCTCAGACCTACCTGGGGTTCTCCTGTGGGGCCCAGCCAAGAGAGAGACACCCTGTGCTGTGTGCTCCATTCTCCCCAAATCCCATGAAAGACGTCCATCCTGTCGATATTCCAGTCTGTACTGGGCTGTGAATCTTCAACAGTCTGTCTCCTATTGGATTCTGTCCCTTCAAAATCTGGTTAGATTTTCTTTTTAGAGGTATATGAAGGAGTTTGTCTAAGTGCTTCAGTGAGTAGTTGCTCTCATTCCACCATCTTAGCTTCTCCTTATAGGTTCAGATACTTAACAGCTGTGTGAACTTATATACAACTTCACCTCTTTCTATTTCATGATCCTCAATTGTAACATGGTGATTATATTTGCATCTACCTCCAAGAGTTTTGTGGGAATAAAAGTAGATATTATTTAGAAAGAATGTAACACAATGCCAAGCACATAGTAAGAACTGTATAAATGGTAGATATGGTAATGATAAACACACACAGAAAGAGAAAAACAGCTACATACATACAGACATGTGTGTATAGTTGTTGATCAGTCATTTCAATTTTGTATGGGTTCTATAATTTGAACGAAAATTACAACTGAACTCTTATAGTCGGGAGATATCTTCCTCCTCCCTTTGCTGTTTGCAAACAAAATATTCTGGAAATATTTACACATTTCCAGTGAAAGGACAACTCTCCTTTTATCAACGATTAATTATAACAATTAAAACATACAGAATGCACATCTACCAATTCTTCCTATATCATGGAAAACAGTGCATCTGGGACTAGTGAGGTAAAATGGCATTTTTATACATGATCCTTGAGGTAGGAATTTTCGCATTCTTTTCTTTGTATCCCTGATGCCTAGGACAATTTCTCATACAGAATAAATGTTATGTTTGTGTAATTTAATTTGGCAAAGAATTATTTTTCCTCCAGAAGTTCGGTTCGACTGTAAGAAATCTTCTTTCTGCCAGAAAATACCAACCCAGCCAAGGAAAACATGCCTCACCAATTCCCAGCATTGACACCAGAACAAAAGAAAGAACTGTCTGATATAGCTCACGGAATTTTTGCTCCGGGCAAAGGAATCTTGGCAGCAGATTAGTCCACTGGTAGCATTTACAAAGTGGCTACAGTTCATTGGAACTGAGAACACAGAGAAAGATTGGCACCTCTATAGGCAGTTGCTTGTGACAGCAGATGATTGAGTGAACCCCTGTATTGAAGGGAAGGTGTTATCCTTTTCCATGAGACACTCTACCAGAAAGCTGATGATGGTCTTCCCTTCTCCAAAGTCATAAAGGATAAGGGTGGCATTGTGGGCATCAAGGTGGACAAAGGTGTAATGCCTCTGGCAGTGACCAATGGTGAGACTACCACCCAAGGTCTGGATGGGCTGACTGAGCTCTGTGCCCAGTATAAGAAGGGTGGAGCTGACTTTGCCAAGTGGCGTTGTGGACTGAAGATTGGGTATCATACACCTTCCTTACTTGCCATTATGGAGAATGCCAGTGTGCTGGTCCGATATGCTAGCATTTGCCAGAAAAGTGGCATTGTCCCCATCGTGGAGCCAGAGATCCTCCCTGATGGATAATATGATCTGAAGCGTTGTCAGTATGTCACTGAGAAGATTCTGGCTGCTGTCTACAAAGCTCTGAGTTACCACCATATCTATCTGGAATGGACCTTGCTGAAATCTAACATGGTCACCCCTGGCCATGCCTTTACCCAGAAATATTCACCTGAGGAGATTGCAATGGCAACTGTAACTGCCCTTCGCCAGACTGTGCCTCCTGCAGTCACTGATATCACCTTCCTCTCTGGGGGTCAGAGTGAAGAGGATGCCTCTATCAATATCAATGCCATCAATACTTGCCCCCTGCACAAGCCAAGGGCCCTGACCTTCTCTTATGGCCGAGCCCTGCAGGCATCTGCCTTCAAGACCTGGGGTGGAAAGAAGGAAAATATCAAGGCTGGCCAAGAGAAATATATTAATCAGGCTGCGGCCAACAGCCAAGCTGCTCAAGGCAAGTATACTCCAAGTGGAAAGTCAGGAGCCATAGCCAGTGAGTCTCTCTTTATCTCTAACCATGCCTACTAACTTAAGTCAAGGCCTTCCACCTGGGTATGTCCTAACATTCCAGGACATTCCTCACAGTCCAGCAAGAGGCTGAGATCCCAGAACTTTGTGCTGACCTCTCCCATCACTTTAAATGTGTGTGGTATTGTTGCTCTCTTGTGAATTTAGTGACCCCTCCTCAACCCACTTTTCCAACAAACTACTATTTAACAAGGAAAAAAAAATTATTTTTCCTTCTCTTTCATTCAGGGTTGTTTAAAATATTTGTAAATGTTATCATTAATGAACACAGGAGACCACAGGATGGAGTGAAATGAGTCAAACTAGGAAAATAATTTATGCACTAATAGCAATCACAGGAAAACAAACAACTTAGAAATAACTCAGGACTCTGCTTAAAGTAGTACACCATAAAATCTTCAACAAATTTATGGTGAAACAAAATTGTAGTCTCTGAATGGAGAGATAACTAACTAGACATGAAAACTTAGATATCCATCAAACATGGGCAATATTAATTATTTTTGCTGGATTAAAAATATGTATTGTAAAAAAGCACTTACACTCAAGGAGAGGGCAATGGGAGTGGTAGTAAGTACTGAAGACAGGTAAAATACAGTTAACATTATTGTTTTTTTTTAATTTTTAAATTTCTGAGAAGGAAAAAAGGGGGGATATAATCAAGCAAATTTGTTAAATCTGTGAGACACACATACATTTAGCCATGCATACACAAACACATGATAGATACATGAACATTTTGTACCTAATGTTCCTAGATGAGTTCAGAGGTTTGAGTGATGTCTTTCTAATGCTATACATTTCAATTACAAAAATCTGCTTCCCGACATGATTTAATTGATGTTTGTCATTCAGACACAATTTACTTATATAAAGAGTTATTTAGTATAGCCTTAAAGTTAGTACACACATTCCCTCCAAAAGTATTTAACACAATTTGCAAGCAGAATATAGAAAACGTTAGACTAAAGCTTAGACAGTAGGAAGGAGGTAATTCACAAATTCTAGAATTCATTTTGCAGGAACGCAATATATTCCCATTATTTATTGAATAGCTTTTATACTGACGTCATTATAAGGTATTGAATTTGCTTTTCTTACTGAATCTAGGACATCCAACTCTACAAGAGTTCAAGAAGAGTAAGGATTCGATAAAGGTCTTTGCATAAGAAATCATTCATAATTTTGCAGGTAACAATTGTAAATAAATTTTAAAGTCAATAGTCAGAAACTGATAGGAAAGAGTATGTAGATAACAAAGACGAGAGAGAAAGAGAGAGAGAGAGAGAGAGAGAGAGAGAGAGAGAGAGAGAGAGAGAGAGAGAGAGAGAGAGAGAGAAAGAGAGAGAGATGGCAGTTTCAAGTTTAAATAGTATAAAAATGAGACATAGTAGGAATGGTTAGCACAAATGAGTTGAAGTTTGTTTTCTTTGTTATTATTTCATCCCCAATTTACAAACATAATCCCATCTCTGCCCTCTCATTATTCCTCCCTATTTCACATTGCTTTTCACGTATTGCTACTCTTAACTGAAATCTCTGTGTGTAGGAGTGTATATTTAAACTTTCTTTTTTCTGAGATCTCCTAAGACTATATGTAAAGAGATGCCTTTTCCTTCTCATATAGCTCTCTTTTTTATTCTTCTACTGCTCCTGCTGTTCAATAATTGTGAGGAACAGTCTCTCATATTTTCCCCTTGTGATATTCTTGTCTTTCCCTTTTACTTTCTTAATCCAACAAAAACAGCACAAAATTTTACAGAGGTTATGAGATTACTGATTACTCAGTAGGGGAGTGACAAAGCTAAGTCTCTGTTAACTATTGAGTGATAAATCCCTGAATGGATTAAAGGGGATATGTCAGTCATTTAATATTGTTCTTCCTTCCAGCCTTGAGGTATAACTACAACTCTTTTTATGAGAGTGGATTAGTGGGGGGAGGGGGCTCTACAATAATTGGCCACATGACCACATAGACATCTAGGTAAGACAATATTTGGTATGGAAGTGGCTTCTGTTTCTGTTTTTTTGTTTCCTTTGATATATATCCTTATAATTTTTTTATATGACGTCTGGTATCTTCCTCTTCTGATGAACCCATACAGTAGAGTGCTGTCTACTGAAGGAGCTGAATTTATAGAAGAAATAAAGGAAAAGTCAGAAAAAGAAAAGTCAACAGGGGAAGAGTTGTACACAGAGAAACTACTCAAAAGAAAAATGTGTTTTTGAAATCGATTGTTCTGTACTCATTAGAGGCAAAATAAAAAAAGTGCAAGTTTTACAAATCTTTAGTGAAGTTTCAAGACTAAAAGATAAGCTTGATAAATCACACACACACACACACACACACAGACACAGACACAGACACATGTCTTCCACATATGCTAAGGGAACATGTGGGCTAGAGCCACAAATAAACTTGTTATTCAAGGAAACAAGTTGGGGATTAAATTGGAGTTCTGGAAGCTTCACTTTGCTCTTGAGGATAAAGGTTATTTCGCAGCAACAAATAGAGGAAAAACTGCAAGAGTTGACAAAAGACAAGGGTGTGTGAAGACCCTTATGGCCCTAACCTCGTCTGAGTATCTACTGTACTAGACAAAACTTCATCACCCCTAAAATTCCCCTACTTTTCAGCATCAACAGTCAATTGAATTGAAATATATTCTTCTTAAAATTAAATTGTTTGAGTAGGTACTAATAGAATCAAAGCTGAAAATAATCTCAATCATTCCAACCAATCAATTTCAACCGTGTTATAGTTAGCTGAGGGTTTGGCTGAACATTGCTGTTATGCCTATAACTAACAGGGTTATGAAGAAAAGTGAATTGTGTAAGTTAAAACATAGAGAATATTTTTAACCAACGTTTTACTTATGAAAAATAGATATGTTAATTATGATGAATTCTTATCTATTCATTGATACAGATGTCTTAGGAGTTTTCCATGACAACACTTCATTATGACAGTTTTTATATATTAATATGTTTAATCAGAAATATGAGATAGCATCACACAGGAAGAATTATTAACAAATAATTTACTTATGAATTTCAAAATATCCACTTCAAGACTTCTTTATAAGGGGTTAAATTATTAGACAATTACCTAACTTCTATGGTGCAATGGATAGAAAACAAGAGAATAATTTTTCTTATTTAGTTATTTTCACAAATATTTCACTTATTTAAATTGGTTTTTAAAGGCTGAAAGAAAAAAAATGACTTTTCTTTCATGTAGCTGTTCATCAAATTTTTTCTCCCTTGGGAAAATTAGAATTCCTATTTAATGTCCTTTTCCCTCTTTTCTTCTTACCACTTGTCATATGCTACTTAAATGTGTTACACTCTCTGGATAAATAGACCAGTCTCTGCTTTTATCCCACATCATTTTTGGAATCAAATCAGCCTTGAATTGTGAATAGTTTTATAGGCAAAAGGTAAATAACTGAAAAAAGCAAAACAATAAAAGTAGTCGTTGTTAGTGAAAACCTATAAAAAAGATAAGAAAAAGGTGAATTGTAACAATCAACGATTTTCCTTCTTCTTTCTTGTTTGAAATAAATTTTCTTTAAAAAAAAAAAAAAAAAAACATCTGGAGGGTGGAGCCAAGACGGCGAAGTAGAAAGACTCACGTATGCTAGCTCCAAACCCACAGCCCATATATTTCCTGCAAGAACTCCCCACAAATTCTGGAGCACTTCAAGGCACAGAGAAACACAATGGAAAAGATTTCCATTCCTGAGAGCCTTGGAGAGCCTTCCCCAGAGGTCCGTCGCGCTCCGGACAGCAGAGTCCACCCCTGCGCTTCCCTGGCCGCGCAGCCCCAGAGGAGCAGATCCGAGCAGGCTTCAGGGACGGAACCTCCGGTGGCCGGGAAGGTCCCTCCTCCCACAGACACTACAGGTCAATCAGAGAGACATCTGGCCTGGCCGAGAGGGGAGCGGGGTGTCTCCATGGCTCAGGCCCCCTCAGGAGGAAGTGGTGGAGGGAGCAGCAGAGGCAGCAGCAGAAGCAGCAGCGGTGGCCAGGGACTCCCAGAGAAGAAGGCAGAAGTTCAGGGTCATTACCAAAGCTCTCTGCATAAACCTCCTGAGGGAAGTGAGCCTGGGATATGGCTCTTCCCCCAGCCACCCCATTACTGAAGGTCTCTGCATAAAGCCACTGAGGCAACTGAGCCTGGGAGGCAGCCCTGATCCCACCTGAGCACCAGAACTTAAGCTCACATTAAAAAGCAGTCGCACCTGCTGCAGAAAGCCCATTTGAATCTCAGACCCCAAGCACTAGCTGGGCAGATCTAGGCGGGGGTGCAGAGCAATCTCAGAAATCAAGTAACTGGCTGAGAAAATGCGCAGAAAAAGGAAGCAAAACAAGACCATAGAGAGCTACTTTCTTGGGGAAGAGATGCTCCTTCCTCCCTTCATTTCTAATGAAGAAGTACAATGCCTGCCATCGGGGAAAGACGTGGAGGTCGGGGCCTCTGCATCACAGACATCCGAGATGTATGTCCAGTGGGCTCAGGCCATGGAAGAGGTCAAAAAGGATTTTGAAAATCAAGTTAGACAGGCAGAGGCAAAACTGGGAAGAGAAATGAGAGAGATGAAAGAAAAGCATGAAAAACGGGTCAATACCAAGCTTGGTAAAGGAGACCCCAAAAAATGCTGAAGAAAATAACACCTTGAAAAATAGGCTGACTCAAGTGGCAAAAGAGGTTCAAAAAGCCAATGAGGACAAGAATGCTTTCAAAAGTAGAATTAGCCAAATGGAAAAAGAGGTTCAAAAGCTCACTAAAGATAGTAGTTCTCTCAAAATTAGAATGGAACAGATGGAGTCTAATGACTTTATGAGAAACCAAGAAATCACAAAAGAAAACCAAAAGAATGAAATAATGGAAGAGAATGTGAACTATCTCATTGGAAAAACAACTGACCTGGAAAATAGATCCAGGAGAGACAATTTAAAAATTATGGGACTACCTGAAACGCATGATCAAAAAAACACCTTCCATGAAATTGTCAAGGAAAACTGTCCTGATATTCTACAACCAGAGGGCAAAATAAGTATTGAAACAATCCATCGATCACCAACTCAAAGAGATCCAAAAAGAGACACTCCTAGGAACATTGTGGCCAAATTCCAGAATTCGCAGATCAAGGAAAAATTATTTCAAGCAGCTAGAAAGAAACAATTCCAGTACTGTGGAAAAACAATTAGGATAACTCAAGATCTAGAAGCTTCTACATTAAGGGATCGATGGGAGTGGAATAGGATATTCCAGAAGTCAAAGGAACTAGGACTCAAACCAAGAACCACCTACCCAGCAAAACTGAGTATAATACTTCAGGGGAAAATATGGTCTCTCAATAAAACAGAGGTCTTTCAACCATTTTTGATGAAAAGACCAGAGCTGAAAAGAAAATTTGACTTTCAAAGACAAGAATGAGAAGAATCATGAAAAAGTAAACAGCAAAGAGAAGTCATAAGGGACTTACCAAAAGTGAACTGTTTACGTTCCTACATGGAAGGACAATAGTTGTAACTCTTAAAACTTTTCAGTACCTGGGCAGTTGTTGAGACCACACACACACATACACATACACACATGTATATGTGTGCACGCAAACACACGTATATACATGCATGCACATACAGAGCCAGAGAGCACAGAGTGAATTGAATAGGACAGGACCATATCTTAAAAGAAATTGAGGTACATGGTGAGAGAGAAATGTAGTGGGAGGACAGAGGGTGAAATGGAATGGGGTAAATTATATCTCATTCAAGAGGCAAGCAGGAGACTTTTTAGTGGAGGGAAAAAGAGGAGAGCTGAGAAAAAAAAAAAAAAAAACAAGATGTTTACCCTCATCACATTTGACTAAAGGAAGGAATAAAACGCACATTAATTTTGGTATGAAAACCTATCTTACAATACAGGAAAGTGGGGGAGAAGGAGATAGGCAAGGGGGGGATGATGGAAGGGAGGGCAATGGGAGGAGGGAGTAATTTGAAGTCAACACTCGGGGAGGGACAGGATCAAAAGACAGGATAGAAACAATAGGGGGCAGGATAGGATGGAGGGAAATACAGTTAGTCTTACACAACATGACTATTATCAAAGTCATTTTCAAAACTACACAGATAGCGCCTATATTGAATTGCCTTCCCAAAGGGAATGGGTGGGGAGGGAGGGATGGGGAGAATTTGGAACTCAAAGTTTTAGGAACAACTGTTTAGTATTTCTTTTGCTACTAGAAAATAAGATATACACTTAATGGGGAATAGGAAGTCATCTGGCCCTACAGGACAAAAGAGAAGATGGGGACAGGAGAAGGGAGGGATGATAGAAGAGAGGGCAGATTGGTGATAGTGAAAATTAGAATGCTTGGTGTATTGGGGTGGGGGGATGGGATAAATGGGGAGAAAATTTGGAACCCAAAATTTTGTAGTAATGAATGTAAAAAGTTAAATAAATAAATTTTTATTAAAAAAATAAAACATCTTTAGAGGGGGTGAGCCAAGATAGCAGAACAGAAAGACCGATTTGCACAAGTTCTTCCCCTACAGGTCATAAGATACCTATAAAAATGACTCTAAACAAATTAGGGAATAGCAGAAGACACAAAACAACAGAGTGCAAGGGATTTCTAGCTCAAGACAGCTTGGAAGGCCCAAACAAAAGATCTATCACACAAGGCTCAGAGTGTAGTTCAGCCAAGTCTTGGTTGGTGGCATGGACAGGATCATAATAGGCTTCAGTGTGCAGAATGACAGAATGCAGTTCCTAGATTTCACAACCTACAGTCGCCAAAGACAGCTTCAAAGGTCAGTGAGAAAGCTCTTTCACCTGGGTGAAAAGGGAACACAGCCTAGCCCTGGCACCAGGTGGTGGCAGCATCCATTTTTAGAGCCATCAGCCCAAGGATTATGGAGGGAATGTTGAAAACTAAAATAAATTAATTAATTACAATATATATCTTTAGAGTAATCTTTGCATGTTTTATGAAGTCAAAAAAATTACATTTTAAATTATGTAAATAGATTATATTTTTACCAAAATTTTGGGATTTTCACTTTTAAGACATAGATAAGTAGAACTAAAATTCATTAGAGCAAAAAGTAAAATTCTTATTTCTACATTTATCAATAAGTAATTATCTACCCTTTATGTTGTTCAGAATTCCTTGTGTATCATGACATTTTTTTCTATAATTTTTTTTTTCCATACTGTAGGGAGAGCTAAAGAAAAAGAACTCATTAGATAATTATCAGACATTGCACCAATATATTGAAATAGTTTGGGAAATTTTATCTGATGGCTAATTATAAATATATCTTTGTTTTTATCAGCATGGACAATCAAGAGTTGTCTATTTTTTCAATATAGAATTTGAAGCATAATTTTTCAGGTAAAGAAATGGATATTCAATGAAATAAGGGGCTTCCAGACCTTACTGATAAAAAGACCAGAGCTGAATGGAAAATTTCATCTTCAAATACAAGATTTGAGAGAGGCCTATAACGGCAAACAGGAAAAGGAAAAAAAAAAAAACGTATTTTTCAACAAACTGTTTACATCCTTACATGGAAAATTGATACTTTTAGCTCTTGAAAATTGTATCTTTGTTACAACATTTAAAAGAGATATATACAGACAGAAGATGTGGGTGTAAATTAACTGATGTGATAACCAAAAGCCCTAATTAAGGGGCGAGGGAATGCCCATCAATAGCCGAGCAACTGCAATATACCGTTACAATAGAATACTATTTTACTATAAGAAATGATGAGTAGGATACTCTCAGGGGAAAAAAAAAACCTGGAAAGAACTAGATGTGAAGTGAAATGAGAACTGGGGGAACACTGCAATAAGTAGTAGTAGTATTGTACAACAAACATCTTTGAATGATGTAGCAAATTTGACAAGACAACGATTCAAGATAACTTGTGAGGAAAAATGCCATCCCTCTCTAGAGAAAGATATGATGAATTCTGAATGCAAATCAAAGCATAGTGTTTTGAACTTTATTTTTCTTATTTTCTCTTTTAAATCTTTACTAATGGGGTGGTATATTTTGCATGATTGCACATGCATATCCTGTATAAAATTTCTTGCCTTCTTCATGATGAGGGAGGTGAGGAGGGAGGGAAATAATTTGAGACTCAAAGTACTTTTAAAACATGTAAACTCTGGAAAATTTAAAAAAAAAATTAAACTGGAGGAAATGAAAAAATGAATGTATAAAAGAAAAAGAGATAAGTATCAAAAAAAAAAAAATAACGTCCAGTTATCTCTTCTCACTTACCTAGTATCTATCCACATACTCAGCTTAGAATAGACCTAACTTCTATGTATTGTCCTCTGGAGTAAAGAAGACAAGACCTATTTTCTCATTTTCATAACAATTTTTAAGCTGGCTCAGATTCAGTCCAGCTCAGACTCTGTCTAGCTGAGATTCTATCTGGCCTGCTTATGAATATAAGCATTACAAATGCTTGGGCTCCTTAAGAGCCAACCCAATTTGGCAAATCTTTAATAAACTTTGTTTTCTTTGAATGTAAGAAGACTTGAGTCAAAGTCATTCCAGCAGGATCCAGCATGTCAGTATTTTGGGGTCCCCAGCAGCCCTCAACCTCGTCATTTATGGTTTCCTGACCAGGAAAAGCAGGTAATCTCAAGATCTTCAGCTAAAACACGTCCTCCTTTACTGAGAGAGGAACTTCTAGCTCCATGCCAAGTCAATCCTATTCAATTCAAAAAAAAAAAAAAAAAAAAAAAAACCTTTGGAATGGCCCTTACAAAATTGGAAAAAAAAAAAACTCTTCTAAAGAACTTAAAAAGAAAACGTTGGTGGTCTTTTGCAACAGAGTTTGGCCTCAGTATCACCTGGGGGACCAGGAAATATGGCCCATATTTGGGACCTTACAATGTAATATTATTTTACAGTTAGAATTATATTCTCTCTGAAAGGGAAAATGGATAGAAATACCTTACATTGGGCCTTTGTCAAACACTCTCAGATCCCCATTCTCAGAAAAGATTGTAAAATGTTTGTAGCCAGAGCCACTCCACAAAAGGACAATGAGGGTGAATTGGGCATTAGGATCTTGGCCTCACCTCCTCCCCTATCTCTGTTCCCAAACCCCTCTCAGTTCTCAGCCACAGGTCTTGCTGAGGTGCCTCCCTTTGCAGTCCATCTCGCTGGGGTAACATTCACTCAGTCCTCAGGCCCCACCCCCACAGAAGTCTCTGGGTATCTCTTCCTCTAACCCCTTTGCCTCCTCAAGTGCCAGCTGATCTTTCTCCTTGCCAGCCAGATGCCCTGGCCTTGCAGCCCAAACCAGTTGAGTCGTCATTTCCCAGTCCCTCCTGCATGAAAACTGGGACTTCTTATCTCTCCAACCAAGCCCCTACCCCCACAGCACCTTCAAAGGTTTTTCCCTCAAGAGAAGTATATGCTCTCTATCTCATTCAGGTTAAAGGGAAACTGGAGAGATACTCAGAAGACTCCACTAGGTTTACTGAGGGTTTTAGGGACATATCCATACAATTTGAACATTTTTGGAAAGATCTGCATGTTCTTTTCTCTGTCTGTTGTACCGCTGAGGAGAAGGGGAGAATTTGGGAACATCCTCAAAAGTTTGAGGATCATATGACTAGCAATGATCCTATAAAATAATCCCTAGGAGCAGCTGCTGTTCCCAATAGTGACTCAGGAGGGGATTATCAAAAGATTGAGTATAGAGGAAAGTGAGACTTTATGGTAATTTGCCTGTTAAAAGGCCTAACAACTGCATTTTAAAAACAAGTAAATTTCCAGAACCTTAGGGAAATTACTCAGGGAGAAAAGAAAAACTCCACCATTTTTCAAGACTGGCTAGTAGAAGCTATTAAAAAGCAGACAAATTTGGATCCTGACTCCATAGAAGGGGCAGCAATCCTTGGCATATATTTTGTTAATCACTCTGCCCCAGATGTTAGAAGGAAACTACAGAAATTGGCAATGGGACCCCAAACACCTCAGGACCATTTACTGGAGATGGCCTTTGGGGTCTTTAAAAACAGAGGCCTCACTGCAGCAGAGGAAAGAGAATGAAGAAGGGTCAGGGCTAGGGAGCATCCTCAATTTTTGGCTGCTGCCATGGTCAGGAAAAGACCCAGGGAGTACTCCTTCAGGGCGCCCCTTAGAGGAAGCTCAGCTACTTGGGCAGTGGGAAAACCTACTTTCGATGCCACAAGGAGGGCCACTGGTCCAAGTAGTTCCCCTCCAAGGTATCCCCCTGAGGGAACCCCAGGAACAGATGCCTATGGGACTGTGCCCATGTGACCAGGAGGGACATTGGAGGAAAGATTATCCCTCAGGTAAGAAAAGTGGTGAAGCTGCCCCCCAGTACCCTGTCCTCTCGTCTTCTCAAGAATTGAAACAAGGGGAAAGCCTGGGTGCTGGCAGTGCTCCCACTTTTTCCACCTCTGTCGCCAAGTCCTGGGAAGAAAATGAAAACTCAAGGTTAGGTTACTCACTTAAACATGGCTAAGTTTTCTACTTTAACCAGTTACTCTGGCCCTACCCACCCCTGGACCCCAAGGGTCATAAGGCATTGAAGGGGAAACAAAGGAATGTCTCCAGACAAAACCCCTCCACAGCCTGCTTGAGAATCTGTTGTTTAAACACTCCTTCCTTATGTCCTCCTCTAACCCTTCCCCTTGCTGGAAAGAGACCTGATGGTGAAATTGTGGAGTCGATTTTCTCTAATCTTCCCATCTCCTTTTTCCTCTGTTCACTAAATCTCCCCATATTCACTTTAGAGTATGACAGACAGTCGAGCCAATTGTTTGGGACCTGGGAATTCCAGGGCAAGTTGCTTCTGCCACCCTCGTCGTTGGTAGCCTCCCAGACACTAAAGTGTTCCCTCATCTCAGGCAGTATCTAATTAAGCCTGAGACCTGGGAAGGACTACGACTTTTAATGGAAAAATTCTTCAAGCATAGAATCTTTGTCCCTTGTTCATCTCCATGCAACACTGCAATCCTTTCCACAAAAAAAAAAGCCTAATGTAGAATACTGACAACTTATTTTTGCTTTCGAATGTGTTTTTCCTGGGGAACTAAATTCATATCAGCTAACATGGACATTCTTTCCCCAAAGCTTTCCACATAACCCTCATTTATTTGGCCAGGCTTTGGGAAGAGATTTACGGCACCTGAAACTTGCTGATAGTAGCTTAATTTACTATGTGCATGATAATCTTATTTGTAGACCCACCCAGTCGGGTTCTTTGGCTAATGCCAGAGAAACCCTTAATTTCTTAGGCATTCGAGGCTATAGAGTCTCTTGGAACAAAGTTCAGATAGCATGCCAGTACATAAAGTATCTGGGCCATGAACTCACACTTACCTCTCTCTCCTTGACCTCTGAGAGAAAAGGGACAATCCTGTCTATTCCTGTCCCAGTCACTAAGAAACAAGTTCAAGTATTTTTAGGCATGACTGGATTTTGTAGAATCTGGATTCCTAACTTTGGTTTTACTACTAAATTCCTTTATGACCCTACTCAGGGCACTGACTCGGATCAGGCCAAAGCTTTTGAGACTCTGAAAAGTAATTTGATCACCATCCCATCACTGGACCTACCTAATTTGGGAAAATCTTTCACTTTGTATGTTGATGAAAGAAGAGGACATGCTTTGGGATTCTTAACCCATTCCTTAGGACCTGACCCCAGGCCCGTTGATGTTTTTATTTACTCAAAATATGCTTTCTTTGTTCTACATGGGTATGGAGCAATCTGGAAAGAAACGGGATATCTGGTAGGAAAAAATTCCCCTATCAAACCTGTCCTTCTATGTTTTGGCCTGCCATAATTAGTTTTAATTCTCTCCAGAGAAATTGTCTTTATGCCAGAGAAATTGTCTTTTCTTTATACTACTTTTGTACTTGTTAGGTGTGTGTTGCCAGGTTTATCTTTCAGAGTGCAAACCATCAACTTCCAGATAACAGCCCAGGCTATATACCAACCTCCGACTGAATCCAATGTCTCCAGCCCACTGGTACTGGCACCGCCCAAGTTTTGAAGTTTGACCTCTTGAACAGGACCCGTGAAGGTAGGGACCAGCAAGAAGCAATTTCAGAAGTTGAGACCTTCTCCCTTTACCACAAAAGAATTTGGGTCCAATCTGTTTGAGGGGAGAATGATGGGATTCAGATTCTGGGAACTTCCTTCAATTCTCATTGAATCTCCCCACTTAACCTGGCCTTTCATATCCAGATCTGTGGTCATTATCTGTTACCTCTTGCTTGCCATGACTGCTTCCTACCCAAACCCTCCATTTTGTGATATCTCCTGATTGCCTCCAACTGACCAGTCTTGGCCCCTCAAGACCCTCCCTAAACCCTTCTTCATATCACCCTAGGCTGTCAGACCACCCCCAGATTCCTCCTATACTCTTTTCTGTATTGAGTTCTACCTTGCCTCTCTGATGATGCTCAGATTCTATCCAGCTCAGATTCTGTCAGGGTCTCAGATTCTGTCTAGCTGAGATTGTATCTGGCCTGCTTATGAATACAAGTATTACAAATGCTTGAGCTCCTTAAGAGCCAAACCAATTTGGTGAATCTTTATTAAACTTTGTTTTCTTTAGCTTTAAAAAACAATAACAACAGTATTTTAAGCCTTTGAATACGTTTCCCATATCATTTTAACTTAATATTGCATATCTTGATTGCAGACACTCTCATCAGTCAACTACCTTCAACATATGCTAGATCAGCAAGATTTGTACCTCAGTTCTTTGATAAAACTCTGATCTTAATGTGGACATTACCATTTATATCAAATATTTCCTTAAATTATCTTTTGCACAGGACATCCTCAATTAAAGTGTTATAAACTGTTAGTGAGTTTATGTCACTTTATTTTTTCTTTGATATACCTATTCAAAAGAATAACAGGGATCTCTTTGTTTTTCCATGTATCAAATATTTTCATATGGTATTAATATGTACAGTGATGCTTTATTGGAGGGAAAATTTAAGGGTCCCTTTTATTCTACCAAGTCAAGAGCATTTTGTCCTTTAATAAATAATACATTCTACACAAGATGGAATTCTGTAAAGTATACATTTCATCTAATTGGGTTATTGAGAATATCATCTGCTATAGAAGTTTTGTACAGTGCAGTTATTTGGACACTGGCTATTGAATTACATGAGAGTGAATAGGGAATGAACAGTGAATAGAAAAGTGAATAGGTACACACCTTTCTCCAAACTTAACTAGACGTTTTCACCTTTAGGGTTTATATAGTGTAAAAATAACATTTTCCTGTTAGCTTGAAAATAAAGATGTACACATTTAATTATATTTCTATTAACTTTTATTCATGATACAGCAAAGATACATATTCACAATGACAGATCGTTAGCATGAAAATTGATCCCTTGTTTCAAACCTATGCCCTGGCTCCTCAGTGAGGGTGGGGTAGGCATGTCCATTCTATGTGATGCACATTGAGACAAAGTACGCAGTGACTATGGGTAATGCTGAGGGCTTAATGGAACACTTCTTATATATTTATACTTTATGGGATGTCATTTCAGGGGTGATATATTTTACTTTTCACTAAAGATTGCATGTAAGAGTTTTGGGTCATTGTAATTAGATTAAAAAGAGGAGAATACTGCTTCTGAAGTTTATTTCAGTAACTGTGCCTTGAAGCTTTGGTTTAAGAAGAGGCTAACATTGTATTTACATACAATATACATACTTGGGCCCCATCTTGCTTTCAAAGCCTTGTGGATGGTCACCATTAACAGACATATAACTCTGCAGGGCAGGAGACCTAATAGAATTAGACCTCCTACAAACCTGAGGAATGAAACAATTCAGTGAAAGTTTTAAATGGTAATTATGTGGAAGGAAACATTATTCTTTTGATTTTCATCTTGCTTTTAATTTTTAATAAAATGCATTCATTGCTGATTTGATGTTGAGATTAGTTACAATTTTCTTTCCTATCATCCTGCCAAAGAAAATTTCTGCCCCATGTTTTGTTAACTTCATACTTTTACCTATAACAATAAAAGGGACAACTTATTGACTTAATAATGTATTTTTATTTGTTTCATAGGATATCATGAGCATGAATCATCCATCGAAAATTAGTTTATCCATGTTTAGCTAGACTAGTCTTCTGAGATAAAATATGTTCCATCACTAGAACCAAATGCGAAAACTTTTGAGTGGGATAAATACCATTAAATCGCTCTTCAGCTGGCTTTTGAGAAGACTATTATCTCCAAATTACGAGGAGACATTAAAGGAAGACATTTTGGAGAAGCTTAACAATTTTCATTGGAGAGGAAATGGGGTCACATAAAGTTGGACATAACTGAAATGACTAAAGAAAAAGAAAATCAATTACTTTCTAAATTACAATAGGAACACAGTAGAAAATACAAGTCTTTTGAGGCCACAGTAGAACAAAGAGTATAAACTTTCTCATCCTGGAGACACACAGCCCAAATTGTAATGCTGCTTATTCCTAGTAATCATGCAGTTAACATAATTTCTGATATCTTACCACATATAACTCTGAGTTATCAAATATCATTGTCAAGAGATTGTCATGTGCACTTTCAGGTTTTCTCAGTATACCTGAACGGGATTCGCCTGACTTTAGTGAATTAAACTAACTGAGGAAAGCTTAACATCTCATTTATCTGTGGTTATATTTTTAATTTATTTGTTTTTTTGTTTTCAATAATTATTTCCATAAGTTGCAAATTTTTTCCCTCTCCCTGTACCCCTCCCCAAGAGGGCATGCAATCTTATATGAGATCTACACATGAATTCCTATTAAACATACTTTCAAATTAGATATGTTGCATAGAAGAATTAAAATGAATGGGAGAAACCATGAGAAAAAGCAAAACATAACAAAGGAGAAACTAGTCTGCTTCATTTTGCATTCCAACTCCATAGTTCTTTCTCTTGATGTGGATGGGATTTTGCATGATGAATCCTATGGAAACATTTCAGGTCCTTGCTTTGGTGAGAAGGGCTAAGTCTATCAATCAGTCCTCACACTGTGGATTTTACTGTTTATAATGTTCTTCTGGCTCTTCTCACTTCACTAATCACAAGTCCATATAAGTTCCTCACGTTTCTTTCTGAAGGCCACTTCTTCATCATTTCATATAGTACAATAGTAATCCATTACATTCATATACCACAACTTCTTGATGAGATTTCCTGTTTTATTAGCATCCTATTGATTTCCAGTTCTTGGCCACCACAGAAGAGCTGTGAAAAATATTTTTTACATATGGGTCCTTTTCCCATTTTTATAAACTGTTTGGGATACAGCACTAGAAGTGGTACTGCTGGATCAAAGGGTATGTACATTTTTGTACCCCTTTGGGCTTAGTACCAAATTGTTCTCCAGAATGGCTGGATTAACTCACAACTCTATGAACAATGAATTAGTGTTCCAACTTATCGACACCTCCTCCAACATTTATCATTTTCCTGTTTTCTCATGTTAGCTAGTCTGATAGGTGTGATATGGTAACTCAGAGTTGTTTTGATTTCCATCTCTCTAATAAATAGTGATTTAGTGCATTTTTCCATACGATTATAGATAGCTGTAATTTCTTCCTCTGAAAACAGATTGTTAACATCCTTTGACCATTTATCATTTGGGGAATGGCTTACATTCTTTTAAATTTGACAGATTTCTCCACATATTTTAGAAATGAGGCCTTTACTTCAGACACTACTTGAAAAAATTCTTTCACAGTGTTCCACCTCTCTCCTACTTTTGGTGGCATTGGTTCCGATTGTGCAAAAATTTTTCAATTTGATGTAATCAAAATTGTTTATTTTCTGTTGATAATGTTCCCTATCTCTTGTTTGCTCACAAATTCCTCCATTTTCCATAAATCTAACAAAGAAACTATTCCTTGCCCCCATAGTTTGTTTATAGTATCAGCCTTTATACCTAGATTGTGTACCCATTTGGACTTTATTCTGGTATATGGTGTCAGGCATTGGTCTATGTTCAGTTTCCACAACACTGTTTTACAGGTTTACAGTTTTCCCAGCAGACTTTGTTAAAACTTATCACAGAATATTCTTTACCACAAAAACTGGGGTTCTTGGTTTATCAAATAGTAGACTGCTGTGGTCATTGACTACTGAGTCATGTGTACCTAAACTATTCCACTAATCTACCCCCTGTATTTCTTAGCCAGTACCAAGTGGTTTTGATAATTGCTGCTTTACAGCATGGAACACTGAGGCCCTAGCATTTCTTTTCATTCATTATCTTGATATTTTAGAACGTTTTTCCTTCCAGATGAATTTTGATATTATTTTTTCTAGCTCTACGAAATAATTCTTGGTAGTTTAATTAGTATGACAGTTAGTAAGTAAAGTAAGTTGGGTAGAATTTTCATTTTGTTATATTAGCTCAACCTACCCACAAGCAACTGACATTTTTGCAATTATTTGGATCTGACTTTATTTCTGTGAAAAGTGTTTTGTAACTGTGTCCACATAATCCTTGGGTTTGTTTCTGCATAGTATCTACAGAATATTAAACGATATTTCTCTTTCTATCTCTTGATGTTGGGCTTTATCAATAATTTATCAAAATTCAGATGATTTACATGGGGTTATTTTATGTCCTGCAACTTTGCTAAAGTCCTTTATTATTTGAAGTATTTTTTTTCTTCATTCCTTAGGATTCTCTAAGTATATCAACGTGCTGCCTGCAAAGAGTGATAGCTTAGTTTCTTTTTTGCCTATTTTAACTCCTTCTATTTCTGTTTCTTCTCATGGTAAAAGTTAACATTTCCACTACCATTTGAATAACTGTGATTAAAATGGATATCCTTTATTCACACTTGATGCTATTGGAAATGGTTCTAGCTTATTCTTGTCACATATAGATGTAATATATGTTACATATGTCTGTGTACATGTATGTGCATATATATGCATGTATACATAAAACATATGTGCATATGTATATAGGCATATATAACACATATATGTATATATGTGTGTGCATGTGTGTGTATATATATACATATACATATGTGTGTGTGTGTGTATAACTTGTTGATGGTTTTAGGTAGACGCTACTTATTATTTTAAGAAAGACTCCATTTCATTCAATGTGCTCCAGTGTTTTCAGTGGAAAGGGATGTTGTCCAAAGATTTTTATACATCTATTAAGATAATCAAATGGTTTCTGTCAGTTTTGTTATTAATATCATCCATTATACTGATAGTTTTCCTAATATTGAACCTTCCCTGTATTTCTATTCTAAATGCTACCTGATCAATAGGTATTATTCTCATGACAAGTTGCAGTGGTGTTTTTCTTATAATCGTACGTAAAACGTGAACATCTACATTAATTAGGGAAATTAGTCTATAATGTTTTTCTCTGTGTTGGCTCTTCCTGGTTTAAGAATAAGCACTCTATTTGTATTGTAAAAAAGAATTCCCCACAACTGATTATTTTCCAGCTTTCAAGTTCATCTATAAGATATTGGAATTAACTGTTCTTGAAATATTTCACAGAATTTGTTTGTAAATCCAAGTGGTCCTGGAAAGTTTTTCATAGGGAGTTCATTGGTAGCTCTCTAACTTCTTTTTCTGAGTGGAGATATGGAATTGTTTTATTTCCTATTCTGTTAATCTGGGCAATTTGTATTTTCATAAATAGTCATTCATTTCACAAAGATTGTCAAATTTATGTGTAGAGCAACGGGCAAAAATTTTCTAATTATTGTTCTAATTTCCTCTTAATTGGAAGTCAATTTACCTTTCTAATTTTTTTAAGAAATGATTTTATTTATTTAACTTTTTACATTCATTTTCATAAAGTTTTGGATTCCAAATTTTCTCCCCATTTATCCACTCCCCACACCCTAATACAGCGAGCATTCTAATTTTTCCTATCACCAATCTGCCTTGTCTTCTATCATCCCTCCCTTCTCTTGTCCTCATCTTCTCTTTTGTCCTGTAGGGCCAGATGACTTTCTATTCCCCATTAGCTGTATTTCTTATTTCCTAGTGGCAAGAACAAGACTAAACAGTTGTTCCTAAAACTTTGAGTTCCAAATTCTCCCCTCCTTCCCCACCCATTCCCTTTGGGAAGGCAGGCATTCAATATAGGCCATATCTGTGTAGTTTTGCAAATGACTTCGAAAATAGTCGTGTTGTGGAAAACTAACTGTATTTCCCTCCATCCTATCCTGCCCCCCATTGTTTCTATTCTGTCTTTTGATCCTGTCCCTTCCCGAGTGTTGACTTCAAATTGCTCCCTCCTCCCATTGCCCTCCCTACCATCATCCCCCCCACCATGCTTGTCTCCTTCTCCCACACTTTCCTGCATTGTAAGATAGGTTTTCATGCCAAAAGGAGTGCTTCTTGTTTTTTAGGTTTTTTTTTTCAGCTCTCCTCTTTTTCCCTCTACTACAAAGTCTCCTGCTTGCCTCTTGAATGAGAGATAACTTACCCCATTCCATTTCATCCTTTCTCCTCCCACTACATTTTTCTCTCACCGTTTGCCTTAATTTCTGTTAAGATATGGTCCCGTCCTATTCAATTCACTCTGTACTCTCTGTCTCTGTATGTGTGTGCATATGTGTATGTGTGTGCATGCGTGTACATGTGTGTGCATGTGTGTGTGTGGTCCCACCCACTACCCAGATATTGAAAAGTTTTAAGAGTTACAAATATTGTCTTTCCATGTAGGAATGTAAACAGTTCACCTTTAGTAAGTCCCTTATGACTTTTCTTTGCTGTTTACTTTTTCATGCTTCTTCTCATTCTTGTGTTTGAAAGTCAAATTTTGTTTTCAGCTCTGGGCTTTTCATGAAGAACGCTTGAAAGTCCTCTGTTTCATTGAAAGACCACATTTCCCCCTGAAGTATTATACTCAGTTTTGCTGGGTGGGTGATTCTTGGTTTTAGTCCTAGTTCCATTGACTTCTGGACTATCATATTCCATGCCTTTTGATCCCTTAATGTGGAAGCTGCTAGATCTTGTGTTATCCTGATTTTATTTCCACAATACTGGAATTGTTTCTTTCTAGTTGCTTTAAATATTTTCTCCTTGACCTGAGAATTCTGGAATTTGGCCCCAATATTCCTAGGAGTTTCTCTTTTTGGATCTCTTTCAGGCGGTGACCAATGAATTATTTCAATACTTACTTTGCCCTCTGGTTCTAGAATATCAGGGCAGTTTTCCTGGATAATCTCATGGAAGATAATGTTTTGTCTCTTTTTTTGATCATGGCTTTTAGGTAGTCCCATAATTTTTAAATTGTCTCTCCTGGATCTATTTTTCAGGTCAGTTGTTTTTCCAATGAAATAGTTCACATTCTTTTCCATTTTTTTCATTCTTTTGGTTTTGCTTTGTGATTTTTTTGGTTTCTCATTAAGTCATTAGCCTCCATCTGTTTCATTCTAATTTTGAGAGAACTATTTTCTTTAGTTGGCTTTTGAACCTCTTTTACCATGTGGCTAATTCTGCTTTTGAAAGCATTCTTCTCCTCATTGGCTTTTTGAACCTCTTTTGTCAATTGAGTTAGTCTATTTTTCAAGGTGTTATTTCCTTCAGCATTTTTTTCGGTCTCCTTTTCCAAGGTACTGAGCCATTTTTCATGCTTTTCTTGCATTTCTCTCATTTCTCTTCCCAGTTTTTCCTCCACTTTTCTAGCTTGATTTTCAAAATCCTTTCTGAGCTAATCCATGGCCTGAGCCCATTGGATATCTATTTTGGATATTTCAGATACAGAGGCCTTGACTTCTATGTCTTTTCCTGATGTTGAGCATTGTTCTCCCTCATCAGAAAGGAAAGGAGGAAACATCTGTTCCCCAAGAATGTAGCCTTCTGTGGTCTTATTTTTTTTCCCTTTTATGGGCATTTTACCAGCCAGTTACTTGACTTCTGAGATTCCTCTCCAGCCTGCCTAGATCTGCCCAGCTAGTGCTTGGGGTCTGAGATTCAAATTCTGCTCCACAGCCTCAGAGCTTTCAGCAGCGGGTGGGGATGCTATTCAATGTGAGCTTAAGTTCTGGTGCTCAGGTGGGGGCAGGGCCGCCTCCTAGGCTCAGTTCCCTGAGGGGGTTTATGCGGAGACCTTCAGTAATGGAGTAGAGGTCCTGTCTGCTCCGGGAGTCCTGGGCCGCTGCTGCCTCTGCTGCTGCTTCCCAAGGTGGCTGGATCCATGGAGACTCCCTGCTCCCCTCTCGGCCAGCCCAGAAGTCTCTCTCACTGACCTGTAACACCTGTGGGTGGAGGTACCTTCCCAGCCGTCAGAGATTCCGTCTCTGAAGCCTGCTCCAACCTGCTCCTCTCAGGGCCATGCGGGCCAGGCTGGACTCCGCTGTTAGGTTCTAGATGGACATTTGGGGTTGGTTTTTCAAGGCTTTCTGGAACGGAAATCGCCTCCACTGCGTTCCTGCATGGCTTACACTCCTCCAGAATTTGTGGGGAGTTCTTTTTAGAAAAAAATATATGGGCTGTGGGTTCGGAGCTAGCATACATGAGTCTTTCTACTCTGCCATCTTGACTCCTTCCCTCCCTACCTTTCTAATTTTTGATACAGGTAATTTGGTTTTCTTTCTTTTTTTCAATCAAATTGATCAAAGTTTTATCAATTATCTTTTTTTTTTTCATAAAACCAGCCCTTAGTTTTATTTCTTAGTTGTATAGTTTTACTAATTCTAATTTTATTAATCTTTACTTTGATTTTTCATATTTATAATTCACTTTTTGATTGAGGATTTCAACTTTGTTCCTATGTTTTTCAGTTGCATGTCCAATTCATTGATATCTTTCTATTTTATGAATCTAAACTTTCAGATATAAAACTTCTCCTACAAATTACATTCATTTCATTCCATAAATTTTGTAGATTTTTCTCTTTATTGTTACTGTCTTGAATTAAGTTGTTGATTGTTTCTATGACTTGTTATTTGACCCAGTCATCCTTTAGGTTTAGATAACTTAGTTTTCAATGAATTTTTGTTGTATCTTTCCATGGTCCCTTGTTACGTATATTTTTTTGTGGCATCATAATCTGAAAAGGATGTATTGACTATCTCTTCTTTTTTGCAATATATTGTAAGGTTTTATGCCATATTATATTTTTGATTTTTGTGTAGGTGCCACATAGCACTGAAAAAGGTATATTCCTTTCTCTCTTCATTCAGTTTTCTCCAGAGGGTTGTCGTAGCTTCCTTTTCCAGAATTCAATTAGCCTCCTTAATTTGTTTCTTGTTTACTTTGAAGTTACCTTTGTCAAGTTCAGAGGAAGAAGTTAAGGGTCCCCACTAATACAGTTTACTTCCTATTTCTTCCTGTAATTCCCTTCAGTTCTCCTCTGAGAATTTGAATGGTAGGGGAGCAGAGCCAAGATGCTGTAGCAGAAGCATGGTCCTGCTCTAGCTCTTCTCCCATAGCCAATAAAATGTCTTTAAAACATAACTGTACACAAATTATAGAGCAGCAGAAGCAGCCAAACAACAGAGTGAAAGAGATTTCTAACCCAAGACATCCTGCAAAAAACTACAGCAAAGACCTACCACAGCATTCTCAGAGCAGAGACCAGCCCAGCCTTGGTCACATGGCAGGGCTTGGACAGAAATGGAGCAGGTTTCAGGGCACTGGATCAATGGTAGCAGTTGCAGTTCCCAGACTTCTCAATCGACAAACTCTAAAGACAGCTTCAAAGTTCAGTAAAATATTCCTTTCTACTGGGTGAGAGGGGGATCCAGTCCCAGCACCATGCCCGGGATCACAACAACATCCACACTGACAGTTCTTGGTCTGAATACCCTGAAGGCATTAAGCAGCTGATCTGAGTTTCAGTTCTGAGTGACAATTCTCAAGCGAGGAGGAGTGCTGGCATGGTAGAGCTGGTGGTGCCTGTGGAGAGGAAATCCTATTCGCATATTCTGGGGGGAAAAAATGTGCTTATCTTTGCTCACAGGATAGAGTGCAAGCCAGAAGAGGAGAAGACACCTCTCCCTTGATTGTGCCACCTTGGTAAACTGAGATCACATAGATCCCTAGAGTATACCCTCCACTTGAGAAAAGACTCAAAAATCAAATAACTGGCTTGCAAAATGTCCAAAAAATGGAAAATCATAAGACCATATAAAGTTACTTTCTTTGTTAATGGATACTTTCTGCCACCTTTCAGGTGAGGAAAAATAAAGCATATCATCACAGAAAGACATCAAAGTCAAAGCTCCTACATCCAAAACCTCCAAAAATTGTGCAATAGTCTCAGGTCATGGAAGAGCTAAAGAAGAATTTTGAAGATCAAGTAAGAGAGATGGAAGAAAAATTGGGAATGGAAAATGAGAGCAATGCAAGAAAATCATGGAATGCGAGTCAACAGCTTGCTAAAGGAGACCAAAAAATACTGAAAAAAATAGCATCGTTAAAATTAAGCTAACCCCAATGGTAAAAGATGTCCAAAAAGACTATGAGGAGAATACCTTAAACAACAGAATTGGCCAAATGGAAAAGGAGGTTTGAAAGCTAATGGAAGTAAATAGTAATTTAAAAATTAGAATTGAGGAAATGCAAGCTAATGATTTTATAAGAAACTAAGAAATTATAAAACAAAACCAAAAGAATGAAAAAAATAAAAGACAATGTGAAGGAAGTGTCCTGGAAAACATACCCAGAAGAGATAGTTTGAAGATTATTGATCTACCTGAGGACCCTGATTAAGTGGGGAGCCTGGAGATAATTTTCCCGGTGCTTAGTAGAGAGGACTGCCCTGATGTTCTAGAGTCAGAGGGTGAAATGGAGGTGAAGGGAGGTCACTGATCACTTCCTAACAGGCAACCACAGTGGGAAAACTCCTAGGAGTGTTGTCACCCTGTTTCCGGGGTTCCAAGGTCAAGAAGAGGGTATGGCAGGTGGTCAGAGGAAAACAATTCAGTTGTTGTGCGGGTGCAATCAGAATGATACAGGATTTAGCATCTCCTGCACTGGAAGATCGAGGATTTGGATTGTGTAGTTTCCAATGTTAGACGAGATAGAATTGAAGCCGGGAATCAACTATCTTGCTAAACGGAACGCAACACTTCAGGGGGAAAAATGGAATTTCAATGAAATAGAGTATGTCAAGCCATTCTTTTTGAAAAGACCATAGTTGAATAGAAAATTTCACTTTCAAATACAAGAACTGAGAGGAACATTAAAAGATAAACAGAATAGAGAAGTCTTAAGGAATTTAATTAAATAAAACTGTTTACATTCCTATGTCAAAAGATGCTATTTTTAACTCATGAGACCTTTTTCAGTACTGGACACATACATTTCATTACTACACACACACACCCATATATACATTTAGGTGCATATATAAATAGAAATGCATATATACATATATATGCATACATGTAGGTGTGTATGAATGAATAGATGAATGTATATGCATGTATACGTATATGTATGTGTTTATGTGTATGTATATATATGTGCATACATGTGTGCGTATGTACAACTAATATGTGCATATACCTATACACGTGTGTATATATACCTATATACACATGTGCATATATGTGCATATATGAACGTATGTACACACACACACACACACACATGCAACTTTTAAAAAAGACCAATCCAAATGGTAAAAGAGGCCCAAAAAGCCAATGAGGAGAAGAATGCATTAAAAAGCAGAACTGACCAATTGGAAAAGCAGGTTTCAAGGCTTAAAAATTAGAGTGGAGAAAATGGAAGCTAATGAATTAATGAGAAATCAAGAAAAATTGAATGCAAAACATAGATAATTTAAAAGATCTGAGAAGAAAAACAAGTGACAAGGAAAATTAAATCCAGGAAAGATACTTTAAAAATTATTGAAATTCCCGGAAAGCCTTGATCAAAAAAAAGGGCCTACATATTATCTTTCAAGAAATTATCAGAGGAAACTGCTCTTATATTCTAGAACCCACCAAACATTTCCATAAAGAGATCCCAAATTGAAAACTGACTGCAATATAATAGCCAAATTCAGAATTCCAGGGTCAAGAAGAAAATATTGCCAGTAAGAATAATTCAAGTATGGTGGAAAAACAATCAAGACAGCAGAGAATTTAGCAACTTCTCTTTTGTGGGTTTGGAGGACTTGGAATAAGATACTTCATAGTGAAAAGAAGGTAGCACTACAACCCAGAAACCAAGAAGCAACCAGCATAAATGAGTATACTCCTTTTTTTAATAACAAATTTCTTTATTTACCTTTTTACATTCATTTTCACAAAATTTTCAGTTCCAAATTTGTCCCCTCCCCATTTGTCCCCTCCCCCATGCCAATACAGCGAGCATTCTAATTTCCACTATTACCAATCTGCCCTCTCTTCTATCATCCCTCCCTTCCCTTGTTCCCATCTTCACTTTTGTCCTGTAGGGCCAGGTAACTTTCTATTCCCCTTTACCTGCATTTCTTACTTCCTAGTAGCAAGAACAGTACTCAACAGCTGTAACTAAAACTTTGAGTTCCAACTTCTCCCCATCCCTCCCTCCCCACCCATTCCCTTGTGGAAGGCTGGCAATTCATTATAGGCCATATGTGTGTAGTTTTGCAAATGACTTTGATAATAGTCGTGTTGTGTAAGACTAAATATATTTCCATCCACCCTATCCTGCCCCTCATTGCTTCTATTCTCTCTTTTGGTCCTCTCCCTCCCCAAGAGCGTTGACTTCAAATTTCTCCTTCTTCCCACTGCCCTCCCTTCCATTATTCCCCCCATGCTACTTATCCCCTTCTCCCCCACTTTCCTGTATTGTAAGATAGGTTTTCATACCAAAATGAGTGTGCATTTTATTCCTTCCTTTAGTCGAATGTAATGAGAGTAAACTACATGTTTTTCTTCCTGCTCTCCTCTTTCTCCCTCCACTAAAAAAGTCTCCTTGCCTGCCTCTTCTATAAGAGATAATTTTCCCCATTCCATTTCTCCCTCTCGCCTCCCAATACATTTCTCTCTCACCGTTTACCTTAATTTTTTTAAAGATATGATCACATCCTATTCAATTCACTCTGTACTCCCTGTTTCTGTGTGTGCGTGCATGTGTGTGTGTGTGCGTGTGCGTGCGTGCGTGTGTGTGTGTGTGTGCATGTGTGTGTGTGATCCCACCAACTATCCTGATAGTGAAAAGTTGCAAGAGTTACAAATATTGTCTTTCCATGTAAGAATGCAAACAGTTCTACTTTAGTAAGTCCCTTATGACTCCTCTTTGTTATTACTTTTTCATGATTCTTCTCATTCTTGTGTTTGAAAGTCAAATTTTCTTTTCAGCTCTGGTCTTTTCATCAAGAATGCTTGAAAGTCCTCTGTTTCATTGAAAGACCATATTTTCCCCTGAAGTATTATACTCAGTTTTGCTGGGTAGGTGATCCTTTGTTTTAGTCTTAGTTCCTTTGACTTCTGGACTATCATATTCCATGTCTTTCGATCACTTAATGTACAAGCTGCTAGATCTTCTGTTATCCTGATTGCATTTCCACAGTACTTCAATTGTTTCTTTATAGCTGCTTCGAATGTTTTCTCCTTGACCTGCGAATTCTGGAATTTTGCCACAATGTTCCTAGGGTTTCTCTTTTTGGATCTCTTTCAGGCGGTGATTGGTGGATTCCTTGAATACTTATTTTGCTCTCTGGTCCTAGAAGATCAGGGCAGTTTTCCTTGACAATTTCATGAAAGATGATGTCTCGGCTCTTTTTCTGATCATGGCCTTCCAGTAGTCCCATTATTCTTAAATTGTCTCTCCTGGATCTATTTTCCATGTCAATTATTTTTCCAATGAGATATTTCACATTTTCTTCCATTTTTTCTTTCTTTTGGTTTTGTTTTGTGATATCTTGGTTTCTCATAGAGTCATTAGCCTCCATCTGTTCCTTTCTAATTTTGAAAGAGCTATTTTCTTCAGTGAGCTTTTGAACCTCCTTTTCCATTTGACTAATTCTGCTTTTTAAAGCATTCTTCTCCTCATTGGCTTTTTCAATATTTTTGAAAATTGAGTAAGCCTATTTTTCAATGTGTTATTTTCTTTAACTTTTTTTGGGTCTCATTTACCAAGGTATTGACCCATTTTTCATGCTTTTCTTGCATCTCTCTCATTCTCTTCCCAGTTTTTCCTCCACCTGTCTAACTTAATTTTCAAAATCCTTTTTGAGCTCTTCTATGGCCTGAGCCCATTGAATATTTATCTCGGATGTTTGGGATACAAAGGCCTTGACTTCTGTATCTTTACCTGATGTTAAGCATTGTTCTTCCTCATCTGAAGGAAAGGAGGTAATATCTGTTCACCAAGAAAGTAACCTTCTATGGTCTTATTTTTTTTTTCCATTTTCTGGGCATTTTCCCAGACAGTTGCTTGACTTCTGATATTCCTTTCCACACCCACCTTGCCTCCAGATCCACCCAGCTAGTTCTTGGGGTCTGAAATTCAAATTCTGCTTCCCAGCCTCAGGGCTTTTGGCGGGGGCAGGGCTGCTATTCAGTATGAGATGAAGTTCAAGTGCTCAGGTGGGGGCAGGGCTGCCACATTTGGTTCAGTTCTCTCAGGGCGTTTATGCAGAGACCTTCAACAATGGATCCGAACTCCTGTCTGCTTTGGGAGCTCATGCCCACTGCTGTCTCTGCTGCTGCCTCCTGAGGGGCCCTGAGGTATGTGGACACCCTGTCCCCCTCTTGGCGAACCAGACAGGATCCCTCACTAACTTTTGATGTCTGTGGGTGGATGGACCTGCACGGCCGTTGGAGATTCCGTTCCTGAAGCCTTCTCGGATCTGGTCCTCTCAGAGCCACGCAGCTAAGGCAGGCCTGGGCTCTGCTCTGAGTCCGGTACAGGATGGACCTTTGGTGTCGGTTTTTCAGGGCTCTCTGGAACAGAAATTTCCTCGACTCCATTCTTGTGCAGTGTCCACTGCTCCAGAATTTGTTGGGAGTTTCTCTTTACAGGTAACTTATGGGCCGTGGGTTCAGAGCTAGCATATGTGAATATTTCTACTGTGCCATCTTGGCTCCTCCCCAAGTATACTCCTTTAACAGAAAAAGTAGATATTCAATGAAATAGATGACTTTCTAACATTCTTGATTAAAAGACCAGAACTGAATAGAAAACTGGAATCCCAAATACAAGACTCAAGAAAAGCATAGAAAGATAATCGGGAAGGGAAATCAGAAGGGACTTAAATTGCTTGCATTCTTACATGGAAAAGTCATATTCTTAACTGATTTAGGTAGCCAGAAGGATTATATATAGATAGCAGGCACAGACATGAGCCAAATATGGAGGTATGATATGTAAAAATAAATTGCAGGAGTGAGAGAGGAAGATGCTGGGTGAAAGAGAAAGAGAAAGAGAAAGGTAGAAGTTGAATGGTGTAAATTATCTCACATAAAAGAGGGAAGAAAAAACTTTCACAGTAGAGAATAAAAAGGGGGAAGATAGGAGGGAGTGAGTGAAGCTTTCATCCATCCTAACTGGCTAAGAGGGAACAACGTACATACACAATTGGGTACAGAAATCTATCTTACCCTACTGGAAAGTAAAAGGAGAAGGTATAGATGTATAGAGGTATAGAAGGTATAGAGAATAGTATAGATGTGATAGGAGGGCATATTGGGGTAGGGAGTAGTCAAAAGTAAAACACTTTTGAGGAGCGACAGGGTAAAGGAAGAAAAATAATAGAATAAGAGTGGGAATAGGTTGAAGGGAAATAGTAATATTGTGTGAAAAAAATAGAAGCAGGTTTATCTGATAAAGAATTCATTTCTCAAACATAGAGAACTAAGTCACTTTTTTAAAATTAAGAATCCCTAATTGATAAATGATCAAAAGTTATGGCCAGTTTTCAAGTGAGGTAATGAAATCTATCTGTAGCCATGTGAAAAAAAAAAAAAAACATATTCTAACTCACCTTTGATTGGAGAAGTCCAAATTAAAACAATTCTGAGGTAGTGCCTCATACTTATAAGATTGGTTGATAGCAGAGAAAAGTGACAAATGATAAATGGAAATGTATCAGAAATGAGACATTGATGTACTTTTATTGGAGTTATGAACTGATTAAATCATTCAATAGAGCACTTTGGAAATATATTTGAGTGTTATAAAACCATGTATACACTTTAACCTAACAATACCATTACTAGATTTCTATTCCAAAAGCAAATTAAAAAAGAACCTATACATACAAAACTATTTATTACAGTACTTTTCCAAGAACAAAAAATTTAGAAGTTGAGGGGATGCCCATCAATTTGGGAATGACTGATCAAATTGTGGTATGTCATTACGATGGAATATTTTTGTACCGTAACAATTTATGTGCAGTATGTTCTCAAAAAAACCGTGACAGACTTGCATGGGCTCATGCAAAGCTGAATATACTGTGTATAAATAACAGTGGTATTGTAAGGTGATCAGTTGTGAATGACTTGGTTATCCTCAATAATACAAATACCCAAGATCATTGTGAAAGACTTATGATGAAAAATGCTATCCCTCTCCAGAGAAAGAGCTAGTGGTGTCTGAATATAATTTGAAGCATACTTATTCTAATTTTCTTTATTTTTGTTGAGTTTTTTTTGTCCATGTATTCTTTCACAAAATGCCTATTAATGGACATGTTTTATATGACTACAAATATAAAACATTTATTGAATTGTCTTCCTCCTCATTGAGAGGATGGAGAGAGGAAGGAAGAGAATTTGGAACTCAAAATTTTAAAAATGAATGTTCAAAAATTTTTTACATATTACTTGGGGAAAAATAGGAAAGAAAAAAAGAAAAGAAAAGCCCAATTAGGGTCACTATGAGTTAGAAATGATTAACCAACAAAACAACAGGAAAATATCTATAATATCTGTTATTTTTTATTTGTTGTCTTTGCTTATTATTATTATTATAGCATGTGTTCAGGGAATACTAGCACCTGTACCGTAATGACTGCTGAGCACTTTTTCAGGTCTACTTTCTCCTTTGCTGTCCATTTGATTTACCTAACTCTGACATGTGGCTCTATGAAACTGTGGCATGCAAAATGGCCACTTTCTGCTAAACCATTTTAGCATATGAGGGCTGAGGTTAAGGGTAACTAAGAGGTTTCAAAGCCACTGGTGAGTTGGGGGACTGTATACCTCAAGCATGTGAAGAGATCCCCTAGTAGAATACGTAAATAAGAACAATTTGTTGGAATGTCTATGAAGGTAGCCAAAGCAGGTGCTGTGGAGCACTTAGAGCTTGGTTAGCCATTGAAGACACCAAAGGCATCCACTGCACCTTGAGTCATCAGCTGTCATCTTGACTGTGGCCTGCCACTGAAATGATAACTGGAAGAAAGAGTGAGGCCAATGATTTTGCGCAACTCTGCTTCACTTACATTCATTTTATGTGTGAATCAAAGGACCTCATCCAAACCATTTTACAATTTTCACCTATCTCAAAGCCTTGTAGTGACAGCCAAGTGATGAAGTAGCAAGATTAGATACACTTGAAACTTTAATCACAACCCTGAACATAGGCCATGGGGTCATCCACTTACTGGAAGCAGCAGTGGGCTCTGGGCATTTGAATAGCCTTTTAATGATCACACTGATAACTTGCTGGTGTAAGAAGGGCTTAGAAAAGATACTTAAAACTGCTTGCTTATTCAACTCTTGTCTGATTGCCATGGTTTCCTGCAGTTAGAAGACATACACACCCACAGACACACACAAATACACACACTTTCAAAATGTACAAAGATTTCTGCAAAGATGATTCCATAAGCATCAGTACGTGGAATGAGTGCACATTTACAGACAACAAAAAAAATCTAGTAGACTGAAAGACAAACAGCTCTTGTTGAGAGAGTAATTGGCAGGTATCAAATTCAAATAGCATCCCAAAGTGAAGCAACACTGGCAAATGAAGGTCAGCTTACTGAATGCAGAGCTTGATACACATTTTTCGAGTGGTAACAATGAAGGGGACTGCTGTGACGCTGGTATAGGTTTTGTAATCATAGTTAATATAGTCAACAAATGTGTATGCCAACCAAAAGTAATTAGTGGTAGATTCATGGCAATGTGATTGCCATTGCAGGAGAGGGCCATGTCACCATCATCAGTGCCTATGCTCCAAACATGATGAACCCTGATGAAATCTAAGAAAAAAAATTATGAAAAATTGGAGGCCTTTATCATTAATGTGCCACAAGAGGACACACTTATCGTTCTGGGTGATATTAATCCTAGAGTAGCCTCAGACTATCAAACATGGCAGAGAGTCCTTGGGAGGAATACCGTTGAAAGCAGAAACAGCAGTGGTCAATTACTACTGAATACTTTTTCATCTCATGAGCTTCTCATCACAAACACTGACTGCCATTTACCTAAACACACAAAAAAAGTTTGTGGATATGCCCTGACAGCAAATTTGACATTTGATAAATTATGTAATTCTAAGGAAAAGAGACAGAGAAGATGTGTGATGAAGGCAATGTGCTGGACTGATCGTAGACTTATCCTTTCCAAGCTAAATATTTACACTGAACAAGAGCAGAAGCCCCAAGAGAAAATGACTACCAGAATTAATGCTAACAGAATAGAACACTTGCCTAAGTGGGAACACTTTGTCACTAACTTGGAGGGAAAGTGAAGCCAATACACGGTTAGCAACAGTGGAGCAGAAAAGGAGTGGGCAGCTCTCAGTGATTCGTTGTACAGCACTGCATGTGCTTATTTAAGTCAGAACACTCTCAAACATCAAGGCTAGTTTAAGAAAAATAATGGGGAAATTCAGAGGCTCCATAGGGTATACTAGCAGGATATTTCTTCCATCTCTGAGAAGGCAACATTCAATTCCATCTAAACTAAAGTACAAATGAAGTTTAGAGAGATGCAGGATTCTTGACTCAGTAAGAATGAATGAAATTCACTTTTATGCTGATAGTGAAAATACAAAGCATTTTTATGATGCCCTGGAGGTTGTTAATGTGCCAAAAATCTATAGTGCAACTCAAATACTCAGTGCTGATGGAGCCACATTGATTAGTGATGAGAACATGATTGTAGAGAGAGATGGGAAGAACACTTTCATAGGGTTATCAATATGCTGTCATCAGTCAATACTTATTTCAGATTGAAGCCACTCCCACTCTAACCGAAGTTCCATCTGAAGAAGGAGTTTGAATGCCTTTAGACTCCTTTCATGTGCACCAGGTCCTGATGTTATTCTAACTGAGATGTACAAGAGGGGTCAGGGTTCATTGCTCATGCACCAATTGATTTAATTTTCCAGGTTTGAAAAGGAGGTTATCCCCTAGGAGTTCAAGGGTGCATACATTGTCCAGTTGGGGCAGCTAGGTGGTGCAGTGGATAGAGCACCAGTGCAGGAGTCAGGACACTTGACATTCACTAGCTCTGTGACCTTGGGCAAGTCACTTAACCCCAATTGTCTCATCCTGGGTCATCTCCAGTCATCTTGATGAATATCTAGTCACTGGATTCAGATGATTCTGGAGGAGCAGTGAGACTGGTGACCTGAACAGCCCTCATTCACTCAAAACAAAGTCAAGTGCAGGTCAATTCATTATTTTTTCTTCAACACTGAAGGACGAACACATACTCACATTATCCAGTTCTATAAAGATAATGGAAATAGATTGTCTTGTGACAATCACAGAGGTTTATATTTTTAAGTCATTCCTGAACAAGATTGTTGCCAGAGTTCTCCTTAATAGGCTGACCCTTCACCTGACAATTAGAAAGATGATCATCTACCTGAGAGTCACTAAGGTTTCAGAAAGGGCTGAGGAACAGTTTTCTGCCAAACAACTCCAAGAAAAATGACAACAGCACAGCAGATATCGGTACATGATGTTTGTAGATCTTAGCAAGGCCTGTAATACTGTTAATCATCAGGCCTTATGGGAAATTACATCAAAAATTGGTTGCCTGGAGCAGTTCATCAGTTTTGTACTGTAATTTCATGACAGCATGCTCCAGGTTCTGGAATATGAGCTATGCTTTTCCAGCCATCAGTGGAGTCAAACAAGGTTTTCGTTTCTTTCATGCTTTGGAGTATGACGTTTTCATTCATGTTGTCAAACATCTTCATTGAAGATGAACATGACATCAAGGTCAGCTATTTCACTGAGGGTAAGTTCTTAAATTTTAAAATACCACAAGCCCTGAAGTGGAAGGAGCACATGACTTTTCCTTAGCAGATGATTATGCAGGCAATGCAGTCTCTGAAGCTGAGATACAACAAAGTATGGGTCCATCTTTCTACTGCTTGTGCTAATTTTGGCCTTATAAATAGTATCAAGAAAATGCAGATGCACCGTCAGACAGCACGGTACTAGCAATGCATGCAACCATTGCTAACAGCAAATGGAGAAGTTTTGAATACTGTGGACAAGTTCACTTACCTTGGCATAATATTTTTTGGGAATGTATACCTTGATAATGAGGTTATCACATGCGTTGTCAGAACTAGCTCAGTGTTTGGGAAGCAAAAAGAAAGTGTGGGACAGAAGAGTTATTAAACTGACTACTAAACTGAAGGTCTACAGAGCTGCTATACTGACATCATTATCATATGCCTGTGAAACACGGACAGTATACCGGCTTCATGATAGGAAACACAATCGCTTCCATTTGAAAGGTCTTAGGAAGATTCGAAGACTTGCAGAATAAGATAACAGACACTGAGGTCCTTTTTTGAATTAAATTGCAAAATATCCATAATCTGCTGGAGAGAGTGCAACTCAAATGGATCGGCCATATTTTTCAAATGCAAAATGTGTGCTTGAACAAAAGATCATTTTATGGAGAATTCAAAAGGGCAATCACTCACATGGTGGTCAAAAAGAGCAATAAAAAGGTGCTTTCAAGGTTTCTCTTAAGAACTTTGAATTGATTGTGTGATAAAGGAGAAGGGGCAAAGGAGCATCCGATATGGAAGGCTGATATCAGAGAAGATGCTGTGCTTTATGAGCAAAGTAAAATTGAAGTAGCTCAAAAGAAATGTGAGATGCACCAATTTAAAGAATCTGTCCCAAATGGTCATATAGATTATTTGTGCCCAACCTGTGCTTGAGCATTCCAAGTCATAGTCTGATCAGCCATAGTCAGACGCACTGACTAGGCTCTAATATAGCAATGTCATTTTGATCCTCTTTGAGAATGAAGACCAACCAACCAATCAATTATTTCTTACTTGTTGCCTTTTATTTATTTAAGTCCGAAGATGAGTCTTCTCTGAAGAGAAAATACAAGAAAAAGGGAGTTGAATAGATTGTTCACTTCCAATCTTTCAATCCTCCCCAAACAGAGATTCTGCTATTACCATAATTTCTTTATTGCATCTAATATGTGAAACCCCCCCGTTGTCTTTAGTATTTATCACTAGATTCATTATGTACTAGAACTTTAGTTTTCCTTATTAATAATTTCATAGAACTTTGCCACATTCTCTTGAATAAATGAAAGGAAAAGTAATTTCTTAATCATATATGACATCTTTATTTTTTACATTAATTTTATTTATTTTTAATGTTCTACAATCACTACCGTATAACTTAGATTTTTTTTTCCTACCTCTCCCCTACGTCCCTCTTGCCTCCTTGAGATGGCATAAAATTTCATATGGGATGTACATATGCATTCCCATTAAATAGATTTTCACTATAGTCATTCCGTGTAAAAGAATTATAGTGAATGGGAGAAACCATATAACAAAGTAGAATGTAACACACACACACACACACACACACACACACAAAAGCATCTGCTATATTCTGCAATTGAATTCGATAGTTCTTTCTCTGTATTTGGAAGGCATTTTTCGTTAGAAGAGCACTGGAAATTTGTTTTTTTAAGTCCTTGTATTACTATGAAGTGACAAGTCTACCAGAAAAAACTCTCACACACTGTGGTCGATCCTGTGTGCATACTTCTCCTGGCTCTGCTCCTTTCACTCAGCATCAGATCATGTAAGTCTTTCCAGGACTCTCTGAAGTCCTCTTGTTCATCATTTTTTATGGCAAAACAGTAATCTATTATATTCATACACCATAATTTATTCAGACATTTCCCAATTGATGGGCATCCCCTTGATTTCCAGTATTTGGCCACCACGAAGAACGTTGCTATAAATATTTTTGTACCTGTGGGACCCTGTTCCATTTTTAGGATCTCTTGGTGATACAGTCCTAGAAGTGATATTGCTGGGTGGAACAGTATACATATTTGGGCATAGTTCCAAAATGCTCTCCAGAATTGTTGGATCAGCTCACAGCTCCACCAAAAACGTAATAGTGTTCCAGCTCTCACACATACTCTCCAACACTTATCGTTTTCCTGTTCTGTCATGTTTCTCAATCTGATGGCTGTGATGTGGCACCTTAGAGCTGTTTTGATTTGCATCTCTCTAATCAAAAGTGATTTAGAACATTTTTATGTGATTATAAATATCTTTAATTTCTTCCTCTGAAAATTGCCTGTTCATATCTTTTGACTATTTAATTGAGGAATAATTTGTATTTTGGTACATTTGACTCAGTTCTCTACGTATTCTGAAATTGAGGCCTTTATCCCCGAACTCAGCTGTAAAAATTCTTTCCCAATTTTCTGCATCCCTGCTAATTTTGGTTGCATTGGCTTTGGTTGTTTAAAAACGTTTCAGTTTAATGTAATTAAAATTATCCATCTTGCACATCATAATGCTTTCTATCTCTTCCTTAATCAAAAATTTTTCCCTTCTCCATAAATCTGATAAATGCACTATTCCTTGCTCCACCAATTTATCCATAGTATCAGTCTTTATACCTAGATCATGTATGCATTTGGATTTTATTCTTGTGTATGGTGTCAGGCATGGGTCCATGCCTACTTTCTGCCACGCTGTTATCCAGTTTTGCCAACAATTTTTCTCAAACACTGAGTCCTTATCCTAGAAACTGGGATCATTGGATTTGTCAAACAGTAGATTAATATATTCATTGTCTACTGCGTCTTGAGTAAAAAGCGTACTACACTTGTCTCCTCTTCTGTTTCTTAGCCACGTGATTTTGATAATTGCTGCTGTATAATACAATTTGAGACCTAATAGAGTTAGGCCAACTTCCATAGACTTTCTTTTCATTATTTCCCTTGATATTCTTGACCTTTAGTTTTTCCAGATGAATTTTGATACTTTTTTCCAGGTATAGAAAATAGTTACTTGATAGTTTAATTATTATGGCACTAAATTAGTAAATTAATTTAGGTAAAACTGTCATTTGTATTAAATTGGCTCAACCTACTCACGAGTAACAGGCGTTTTTCCAGTTACCTACATGTGACTTTATTTGTGTAAAGTCTTGCAGTTGTGTTGATATAGTCTCTGAGTTTCTTTTGGCAGGTAAACTCCCAGATATTTTCTAGTGTCTATCTTAGCTTTAAATGGAATTTCTCTTTCTTTTTCTTGCTGTTGGGCTTTGTTACTAGTATACAGAAATGCAGAATATTTCTGTGGGTCTATTTTGTAAACTGCAACTTTGCCAAAGTTCTTCCTTATTTGAAGCAATTTTTTACTTAAACCTCTGGTATTTTCTAAGTATATCATCATATCACCTGAAAAGAGAGGTAACTTTTTTTCTTCTTTGCCCATGGAAATTCTTTCAATTTCTTTATCTTATCTAACTGCTATAGCAAACATTTCCAGCACCATATTGAATAATCGTGGTGATAATGGACATCCTTGTTTCATCCCCGATCTTACTGGAAATTCATTGACCTTATCTCCATTGCATATAATCCTTGCTGAAATTTTTAGGTAGATACTGTTTATTGTTTTGTGAAATATACCCTTTATCCGTATGCCTTCCAATGTTTTTCACAGGAATGGGTATTGTATTTTGTTAATAGCTTTGTCTTCATCTATTGAAATAATCATTTGGCTTCTGTTAGTTTTCTTGTTAATATTATCAACAGTGCTAATGGTTTTCCTAATATTGAACCAGCCCTCTATTCCTGGTGTGAAATGTACCTGATTATAATGTATTATTCTCAAGCTAAGTTGCTGCATTTTTTTTTTGTAAAATCTTACTTAAAATGTTGGCATCTATATTCATTAAAAAAAAAGGTCTATAATTTTCTTTCTCTCTTTTATCTCTTTCTGGTTTAAGTTTCAAAACCATATTTGTATCATAGAATGAATTTGGGAGTACTCTTTCTTCCCCAATTTTCCCACATAACTTAGATAATATTGGAATTAACTGTCCTTTAAATATTTGTTAGAATTAACTTGTAAATCCACTTGTAAAAACATTCATGGAGATGTTTTCCTAGGGAGTTCATTGGAGGCTTGTTCGTTTTGTTTTTGTTTTGTTTTTTTTTTTTTTTCTGAGATGGCATTGCTTACGTTTTCAACTTCCTCTTCTGTTCATCTGGGAAATTCATATTTTTTTAAAAAAAGATACTCATTCATCTCATTAATATTGTCCAATTTATGAGCGTAAAGTTGGGCAAAGTAGTTTCTAATCATTGTTTTAATTTTCTCCTCATTGGAGGTGAGCTTACCACTTCCATTTTTTATATAGGTCATTTGGTTTTCTTCTCTTTATTTTTTAAATCAAATTGAACAAAGGTTTATCAATTTTATTGTTTTTTTCTAAAACCATCTATTAGTTTTATTTATTAGTTGAATAGGTTTCTTAATTTAAATTTTATTAATATCTCCTTTGGTTTTCAGTATTTCTAATTTGGTGTTTATTTGGAGGTTTCCAATTTGTTCTTTCTCTAGCTTTTTCAGGTGCATGCCCAAGTCATCGATCTCTTGTTTGTCTACTTTGTTCATGTATGTATTCAAATATATAAAACCTCCCCTAAGAACTGCTTTTGCAGTATTCCATAAGATTTTGTAGGTTGTCTCATTATTGTTATTCTCTTCATCGTAGCTGTTCATTGTTTCTAGCACTTGTTGTTTTACCCATACCTTCTTTAGGATTAGATTATTTAGTTTGAAAATTAATTTTTGGTTTATCATTCCATGGCCATTTATCACATATAATTTTTATTGCATTATAATCTGAGAAGGATGCATTAACTATCTCTGCCTTCCTACACTGGGCTGTGAGATTTTTATGCCATAAAACATGATCGATTTTTGTATATATGCCATGTATTGCTGACAAAAATGTATATTCCTTTCTATCCTCACTCAATTTCCTCCAGCCACCTATTATACCTGCCTTATCCAGTGTTTTATTCACCTCTTTAACTTATTATCAAGTTCAGAGAGGGGGAAGTTGCAGCCCCCACCAGTATAGTTTTACTGTATATTTCTTCCTGCTACTGCCCCAACCTCTCCTCTGAGAATTTGGGCGCTACACCACTTGGAGCACATATGTTTTCTAAAGATATTGATTCATTGTATATGGTGCCTTTCAGCAGAATATAGTTTTCTTCCTTATCTCTTTTGATTAGATCTATTTGTGCTTTTGCTTTGTCTGAGATTAGGACTACTACCCCTGCTTTTCTTACATCACTTGAAGTACAATATATTCTTTTCAAACCTTTTACCTTTTCCCTGTGTGTATTCTCCTATTTCAAATGTGCTTCTCGTAAATAACATATTGTTAGGTTATGTCTTTTGATCCATTCTACTATCTGTGTCTGTTTCATGTAAGAGTTCATTCCATTCACATTCACAGATATGATTACAATTTGTGCCTTTCCTTCTATCCTCTTACACACCATTTGTGCTTTTAGTTCTCCTGTCTCTCTTTCCTTCCTCAATAGAGTTTTCACTTTTGACCACCACCTCCCACTGTATTCCCTTCTTTCTTTCAGCCCCCCTCTCATTTACTCCAGTTTACCTTTACCACTTCTTGGTCCCCTTTTAGCTTCCCCACACTCTCTTCCCCCTTTCCCTCCTATTACCTATAGAGCTAATCAGATTTATATACTTAATTAAGTTTATTGTTCGTTCCTTGAATCAAATCAAATGAGAATATTTCTCAAACGATGCTCCTCTCCCCCCTTCTTTCCGTCTAATATAATATAATTTTGTACTTCTTGTAATGTAATTTATCATTTTCTGCTTCCTTGTTTTTACATCTCCTGTTACAATCCCTTTGCGTGCTTGAATCACATTTTTATCATTACATCATTTACTTTATACCAGTTCCCTCTCTCTCTCTCTCTCTCTCTCTCTCTCTCTCTCTCTCTCTCTCTCTCTCTATATATATATATATATATATATATATATATATATATATATATATATCCCTTTTATACTTCATAATAGATGCATAATTCTCAAGATTAACACATATAATATTCCCTTATAGGGATTTAAACAGGTTGCCCAAATTGAATAACACGTTTTTTTTTTTTTCCCCTATTTCCCTTTTTATTCCTTTCTTGAGACATGCAGTTGAAAACCAAATTTTATATTGAGTTCTGGCCCCTTTTTCAGGAACGTCTGGAAGTGCTTTATTTAGTTGAATGTCCAACTCCTTGCCTGAGGTGTTAAGCTGAACTTTGCTGAGCAATTGATCCTTGGTTGTGGTCCCACCTCTTTTGCTCCATGGAATATCAGATTCTAATTCCTTTGATCTTTCAATGTAGAAACTGTACGGTCCTGTGTGATCCTGACGGTAGCTCCTCGATATTGGAATGGTTTCTTTCTGGCTGCCTGTGGTATTTTCTCTTTCACTTAATAGTTCTGGAATTTGGCAACAATATTTCTTGGAGATTTTAGTTTCAGATCCCTTTCAGGAGGTGAAAGGTGGATTTTGCTCTCTGAATCTACCACTTCTGGGCAGTTTTCCTTGATGATTTTTGGAAGATATTTCCAGACTTTTTTTTTTTTTATCATGGCTTTCTGGTAGGCGACTAATTCTTAAATTTTCTCTCCTTGACCTATTTTCCAGATCAGTTGTTCTTCCAATTAGATATTTTACACTTTCTTCTATCGTTTCTTTCTTTAGATTTTGTTTGACTGATTTGTTATATCTTTTAGAGTCATTATCTTCTACTTGTCCAATTCTAATTTTAATCAAGTTGCTTTCTTCAGTCAACTTTTGTATTTCCTTTTCCATATGTCCAATAATTCCTTTTAAGGAATTATTTTCTCCAGTAAGTTTTTGTACTTTCTTTTCCATTTATCCAATTTTACCAGTTAGGTTTTGAGCTTCCTTTTCCATTTGGTTACGTTTCCTTTTTAATGATCTGCTCTCTTTAGTGAATTCTTTTTTCATTCTTTAAAATCATTGGCCACTTTTTCTTCCATTTCGTTCTTCAGCTTTCCAAGAGAGCAGTTTGTGCATATGGGCAGTCATAGTCCCTTCTGAAGTTTCAGATTGGAGTACAGTCTCTATGCTGACCTCTTTGGTATTCGTGTTTTGCTCCTTGTACACATAGAAATAGTCTATGGTCTTTTCCTTCTGGCTTTCCTTCTCTTGCTCATGATGGTGAGGCTTTGTGTGTTGTGGCCTTTTCTTCTTTCAGTTAGAAGCTAGAGAATACGTTGTTGAGCTCCTGGAGTGGGGAAGCTAAGAGTATGTGCTTTTGTTTTCCCTTTTGTTTTGTGTTTTCTGGCTTAGCCATGGGGCTAGCTTGTTCAGTGCAGGCAAGGGGTGAGATCTCCTCAGCTGAGCTAGAGCAAAGATAAACTCACCTCATGCCTCGGTCCTAGTGTGAGTTTCCACAGCTCCTAGGGGCCCGTCTCCCTCTGGTCAGCCCTTGCCACAGTAAGAGGAATCCTCCTTAGCTTTTTTCATAGCCTAAGGCGCTGTGAGGCTGTTTGCCCCTTCAGCAAACTGAAACTGTCTTCAGAGTTCCCACCAATCCAGGATTTTTATGGTTCTTTCGAGGTCAATGAGGGAAGGGAGTGAGAGCATTTACTGATCACTCCAACATTTTGGCTCCCAGAACATAAAGTAGGTGACTTCCAGACGTTTAATCTGCAGGCTGAAAGTCCTGGGAAGTGCTGCAGCTGATACCTGGGGCTCAGTGGCTGTCACTCATTCAGCTCTGCTAGTCTCCTGCCCTGGGCTGTCACTCCAACTTTCTGCTGTGTTGTTCCTTCCTGAGGCCACCCCAGTTGTCTCCCTCCTGGCCACACCACTACCAAATGCACTTCGCTGTGTGCTGTGGGTTCATCCCCTTGGAACAGATGCCTCCTGTTGATCTCCCAGTCTGTCCTGCTCTGTGAATCTGCCACAATCTGTCTCCTATTGGTTTCCACATCTCCAAAACTTGGTCACATTATCTTTTTAGAAGTATCTGAAGGATTTTGTCTGAAAGTTTAGGTGAGCAGTTGCTCTCACTCCATCATCTGGGCCCCCACTTCTGACATTTGTATGTTTAGACAAATATAAAAGTGAAATATTGCCTATGATCTAATAAGGGAAAACAACTCTTAGAGGGGCATGGAGATCAAAGAGTATATATGCTTGGAAAATTACAAGAATTTTGAATCGAGTCACAGTGAAATGTGTTGACACAATAGCTAAATTAAAATAATTTTAATTCCACCACTAAGAATGGGATATCAAGTACCTGCAGTTATAACCAGACACATAGGTACCTGTGGTGTAAAACATGTCTAGTGTTGTCTAGAGTTAGTATGACAAGGAAAGTGTTCATTGTAAGATATCATGGTCAAAAGTTACAGACATTAAAGAGTTAACTCCATTAAAGTCATGGTCTCTGTCTGGTATAGAGAAATCAGCTATTGCAGAGCTGAAAATTAAATGACCAGGGAGGATGTCTCAAGAGAATATTTTTTTATTATGAATTCTTTGGTTTATTTCCTTTACATCTACATCCGTTTCTCTAATTTTTCTTCCTTTCAATCAGTTGAAACTCTCTTCAGAATTTTTTTTTTTTTGTGGAATCCACTCTAGTGCTCCTTCATAATTTCGCATAATCTTCAAAATATGATGAGCACAGTATGTCTATAGTATTCCATAATCTACTTTAAACATATATATATATATATATATATATATATATATATATATATATATATTTTTTTTTTTTTTTTTTTTTCTTTTTGGTAGAATAAGGTCCAGAATAACAGCTCACCTTATTGATTCTATTTTCTATACGGTAAAAAAGAAATACCAAGAGACAAGAATTTTTTTTAGGAAACTTTTGCCAAAGAGATCTACTGCAGATAACCAGATGCTTTAAATCCTGTCAAAAATACAGTCTACCTCTGTGACAGTTTTGAGATCTGCATCACAAACTTAGTATCCATTTCTTCTTTCCTACCTATACAATTGGCAAAATTTCTCATCACAACATTACTTATTTCTCTCTTCCATTATTGTTATCTAAATATCCTCAAGTGTTTTTCTCCACTCCAGATAATTAATTTTCATACAATCAAATGATGTTTCAATATTGCTACTTTATTCTTTTCATTCGAAGCTATCAGTCTTGAATAAAGTGTAACAATCCATTTCTGTGTTCCAGGAGGAGGTTGCATTTCGCCAATCTTCAATGGTATATGATATTATGTTTCTTTCCTATTGCCGACATCTTGATTTATTTTCACTAGCTACACTTCAACTACTTCATTTATCTCGGAGAAATTGGATCTCTGAACTAAGTTCAACAAGGTTGTTTTGGAATACTTCCTCTCCAGACCCCTTTACTCATTTGGTTGTTGTTGTTTTCTTTTTTTATTGATAACTTCAATCTCTTAAACTCTACTTCCTTTATCACATATACTCTTCCTCTAAGTTTCTGTTTATTAGGTGAGGTTTTACTTTGGGACTTACTTTTTGAAAGAAGGTGTGTATGTCAGTAAGACTTTGGGAAGCTGCTAAAGAGCCCCCCTTAGCTTTGAAAACACAGATGTTGGTACTTCTCTCACTGATATCTATGCATGTATGTAATGGTAAGACAGTTTGATCTCTCGGTTTATCTGTGATACACACATTGCTTATGATCGTACAGTTGGAAGCCCTCTCTGTTGATCTCTGTTGTTTCTCTGTTTATATTATCTCTGAAGTTCAGGGTGCTGACATTTTCCCCTGAATTAAGTGGATGATATATGTCCTTGACTGAAGTGATTGTTGACCCCTCAAATTTTGCTTTCCTTTTAGAATAACAAATATAAGAACGTGGACAGCCGACTCTCCTGTGTATTTCAGGTTCCTTGCTGTTGCACTGTTACATTGTCATTTTCCTCTTGTGTCTTTCAAATTTCAGATTAGAAATTTTGTTAATAAAATTAACCAATTTCTAGGGGAAAGTATTTCACATTCACTAAATGCATTCCTTTCCTGGTAAAGAATTTATCATTCTTGTATCTTATTACATGGTACAGGAAACACAATTTCTGTAGTAACATTGCTTTTTGCCAGATGATCACTTGCCATAGTCTATTTTGACTTAAAATTCCTTGTGTTAAATCATAGTCTGTAATGAAAATGGCAACTATTTGCCTAAGTCCTTTAGTATCTAGCTGATATTAATGCAAGCTGCTTTTAGCTGGTTAGTAATTCAGGTAAAAACCAGAGGGTTAAGGTAGCAGGTCTTCCAGCTTCTACTAAAAATACCCTATGATCATTGTATATGCAATCGGTTCATGAACTGTGGCCATCACCAAGGCAGCAATGTGTGATCAGTGTGATTCCTCTCTGTGCCTCTCTCTCTCTCTCTCTTTCTCTCTCTCTCTCTCTCTGTCTTTTCTGCTTTTCAAGTCTTTCTGTTTTTTTTTTCCTTCTATCATTACAGTATCTGTAAAAAATATTGTTGAAGGCAGTGCATAGAAATGAGGAAGGAATGAGTACAAAGTGTGGTTCATTCCAGGGTTGGCCATGGTTCATGAAGCGTAGCTAAAGACAAATGTGTATCTTCCTTTCTTATTCATTACATTCATTCATGTGATGCATGAAAAGTACCATTATGAATATGTTTTTTGTATGCACTGAGGAAGTAAAATTCTTCAATCATATGTAGAAAACTGAGAAGGAACTTTATTACTTTCTGGCATTAGCCTCACTAATAAAAACTTGAAGATTTGAATTGTTATTTTTTTTTCAGAAAATTAAACCATATGTCCCAGTCTGTTAAGTCACATTTAATTAGTATGCTATTATGTCAACTGGCAAATTGAACTGCATTTCTGTAGTGATTCAGTTTAATCCTCACCAGTATCTTATCTAACACATATATTAAATAAATGAAACCTTAAACCAACTCAAAGAGACAAATACAATGAAAGCCTCCTTTATAATACACTAATGAGCAAGGAAAATTATTTTTTTTTTCAAAAACTGTATTTTCTATATTACTACTGAATTAAGGATCTTCAGCATATACCTTATGGGTTAGAGAGTGGTTGACCAAATAATAATGAAATTCTACAAAACAATTTTGAACAAAATATCAATCATTTGATTAAATTTTAATGCGTAAGACTGATTTTACAACAAACATTGAATAAGATGGCACAAAAAGATTTGATCATAACTGAAGAATTGCATAAAATGAAACCGATGAAATTCACCAAGTTGCAGGATGCTGGCAGATCAATGATGTACATAATAATTATGCTGAAGTGTTTCTCAGAGCACTCTAGGCAGCTTTGTATCCATACTAAGTAGCAAAACTGAACATCATAAACAAATCAAGGAACTCGTGGGACTCTTGAGAAGATAAAAACCTTTTCAATACTGAGAAAACAGCAAGACTATCTCATCATACCCACCATGTAAATTTCTACACATATTGACATCATCATTTTTTTTATTTTTACAACTCATGTATGCCAAGGATATGTACTGAACAATGTCTTTGCAATTTTATATGTTAACATGGTTAACCTTTGTAAAATTATGTGTTCATTTAAATCTTTACATAACCTAGAATCATAGAACCACAAACCAGGACATTATTTGGTTTATCATTGGTATTATGATAGATAATTATCTGACTGCTTCCTATTCCTCCTATGAGTATTACTAAAGTGAATATAATGTTTTTCTACCCTTCTTTGTCAAGAAGCACTTCTTAGTGATGGAAATGTAGTGAGTACATAATTAACACGTAAAGGATAATATATACAATATCTTCTGAGATTTTCATAGTGAATACTACAGACTGAAAGAAGGCATTTTAAGTGGTAAGATAGAAATTTTTGGCATTTGCTGAGAAGAGCTATAGAATCAAAAGTTCATTTAAAATTTCTTGGGAAGAAGACAAACATAGAATATTTTAGGAGTACACGATAAAAGACTCAGGGTTACACATTTCATTGTTGAGATCAGTTAGTATCAGATGGTGAAAGAATTTAGCCTACTCATAAAGAAAATGAGGTAGAGTTTGGATTAGGAAATTAGTTACCAGTTTTATTAGTCAGGCTAATATGTTCACAGGACGATTAGAGTCACTTTAACATTTTTGCACATGTTGAGTCTATCTTTTTTTTAGAAATAAGATCATCACTCATTCATACAAATTAATTCACCACCTTTCACATCTTTAAGTACAGAGTACTCTGTGAGATTATCTGACTATCAGTGTTGCTCTTTTAATTGAATTTCATGTCTTTAATTCAGTCCTTACTACAATGGGTCACATTTCTTATAAAGCTGAGATGACTGAAACAAAAAAAAAAGTCTTTATTTTTAAGATAAACAGAAGAATTCGTTTAAATTTTCCCTACCTAGGAATAATCTTTCTCTTAACCATTCTTTTCTGAAATTCCTCTGTTTTTTCCACATCAATGAAAGTATGCCAAGTCAGATCATACATTTTAGTATAATGAAATTTTGACTAATTCAGGACTTACCAAATCATGCATCAGTTAATGCATTGTGGGATAATATGTTTCTTTTGCTCCACAGAATTTTCTTATATGTTTTTACCTTTAGGAAAGTGGTAAAAGTATTATTCCATCACTTGCTTGTATGATGCCTTTGTGGGAGAGAAGTACCTGACTTCTTCTTGTCTGCAAGGTAAGGAGAGGAATTCCATCATTGATGGCTTCTAGTGCCCTTTCTTTTCTATGAATCTCCAAGCCTTATTTGGCTCTGCCTCCCTGGGAAGGAGAGAGCTTCACTGATTCCCTCACTCGATTTACCAAATGATTGATAAGTCTCCACATTGGGACAAAAATCTGTAGTAGTAGTAGTAATAATTTAAGTGAAATGAATCATTAATTATTAACAGAAGTTTCCACCCTCCTAACACACACACACACACACACACACACACACACACACACACACTGAGGGAAGAAAACATTAAAATAGAAAATGTTAACAATTTGTAAAGGAAACAAATATAACTTTCAAGGAACTTAGAAAACAAAAAAGGCTGAACTTCAGCGTCGTCTAATTGCTTGTGCATTCCTATGAAGGCATCCTAGCTTTATAAATATTTGAGACCAAAAGAATGAAGACAGAATTCACTAATTTTTCTCTGCATTCTTTGGTCACTTATTTATACTGACTAAACACCACAAAAGTATTTGAAATTGAGAGAAACTGAAATCAGAATTTTTTTTTATCATAGATGAAAATTAACATAATGAAAACAATCATTTGATGTACATATATGATAAATGAAAATGTTTAGCAATTGATTGCAAAGGATGAGGAATTTTTAAATACTTTTGTTTTATGCAGAGTTCTATAGAGACTGGTGAAATATATCTGTGGGACACTAGCAGGCAAAATTATCTACTTTAAATGACAACATCTAATCAGATCTCTAAATCTTATTTTAAACAAGTTTTTTAAAACCAAGAAAAACTTAAGGTCTTTTAATATGATATTAAATATGGGTGAGGATTTTCCTGAGTATTAATTTAGAAGTAAAAATGATGGCAAAAGTTATTCAGTATTGTCCTGTTATTAAGTTCCCATTTCTACATCATAGATATCAAGAGGACTGGAAAAGGAAGAATGGTAAAACTTTAGTTTGTACATCTCAACATTAGCACAACTAACTGATTATACACACACACACACACACACACACACACAAACACAGACGAAGTAGAGTTGTAACTAAATACTTAGAAACAAGTCTGTACAGATATGTCCTTTATTATATTCAAAGAGATTTTGAAGAAAATAGTGATTTCACTGAATCTCAGTGAATATCAATTATTCCTAGGGTTTGAAAGAAGTGTGCCTGTGACACATTTCATGAAAAAATGGTATTTTGTGTACCATCTGGGATCAATAGCACATGAAATTCCATTCGAACATCTAGTGAATATGGAGCTTCCCCTCTCTCTCCTTCCTTGTGATTTTGCACATCTTTCATTTTGAGACTAAAATTTAAAATTCAATATTCAGGAAATTCCTGTGATGTTCAACTCTCTCTGCAGAACCACAAAATGAGTACATGCTACACAAGAAGATATAATACTTTTGGCAAATACCATATAGAGAAGATATGTATAATTTAATCTTTTCAATCATTATGTAAATGATGCTATACAGAAGCAAATTCACTATGATAGAAAAGAAAGATTTGGTCAACTGTTTATCTAAACACAACATGTGAAATTGGTAAGAGCAGTTTGTTACTAAGCTTAACTTCTTGAGCAAGTCATCAACATTCATTCTCGAGAAGGTATGGAGTGAAATATGGAAGACAGAAGGTAATATGATCATGATAGTAAGCTTGCTTAGTTGGTTGGTTTGTTGTCCCTCGTTCTCAAAAGACCAAAATGAAATCAACATGACAAAGGGATATTTCAAGGTGTACATCAGAGCAATATGAGCTTTGAATGCTCTACCACAGATTGGGCACAGAGAGTCCTTGTGAACATTTGGGAGGTTACTCCAAATCTGTGCATCCTGCATTCCCTTTATGCTGTTTCAATTCTGCTTTGCTCATATAGCACAGCAATTTTTCTGAAGTGAGCACTCCATTCTGTGTGGTCCTGTGCCTGTGTCTCCCATGTCCCACAATCAAATCCAAAGTTCTTGAGAGAGAACTTGAGGGTGTCCTTTTATCTCTTCTTCTGACTACCATGTGACAACCTGTCCCATACGAGTTCTCCAGAAATAGTCTTTTTGGCAAGCATGTATTTTTCTTTCAAACAACTTGACCATTCCATTAGAGTTGCAGTCCCTGAAGCATAGTTTGAATGCTTGGCAGTTTCATTTAAGCAAGGACCTCAGTGTCTGGTACCTTATGTTGAAAAGTGATCTTCAGAATCTTAATAGGACAGTTCAAATGGAAGCAATTCAGTTTCCTGGCATGGTATCGGTAGACTGTCCACGTTTTGCAGCCATACATACATACACACACACACATATCTGTACATGTACATGTAAATATATAGTGAGTGGCTCCCATAAGAAATGATAAATTGACTTTAACAAATGTGGAACAAGAGAGTGCTATAACCAGCCCAAATGACCAGCCCAAACTAATACTGAAGAAAGCCAGGTCAGTCAGTATAGGAAGATAAACTTGAAAACAAACCAGGCCTAGAGAAGTACCCAGAAGTCAGTAGCTAATAAGGAGACACTCATCTAGAATCAGGTGGTAGGTAGCCACCTAAGGTTGGGATGGTTTACATTTACTATATTGACAATAGGAGTCAGAAACAATAGGCAAGCAGGAGTCAGGATAAAAATGAAGAATGAACTTTGGTACAAATATTAAACAATGGAGATGAAGTTTGGAGAGGGACAATGTGTAACATATGATTGAACAGGGACATTAGGTTTTTGAAATAAGAACCAAATTTCTCAATATATTACACCAGAATGCTGGTTGTCTCAACAATAAGTACTATTTCAATGATTCTGGTGAGCTCAGTCTTTAGGAAATGGGTTAATGTACCAAAATGTCCTCAATAATTATTTAATCAATTCTTTCATTTCCAAAGGAATTTCATAATGACTTCCTTATGTAAATTGAAGGGAAATATGTTATAAATACAGTATAAAATACACTATGAAAATATTCTGTAAAAAAATTTAAAAACAACAAATGAAAAGACCCAAAACTTCAGAATGTTGGTTTTCCTTTTAAAACTTCAGGACAGATGAGAACTTCTTTATTCGTAAGCATGCAAAAAATAATCTCTTTGGATAAGTGAATACATTTTTGTAACTTTTATAAACTTATTTTTTATTATGAATTCTAAATGTGTCAGTCAAGACACTGTGAGCTGCTAGCAGCATTATCTTAATTCCATCTCAATGTATAAACATAGGTTGTTATTTTTACTTTTAACTTGCTGCTTGCATCAGCTTTGTTTAAAAACATCTGGCAACTAGTTTGTCATGCAATATTTCTTCCACATTTTATCTGTTTCTTTTTTGATTGATAAGGAAAATCCTTTGGAATTTTTTAATAGACTTGAGTTGTAAGGGATTTATCATCCATTCATTTTATTTCAGAAAATAATTAACATCTCTACTATACCGCTGAACTCTATTTTTATGATCATTTGAATAGATGGAAAGTAATTTGAAATTTTACATCAGACCAGATCTTGAAAAAAAGTATCCAAACTGGTAGGGTTATAACCCCATAAGTGAGATAATTAATTAAAGTCAAAAATATGTATTTAAAAAAATTACTGTGGAAGGGAATGGCATGGAAACAGCGATGGAGACCAAATTGAACTGGTTTGAAAGAAGTAGTTGCCTCGAGGATACTTAGCCATTTGTATAATCTCTTTTAAGTTTGATCCTACACATTTCCACAAATATGTGCAGGAACATAAACAGTTTAACTTTCTTGAGTGGTAGGAGCCACTTCCCCTGAAGCAACTTTAAAATAACACTTGAAATCAAATTTTGGAGCAGTGAAATGGACCAAAGATCAGAGAGAGATATTTTTATGGCCTAAGACAACCAACAAAGTCCACAGGAGAGGTATATGAAACCGGAGTGGACACAGACCTAGAGCACCAGTTGTAGACTTTAGAGTGGACTGTCACAATAGAAATAGCAGTAGCTTTGAGAGCTCTCAACCCAGATATTTATGATTCATCAGAAAGAGATTACAGGGAACATTTACCTGGTACCAAAGTGCAGTTGGTATTGATTGGCAACACTATTACACCAACACATTTCTAGGATCACATCTCCAAAGGAGAGAGGAATATTTGTGATTGTCACGAGGTCAAGGGGAGTGACAGCAATTGTGTCTGCAAAAAAGTAAGAGGACTACCAGTACTTGCAGTTTCAAGGGAATAGAGGACCTTCCTGGGTAAAGACCAGAGTACAGGCCAGAAAAGCAGTGACCACACCTCCCCCAGGAGAACACCATTTTGAAAACACTGAAAGCTTGAAGACACCCCTCCCTTCCGTCCTCAGTACTAAGTCTGAAAACAACAACATACAAAGCCTGAAGCTCAGGACAGTGCCTTTCCATCCCCAGGTCAGCAGAGCCCAACTTTAACATAAAGTGCAAAGTTAATAAATAGATAGGAAAACAAGTGCAAACAAAAGAACAAATAACAATCCAAAGGTACTTTTGGGAAAAGAAGACATAAACTTAGAAGACAATGATTTAAGAACATCTTCAGACAAAGGTGAAATTAAACATAATAATTTGTTGCAAGGAAATTCAGAAGAAGATCATTCATTAAAAGAGTTAACAAAAGGGAAAGAATTGTGAAAGAAAATTCAGAAAGAAATGAGAGTGACTAGACAAAATAATGAAAAGATGTTGTATATCTTGTTAAAGAAGGACAAAAATATAGGGAAGAAAGTGACACATTAAATAACAAAATTGGCCAAATGATAAAAGAGGAACAAAAATTCACTGAAGAACAAAACTTGTTTAAAAACAAAATTGACCAAATGGAAAAAGGGGTACAAAATCACATTAAAATATGCACATATGTCAGAATTAATCAAATTGAAGATAATAGAAAAAATAAAACAGCGTCAAAAGCATGAAGAAATACAAGAAAATATGAACTATAAAATGGAGAAAAACAGTTGACTTGGAATATATATATATATAAAATTGTTGGATTACCTGAAATCCATGATTGAGAGACAGAATAAAAGCAGAAGAAAATAAGATGGAGGGAAATAAAGTTAATAAACAACTATGAATTTGAATGGGAGGAGATATCCCATAAAATTAAAGCAGATAGAGAAATGGATTTGAAACCAGAATCTAACAATATGTTCTATACAAGAGATTCATGCAAAGCAAAATCACACACACAAGAATCAGTAAAAGACTAGAATAGAATTTATTATGCTTCAAATGAAGTAAATTGGAATGAATAAGAGCCATTTATCCATTGATAAAAAGCCAAAAGCTGGGGGCGGAGCCAAGATGGCGAAGTAGAAGGACGCACTTTTCCGAGCTCTGAAACCAAAAGCCCATAGAATTAATGTAAAAAGAGTCCCCCATAACTTCTGGGTCAATGCAAGGTGTGCAGAAACAGAGTGGAAGAGATTTCCGTTCCAGGCAGCCCTGGAGACCCGTCCCCAGAGTCCGGCATGCCCCGGAAAGTGGACCCCACCCCCAGCGCTGCCCTGGCCGGGGCCCCAGAGAAGCTGATCCGAGCAGGCTTCAGAGACAGAAGCTCCGGCAGCCGGGAAAGTCCCTCCACCCACAGAAGCTACAGGTCAGTGAGAGAGAAGGCCGAGCTGGAGGAAAGGGGAAGCAGGGCGTCTCCGTGACTCAGGTCCCCTCGGGAGGAAGCAGCGGTGGCAGAGACGGGGGCAGGAAGTGGCGGAGGCAGAGGTGTGGGCGGTGGCTGAGGTGGCAGCGGACTGGGACTCAGGAATCCCCCAGCAGCAGGCAGGATCTTCATTACGGAAGATTCCCGCATAAAACCTGACGGAGCTGACCCTGGGAGACGGCCCTGCCCCCACCCCGCTCTATTACTGAAGGCTTCTGCTTAAAGCCCCCAAGGGAACTGAGATTGGGAGGCGGGCCCCCCACCCCGCCCCCACCCGCTCCATTCCTGAAAGTCTCTACATAAAGCCCCTGAGGGATAGAGCCTGAGAGGTGGCCCTGCCCCCACCCCAGCACCTAAACTAAAGCTCACTGATTGACAGCCAGCAGGAGGAAAGCCCATTTAAATCTCAGAGGCCAAGCACTAGCTGGGCGGATCCAGGCGGGGGTGGAAAGGAATCTCAGAAGTCAAGTAACTGGCTGGGAAAATGCCTAGAAAAGGGAAGAAAAATAAGACTATAGAGAGTTTTTTCCAACAAATACAAATGATCCCGACCTTCGGATCTGATGACGAGGAGGTATCCTTGCCATCAGGGAAAGATGTGGAGGGCGGGTCCTCAGTACCCCAGACACCCCAGGGGGGTGGTGGGTGGGCTCAGGCCCTGGAATAGCTCAAAAAGGATTTTGAAAAGCAAGTTAGACAGGTGGAGGAAAAACTGGGAAGAGAAATGAGAGAGATACAAGAAAAGTATGAAAAACGGGTCAATACCTTGGTAAAGGAGACCCAAAAAAATGCTGAGGAAATTAACACCTTGAAAAATAGGCTCACTCAATTGGCAAAGGAGGTTCAAAAAGCCAATGAGGAGAAGAATGCTTTCAAAAGCAGAATGAGCCAAATGGAAAAAGAGGCTCAAAAGCTCATTGAATTTAATAGTTCTCTCAAAATTAGAATGGAACAGATGGAGTCTAATGACTTTATGAGAAACCAAGAAATCACCAAACAAAACCAAAAGAACGAAAAAATGGAAGAGAATGTGAAATATCTCATGGGAAAAACAACTGACCTCGAAAATAAATCCAGGAGAGAAAATTTAAAAATTATGGGACTACCTGAAACTCATGATCAAAAAAAGAGCCTAGACATCATCTTCCATGAAATTATCAGGAAAACTGCCCTGACATTCTAGAACCAGAGGGCAAAATAAGTATTGAAAGAATCCATCAATCACCACCTGAAAGAGATCCAAAAAGAGAAACTCCTAGTAACATTGTGGCCAAATTCCAGAACTCCCAGCTCAAGGAAAAAAATCTTGCAAGCAGCTAGAATGAAACAATTCCAGTACTGTGGAAATACAATCAGGATAACCCAAGATCTAGCAGCTTCCACATTAAGGGATTGAAGGGCGTGGAATAGGATATTCCAGAAGGCAAAGGAACTAGGACTCAAACCAAGAATCACCTACCCAGCTAAACTGAGTATAATACTTCAAGGGAAAATATGGTCTTTCAATGAAACAGAGGACTTTCAATCATTCTTAATGAAAAAACCAGAGCTGAAAAGAAAATTTGACTTTCAAACACAAGAATGAGAAGAAGCATGAAAAAGGAAACAGCAAAGAGAAGCCTTAAGGGACTTACCAGAAGTGAACTGTTTACATTCATACAGGGAAAGACAATATTTCTAACTCTTAAAACTTTTCAGTATCTGGGTAGTTGGTGGGACCACACATACACATGTACACGCATGCACACACATACACACATGCACACACATACAGAGATAGAGAGCACAGATTGAACTGAATAGGATGGCACCATACCTGAAAAGAAACTAAGGTAAATGGTGAGAGAGAAATGTAGGGGGAGGAAAGAGAGGGAAAGGGAAGGGGGTAACTATATGTCATTTAAGAGGCAGGTAGGAGTTTTTCTTAGTGGAGGGAAAAAGAGGAGAGCTGAGGAAAAAAAAAAAACAATAAGTTTACCCTCATCACATTTGACTAAACGAAGGAGTGAAATGCATACTCATTTTGGTATGAAAACCTATCTTACAGTATAAGAAAGTGGGGGAGAAGGAGATATTGCAAGGGAGGGGATGATGGAGGGGAGGGCAAAGGGAGGAGGGAGCAATTTGAAGTCAACACTTGCGGAGGGACAGGATCAAGAGACAGGGGAGAAACAATGAGGGGCAGGTTAGGAGGGATGGTAATCCAGTTAGTCTTACACAACACGACTATCAGGGAGGTCATTTGCAAAACTACACAGATAGGGCCTATATTGAATTGCCATCCATCCCAAAGGGAATGGGTGGGAAGGGAGGGATGGGGAGAATTTGGAACTCAAAGTTTTAGGAACAACTGTTTAGTATTGTTGCTGCTACTAGGAAAGAAGACATACAGTTACTGAGGAATAGAAAGTCATCTGGCCCTACAGGAGAAAAGAGAAGATGGAGACAAGAGAAGGGAGGGATGACAGAAGAGAGGGCAGATTGGAGATCGGGAAAATTAGATTGCTTGGGGTATTGGGGTGGGGGCAGGGGATAAAAGGGGAGAAAATTTGGAACCCAAAAATTTGTGAAAATGAATGTAAAAAAATTACATAAATAAATAAAATTTAAAAAAAAAGAAAAAAGTCAAAAGCTTTCAGAAGAAGAAATGAAAGTTATCGATATTCATTTGAAAATGTTCTGAATTAATATTGGTTAGAGAATGGAAAGTAAAAACAGCTTTGAGGTACTGCCTCACACCTCTTCGAAATGATAAATGCTTGATTAGATGGTTGATTAACTGTTGGTGTACTTGTGAACTAGTCTAACTATTCTGGAGAACAATCTTTGAATTATGTCCAAAAGACTATAAAATTGTAAATATTTTATGATTTAATAATACCACTACTGTGTTTATACCCCACAAATATCAAAGAAAAAGGGAAAAAAAGAATTATGTGTATAAGATATTTATAGAAGCGCTTTTTTTAAAACAGAAAAGTCATTTTAATAAACCGTTTATGGCAAAGATTCTTCTTGCTTGGCTAACTTGGTTGCATTGTCATCAAGAGCAGTTTCACTTGAATTTCCCATGTCTCCACTATCCTGTCCATTAATTACTGTATCCTTTTTAAACCTGGTAACAGTTTTATGTCCCCTCTTGGAATATTATGATTAGCAGCAGGATTTCCACTTGCCTGTAATTCAACATATAAAATATAACGGTGTCCTCTATCATTCATACACTCCACATTTTCATGACTAGAATCTACCTTAGAAACAACATAAATTACTTCAAACTGTATGGTTTCTCTTTGTTGTGAAAGAATAGTTACAGCTTCTTTATGCTTAACATCTCTCAGTTTAACACCATTGCCTGCCAAAATGGGATCTCCAAAATGCAGCCTTCCACAATGATGGGGAGGTTATCCAGGATGGATTTCATATATGAGAATTGGTTGGAACACCATGTTTCCTTCCACTTGTAATTTAAATGCCAACTCCTTCACAGTTGTCTTTGAGGAAAGAAACTTTTTGATTGGACCAACACCTTCTCTTTTAGTTCAGGATTCTTGATCATGGTGGTGTTTGCATTGATCTTTTCACTTCATTACATCCTGTCCAAGTTCTAACACATGTTTTATGAGAATTCATGCGGATTTCATATTCCACTTGGCTCTAAAGTTTATCACAAGCAGTCACCTTCATATCTTGACTCAGTAACTGGATCTGTTGAACTCTTCCTGCCAATTTTTATCCAAGTCCTTGGATGCCAGTCTTTCCCCATAAACGTCCACCTGGAAAATTGCTATGTGTCTCCTAAGGGATTCATTCTTCTTTCTTAATAACTTCACCTCAGCTTCAAGTTGAGCTTCTTTAACTTTTTTTTTTATTTTTTTAAATTTTATTTTTCATTTTTAACACAGATTATAACAGATAAAACAATTCAAACTTTTTTTCACGTGATACTTCTTTTCAAAGCATTTACAATATGGATCACTAAAGAATTTTTTTTAAACACTAACCATCTGAGAAACAAATAATATTTATGTTGCTAACTTCACAAGCTCTTGACCTAATTGTCTCCACAGTATTACTAAGAATTAAAAGACTCTAACTTATTGTTATTGATCTAAGATCCTATGCCTAGTAGCTTAATTTTCAATTTAACCTCGGATGTTCCCCTACCAAAAATATACAATTTTATGGTTCTGGTATTAAGCTTACAAACCTTTGGAATAGAGGAAACTGCCACCAAGTATAGGGACATTGTATGGGTACAATATCTCCCCAACTTCATATCAATTCCAGGCAGGATTAGAATGTCCACTTGCATTCAGTCAGGCTTAAAGTCTGCCGGGTGTCAGTGGGGAAATTGAGTCAGGAGAAACCTATCTCAGCCCGGGCTGAACAGCTGCTTTCCCACCCTTCCCATGAGATCTCCTTTTGTAGTTGATACCAGCATCTCACCAGCTTACTGGCATCATGGATTGGAAGCTCAGACTGCCTTTCTTGATATTTATACCTGGAGTTAGACTCAGAAGAACAGTCACTTAATACTCCCAAAGCATGTAAAAATGGCAAGTTCCAATACCCAGGTTTGAAATATGATTATAATTTCACTTTGACTAGTGAGCATCTTTTGAGGCAAGTCTTAAATGGCTTACATGCCTTTCTATATATGTTCTACCTCCTTATTAAATAGCAATAATAAAATCAAATTTACCATTAAAACCTTACCTTTTCCATTAATGCCAAATTTTACCCGAGGTTACCATCCTCTAGGAAATTTAGAGTAAAATTCTTTACCCCAAACTAAGATATCATTGATTCATTCTCAGTAATTACTTCAGTCTATTGTTTTAATACTAATTGCTTTTGCCTCACTTTGTAACATGTCCAATTTTTCTCCTCATCACTCCCTTCCCGCTGCTTCCTAATACCTTGCATTTTGATTATTCCTTCCCTCAGTGTACCCTCCCTTCTATCACACTCCACCCTTCTCTTATACTAATCTTTTCTCTCTCCTTGTAGGGCAAGATGAATTTCTATATCCCATTGCCTATATTTCTTATTTCCCAATTTTATGCAACGAAATTATCAAAATTCGTTGCTAATACTTTGAATTCTAGATTCTCTTCCTCTCCCCTCCCTCCCCAACCCCACTGAGAAGGCAAGCAATTCAATACAGACTAAATATGTGTTGTTTTGAAAAAGACTTCAATAATAATCATTTTGTGTAATACTAATTATATTGCCCTCTGTCCTACTCTATCACCTTATTTTTTCCCCCACAATTGACCTTGTACATTCTCGAAAGTGTTTATTTCTAGTGACTCCCTTCTCCGATATGCCCTCCCTTCTAACATTCCTGTCACCCCATTTGTCACCTCCTCTCCTACTTTCCAGTGGTGGGACATAAATTTTCATATCAAATTTAGTGGGCATGTTATTCCTTCCTTCAGCAACATGTGGAGCAAGTAGCTTCACTTTTCCCCTCTCCCCTTGTCCCTTTTCTCCTCCATTGATCCAGATTTTTCTTACCTCTTTTATGAGTTACAGCCTGCCCCCTTTGATTTCTCCCTTTTTATTCCCAGTATTTTCTGCTTTCACCCCCTAATTTGCATTTTATTTTAGTGTGGATATCATACCCTCTGATTCAACACACCCTGTACTCTCTATCTATATATGTTATGTGTGTGTGTGTGTGTGCGTGTGTACAATCTCTCCATCTACCCACATACTGAGAAAAGATTCAAGAGTTACAAATTCTATGTAATGTAAGCAGTTCAGCTTTAGAGAGTCTTTTATGATTTTTCTTTCCAGTTTTTCTTTTCATGCTTCTCGTGATTCTTGTCTTGGGAAATCCAATTTTCTGTATAGATCTGGTCTTTTTCTCAGTAAGAATTACTGAAAGTCCTCTATATCATTGAATGACCATTTATTCCCCTGAAGTAGTATACTCAGATTTACTGGGTAGGTGATTCTTGGTTTCAATCCCAGTTCCTTTGACCTCTGAAGTATCCCATTCCAAGCCCTTTGATCCCTTAATGTTGAAGTTGCCAGATCCTATGTTATCCTGATTATATTTCCACAACATTCAAATTGTTTCCTTTTAGCTGCTTGCAGTATTTTCTCCTTGATCTGGGAACTTTCAAATTTGCCCACAATATTCCTAGGAGTTTCTCTGTTTGGATCTCTTTCAGGAGGTGGTATGTGGGGATTCTTTCAGTATTTATTTTGCCCTCTGATTCTAGAATATCAGGGTAGTTTTCCTTGATAATTTCTTGGAAGAAAATGTCTAGGCTCTTTTTTTGAATCATGGCTTTCAGGCAGTCCCATATTTTTTTAAATTGTTTCCCCTGGAACTATTTTCCAGGTAAGTCATTTTTCCAATGAGATATTTCACATTATTTTCTATTTTTTCAAATTTTTGGTTTTCTTTACTAACTACTTGGTTTAACTCATAGTCATTCATTTGCCTGAACTCAATTCTCTCTTTTAACAAATTATTTTGTTCAGCGAACTTTTGAACTTTCTACTCCATTTGGCTAATTCTGTTTTTTAAAACCTGCTTCTCTTCATTAACTTTTTGGACCTCTTTTCCAACTGAGTTAGCCTCTTTTTAAAGTTGATGTTTTCCTCGACATTTTTTTTGATTCTCCTTTCATAAGCCGCTAACTTGTCTTTTAAAGCCTTCTATTGCCTGAGGCTATTTTAAGTTCTCTTTGGAGGTCCTGGAGGCAGAGGCCTTGACTTCCTCTGACAGTATGCCTTGTTTTTCAAGGAAAAGGAAAGGGAAAGACACCTGTTCCCCATGAAAGTAACTTTCTCTGGTCTTATTTTTTTTTCCATTTTTTTGGTCATTTCCCCAGCCAGTTACTTGACTTCTAAGTTTCTTCTCCACCACTACCTCACCTCCAGTTCTTCCAAGCTAGAACTGAGGGGTTGAGATTCAGATAAGCTGCTCCAAAGCCTCAGGGACTCTAGGCGGGGGCAGGGCCACTATTCAGTGTGAGATTAAGATCTGCTGCTCAGGAGGGAGAAGCCCACCACACAGGGCTCAGCTCCCTCAGGGGCTTTAGGAAGAGACCTTCAATAATTGATATGGGCTACTGACTGCTTTCAGAATCCTGTCCACTGCTGTCTCTACTGCTGCCTCCTGAGGAGATGTGAGTTATGGCGACACCCTGCTCCCATCTCAGCTAGCTGAAAAGACCCTCTTATTGATCTTTGGTGTCTGTGGGTTGAGAAATCGGAGCTGATGCTGGAAATTCTGTTCCTGAAGCCTACTGACGTCTGCTCCTCTCGGTACTGTGTGGCCAAGGCTGAACTGGGCTCTGCTTCTTTGGTCTTTCAGGTCACTCTTGGCTAGAAATGCCCTCCACTCCCTTGTTCTGTGGCTTTTGTTGCTCTAGAATTTGTTGGGAGTTTTTTACAAGCATTTTATGAGCTTTAGGGTAAGAGCTACTGTGTGTGCATCTTTCTACTCTGCCACCTTGACTCTCCCCTTCTTTCATTTTTTTTTTTGCCTTTTGTGCTTGCTTCAAGTTCTCTCTCCAATTTTACCTAACTGGCACCAAAGTCCAAACTCTCTCGAGGTTTGGCATAAAACTGAAGCTGAACAGAGAGTAAAAAGTTGAACAAGAACTTCTTTCTCTAATACCACTTTTTCAGCCTCGGTCTCTGTCAGATAATATTTCAGATCAACCAACCTTGCCTCAAAGTTGTGATTAATCTGGGATCCCTCTGTGATTTGTGGCAGAGCTGCAGGAAGCAGGACCTCAGGTTGGTCACCTTCTCGAGTCTATCATAACTGATGTCAGTTGGGTCTGGGTTAATTTCACCCGGAGTTGGTCCACATCCATGAAAGCCTTGCCAGATGCCTCCTCCAGCATCTCCAGTCATCAGAGCTTCACTATCCCACAACTGGGGGCACCCCTGAGCCACAACAGGTACACCCAGAGTGCCAGCAGGTCTGGGGGGTGGGAGAGCGCTGAGCACTGGCTGCTGGCAGACGTGGTGCTCCTGAGGGTCTCCAACTTGTCTTTCCTACCTACCCTGGTTACCTGCCTTCAGGAGGGGAACTGGCATGAAAGAGTGCTCTGGGAGCATGCTATAGAAGAGCTTTTTTGTGGTGGCAAAGAATTGGAAATTGACTCAGTGGTCATCAATTGGGTAATCGTTGAACAAGTAGCACATGACTGTGTTCGAGTACTATTAGCTTTGAGTAATAATAAGGATAGTGTCTTCAGAAAATAAACCAAACCCAAACAGACAAACAAGAAAGCATGGCAAGACCTATATGAACTAATACAGTGTGACGTTAGAAGAACTAAGTAATCATTATGCACCACAATATTGCAAGAATGATCAACTATGGAAGACTTAGCTACTCTGATCAAGCCAATGATCAGAGACAATTCAAGAGACTCTTGGTGAAAAAAAAAAAAAATCTGTCCACCTCCGAGAGAGAACCAATGAACTCTGTTTATAATCTCTCTCTCTCTCTCTCTCTCTCTCTCTCTCTCTCTCTCTCTCTCTCTCTCTCTCTCTCTCTCTCTCTCTCTCTCTCTTTGCCTTTTTGTGACATGGTTAATATGGGAATATATTTCACTTAATTTCACATGCATAATTCAAATAGTGCTTGCCTTCTCAGTAGCGGGGAAAGGAATAGGAAGAAGGGAGAGAACCAGGAGCTCAAAACTGAAAAAGTAAGGTATGTTAATATAAATGGATAATATATTTTTAAAAATACTATATATTTTATGTAGGATAAGGATTATAATAACGTTTTTAATCATGGAAGGCAGAATTGAATCCAATATGCAGAAATTATGGGAAGGCAGATTTCAGTTCATTTTAAGGAAGCATTTCAAAATAATGTGTGTTGTGTATTTAAAAAAAAAAAAATTTGGGTCTAGCCAAGATGGCGGAGTAGAAAGACTCACGTATGCTAGCTCCAAACCCACAGACCATGTATTTCCTGTGGGAAGAACTCCCCACAAGTTCTGGATCACTGCAGGGTGCGAAGAAACATAGTGGAGGAGATCTCTGTTCCAGAGAACCCTGGAGAGCCGTCCCCAGGGTCCGTCGTGCCCCGGAAAGCAGAGTCCACCCCTGTGCTGCCCTGACCGGGTGGCCCCAGAAGAGCAGATCTGAGGAGGCTTCAGGGACGGAATCTCTGGCGGCAGAGAAGGTCCCTCCGCCCACAGGTGCTACAGGTTAGTCAGAGAGACGTCTGGGCTGGCCGAGAGGGGAGCAGGGTGTCTCTGTGGCTCAGGCCCCCTCAGGAGGAAGCGGCAGAGGCAGAGGCAAGGGCAGCAGCAGAAACTGACCTGGAAAATAGATCCAGGAGAGACAATTTAAAAATTATGGGACTACCTGAAAGTCATGATCAAAAAAAGAGCCTAGACATCATCTTCCATGAAATTATCAAGAAAAAATGCCCTGAGATGCTACAACCAGGGGGCAAAATAAGTATTGAAAGAATCCGCCGATCACCGCCTGAAAGAGATCCAAAAAGAGAAACTCCTAGGAATATTGTGGCCAAATTCCCAAATTCCCAGGTAAAGGAGAAAATCTTGCAAGCAGCTAGAAAGAAACAATTCCAGTATTGTGGAAATACAATCAGGATTACTCAAGAACTCGCAGCTTCTACATTAAGGGGTCACAGGGCGTGGAATAGGATATTCCAAAAGTCAAAAAAACTAGGACTCAAACCAAGAATCACCTACCCAGCAAAACTGAGTATAATATTTCTGGGGAAAATATGATCTTTCAATGAAACAGTGGACTTTCAAACATTCTTGATGAAAAGACCAGAGCTGAAAAGAAAATTTGACTTTCAAACACAAGAATGAGAAGAAGCATGAAAAAGTAAACAGCAAAGAGATGTCATAAGAGACTTACCAAAGGTGAACAGTTTACATTCCTACATGGAAAGGCAATATTTGTAACTCTTAAAACTTTCCAGTATCTGGGTAGTTGGTAGGACCATACATACACACACACATGTACACATGTGCGCATGCACACCCATACACACATGCACGCACATACAGAGACAGAGAGCACAGAGTGAATTGAATAGGATGAGACCATATCTTAAAAGAAATTAAGGTAAATGGTGAGAGAGAAATGTAGGGGGAGGAAAGAGGGTGAAATGGAATGGGATAAGTTATATCTCATTCAAGAGGCAAGCAGGAGACTTTTTAGTGGAGGGAAACAGAGGAGAGCTGAGAAAAAAACAAGAAGTTTACCTTCATTACATTCGACTAAAGGAAGGAATAAAATGCACACTCATTTTGGTATGAAAACCTATCTTACAATACAGGAAAGTGGGGGAGAAGGAGATAAGTAAGGGGGAGGATGATGGAAGGGAGGGCAATGGGAGGAGGGAGCAATTTGAAGTCAACACACTTGGGGAGGGACAGGATCAAAAGACAGAATAGGAGCAATGGGGGGCAGGATAGGATGGAGGGAAATACAGTTAGTCTTACACAACACGACTATTATGGAAGTCATTTGGAAAACTACACAGATAGGGCCTATATTGAATTGCCAGTCTTCCCAAAGGGAAGGGGTGGGGAGGGAGAGATGGGAAGAATTTGGAACTCAAAGTTTTAGGAACAACTGTCAGCATTGTTCTTGCTACTAGGAAATAAGACATACAGTTAATGGGGAATAGAAAGTCATCTGGCCCTACAGGACAAAGGAGAAGATGGGAGATTGGGGGGATGATAGAAGAGAGGGCAGATTGGTGATAGGGAAAATTGGATTGCTCGGTGTATTGGGGTGGGGAGAGGGGATAAAAGGGGAGAAAATTTGGAACCCAAAATTTTTTGAAAATGAATGTAAAAAAAAAGTTATGTAAATAAATTTTTATTAAAAACAAAAAAAATAAAACAATATAATTCACTACCTCAGAAATTACTAAATTCTCAATAACTCTAAATCTTTAAGCAAAGGCTGAAAGACCCTTTACCAGGGGTGTTGCTATAGATGGGATTCTTCATTTAGAAAGGGCTTGATTTTCATGACTTCTGAGTTTCTGTCAAAATTCTATATTACTCACCTATGCACAATGATAAATTTTCTTTGCTATAATATGTTTCAGTCAGCTATGAATTCCAAGTGTAAGGTAAAGATGTCTCCCTAACTTCTTTTCTTCAAAGATTATCTTAACTTATTTATCATTACACTAATAGGAATATTCATTTTAACTAATGATTAGAATTATAAATATTATGTCATACTTGATGAAGAGCTTGATCAAGTTTGTCCCTTACATTTCATTCATTTTGACTTTTTGAGGTTTGTTACTAAGATAATGAACACTTCAATTTATTTGTATTCTTTTTGGAGCCTAAAAAGTTAGTTTAGCAGTCATGGGAAACAAGCTAATTGCACATTCACTGCTCGAATTCAAATTCTACTAGGACTGCAGAATTTTAATATGCGAGAAAATACACCTATCTCCCTTTCCTAGAAAAAGATATTGTTATTTGCCCTTTTCCATCAGGCCCAGATGTCCTGATTTTCTTTGTTTACCCTCATTAAATTTTTCCCGGCATATCAGGCAGATTTCTGTCTATGCCGATTCTAAGCTGCAGTGGCAGAAGGGAGGAGCTACCTGTAGTCCTGTTACTAGAAATTTAGTGTTTACAGATGGATCAATCAATAAACATTCTGTCTACATCTGTTGGTTTGTCATTCTGATGACCATTTGCTGGTGTCTAGTGTATACTTTCAAATGCCTTTCTTGTGATAAAAATTTGTGAAAAATAATTAAGTATTTCATCACTGTACATAAAGGTGAGGCCAACAAAATTCATTCTGCTCAATAAATTCTACAAGTTTCATTCTTAAAATCCTATAATATTTTGAATAAAAGACAAATATATTTGTATGACTAATGCGTTGGAAACAATGTGACCATTTTGAATCTGTTATATAACTTAGAGAAATGTAAATGATCTTGGTTCCTCTTTGATTTCACCAGATAAGTTTGAAAAAACTAATGTAAGCAAAGAATTCGACAAGGTGTTGAGGACACACTGATCAAGAGCAAAATAGTACTTGTCCTCATGGCACTTATATTCCATATATAATATCAATTATATATTCAACTCATTGACTAAAATGCATTGACCTGCTTAATAAATCATCACAAACTGGTATTTTCTTTATGTTCACAAGAGAGCACTTGCTGAGGATGCGAATAGAATTAATCAATTAGGAAAAAATTACTTTACGTACCAAAAGAAAAAAAAATCTTACATGAAAAATTAACTTACAAACTTTATAGCAGAATTTGGCCATTTAGAGTTGAAATCCACTTTTTAATCCCACTAATAGTTTTGTGTATAAGGATAGCAAATGGGCCTATAATTTCATGTGTATAGACAACTCCTAGATAAAGAAGTTTGACAGCAAAGTGCAGATTGACATATTCTCTGAATATTTCATTCTTTTTTTAATATAAATTTATTTATTTAACTTTTTACATTCCATTTCTCAAAATTTTGGGTTCCAAATTTTCTCCCCATTTGTCCCCTCCCCCACCCCAATACACCGAGAATTCTAATTTTCTTATTTCCTAGAAGCAAGAAGAATACTCAACAGTTGTTCCTAAAACTTAGAGTTCCAACTTCTCCCCATCCTTCCCACCCCACCCATTCCCTTTGGGAAGGCAAGAAATTCAACAGATGCCATATCTGTGTAGTTTTGCAAATGACTTAGATAATAGTCATGTTGTTTATTTCCTTCCATCCTATCCTGCCCCCCATTGCTTTCATTCTGTCTTTTGATCCTGTCCCTCCCCAAGACTGTTGAATTCAAATTGCTCCCTCCTCCCATTGCCCTCCCTTCCATCATTCCCCCCACTCTGCTTGTCTCCTTCTCCCCCACTTTCCTGTATTGTAAGATAGGTTTTCATACCAAAAAGAGTGTGCATTTTATTTCTTCCTTTAGTCGAATGTGATGAGAGTAAACTTCATGTTGTTTTGTTCGCAGCTCTCCTCTTTTTCCCTCCACTAAAAAGTCTCCTCCTTGCCTCTTCTATGAGAGATAATGTGCCTCATTCCATTTCACCCTCTCTCCTCAAAATGCATTTCTCTTACACCTTCATTTTTTAAAGTTATGATCCCATCCTATTCAATTCACTCCGTATTCTCTGTCTCTGTGCGTGCGTGCATGTGTGTATGTGTCCCACCAACTACCTAGATACTGAAAAATTTCAAGAGTTACAAATATTGTCTTTCCATGTAGGAATGTAAACAGTTCAATTTTAGTAAGTCCCTTATGACTTCTCCTTGCTGTTTGCTTTTTCATGCTTCTTCTCATTCTTGTGTTTAAAAGACAACTTTTCTTTTCAGCTCTGGTCTTTTCATCAAGAATGCTTGAAAGTCCTCAATTTCATTGAAAGGCCATTTTTTCCCATGAACTATTATACTCAGTTTTGCTGGGTAGGTTATTCTTGGTTTGAGTCCTAGTTCCTTTGACTTCTGGAATATCCTATTCCATGCCCTGTGATCCCTTAATGTAGAAGCTGATAGATCTTGTCTTATCCTGATTGTATTTCCACAGTTCTGGAAATGTTTCTTTCTAACTGCTTGCAGTACTTTCTCCTTGACCTGGAAATTCGGGAATTTGTCCACAATGTTCCTAGGAGTTTCTCTTTTTGGATCTCTTTCAGGCAGTGATGGGTGGATTCCTTGAATACTTATTTTGCCCTCTGGTTCTAGAATATCAAGGCATTTTTCCTTGATAATTTCATGAAAGATGATGCCTACGCTCTTTTTTGCATCATGGCTTTCAGGTAGTCCCATAATTTTCAGATCTATTTTCCATGTCAGTTGTTTTTCCAATGAGATATTTCACATTATCTTCCGTTTTTTCATTCCTTTGGTTTTGTTTTGTGATTTCTTCGTTTCTCAGAAAGTCATTAGCCTCCATCTGTTCCATTGCAATTTTGAAAGAACTATTTTCTTCAGTGAGCTTTTGACCCTCTTTTTCCATTTGGCTAATTCTGCTTTTGAAAGCATTCTTCTCCTCATTGGCTTTTTGAACCTCTTTTGCCAATTGAGTTAGCCTATATTTCAAGATGTTATTTTCTTCAGCCTTTTTTGGGTCTCCTTTACCAAGGTATTGACTAGTTTTTCATGCTTTTCTTACATCTCTCTCATTTCTCTTCCCAGGTTTTCCTCCACCTGTCTAACTTGATTTTCAAAATCCTTTTTGAGCTCTTACATGACCTGAGTCCATTGGATATCTATTTCGGATGTTTGGGACACAGAGGCCTTGACTTCTATGTCTTTCGCTAATGGTACTCATTGTTCTTCCTCATCTGAAAGAAAAGGAGGAAACATCTGTTCTCCAAGAAAGTAAACTTCTATGGTCTTATTTTTTTCCCTTTTCTGGGCATTTTCCTAGTCAGTTACCTGACTTCTGAGATTCCTCTCTACCCCTGCCTCACTAGTGCTTGAGGTCTGAGATTCAAATGCTGCTTCCCAGCCTCAGGGCTTTCAGTGGTGGACGGGGCTGCTATTCAGGGTAAGATTAAATTGAGGTTCTCAGGTGGGGGCAGGGCTACCTCCCAGGCCCTGTTCCCTCAGGGGGTTTATGCAGATACCTTCAGTAATAGATCTGAGCTCCTGCCTCCTTTGGGAGTACCTCTTTACAGGTCCCTGGGTTCAGAGCTAGCGTATGTGAGTCTTTCTCCTCTGCCATCTTGGCTCCTTCCCCCTGAAACTTTCATTCTTTTAAATTGATCTAGATAAGTGAGATTTTAAGTTACTTCTCCAAGAGCCACACAACCAGCATATGTAAAAGAAGTTACTTGAACCCAGTTCTTCTGGGCTTCAAGATCAGCTTGGCATTCATTACATTAATTATATGGGCGAGGGAGGGAGAAAGAGAAAGAGACAGAGATAGAGAGACAGAGAGAGAAAGAGAGTGAGACAGACAGACAGACAGAGACAGGGAGACACAGACAGAGGGAGACAGAGGGAAAGGCAGGGACAGAGCGACGGAGACATAGAGACACACAGAGAGAAGATGATCATCATGATGATAAGAAAACAAATAAAAGAGAGCAATCCTAACTCATTATTAAAGTCTTTCCAGTCATATTGTACCTCCGAGGTAGCATTTTATAAATAATTCTTATTTTATAAATCATTCAAGCTTAAGTATTAAAGTTGGACGTGAGTGTTTCAATATAAAAGTATCTCTAATTAGGTACTTTTCCTGGCACCCAGATTCCCTAGCATTTATCTTTTAATTTGGATACACTTACATCAGAATGGTACAATGATTTTTCCATCTGTCATGAAGGTATATTTTCTAAGCCTTTTCTTAAGATTCTGTCCCTGAAGCTTTCATATATACATCTCATAGGAAGAATTTTGAGGACTGTTTTTGAGGAGGTGGGTCAAGAAAATATATTAAAGTGTATAGAGAGTCAACCTCAGAGACAGAAAGCCTAAAGTCGTTATATTTTTCACCCAAGATAAATCACTTAAATTCTCTCAAGTTAGGAGAAATTTTCTCATATTAAAACTTGTGTATGAATTGATTATATGCACTTGTGGATGGAGTTTCTAATCTGGGAGTCCTACACCCATAAAATCACAGAACTAGACCATCTCATCAATCTTGTCAAAAACAACAGTAACAACAATAAGAAGTAAAATAAAAGAAAGATTAATTTTTGTCATTATTTGGTAATTCACTTATAGTAATCATTACACATTCAAAGGTATGTAAATAATCTCCCTCATCTAATGTTTTCAAAGAATATAGATGCTCTTTACTAAATGTTGCATGAAAGAGTAGGTGGAGAAATGAAATAAATTCGCACATATTGCTTTTATTTTGAAATGTGTGTTTAATTTGATGATTAAACATATGCAGTCATCCAGACTCATGACTAAGTGATTATGGCAAGTCTAGAAATATCTTTCAGAAAGGATTATGAATGTCAATCAAGTTACTTTCTTCATCTATTTATTTACCCGCATTTTTAGCGTTTGTTCATAAGGAAAGATGCAAAATGAAATGTCATTTTGTTGGCATCTGTAAGTAACATTTCTAGAGAATTCTAAGATACTAAGAAGAAATTGGTTTGATATACATTGCTTTTCTTTCCTTTAGATAGAGTTAAAGGTTTATTTTCAAAGTCAGACATTGAGGAACCATGGTCAAAATGACGTCAAATTTCATTTTATCTGGTATATTTTGGTTTAGAGAGGGATAGAGTGACATCTGAAATATCAGAGTCATAAGTCCAAACAAATAAAAGCAAATTCACTCTGGCTCTTAATAAGAAATATACCCACATTCATATTTTCTGTATTCTCTTTTTTTAATATAAAAATTATTTATTTTTCAATTCACAACATTCACTTCCACAAGAATTTGAATTCAAAATTTTCTACCCTTTTCTTCCACCCCCTCATCCCAGGACACCATGTACCCCATCCACCTCTTTCTCCATTCTGTCCTTTCTATTATTCACTCTTCTTCCATCCTCCGTCCCCTCTATTTTCCTGTAAGGTAAAGTAGATGTTAATACTTCATTGCCTATATAACTTAATTTCCAGTTGCATGATGAAACAAATTTTAACATTCACTACTAAAGCTTTGCGTTCCACGTTCTCTCCCTCCATCCCCACCCATCCTCATTGAGAAAACAAGCAATTGAATATAGATCATACATGTGTAATGATGCTAAGTACCTCCATAACAGTTATATTGTAAAATACTAAACACATTTCATTCTATTCTATCCACCCTTTCATTTATTCCACTGTCTCCCATTACCTGTATTCCCATGACAGTGCTTCTGATTATGCTTTTCACGAATTTGCTGTCCCTTCTAGCATCATGCATCTCTTATCCCCTTCCCTTTTGCCTTCTTACAGAGGAAAATATATTTCCATATCCAAATGAGTGTATGCTATTCCTATTTTTTGTCAAATCCCATGACAGTAAGGTTCATTTTTTCCTTTCCTCTCTCCCTTCCTCCCATACATTTTAAAAGGATTTTCTTCCCTCTTTTATGTGAGATGATTTGTTAAATTCGACCTCTCCTTCTATATTACTCCTAGTACATTCCATTCAACAATAAATTTTATTTTTTAGGTATTTTCTTTTCAAATTCAACTCACCTTGTGCCCACTGTCTATGTGTATATACATACACACACATACAAAAACATATGTACATACACACAGAAACCAATTTATAAATGCATACATACACACATATAATATACACTTAGAGACATATCAATACACTTCCCTCGAACTACCCTAATAATGAGAAAGGTCTCATTAGTTAAAAATAACATATTTCCATGTAGGAATGTAAACAGTTCAACTTTAATGGTTCCTTAAGGCTTCTCTTTCCTATTTATCTTTTCATGTTTCATTTGATTCTTGTATTTGAAAGTAAAATTTGCTGTTCAGCTCTGGTCTTTTAAACAAGAATGCTTGGAAGTCCTCTTTTTCATTGAAATTCATTTTTTTTTACCAGAAGTATTAGACTCGGTTTTGATGGGTAGGTGATTCTTGGTTTGAATTCTATCTCCTTTGACCTCTGAGATATCATATTCCAAGCCCTTTGATCCCTTAACGCAGAAGCTCCTAAATCATGTGTTATCCTGATAGTATTTCTATAATTCTCGAACTGTTTCTTTCTGGTTGCTTATAATATTTTCTCCTAGACCTGGGAATTCTGGAATTTGGCTGCAATATTCTTAGGAGTTTTCTTTGTGGATCTATTTCAGGAAGTGATATGTGAATTCTTTCCATTTCTATTTTACTCTTTGATTCTAGAATATCAAGGCAGTTTTCCTGGATTATTCCTTGGAAGATATCTAAGCTCTTTCTTTGATCATGATTTTCAGGTAGACCAATAATTTTTAAATTGTCTCTCCTGGATCTCTTTCCCACATCAGTTGTTTCTCCAATGAGATGTTACACATTGTCTTCTATGTTTTCATTCTTTTGGTTTTGTTTTATAATATCTTAGCTTGTCATAAAGTCATTAGCTTCCATCTCCTCCATTCTAATTTTTGAAAACTCAGTTTCTTCTGTTTGATTTTGAACCTCCATTTCCAGTTGACCAATTCTGACTTTTTAACATTCTTCTAGTCATTGGCTTTTCAGACCTCTTTTGCTATTTGGGATATTCTGTTTTTAAAGGTGTTATTTTCTTCAGCATTTCTTGGACTCCTTTAGAAAGTTATTGACTCACTTTCCATGATTTCCTTGCATCACTCTCATTTATTTTCCCAACTTTTCTACAACTCTTGTTCTTGATTTTCAAATTCCTTTTTGAGATCTTCCATGGCCTGTGAGTATTGTATATTTTTGTAGGTTTTAGATGTAGAAGCCTTGACTTTGATTTCCTCCTCTGATGGCATGTGTTATTCTTCCTCACTCCAAAGGAAGGAAGAAGATACATTTTAACCCAGAAAATAACTTTCTGTGGTCTTATTTTCCCCTTTTGGGGGGCATTTCCCTAGCCAGTTACTTGATTTTTGAGTCCTTTGTCAAGTAGAGGGTATACTACCCTAGGCTTCAAATGTTTTGTATAACTATTCTCTGAGACATCTACATTAACTTGTAAGTTTTCACTTCCTCCAAGGTGACACAATTAAGCAAGAGGTGTTTTCTCCTCTCTTGGTCTATACTCTTATCTTTGAGCAACCACAAACACTCTTTTCTGCTCTGGAACTGTGAGTAGGATGCCCTCTCCAAGGGCTCCACCAAGCCAGCTCCACCACTTCAGCACTCCTTCTCACTCCAGGACAACCACTCAGGACTGAGACTCAGATTAGCTGCTGGATTCCCCCAGACTCTTTAGGCCAAGGACTCCAAAAGTGGTTGCTGCTACTTCAGTAGCTCCTGCTGCCTTGGGACCAGGCTGGGGTAAGATCCTGCTCCCCTCTTACCCAGGTGAAAAAGCTTTCTTACTGACCTTTGGTATTTGTGGGTTGAGAAATCTGGGAACCACAGCTGCTACCCCTGACTCAGGGCCCTGAATCCTTCCAGTTCTTTCTGTGCTGTGTGGCCCAGGTTGCTCTGCAATTGTCTATGGGACCAATTCAACAGACCTCCACTCTTGGCCTTCCTGGAAGTTTTGGGCTGGAAATCTGTTTCACTCTGTCATTTGTGGCTTCTGCTGCTCTAGAATTTATTTAGAATGATTTTTACGGGTATTTTATGGGCTATCAGGAGTAGAGCTAAAGCAGGTCTTTCCTTCTACTCTGTCATCTTGGCTCATGCCTCCCCCTTTCCCCCCGTATTCTTTTATGAATTGAGACAAACATTGTTTTATAAAATGCCTTCTAAATCCCACTATCTCTTTTCATAGGCAAACGAGGAATTTGGGGAATCATCATTTTCAGGTACAACAATAGTTGAATACAAAGATATGATAAATTGTTAAACACGATATTCTTTAAACAGTCTCTAATTAGTCTCTACAGAATTTCTAAAATTCTACTTACCTACCATTAAAAAAACAGACAGTATAAACTCAGCACCCAGAATTTTGTTATTGTGTATCACTATCTCAAAAATATAACACATAAAATAGAATGCGTTTTTTTCTTGCCAAGTCATGTGTAAGTTACCTATTTAGCAATGCAATCATGTAATAACTTTTATAATATAATTTATACTAAACAATTAGTCTCTTGCCATTTCTTTGAGACTACACCTCTAACGTACTGCTTGAGAATGTGTGCTTGTCCCTAGATGATTGAAATGTAAATTGTTTGGGGAACGTCCAAATGAAAGCTAATAACAAAACATAAGACACATTTTATTCCCCTAATGTTGCATACTGTTGTTAAAATGAATAAAAAAAAGTGAGCAAGAGAGAGAGTTTAGCATAGAAAGCTATTATGGTGACATTAAAGATAAAAACAGAAACTCTGAAGAGGACAAGAATGTTAATACACCTACATGTGAAATCTCAAAGGGAATTACTGTCTCAAGCCAAAAAAAAATTATCTTGAAAAAACTCTAAAAGAATTTTAAAAATCAATAAGAGAAGAAGAAAAAATGGGAAAACAAATGAAAATTGAGAAAAAGAATTATGAGTAAATGAATCAACAGTACGGCAAAAGAAGCACCTGGAAAATAGACCAGGAAGAAATTATTTACATTTGATTACATTTTCATTAAAGTATCAGATGGCTTGGAATTTTGTGCTTGATGTTCCAGAAAGCAATGGAGCTTAGACTGCAATTAAGATTCACCTACTCAGCAAAACTTTACTTCATCATTCTGAGGGGGGAGAGGGGAACGCACATTTAATGAAATAAGGGACTTACAAACTTTTCTTATTAAAGACCAGAGCAGACAACTTACCAAATCTTATGGGATACGGCAAAAGCAGTTCTTAGGGAAAGTTTTATATTTTTGAATGGCTACATAAATAAAATGGAGAAAGAGGAGATCAATGATGGGCATGCAGCTGAAAAAGCTAGCGAAAGAACCAGTCGAAAATCCCGAAGTAAACTCCAAATTAAAAACGCTGAAAACCAAAGGAGAGATTAATAAAATTGAGATTAAGAAAACTTTTGAAATAACAAATAAAACCAATAGTTAGTTTTAAAAAAAACAATAAAATTGTTTAACATTTGATTTAAAAAAAGAAAGAAGAAAATCCAATTACTAACATCAAAAATGAAAAGAGTGTACTCACCTCCAATGAGGAGGAAATTAAAACAATAGCTAGAAATCACTTTCCCCAACTTTACGCCCACAAATTCGACAGACTAAATGAGATGGATGAGTACTTTAAAAAATAAAAATTGCCCAGATTAACAGAAGAAGAAGCTGAATATTTAAACAACCACATCTCAGAAAAAGCAATTGAACAACCAAACAATGAAGTCCCTAGGAAAAAAAATATCGATGGCCAGATGGATTCGCAAGTGAATTCTATCAAATATTTAAAGAACAGTTAACTTCAATACTGTTAGGACCCCCGGGAAAAAGCCTACCTTGTCCTAGACCTAGTCTTCATGCGCAACGGCGCGTCTCATACCAAGACGCCATCTCCCTCTCATAGAACACACCAAGGCAGCAGCATAGCAGGATACAGACTTTACTCTTGTTACATCTTGCCCATCCAGCCAGACCCCTTAAGTTCCCTTGAATATTTATATTCTCCCAGGGGCTGTCCCTGGTAGAAATCTGCTCAGCAACAAGTCCTCGCCTTTCACAATGTATCAGAGTACATACGTAAATTGTAATCTTTGTTCTAGTTCCCTGTTCTCTGTTACATCCTGGTTCGGCCTCTTTCTTGCGAACATAAGGAAATTATGTTCTGTTTCCACATGGTTATCAGCATGGTAAAGTACAAGTAGGTTATGTGCTGTTTGCTCATGCTTCAAGATAGAAAAGGTTATTGTGAGTTTTTGGTCAAGCTGACCTAGCTATTTCCTAACATAATACTATATAGAGTATTTTTGAATACTGGGAAAAAAGGAGACCTCCCAAACTCTTTTTATGATGCAAATATGGTTTTGCTACACAAAGCAGGAAGAGACAAAACAGAGAAAAAAATTACAGACCAATTTCTCTAATGAATACAGATGCAAAAATTTTAAATAAGATTTCAGGAAAACGAATACAGCATTTTATCACGAGAATAATACATTATGAGCAGGCGGGATTCATACCAGGAATGCAGGGGTGGTTCAGTATTAGGAAAACTATTAGCATTTTCGGTTGTATCAATAACAAAACTAACGAAAAACACATGGTTATCTCAATAGATGCAGAAAATCTGTCGAGAAAATACAGCAATCATTCCTATTAAAAAACAGAGGAGAACATAGGAATAAAGGGAAGCTTCCATAATATGACAAGCAGTATCTACCTGAAACCATCAGCAAGCATTATATGCAATGGAGATAAGGGAGATGCATTTCCAATAAGATCAGGGGTGAAAAGAAGATGTCTATTATCACCATTTTGATTCAACATAGTACTAGAAATGTTAGGTGTAGCAATTAGACAAATAAAGAAATTGAAGGAATTACAACAGGCAAAGAATAAAATAAGTTATCACTCTTTGCAGGTGATATGATGGTATATTTAGAAAATACCAGAGATTCAAGTAAAAAAAAAACTACTTGAAATAAGGAAGAACTTTGGCAAAGTTACAGTTTACAAAATAAACCCACTGAAATCCTCCATATTACTATATACTAGTAACAAAGCCCAACAGCAAGAGATTAGAAAGAGAAATCCCATTTAAAGCTAAGGTACACACCAGAAAATATCTGGAAGTTTACATGCCAAAACAAACCTAGGGACTATATGAACACAATTAAAAGACACTTTTCGCACAAATAATTTCATATCTAAGTAACCGGATAAAATATCAGTTGTTCATGCATAAGCCAGGACAATTATAATGAAAATGAAAATTCTACCTAAATTAATTTACTTTTTTATTGCCATACCAAATAAACTATCAGATAATTATTTTCTGGAGCTGGATAAAATAATATCAAGATTCATCTGGAAGAAGAAAAGGTCCAGAATATCAAAGGGATGAATGAAAAGAAATGCTAGGGAAGGTGGCCTAGCACTACCAGATCTCAAATTATATTATAAAGCAGCAATTATCAAAACTACATTGTACTGGCTAGGAAACAAAAGGGTAGACAAGTGGAATAAACCAGGTACTCAAGACATATTAGGCAATGAATATATCAATCTCCTGTTTGATAAACCCATGATCCCATCTTCTGGGATCAGGACTCACTGTTAGACAAAAATTGCCAGGAAAACTGGGTAACAGTGTGGCAGAAAGTAGGCATAGACCCATGTCTGACACTGTACACAAGGATAAAATCCAAATGGGTACATGATGTAGGTATAAAGATTGATGCAATGGATAGCTCGGAGGAACAAGGAATAGTGTCTTTATCAGATTTATGGAGAAGGGAAGAATTTTTTACTGAAGAAGAGATAGGAAGTGTTATAAAGGGCAAGATGCATAATTTTGATTACATTGAACTGAAAAGGTTTTGCACAACCAAACCCAGTGCAACCAAAATTCAGGGGGATATAGTATACCAAGAAAGAATTTTTGCAGCTAATCTGGAGGATAAAGGCTTCATTTCTAGAATATTCAGAGAACTGAGGCAAATGTACAACAATACAAGTCATTCTTCAATTGATAAATGGTCAAAGGATATGAAAAGGCCATTTTCAGAAAAAGAAATTAAAGATATCTATAATCATATAAAAATGCTCTAAATCACTTAGGAGTAGAGAGATGCAAATCAAAAGAACTCTGAGGTACCACATCACACCTATTAGACTGGAAAACGCAGCAGAACAGGAAAATGATAAATGTTGGAGAGGATGTGGGAGAGTTGGAACACTAATTCATTGTTGGTGTAACTGTGACCTCATCCATTCATTGTAGAGAACAAATTGGACCTATGCCCAAAGGGCTACAAAAATGTGCATACCTATTGGCCCAGCAATATCGCTTCTAGGATTGTATCCTGAAGGGATCGTAAAAATGGAAAAGGGTCCCACATGTACAAACATATTTATAGTAGCACTCTTTGTGGTGGCCACAAGCTGGAAATCAAGGGGATGCCCATCAATTCTGGAATAAATTAATAAATTATGGTATATGAATATCATGGAATACCATTGTGCCATAAGAAATGATGAACAAGAAGACTTCAGAGAGGCCTAGAAAGATTTATGTGATCGAATGCTGAGCAAAAGGGGCAGAACCAGCAGAACTTTGTGCACAGGATCGACCAAAGTGTGTGAGAGGTTTATTTGTTTGTTTGTTTGTTTGTTTTTTCTGGTAGATTTGGATCTTCACAGCAATGAAAGAATATAAAAAAAAATTCCCAATGTTCTTCTAAGGCAAAATAGCTTCCACATACAGAGAAAGAACTGTGGAAATCAATTGCAGAATTTACCAGATGATTTGTGCATGTGTGTGTGTTTCTGTGTGTGTGTGTGTGTGTGTGTGTTGTATGCATTATGTTTTGGTTTGTTATATGATTTCTCCCATTTATTTTAGTTCTTCTACACTGGGTGAGCATAATGAAAATTTATTCAATAAGGATTTATGCATAGATCCTATATAGAATTATAGGTTGTCTTGGGGAGGGACAGAGTTTGTGGGGGGTAGGTACAGGGGAAAAACACTAAGTTTATGATAGTGATTGTAGAACACTAAAAATGAACAAAATGAATATATTTTTTTTTTTGAAAAAAAGGAAACAAAAAATAATGAAAAGACTGGAGCTGAATGGAAAATTCAATTTTCCAAAATATGACTCAAGAGTAGCATAAATAGGTAAACAGGAAAGGGAGGAGGAAGAACATAGTATTCACTGAGATAAAACTGTTGGAATCCCTACATGGGAAGGTATACTTGTAAATCTTAAAACTGTGTTTCTATTAAGGCAGTTAGAAGTATCTTTAAGCAGAGCATGTAGGTATAAGTTAACATTGATGGGAAGATAAAAAAAAATAAGGGGTGAAAAAAGTGATTGCGTTGGGAAAGGAGTACAGAAGAAGACAGAATGGGGTAAATATCAGATGAAGAGTCACAAAAGGCCTAATGTAGTAGAGAGAAAGAAGGGATGGGATAAACATTGTTTGAACATTACACTCACTGGATTTATTTCAAAGAGGAAATAACATACACACATCCTTGGAAAAAGAAAACTACAGGGAAGTAGGAGGGGAAACTAAAAGGAAAAGTGGGGTAGGAACCAAGAGAAAGGAGGACAGATTTAGGTAGACAGTGGTGAAAAGAGTGGTGAGGAGAAACAGAGTGAAAGGAAAGATTTTAAAAAGTGTAAACACGGGGGAAAGAAAAATGAGGGAAATACTCAATTAGTAATCAGTACTGTGAATACGAATGGGATAACCTCTCCCAGAAAATGGAAGTAAGTAGCTCTATTGATGACCCATTTTTCTTACTGTTAATGTAATTTTACTTCTTAATGGGAAGTTCTTCCCCACATATTAGTGGGCCAGGGAAGATTCATAGGAAGGCCCATACCTTTCATTAATGAAACAATGATTCTCAAAGGTTATGATGCCCTGTAGCACTAAAAATGTTTAAGTACTCTGAGGTGAGGCTTTACTTTTCGGCTTAGCTTTTACAAGAAAATGTGTGGGTAACATTAGACTCCGGGAAACTACTAAGTACCCATCCACCCACCCTGGGCTTTAAAAACCCAGATGCTGGTGCTTCTCTCTCCGATAACTGTATAGGTGTTCCTTATATCAGAGAGTTGGGAAGCTCTCTCTGTTGATTTCGATTTCTCTGCATTTACTCGGAAGTTCAGGGGATGACTTTTCCCCCTGAACTATGTAAATAATGCATTTGCCTGATTAAAGTGATTGTTAAGCCCAAAAAAGGTGCCTTTCCTTTTAGAAAATCAGATCAAAGAACCTGTGATAGCAAGTTCCCCTCTGTATGTCGGAGTGCTTTCTGTTACAATAGCATAGCAGCTAAAAAATTTGAAAGAATTGGAGGAGGAAATAAGGAGTAAAAGCTATCATTCTTTTAAAATGATATGATGGCATATTTAGAGAATTTTAAAGAATCAACAACAACAACAAAAATTCTTGAAGAGATTAAAATTTTAATAATGAGACATAACTTCCTGGAACGAAGATAGCAGAGTAAGCAGTAAGTTCCTGTGATCTTCAGTTACTGAGATTAAAAAAGTGAGAGGAGGGGTGGAGCCAAGATGGTGAAGTAGAAAGATTCACAGATGCTAGCTCCCCACCCACAGCCCATAAATTACCTGTAAAAAGAACTCCCAAAAAATTTTGGAGCAGTGTAAGCTGAAGAGCAATGGAGGGGAGGAGATTTCTGTTCAGAAAGGCCTGAAAAACCGACCTCAAACTCCATCTTGCACCGGACAGGAGCAGAGCCCAGTCTTGTCTTTGCCACATGGCCACGAGAGAACCAGATCCGAGCAAGCTTCAGGGACAGAATCTCCAGAAGCCTGAAAGGTCCCTCCACCCAGAGGCGCACATGTCAGTGAGAGACACTTCTGGGCTTGACGAGAGGGGAGTGTGGTGTCTTCATAACTCAGGCCTCCTTGGAAGGAAGCAGCAGGGGAAGCAGTGTACAGGGGCTCCCAGAGCAGGCAGAAGTTCAGACCTATTGTTGAAGGTCTCTACATAAACCACATGAGGGAATGGAGCCTGGGAGGCGGCCCTGCCCCTACCTAAGAACCTGAATTTAATCTCTCAATGAATAGCAGGACCACCACCTGCTGAAAGACCTCAGGCTGAGAAGCAGAATTTGAATCTCAGACCCCAACACTAGTATGGCAGGAGTGGAGAGGAATCTCAGGAGTCAAGTAAATGGCTGAGAAGATGCCCAGAAAAGGGAAAAAAAAAATAACACCAGAGAAGGCTACTTTCTTGGTGAACAGATGTTTCCTCCTTTCCTTTCAGATGAGGAAGAACAATGATTCCCAACACAGAAATATATAGAAGTGAGGGCCTCTGTATCCCAAACATCAGAAATAGATATCTAATGGACTCAGGCCATGGAAGACCTCAAAAAAGATTTTGAAAATCAAGTTAGACAGGTCGAGGAAAAACTGGGAAGAGAAATGAGAGAGATGCAAGAAAAGCACGAAAAACAGGTCAATGCCTTGCTAAAGGAGACCCATAAAAATGCTGAAGAAAATAACATCTTGAAAAATAGGTTAACTCAATTATTAAAAGAGATTCAAAAAGCCAATGAGGAGAAAAATGCTTTCAAAAGCAGAATTAGCCAAATGGAAAAAGAGGTTCACATGCTCAATGAAGAAAATAGTTCTCTCTAAATTACAATGGAACAGATGGAGGCTAATGACTTTCTGAGAAACGAGGAAATCACAAAACAAAACCAAAAGCATGAAAAAATTGAAAATAATGTGAAATGTCTCATTGGAAAACAACTGACCTGGAAAATAGATCCAGGAGAGACAACTTAAAAATTATGGGACTACCTGAAATCCATGATCCAAAAAAGGGCTTAGACATAATCTTTCATGAAATTATCAAGGAAAACTGACTTTATATTATAGAACCAGAGGGCAAAATAAGTATTCAAGGAATCCACCAATCACTGCCTGATAGAGATCCAAAAAGAGAAACTCCTAGGAACATAGTGGCCAAATTCCATATTTCCCAGGTCAGGGAGAAAATATTGCAAGCAGCTAGATAGAAATAATTCCAGTACTGGGGAAATAAAATCAGGATAAGACAAGATCTATCAGCTTCTACATTAAGGGATCAAGGGGCGTGGAATAAGATAGTCTAGAAGTCAAAGGAACTAAGACTAAAACCAAGAATCACCTATGCAGCAAAACTGAGTATAATGCTGCAAAGGAGAAAATGGTCATTCAATGAAAAGAGGACTTTCCAGCATTCTTTTTTTTAAATATGGATTTATTTATTTAACTTTTTACATTCATTTTCACAAAATTTTGTGTTCCAATTTTCTCCCCTTTTATCCCCTCCCCCACCCCAATACACCCATCATTCTAATTTCCCCTATCACCAATCTGCCCTCTCTTCTTTCATCCCTCCCTTCTCTTGTCCCCATCTTCTCTTTTGTCCTGTAGGGCAACAGTTGTTCCTAAAACTTTGAGTTCCAAATTCTCCCCATCCATCCCTCCCTCTGCACTCATTCCTTTTTGGAAGGCAGGCAGTTCCACATAGGCCATATCTGTTTAGCTTTGCAAATGACTTCGATAATAGTCGTGTTGTGTAAGACTAACTATATTTCCCTCCATCCTATCCTGCTCCCCATTGTTTGTTTTCTCTCTTATGATCCTGTCCCTCCCCGAGGGTTGACTTCAAATTGCCTCCTCCTCCCATTTCCCTCCCTTCCATCATGCCCCTCACCCTGCTTATCTCCTTCTCCCCCACTTTCCTGTGCTGTAAGATGAGTTTTCATACAAAAGGAGTGTGCAATTTATTCCTTCCTATAGTCGAATGTGATGAGAGTAAACTTCATGATTTTTTGTTCTCAGCTCTCCTATTTCCCTCCTCTAAAAAGTCTCCTGCTAGCCTCTTGAATGAGAGATAATTTACCCCATTCCATTTCACCCTCTCTCTTCCCAATACATTTCTCGCTCACCATTTATCTTAATTGCTTTTAAGATATTATCCCATCCCATTCGATTTAATCTGTGCTCTCTGTCTCTGTGTGTGTGTGCATGTGTGTATGTGTGTGAGTGCACGCACGCATGTATATGTGTGTGCATGTGTGTGTGTGTGTGTGTGTGTGTGTGTGTGTGTGTGTGCAGTCTTTCATTGAAAGACCACATTCTCCCCTGAAGTATAATACTTAGTTTTACTGGGTAGGTGATTCTTGGTTTTAGTCCTACTTCCTTTGACTTCTAGAATATCCTATTCCACGTCCTTTGATCCCTCAATGTCGAAACTGCTAGATCTTGTATTTTCTCCCTGACCTGGGAACTCTGGAATTTGGCCACAATGTTCCTAGAAGTTTCTCTTATTGGATCTCTTTCAGGCAGTGATCGGTGGATTCCTTGAATACTTATTTTGCCCTCTGGCTCTAGAAGATCAGGGTAATTTTCCTTGATAATTTCATGAAAGATGATGTCTAGGCTCTTTTTTGGATCATGGCTTTCAGGTGGTCCCATAATTTTTAAATTATCTCTCCTGAATCTATTTTCCAGGTCAGTTGTTTTCCAATGAGATATTTCACATTCTCTTCCATTTTTTCATACTTTTTTTTTTTTGGGTTTGTGATTTCTTGTTTTCTCATGAAATTCTTACCTCCATCTGTTCCATTTTAATTTTGAGAGAACTATTTTCTTCAGTGAGCTTTTGAACCTCTTTTTCCATTTGGCTAATTCTGCTTTTGAGAGCATTTTTATCTTCATTGGCTTTTTGAACCTCTTTCACCAATTGAGCTAACCTATTTTTCAAGGTGTTGTTTTATTCAGCATTCTTTGGGGGTCCCCTTTAGAAAGGTATTTACCCGTTTTTCATGATTTTTTTGCATCTCTCTCATTTCCCTTCTCAGTTTTTCCTCCACCTGTCTGACTTGATTTTCAAAATCCTTTTTGAGCTCACCCATGGCCTGAGTCCATTGAATATCTATTTCAGATGTTCGGGATATAGAGGCCTTAACTTCTATGCCTTTCCCTGATGGTAAGTATTGTTCTTCCTCATCTGAAAGGAAAGGGGGAAGCATCTGTTCACCAAGAAAGTAACCTTCTATGGACTTATTTTTTTTCCCTATTCTGGGCCTTTTCCCAGGCAATTACTTGACTTCTGAGATTCCTCTCCACTACTGCCTAGACCCGCCCAGCTAGTGCTTGGGGTCTGCGGTTCAAATGCTGCTTTCCAGCCTCAGGGCTTTTAGTGGTGGGCAGGGTTACTGTTCTGGGTAAGATTAAATTCAGGTTCTCAGGTGTGGGTAGGGCCGCCTCCCAAGCACAGTTCCCTCAGGGGGTTTCTGTGGAGACCTTCAGTAATGGATCTGAGGTCGTCCCTACTCTCGGAGCTCCTGGCCACTGCTGCCTCTGCTGCTGCCTCCTGAAGTTTCCTGAGTTATGGAGAGACACCCAGCTCCCCTCTCAGCCAGACCATAAGTCTTTCTCAGTGACCTGTAGCACCTGTGGGTGGATGGACCTTCGTGGCCAACGGAGGTTCCATCCTTGAAGCTTGCTCGGATCTGCTCCTCTTGGGGCTGCGTGGCCAGGGCAAGGCTGGGCTATGCTGTCCGTTGTGGGACAGACTTTTGGTGCCTGTTCTTCAGGGTTCTCTGGAACGGAAATCCCCCCACTCCACCACTGCACAGCTTCTAGCACTTCAGAATCCATGGGGAGTTCCTTCCACAGGAAATTTACGGGCTGTGGATTGGGATCTAGCCTACGTGAATCTTTCTACTCCACCATCTTGGCTCCTCCACTTTCAAGCATTCTTGAGGAAAAGACCAGAGCTGAAAAGAAAATTTGACTTTCAAGCACAAGAATAAGAAGAAGCATGAAAAAGTAAACAGCAAAGAGAAGTCATAAGATACTTACCGAAGTTGAACTGTTTACATTCCTACATGGAAAGACAATATTTGTAACTCTTGAAACTTTTTAGTATCTGGGTAGCTGGTGGGATTACACACACATACACATACACACACATACATACATGCATGTGCACACACACATACACCCATGCACGCACACAGAGAGACAGAGAGCACAGAGCGAATTGAATAGGATGGGATAAGATCTTTAAAAAAATTAAGGTAAATGTATAAGAGAAATGTATTGGGAAGAGAGAGGGCAAAATGGAATGGGGCATATTATCCCTCATAGAAGAGGCAAGCAGGAGAGTTTAGTGGAGGGAGAAAGAGGAGAACTGAGAAAAAAAAATTTTTTACTTTCATCACAATCAAGTTTACTTTCATCACAATCAACTGAAGAAAGGAACAAAATTCACCCTCTTTTTGGTATGAAAACCTATCTTAAAATACAGGAAAGTAGGGGACAGGGACATAAGCAAGGTGGGGGGGATGATGGAAGGGAGGGCAATGGGAGGAGGGAGCAATTTGAAGTCAACAGGATCAAAAGACAGAATAGAAACAATGGGGGGCAGGATAGGATGGAGGGAAATATAGTTACTCTTATGCAACACGGGTAGTATCGAAGTCATTTGCAAAACTACACAGATATGGGCTATATTGAATTGCCTGCCCTCCCAAGGGGTATGGGTGGGAAGGGAGGGATGGGGAGAATTTGGAATTCAAAGCTTTTGGAACAACTGTTTATTATTTTTCTTGCTGCTAGGAAATAAGGAATACAGTTGATGGGGAATAGAAAGTCATCTGACCCTACAGGAGAAAGGAGAAGATGGGGTCAAAGGAAGTGGGGGATGATAGAAGAGAGGACAGATTAGTGATAGGGGAAATTAGAATGTTTGGTGTATTGGGATAAGGGAGGGGACAAATGGGGAGAAAATTTGAAACCCAAAATTTTGTGAAAATATATGTAAAAAGTTTAATAAATTAATTTAGAAAAAAAGTGAGAGAATATTGCATCAGAAGATTTCCTGAAATAGTGGAGTCAGCAGAAAAATGAGGTGCACATTTTTTTTATTTTTTTATTTTTTTTTTTAGGTAAAGAGGCTATGACGATCAAGGAATGCATCCCTTTTTATGTGACCGAAGGAGACTAGCACAGGTTGGGAGGCACTCCAATGAGCTAGTGACAAGCTCCACTTAATCAAACTGGTGTACATCCTGAGTCCGAGGATGGTGGAACAGGAAAGTACTTGTACCTGGTACGTACAAAACACCAACATCAGCTCCACTTCAGCAGCAGATAAGTAGCCAACCTCCAGAAGCCAGAACCTGGGTCCCAAGCACACAGAACCCATAACCAGGACCTTTGTCCCTAGCACAGGAAGCCTGGAATAGTATGCCCGGTACCTCAGTAATAGAATTCAAATTTAAAAGTCAGATAAAGAGAAAAAACATGAGCAAAACCTACCAAAGTAAAACAATTATCACAGAGCTGTGTTTTTGTGACAGGCAATGTGAAAACAAAAGTTCAGTTTGTTCTTTTTCTAACTTTTTCAGCTGTATGCCCAATTCATGGATAACCTCTTTCTCTGTTTTATTCATGTAGGTATTTATTGATATAAACCTTCCCTAAAGAATTGCTTTTGCAGGATCCCTCAAATTTTGATAGGTTGTCTCATCATTGTCATTCTCTTGAATGAACTTGTTGATTGTTTCTATGATTTGTTGTTTAACCCACGCAATCTTTAGGATTAGATTAGTTCCCAATTAATTTTCGGTCTATCTTTCCATGGTCATTTTATTCATATAATTTGCACTGCATTATGACCTCAGAAGTATGCATTGACTATTTCTTCCTTGCGGCACTGGACTGTGACTATTTTATGCTCTAATACATGGTCAATTTTTGTATATGTGCCAGATGTAGCTTAGAAAAAGTATATTCGGGGCGAAGTCAAGATGGCGGAGTAGAAAGACGCATGTATGCGAGCTCCGAACCCACAGCCCATGGATTTAATGTAAGAAGAGCTCCCCAGAAGTTCTGGATCACTGCAAGGGGTGCAGAAACATAGTGGAAGAGATTTCCGATGTAGAGAGCCCTGCAGAGCCGTCCCCAGGGTCCATCGCACCTCCAAAAGCGGACCCCACCCCAGCGCTGCTTTGGCCACCACCCCAGAGAAGCTGATCCGAGCAGGTTTCAGGGACGGAACCTCCAACGGCCTGGAAGATCCCTCCGCCCACAGACTCTACAGGTCAGTGAGAGAGATGGCTGGCCTGGCCGAGAAGGGAGCAGGGTGTCTCCATGGTTCAGGCCCCCTCGGGAGGAAGCGAGAGGCAGAGGCAGGGACAGGAAGTGGCGGAGGCAGGTGCTGGGGTGGTGGTGCAGGTAGCGGCCCGGGACTCCCCAAGCAGCAGGCAGGATCTTCATTACTGAAAGTCTCTGCATAAACCACCTGAAGGAGCTGAGCCTGGGAGACGGCCCTGCCCCACCTGCTCCATTTCTGAAGGTCTCTGCATAAAGCCCCTGAGGGAACTGAGCCTGGGAGGCAGCCCTGCCCCTACCCGCTCCATTACTGAAGGTCTCTGCATAAAGGCCCTGAGGCAGCTGAGCCTGGGAGGCGGCTCTGCCCCACCTGCTCCATTTCTGAAGGTCTCTGCATAAAACCCCTGAAGGAGATGAGCCTCGGAGGTGGCCCTGCCCCCACCCCAGCACCAGAACTTAAGCTCACATTGAATAGCAGCGGCTCCTGCCACAGAAAGCCCATTTGAATCTCAGACCCCAAGCACTAGCTGGGCGGATCTAGGCGGGGGTGGACAGGAATTTCAGAAGTCAAGTAACTGGCTGGGAAAATGCCTAGAAAAGGGAAGAAAAATAAGACCATAGAGAGTTTTTTGAACAGATGCAAATGATCCCGACTTTCGGATCTGATGACGAGGACATATCCTTGCCAGCAGGGAAAGACGTGGAGGGAGGGGCCTCGGTATCCCAGACATCCCAGGGGGATGTAGGGTGGGCTCAGGTCTTGGAAGAGCTCAAAAAGGATTTTGAAATGCAAGTTAGACAGGTGGAGGAAAAACTGGGAAGAGAAATGAGAGAGATGCAAGAAAAGTATGAAAAACGGGTCAATAATTTGGTAAAGGAGACCCAAAAAAATGCTGAAGAAAATGACTCCTTTAAAAATAGGCTCACTCAATTGGCAAAAGAGGTTCAAAAAGCCAATGAGGAGATGAATGCTTTCAAAAGCAGAATTAGCCAAATGGAAAAGGAGGCTCAAAAGCTCACTGAAGAGAATAGTTCTCTTCAAATTAGAATGGAACAGATGGAGTCTCATGACTTTCTGAGAAACCAAGAAATCACAAAACAAAACCAAAAGAATGAAAAAATGGAAGAGAATGTGAAATATCTCATGGGAAAAACAACTGACCTGGAAAATAGATCCAGGAGAGTCAATTTAAAAATTATGGGACTACCTGAAAGTCACGATCAAAAAAAGAGCCTAGATATCATCTTCCATGAAATTATCGAGGAAAACTGCCCTGACATTCTACAACCAGAGGACAAAATAAGTATTGAAAGAATCCATTGATCACCACCTGAAGGAGATCCAAAAAGAGAAACTCCTAGGAACATTTTGGCCAAATTCCAGAACACCCAGGTCTAGGAGAAAATCTTACAAGCAGCTAGAAAGAAACAATTCCAGTATTATGGAAATAAAATCAGGATAACTCAAGACCTAGCAGCTTCTACATTAAAGGATCACAGGGCATGGAATAAGATATTCCAGAAGTCAAAGGAACTAGGACTCAAAACAAGAATCACCTACCCAGAAAAAATGAGTATAATACTTCAGGGAAAAATATGGTCTTTCAATGAAACAGAGGACTTTCAAACATTCTTGATGAAAAAACCAGAGCTGAAAAGAAAATTTGACTTTCAAACACAAGAATGAGAAGAAGCATGAAAAAGTAAACAGCAAAGAGAAGTCTTAAGGGACTTACCATAAGTGAACTGTTTATATTCCTACATGGAAAGACAACGTTTGTAACTTTTAAAACTTTTCAGTATCTGGATAGTTAGTGGGACCACACACACACATGTACATGCGTGCATGCACACACACATACACACATGCACGCACATACAGAGACAGACAGCACAGAGTGAATTGAATAGGATGGGACCATATCTTAAAAGAAATTAAGGTAAATGATGAGAGAGAAATGTAGTGGGAGGAAAGAGGGTGAAATAGAATGGGGTAATTATATGTCATTTAAGAGGCAAGTAGGAGACATTTTAGTGGAAGGAAAAAGAGGAGAGCTGAGAAAATAGAAGAAGTTTGTCCTCATCACATTTGACTAAACGAAGGAATAAAATGCACACTCATTTTGGTATGAAAATCTATCTTACAATATGGGAAAGTGGGGGAGAAGGAGATAAGCAAGGCTGGGGGATGATGGAAGGGCGGGCAAAGTGAGGAGGGAACAATTTGAAGTCAACACACTTGGGGAGGGACAGGATCAAAAGGCAGAAGAGAAACAATGAGGGGCAGGATAGGATGGAGGGTAATTCAGTTAGTCTTACACAACATGACTATCATGGAAGTCATTTGCAAAACTACAGGCCTACATTGAATTGCCTGCCTTCCCAAAGCAAATGGGTGGGGAGGGAGGGATGGGGAGAATTTGGAACTCAAAGCTTTAGGAACAACTGTTTAGTATTGTTCTTGCTACTAGGAAAGAAGACATACAGATAATGAGGAATAGAAAGTCATCTGGCCCTGCAGGATAAAAAAGAAGATGGGGACAAGAGAAGGGAGGGATGACAAAAGAGAGGGCAGATTGGAGATAGGAAAAATTAGATTGCTTGGTGTATTAGGGTGGGGGGAGGGGACAAAAGGGGAGAAAATTTGGAACCCAAAAATTTGTGAAAATGAATGTGAAAAGTTAAATAAATAAGTAAATATTTAAAAAAGTATATTCCTTTTTATCCCCATTCAGTTTTCTCCAGAAATCAATCATATATGCCTTTTCCAGAGTTCTATTCACCTTCTTCACTTCATTCTTATTTATTTTGAGGTTAGTTTAATCAAGTTCAGAGAGGGGGAGATTGAGGTCCCCCACTAGTATAGTTTTGCTGTCTATTTTTCCTGCAACTACCTTACCTTCTCTTCTAAGAATCTGGATAGCATACCACTTGGTGAATATATGTTTATTAATAGTATTCCTTCATTGTGTGTGGTGCCTTTTAGCAGGATATAGTTTCCTTCCATATCTCTTTTGATTAGATCTATTTCTACTTTTGTTTTGTCTGAGATCAGGATTGCTACTCCTGCTTTTTTTTTTTTTTTTTCCCGCTCAGCTGAAGCATACTCCATTCTGCTCCAGGATTTTACCTTTACCCTGTGTCTTTGTCCCCTTTTCAAATGTGTTTCTTGTAAACAGCATATTGATGGATTATGTTTTTTTTGTTCATTGTGCTCTCTGCCTCCGTTTTATGTGAGAGTTAATCCATTCACATTCATTGTCATGATTACTATCTCTGTCTTTCTATTCATTCTATTTCCCCATTTATGCTTTTAGTTGTCCTTCTACCTTCCCCTCCACAGGAGGATTTTATTTTTTGACCACTGCCTTCCTCAATATTCCCTCCGTTCTCTCAGCCTCCTTCTCTTTCATACCCCCTTTCCGTTACTGCTTTTTCCTCCCGTTTAATCTCCTGTGTATTTTCTTTCCCATTTTCCTTCCTACTGCCTATATGTCAAGGTAGATTTCGATACTTAGCTGAGCATGTTGTTCCCTCCTTGAACAAAATCAGATGTGAGTAAAGCTCATATAGAGATCATATCCTTCCCCTCTTTTCCTTTATTATAATAAGCTTTTGCGCTTCTTCCTGTGATGTCATTTACCTTTTCCTGTCTCATCCTTCTCACATCTCCAATTATAATCCATTCGCACACTTAAAAAACATTTTTATCATCACATCACTTTATTTATATCCACTCCCTTTGTCTATGTGTGTCCCTTTCAAATATCACAATATATATACAGGTCTCAAGATTAAGAAGTATCATCCTCCATTATAGGGATGTAAACAGTTTGCCTATATTGAATGACACATTATTGTTTTTTGTTTTTTGTTTTTTTCCGTTTACCTTTGTATGCCTCTTTGACTCTTGTATTTAAGGATAAAATTTAATATTGAGCTCTGGTCTTTTCACCAGGACAGTCTGTAAATCCGTTATTTCAAGGAATGTCAATCTTCTTGCCCGAAATATTGTTCCCAGTCTTGCTCAGTAATTGATCCTTTGTTGCAGTCCTAGCTATTTTGCCTTAGAGAAAATCATATTCCAATCCCTCTGATCTTTCCATGTAGATCCTGCAAAGTCCTGCGTGATCTTGAGTGTTATTCTGTGATATCTGAATTGTTTCTTCTTGCTGTTGCAGTATTTTCTCCTTAACTTGATAGTTCTGGAATTTGGCAAGAATATTTCTTTCTTTTTTTCGTGTTTTCTTTTTTATTCTTTCTTTATTTTTACTTTTTTTTCAGTGTTCTACAATCACTTCCTTAAAATTAAGACTTTACCCACCCCCCACCTTTCTGCCACTACCCCACTCCCTCCCCACGACAGCATAAAATTCTGTATAGATTCTACATATACTTTCCTACTGAGTACTTTTTCACAATAGTCATGTTATGTAGTCAAACTAAAATAAATGGAAGAAATCATAAAACAAATCAAAACATAATACACTAAAACCCACACACATACAAATATGATCTGCTACTTTCTGTGAATTACTTCCATATTTCTTTCTCTGAGTATGGAAGACATTTTGCCTTAGAAGACCACCACTGGGATTTTTTTTTTAATAAGTTATTACGTTATTACAAAGTTCCAAGTCTACCAGAAAAAACTCTTGCACACTGTGGTCATTGCTATGCACAAAGTTCTCCTGGTTCTGCTCCTTTTGCTCAGCATCAGATCATATAAGTCCTTCCAGGCCTCCCTGAAGTCTTCTTGTTCATCATTTATTATGGTGCAATAGTACTCCATTACGTTCATATACCATAATTTGTTCAGCCATTCCCCAACTGATGGGCATCCGCTTGATTTACGGTTCTTGGCAACCACAAACAGTGCTTCTATAAATATTTTTGCACATGTGGGACCCTGTCCCATTTTTATGATCTCTTGGGGATACAGTCCTAGTAGCAATTTTACTGAGTCAGAGGGTGTGCACATTTTTGTAGCCCTTTAGGCATAGTTCCAAACTGCTATCCAGAATGGTTGGATGAGCTCACAGCTCCACCAACAATGAATTAGTGTCCCAACCCTCCCACATCCTCTCCATCATTTATTATTTTCTTTTTCTGTCGTATTTGCCAATCTTATAGGTGTGATGTGGTACCTCAGAGTTGTTTTGATTTGCATCTAAATCAGTAGTGATTTAGAGCACTTTTTGATATGATTATAGATATCTTTAATTTCTTCCCCTGAAAATTGCCTGTTCATGGCAAGAATATTTCTTGGTGCTTTCAGTGTAGGAAATCTTTCAGGACATGATCGGTGCATACATTCTACAACTATTTTGCCCTCTGAATCTAGGACCTCAGGATAGTTTTCTTTAGTGTTTTTTTGCAAGATATTTTCTGGGTTCTTTTTTTCATCATGGCTGTCTGGGAGATCAATAATTCTTAGATTTTCTCTCCTGGTTCTATTTTCCATGTTAGATGTTATTCCAATGAGATATTTTACATTTTCTTCTCTTTTTTCACTTTTTGGATTCTGTTTGACTGAATCATGATGTCTCATAGTGTCATTAGCTTCTACTTACCCAATTATAACTATTAATCGATTATTTTCTTCAGTTAACTTTCAATACTCCTTTCCCATTTCTTCAATTGTTTCAGTTAAGTTTTGTATCTCTTTATTCTTTTGTCTGATTTTCTTTTTAAATTCTTCTGTGAATTATTTTTTATTACATTTTCAATACTATTTGCCAATTTTTCTTCTACCTCTCTAAGCTGACTTTTAAAATCCATTTTGAAATCTTCCAAAAATATTCTATGGACTTGTTCTTTCCCTTCTGAGATTTTAGATGAGAGTACATTCTCTATGCTGACATCTTCTATATTCATGTTTTGGTCCTTCTCCCCATAGTAAAATTCTATGTTCTTTTCTTTTGTGGTTTACTTCTTGCTCATCATGATTGTCTGTTTCCTGGCTTTTAAATTGGATTTCTATTTCTGGGGCAAGGAGGGCTGTGTCCCACAATTCTTTTCCTGAGAACTTGAAGCGTTGTGTGTTCTCGCCTCTGGTTCTTTCAAATAGAAGGTAGATTTCCACAGCCTGCCTGGTGTTGAACTGGCTGGTGTAGCAGAGCAAAGGCCATCTGAAATCTTTCTGAATTTCCTCAGTGTTACCCTTTAGTTTACTGAGTGATATGTGGGAGGTTTCCTTTCCTGAGCTAGAGCACAGGCAGTCTCTTCAACCACATCAAGAGAGACTTCCCACCCCTTTGAAATTTTCCTAGCATCTTCAGCTGAGAGACTGTTTAACCCTTTGATTGGGTCCACTATTCCAGGAATTTTTTCTGGAAAAATATTCTTTGGGTTTTTTCTGGGTCAACAAGGGGAGGTTATGAACACTTACAGATTTCTTCTCCATTTTGGCTCCTGAAAGTTCAGGTAGGTGACTTATAGATATTTAATAGGTAGGCTAATAGCCTCAGGAGATTCTGCTACCATTACCTGGGTTCCTGTGCCTCTCTCTCACTGAGATTCACTGGACTGTTGTCCTGCCTGATCTATTTGAGAATCAGCACTGCTGCTGCTGCTTCAGTCTGCCTTGCAGTTCCCACCTGGATTTGCTATGGCAGGGACTGTGCTGGTGGGGCCTGTGTACTCTGTATGCCTCCAACCCTGTGCAACAGAATTCTTCACAGGAAATTTCTTGCCTGTACTGGGCTGCAAAATTACCATACTCTCTCTCCTAGAGGATTCTGCCACTCTAAAATTTCTTCAGATTGTGTTTTTGGAGATATGTGAAGTAGTTTGTGGTAGACTTTAGGTGAGTACATGCTCTCACTCAGCCATCTTGGTTCCACCCCCCCAGAAACAAATTAAGGAGAGGACGACATTGTCAATATATGCACATTCAAAATCCAAAAAGGGTATATGAATTGATCTCTAACCCAAAAAGCTTTCTTTGAAGAGCTCAAGAAAGATTTTAAAAACAGCATTATAGGTTATAAAATATATACAGAGAAATCCCCAGCATTTCTATTTATTAGCAATAGTCTCTGCTGCAAAAGATAGAGAAATTCCTTTTAAGGTAAGTGTAAACAATAAAATATTTGGGACATCACTTCCTAAGACAAACCTAGGAAGTATATGACTACAATTACAAAACACTTTTGCCACAAAAAAAATTATATTTAAACTATTGGAAAAAATATGCATTGCTCATGGGTAAGCCGGACTAATGTAATAAAAACAAAAATTCTACCTAAATTAATTTACTTATTTACTGCCATACTAATAACACACACACACACACACACACACACACACAAACACACAGGCTTAAATAACTTCAATGACTTCCTATTATCTCCAAGATCAAATGTAATATTCTATCTTTGGATTTCAAAGTTCGTAAAACCTCTATTTCATTTTACCTTTTCATGAGTCTTATTCTTTCCTCTCCTCATAGTACTCTATGATATAGATGCAATGACTAATACTTTACATAAGCTTAGAAAGCAAAAACTAGGAGCCAGATGGTGACAGCTCAGCAAGTCACTGAATGTGCTATTTTGCACCTTTCTTCTGGGAAAGTTTGGGACACATGGGGTGGAGTTGCCTATAGTGGGTGGAGGGAGTGCCAAGTGTCCCAAGAACTCCACACTGAAAGCTTTGTTACTCAGTCACCCCTCCGAACCTGGAAGTGGGGGTTGGAACTTTGATGAGACTGGGACTTGGTTCATGATAGCCTGCCCCTTAAAGTGTCTGCAAAAGCAGTGTGGGGAGGATAAACCCCCCATGAAAGACTTTATTTAGACATTTTGTTTTGGGTTGAAGAAGGAGGAGCTGATTGCTTACTCACCAAAGAATGATGTTATGTTATGTATTCTGCAAATGTAAATTTCATGCTGTGTTTGGGGGAATTATGTTGTATTTACTTAAGAAATGTTAATGACAGTTGCCTACGTAATGTACTCAAATAGTCATAATATAATGTTAATGGTGAGTGGGCAAAAGAGTTAAGGATCTTCCCTGTCCATTAATAGGCCTCAATACATTTTGTTCATTTCCTAATGAGGCTCTGGTTCTTAAGGTAATGCCCTCTGATTCTGAAAAGTGTATGAAGACTCGGAGGTGAATTTTAATTTGGGATTTACATTTTGGAAGTAGGTTTGTGTGCCAGATGAGACCCTTGGAAGTTGCTAAGCAGCCCCACAGCTTTGAAAACCCAGATGATAGTGCTTCTGGCAACTATGTATGTATGCATGTATGGTAAGACAGTTGGATTTGTCAATCTGTGATGTAAGTATTACTTATGGTCAGGCAGCTGGAAGTGTTGTCCATTGATTTATATTTCTCTGCATTTTCTCTGAAATTCAGGATGCTGACGTTTTCCTCTGAACTAAAATGATAATTTGCTTGATTAACGAGATTGCTGAATCCTCAAAAGTTGCCTTTCCTTTCAGAAAAGTAGATTAAAGAACTTGTGATAGCCCACTGATAAACTGTCCCCCTGCGTATTTCAGGTTACTTGCTTTTACAATATCCCACAGAATTTTTTTAAAGTAAAGGACCTATATTTACAAAAAATATTTATAGCAGCTCTTTTAGTTGTGACAAAGAATTGGAAATTGAGAGAATGTCCTTCAAATGAGAAACATCTAGACAATTTTTTCTATGTGATTGTGAAGGAATTCTGTCTTCTCTTTTGTGTATTTATATAGTATGTATTTTTTTCCCTGTTACATATAGAAACCATTTTGTAACATTTGTTTTTAAAGTTCCTTCTTCCCTTCTCAATACACCTGATTGAGAAGGCAAGCAATTCCATATAAGTTATGTGTGTGTAGTCATGCAAAATATATCCGTAATAGTTATTGTTAAATATTGTTCAAGTAAATATAGGCAAATGTAAATTATTTATAAATAAATGTATTTTTAATAAATTTCATAAATGTCTTTAATTATACAAAATTATACAAAAAACTCAAGAAACAAAGTTTTAAAAAAGTATACTCCAATTTGCATTCAAACAACATTACTTCTTTCTCTATAGATGGACAGGATATTTTTCTGAAGTCCTTCAGAGTTGTCATGGATCTTTCTATTGCTCAGAATAGCTAAATCGTCCACAACTGAGAATCTTACTATATTGCTGATACTTTGTACTCAGTATATTTCATTTTGCATCAATCCATGAAAGTCTCTCCAGATTTTCTGAGAAAGTCCTGTTCATCATTTCTAATAGTACGAGAGTATTCAATCATAATTACATACCACAACTTGGTACAACAGACTCTTCCTGATGACCTTCTAAGTTGTTCCTGATTTCTGTGGGCGAAGAAGTCTGGAAACCACCAGAGTTGCCAGGTATTCAGTCTTTTTGAGTTCTCTGGTCTTGTTTGGGTGTTTTCTGGGCTAACTTTGCCCGTGCTGTATTGTGATAGTCTCTCACCCTGTTACAACAGACTTTTCCTGATGACCTTGCAAGTTGTCTGGTGCTGGAAATGTGTTTCACTTGATCTTTTTATGGGTTCTGCTACTCGATAGTTTCTTTAGAGTCAATTTAAAATGGTATTTACTTTAAGTAATGATGATCAGGATGCTCTCAGAAAAACCTGGAAAGACTTGTATGAACTAATGTAAAGTCAAATGAGCAGAACCAGCAGAACATTGTACACAGTTAACATCAATATTGTATAACGATCTGTTACGAATGGCTTGACTATTCTCAGCAATATAATGTTCCAAGACAATTAAGTTGAAGTTATGATGAAACATGCTGTCCATCTTCAGAGGAAGGATTTTAGCACCTGAATGTAGATCTAAGAGTATTTTCCTTTATTTTTATTGGGATTTTTGGGTCTATTTTCTTTCACAGAATGATTTACATAGAAATGTGTTTTGCTTCACACCTGTATGACCTATGTCAAATTTCTTGACTTATCAATGGATGGGGTGGGGAGGGAGGTATATCATTAAGAATCCAAAATTTGGGGTAAATTGTTATATAATTTTTTATATGTAATTAGGAAAATGAAAATTTAAATGAGATTTTTTTAAATAAAGAAAAATAATGGTAAGAAGTAATTGGTTCATATTTAGATTTCCTGATATCTTTCTTTTTAGCCTCTTACAGTATACTGTCTGGATTCACTTTTCCAACTACTCTCATCATTTGCAAGTTGGGTCAACAGTGGTGATTTACTGTTTCTTCTCTCAGGTTCTAAGATAAACATAAGACCTTAGGGGTTTTCCTGCACACTCACTCAAATGTCTGTAATCTTAAATTGCCTGTGGATTATATAGCTAATTAAAATAAATAACCAGCTACAGTTTTTACTTAGCTTTAACTTAGGAGTATTTATTAAGCTCATACAGAAAGAACAACTGATTAAAAACATTGTCCTCCAGACTGACAAAGGTTAGGTTGTAGACTCTTGGACCTCTTCTTCCACAAATCATGCAAAGCACAAAAGGATATGGAATTAATCTTGGAGAGTATATGTAGTCAGAGTAACTCATGGTTCATGGATATTGGAAGTTTTGTGTTGCTTGATGTTTTTGTTTTCCTGCCATCATGAAATACCCCTTGAGTGGAATAGGTCTACTGTAATCTTAGATTTAAAACCCTTGTAGAGTAATGAAATTGAATTTTTGAATCTTTTTCCCATTGCCTATCTAGTTTACCCAGTCTCAGGTCCCAGCTGTATGGCCTATTTGTTATTTTATCCAGTGAATCAAAGCTCCTTATTCTTTCCACCTGGATTAACTAGATTTTTCACATGTAGCTTACATAATAAGATGATTTATTGATACTGCAAATATAAATTAATTCATCAGGCATGAAGTATCATGTCGATTTTAATAAATTGCATTTGGAGTGCAGAACATTGTTCTTACCCTTATAATTAAGCAATCTTTTTAAATGAGTTTTTAGGTCAAAATATTCTAGAGACTCACAACTGATGGCAGGTGGAGAAAACCAATATTTGAAGAGTGCTTGAGTATCTCAAAAAGAAAAAAGGAGAAAGAATTAGAAGAATAAATGAATAAAGTAGGAGGAAGCAAATACAGCAGTAAAAGTATGTTGAAACAATTCAGAGATACGGAATTTAGTGAGCAAATTTAAATGATAAGCCATTTCTTTTTTTTAAATATAAATTTATTTAACTTTTTACATTCATTTTCACAAAATTTGGGCTCCAAATTTTCTCCCCATTTATTCCCCCCACTCCAATACACCGAGCATTCTAATTTTCCCTATCACCAATCTGCCCTCTCTTCTATCACCCCTCCCTTCTCTTGTCCCCATCTTCTCTTTTGTCCTGTAGGGCCAGATGACTTTCTATTCCTCATTAACTGTATGTCTTCTTTCCTAGTAGCAACAACAATAATAAACAGTTGTTCCTAAAACACTGAGTTCCAAATTCTCCCCATCCCTTCCTCCCCACCTATTCCCTTTGGGAAGGCAGGCAACTCAATACAGGCCCTATCTGTGTAGTTTTGCAAATGACTTCGATAACAGTCATGTTGTGTAAGACTAACTGTATTTCCCTCCATCCTATTCTGGCCGCATTGTTTCTATTCTGTCTTTTGATCCTGTCCCTCCCCGAGTATTGACTTCAAATTGCTCCCTTCTCCCATTGCCCTCCCTTCCATCATCCCCCCCACCTTGATTATCTCCTTCTCCCTCACTTTCCTGTACTGTAAGATAGGTTTTCATATCAAAATGGGTGTGCATTTTACCCTTTCCTTTAGTCGAATGTAATGAGGGTAAAATTCATGCTTTTTTCTCAGCTCTTCTCTTTTTTCCTCCACTACAAAGTCTCCTGCTTTCCTCTAAATGAGACATAATTTACCCCATTCCATTTCACCCTCTCTCCTCCCACTACATTTCTCTCTCACCATTTACCTTAATTTCATTTAAGATATGGTCCCACCCTATTCAATTCACTCTGTGCTCTTTGTCTCTCTGTGTGTGTGCATGTGTGTACGTGTGTGTCTTTGCACGAATGTACATGTGTGTATGTGAGTGTGTGTGTGTGTGCGTCTGTGTGTGGTCCCACCAACTACCCAGATACTGAAACATTTTAAGAGTTACAAATATTGTCTTTCCATGTAGGAATGTAAACAGTTAACCTTTGGTAAGTCGCTTATGACATCTCTTTGCTGTTTACTTCTTCATGCTTCTTCTCATTCTTGTGTTTGAAAGTCAAATTTTCTTTTCAGCTCTGGTCTTTTCATCAAGAATGCTTGAAAGTCCTCTGTTTCATCGAAAGACCATATTTTCCCCTGGAATATTATACTCAGTTTTGCTGGGTAGATGATTCTTGGATTGAGTCCTAGTTCCTTTGACTTCTGGAATATCCCATTCGACGCCTTTCGATCCCTTAATGTAGAAGCTGCTAGATCTTGTGTTATCCTGATTGTATTTCCAAAATACTGGAAATGTTTCTTTCTAGGCACTTGCAATATTTTCTCCTTGACCTGGAAACTCAGGAATTTGGCCACAATGTTCCTAGGAGTTTCTCTTTTTGGATCTCTTTCAGGTGGTGATTGATGGATTGCTTCAATACTTATTTTTCTCTCTGGTTCTAGAATCTCAGGGTAGTTTTCCTTGATAATTTCATTAAAGATGATGTCTAAGCTCTTTTCTTGATCATGACTTTCAGGTAGTCCCATAATTTTTAACTTGTCTCCCCTGGATCTATTTTTCAGGTCAGTTGTTTTTCCCATGAGATATTTCACATTATCTTCCAGTTTTTCATTCTTTTGGTTTTGCTTTATGATTTCTTGTTTTCTCAGAAAGTCATTAGACTCCATCTGTTCCATTCTAATCTTGAGGGAACTATTCTCTTCAGTGAGCTTTTGGACCTCTTTTTCCATTTGGGTAATTCTGCTTTTGAAAGCATTCTTCTCCTCATTGACTTTTTGAACCTCTTTTGACAATTGAGTGAGCCTATTTTTCAAGGTGTTATTTTCTTCAGCATTTTTGTGAGTCTCCTTTACCAAGGAATTGACCCATTTTTCATGCTTTTCTTGCATCTCTCTCATTTCTCTTCCCAGTTTTTCCTCCACCTGTCTAACTTGATTTTCAAAACCATTTTTGAGCTCTTCCATGGCCTGAGCCCACCGTACATCCCCCTGGGATGTCTGGGATACAGAGGCCTCGACCTCCACGTCTTTCCCTGATGGTAAGCATTGTACTTCTTCATCAGAAATGAAGGGAGGAAGGAACATCTGTTCCCCAAGAAAGCAGCTCTCTATGATCTTATTTTGCTTCCTTTTTCTGAGCATTTTCCTAGTCAGTTACTTGACTTCTGAGATTCCTCTGCACCCCTGCCTAGGTCCACCCAGGTAGTGCTTGGGTTCTGAGATTCAAATGCTGCTTCCCAGTCTCAGGGCTCTCCATGGCGGGTGGGGCTGCTATTCAATGTGAGCTTAAGTTCTGGTGCTTGGGTGGGGGCAGGGCCGCCTCCCAGGCTCAGTTCCTTCTGGGGCTTTATGCAGAGACTTTTGGTAATGGAGCTCCTGTCTGCTCGGGGAGTCCCGCACTGCCGCTGCCTCTGCTGCTGCCACCCTAGGAAGCCCAAGTCTTGGAGACACCCCGCTCCCTCTCGGCCAGCCCAGAAATCTCTCTCACTGACCTGTAATGACTCTGGGTTGAGGGACCTTCGGGCGCCGGAAGTTCCGTCCCTGAAGCCTGCTAGGATCTGCTTCTCTGGGGCCGTGTGGCCAGGGCAGCTCAGGGGTGGGATCTGCTGTCCAGAGCGCAACTGACCCATGGGTACGGCTTCCAAGGCTCTCTGGAATGGAAATCTCTTCCAGTGCATTGGTGCATGGCTTGCAGTACTCCAGAATTTGTGGGGATTTATTTTCACAGGAAATTTACGGGCTGTGCATTCGGAGCTAGCATCCGTGAGTCTTTCTACTCCACAGTCTTGGCTCCTCCCCGAATGATCAGACGTTTCTTAAAGTATCATTTGGATTTTAATCTTAGAACACCTATGAACTCACTTGATGGTCTCATTGCCACTAATTTCTCATTATAAACATCATCCTCCCACCAAACACAGAATAATTGGGAGTGCTTATTCTCTAGTAAAAACTAGAATAGAACATGTGTAGACAGATCTACATGTGTGCAGCACATTTGACAGAATACTGCACAACTAACATTACACTTTGGGGAAAATTAAAATTCAGTATCAGTGTTAAAAAAAGATTCTAATGTTCTAATATATTCTAATTGATAACTGTTGGTGAGTACCTGCATGGCAACAAGGACTTTGAAGAGTCAGTCTTACACATTCTACTAATGAAGTTGTTTGCAGCAGAGTAATGTCCTTCTGAACAGCAACGCAATCCTCTTATCTTTTCACCTCCTCTTCCTTTTTTTCTCCTCTTCCACCTTCTATTATGCACACATACATATATAGAGGGTTGTTATTATTATCACATTTGTACTTATATTCTCAGGACATAGCACAGTTTCAGGCAAACAGAATGCGTTTATTGATTGAATGATTGATAATCGAACAAATGAAAACTTTTCTGATCTCATCTTGCGTTGTTATGTGTAGTAAATTGCGTTCTCTGTTTTGTAATGTATTTGGTCTTGGGAGATAAAATATAGGACGCAAGCTCTCTGTTTGCCACCTCTACTTTAACGTCTTTCCCCATAGCTTCTTGTGTTCCATTTCTTCATTAATACCACTTAATTCTCACCTGGAAGTCCTAGCCACTAGGGAACTCTGCTCATGACAAAAGTATATTTAAAACAATCTGCAAGGACAATAATGTGAATCATCCTAATGCTCTAGACTTACTTATAAACCATTGTGTAATACAAGAACCCTTATTGAATTTAAGGATATTCTGCACAAGGTTTATCTGTAGTACAAGAAAGTGAGGCCTGAAGGAAACAAGAGTATCATGGTTTTGTAGCATGCACGTTGGATGTGGGGTCAGAAAGTTCAAATTTTATCTCCTACACTATCTCCATGGCCATGATCTATTCCCTTGTACTTTTAGAAACGTAGTTTCCTTTTGTGAAAAATGAGCAAAGTTTTCATTACCTCACTTTTGAAAGGGAATACTACAAGTCATACTATGCAATTTTTAGGCTGACAGTGAGAAAAACTCTTTGAGAACCTTAGCATGTTACATGAAGTCTAAGAAATAGTTTTTTTAAATCATTCCTAAAGAGAAATGATGAAAGATGTGTGACTTAAAGCAATGAATTATATTTATACATGGAGACACCTGAGTCACATGAGATAAGTACAATTTTCTCATTCTAAATATTTCCACCTCACCTCAATATGCTAGTGATTATTCAAGCTTTATTACATGTATTATATTTGATTTTGAATACTGAGCAGCAGATTATCAGGATTTCATCCAACCTAACAGTATCACAAAGAAAGCCTGTGTGACTCAGTAATGAAATTGTGTTCCTGGTAGTGACTTGTAAATTAGAATAGAAACATATTCTACTTCTCTCATTTTGTTACGTGACTTTCATTGACTCAAACAACTTTGGGAGTATCGACATTCACTAAAGAATAAGATAATCAGCCTAAGTCTTCTTTATATGAGAGCATAAGCCCATCTGACACTGTATATTAATAAAGAAGATTATTTAAAGTATCTCGATAAATTCTAGTTCTTTCTTCTCCTACAAATTCTCATGGAAGGAAATGCCTTTGGTTTAGTAGCTTGCTTCTATGGAGTTCAAAGAAAGTTTGTTACCACAGCAAAAGTGTCAAATGATATAATGTAATTGAGATGACAAATACCAAAGAGAGCAGTTACCATCCAAAACATCTGACTTCAATCTAAAACAAATTCTTTGTTACTGCATTCTTCTGCAAGTCTTTTGAGAATATGAATACTTTGGAATCATATAGATATAATCAGGAAAGGACATTATACTGAGGAAATGAACATTTTTGAAATCCATTATATCTATGTCGTATATATTTTTGGGCATGCATGCTTTCCTTGAACAGTCATAATGAGTTTTTTAGAGACTGCTTTTAAGATTGAACAATTATACAGGTTCCGAAGTCATCATAAATTTTAAGTCAGAATATAATAAAATACAACCAATATTGCTGTAAAAATTGATTAAAATGTACTGTAGGCTAAATCAATTTGGTATTGTTGGAATTAGCCTCAGTGCTTTTACAGGTTTCTAAGATGTAAGTAGAATCCTACTATGTAGCAAATGGTTGGTTTGATATGTGTTAGGTTTATTAAATACACATACACACACACGGAAGAAAATACACAAAATTACTTTGACATTAAAAGTATTGACATAATTCACAGTTGTAATAGTCATACATCTGAATGAAGGAGAAAAGCAAGCATAGAAAAGAAATCACTTATTGACGTATATTCATCTTTAATAAAAGATTTTGAGACTCCACCTTCTGGAAAATCACTATTTGAAAAAAAAAACTGCTGGGAAAACTGGAAAACAGTATGGCAGAAACTAGAGATTGAACAATATTTTACCCTGTATACCAAGGTAAGATCAAAATGGATATATGATTTGGACATAAAGGGTGATATTATAAGCCATTTATAAGAGCAAGGAATAGTTTACAGGTGAGATCTATGGAGAACAGAAGAATTTATGACCCAAAAAGATACAGAGAATATTATGAAATGCAAAACTGAAAATTTCAATTACGTTACATTAAAATGGATTTGAACATACAAAGTTTTGTACAATGTTTTGTACAATGTTTTGTACAACATACAAAACATATTTGCTATACAAGTAAGATGAGAATGGAAGTAGAAAATTGGGAAAGAGTTTTTACAACCACTGTCTCTGATAAAAGTCTCACTTCTAAAAATATAGAGAGAACTGCGTCAAATTTATAAGAATATAAATCATTTCTCCAATTGATAAATGGTCAAAGGAAATGAAGAGGAAGTTTTTAAAGGAAGGTATTAAAAGTATCTATAGTCATACAAAAAAAATCCTCTAATCACTATTGATTATAGAAACGCAAATTGAAATAACGCTGAGGTACCACATCACACCTATTAGATTGGTTAACATGAAAAAAAAAAGGAAAATGATAAATTCTGGTGAATATATGGAAAAATAGGAAAACTAATGCATTGTTATTGGAGTTGTGAGCTGATCCATCCATTACGAGAAGCAATTTGGAACTATTCCCTTAACAGCTATAAAACTGTGCATACGGTTTTACCCAGAAATACCACTTCTAAGTCTGTATCACAAAGAGTTCATTAAAAAGGGGAAATAATCTACATGTAAAGTATATTTATAGCAGCAATTTTTGTAGTGGCTAAGAACTGGAAACTGAAGAAGACGTCCATCATTTGGGGAATGGCTGTACAAGTTGAGGTATATGAATATAATGCAATACTATTGCTCCATAAGAAATGATGAGCAGGCAAACGTCAGAACAAACTGGAAAGATTTATATGAACTGACACTGAATGAAGTGTGCAGAATCAGGAGAACATTATTCACAGTGACAGAAACAGGATGTAACAACCAAAGTTGATAAGCTTAACTCTTCTAAGAAATACAAGAATCTAAGAACACTCCAAAAGACTCATGATGGAAGATATTGTCGACATCCTGAAAAAACAAAACAAAACAAAAAAACTTTGGATTATGAATACAGAAGAAAACAACATAATATTTTATCTTTTCTTTCTCGTGGTTTCATCTTTTTGTTATTTTTTATTTCATAACATGAATGTGTAAATGTGTTTAACAGAATTGTACATGTAGAGCTTCTAGCAGAGTGCACGTCATCTTGAAGAGGCAGTAGGTGGGGGGAATTTAGAACTTAAAATCTTATAAATGTCAATGTTGAAAACTAAAACAATTATTTTTTCAAAAGAAAAAAGTGTGTAAACAATATAGTTCGGATACTATAAAACTTTGGAAAAGAAAACTACAAAGACAATGAGCAATAATTTACAAGGGTCAGCACTGAATGACTTGGATACTCTCAGCAATATAATAATCCATGATAATTCTAAAGGACTCATGGTGAAAAAGTCCTTATCCACGTCTGGGATGGGTATTGATAGAGTTTACATGTAGATTAAACTATGCTTTTATATATATTTTTGGTATGTGTTTTCTTTCACAGTGTGAAAAGTATGCAAATATGTTTTGTATATCAGGAAAAACTTAAAAGATGTAGGTGCTCACCACTTCCTTCTGATTCTTGAACATCTGGAGAAATGCAAATATTATATATATATATATATATATATATATATATATATATATATATATATATATATATACACACACACATATATGTGTGTGTGTGTGTGTGTGCGTGTTTGTGTGTACAATGGGTTACTTTTCTCCAGTCTAGTCTCTCACATCCCTTGGGAAAAGGAGTTGTGCCCTCCACTCAGTGATGAATATTCTCACATGTTGTCATACCCTTCACATCCCCGGGAATCTGAATTGCTGTAGATTAGCATGAAAACCTTGTTCATAAATTCTTTGTCACTCAATTACTCATTTCTACTAAATTTCAACTAAATGCCTCTCGCTTCTTTTAATATGCTCTCTCTAAAGTGTCTGTTGCATACAAAAGAAGCTACCTTTCATCCTATTTTCTTTCCTTTCTCATTCCCTCCATCTTCTAGCTTTTACTGAAACCAAGTTGCCCCCTAATGAAACACCCTCTCAAGGCAACCTAACCAATATTGGCTTTACTTTTAATCATTTGTCTCTGCTTATTGAGGTGAGGGAGTTGGAACACTCCTTGTTCTCCATTGTCACTTCCCGGTTCTTCCCCTGCTTCCATTGCTCAGTAACTTTTTTCCTTTGAGATTCATGTTATTCATATTTACTACCCAATAAAAACACAGTAAAAAACCTAAACTGTTGTTGAGCAACTGCTAGGTTTCTATGCCCTTCCTCAATGAATTTGATACCTGATTCACAATTTTTCTCTTTCCAAATCCTGCTCACAACTAAGGAACTTCAAAATACGTATTGACTTTCCATTAGATACTCCAACCACTCAGGTCCTCAGCCTACTTTAGTCCCATGAGTTACTCTTCCATTCCACCTCAGGCACACATAAAAATATTCGTATCCTCAATCATGCCATTAGCCAGATGTGTACACCTTCATTTTTAATAAATCTTAAATCCTTTTATCTGGGCATTATCTACTACCTTTCTCCCTCCCATCTTCCCCTCTCCCCTCTGTAATATGACAAGTAATCTGACATATATTACATATGTAGTGTCATGTAAAACATATTTCCATATTAGTCCTAATGTCAAAAAAGGAAACAGAGCCAAAGAGAAAAATAACAAAAATAAAATAAAGTAAATATTGTTTACTATTTCTATTTACTTTCAGATTCCATCACTTCCTTTTCTGGATATGGATGGAATTTTCCATCATGAGTTCTGTGGACGTTTTGGGTCATTATATTGCTGAAAAGAATTAAGTTATCCATAGGTGAAAATTGTACAGCAATGATATTACTATGTGCAATGTTCTCTTGGTTTTTCTCACTTCACTTTGCATCATTTAAAGTAAACATTTACAAGTTTTTTTTTCTTTATTTCTCATTTTTAACACAGTTCATATCACATAACACAATTCCAACTTTTGATCAGGTAATATTTCTTTTAAGCATTTACAACATAGACCACAAATGGATTTTTTTTTAAACATTAACCGACTGAGACACAAATAATAACTATATATACTAACTTCATAAGGCCTTGACCTAATAGTCTCCACAAGATAGCTAAGAATTAAAGGACCTTAACTTTTGTTGTTGATCTAAAGTCCTAAGCCTAATAGCTTAATTTTAGACTTTACCTCGGATATTCCCCTATCAACAGTCTATAATTTAATAGATCTGGTATTAAGCTTACAAACCTTTTGACTATAAGAAATTGCCACCAAGAGTAGGGACTTTACAGGGAAACAATATCTTCCCAACTTCATGTCAGTTCCAGGCAGGAGTAGATTGTCAACTTGCATTCAGTGAGGTTTAGAGACTTCCAGGTGTCAGAGGAGAAATTGAGTCAGGAGAATCCTAATTCAGCACAGGCTGAAAAGCCACCCTTCCAACTTTCCCATGAGATCACCTTTTCCAGTTCATACCAGCATCTCATGGGCTTATTGGCATCATAGATTGGAGGCTCAGACCGCCTTTGTTGCTATCCATACCTGGAGTCAGATTCAGAAGAATAGTCACTTAATAGCCGTATAGGGTCTTAAAATAGTAAGTTCCAATAACCAGGTTTCAGATATGAATATAATTTCACATTGGGTAAGGAACATCTTTTGAGGCAAATCTTAAGTGGCTTACATGCCTTTCTATACCTGTTCTAGTCCCTCCTTAAATAACAATGATAAAATCAAATTTATCATTAAAATTTTAACTTTTATATCAATGCCCAATTTTGCCCGAAGTTACCTGCCTCTAGGAGACTTAGACTAAAATTCCTTTCCACAAATTAAAGATGTTTCTGGTTTAGTCTCAGTAATTAATTCAGTCAATTGTTTTAATACTAATTGCGTTTAAATCACTCTATAACATATTCAATTTTCTCCCCATCTCTCCCCTCTCCCACCCCAAATTACCTTGCATTCTTATTGCCCCTTCCCTCAATGCACCCTCGCTTCTATCACACCCCACCCTTCCCTTATCCCCATCTTCTCTCTTTTCTTGTAGGGCAAGATAAATTTCTATACCCAGTTCCCTGTGTTTCTTATTTTCTAGTTCTACGCAATATTAATTTTCAACTTTCGTTTCTACTTTGAATTCCACTTTCTTTCCCTCACTTCCTCCAGACTCATCCCCACTGAGAAGGCAAGAAATTCAATACGGGTAATATATGTGTCGTTTTGCAAAAGACCTCCATAATAATCATGTTGTGTAATACTAAATACTTTGACCTCTATCCTACTCTATCACCTCTTTTTTTTTCTTTATTCCCTCATTTGGCCTTGTCCCTTCCCAAAAGTGTTTATTTCTAGTTGCTCCTTTATCCCATTTGACCCCCTTTCTATCATTCCCCTCACTCTACTTTTCTCCTCCTCCCCTACTTTCCTGTAGTATAAGATACATTTTCATACAAAATTTAGTGATCATGTTATTCTCTCCTTAAGCCATATGTGTAGAGAATAGCTTCACTTTCCCCCTCTCCTTTTCTCCTTTTTCTGCTCCATTGAAGAAGACTTTTCTTTGTCTCTTTTATAAGTTATAGCCTGTCCCATTCCATTTCTTCTTTTCTGCTCCCATATTTTCCTCTTTCACTCCTTAATTTTGTTTATTTTTTTATGGATACTATCTCTTCTGATTCAATTCATCCTGTACTCTATGTCTATATGTTTGTGTGTGTGTGTGTGTGTGTGTGATCCCTCAACCTACCCAAATACTGAGAAAATTATCAAGAGTTAGAAATATTATCTTTCCATGTAGGAATGCAAACTGTTCAGCTTTGGACAATCCTTTATGATTTCTCTTTCCTGTTTACCTTTTCATGCTTCTCTTTATTCTTGTGTTTGAAAGTCATATTTTCTCTTCAGTTCTGATCTTTTCATCATGATTTCTTGAAGGTGCTCTGTATCATTGAATGACAATTTTTCCCTTGAAGTATTATACTTAGTTTTGCTGGGTAGATGATTCTTGGTTTTAATCCCAGTTCCTTTGACTTCTGGAATATCCTATTCCTAGTCCTTTGATCCTTTAATGTAGAAGCTGCTAGATCTAGTGCTATCCTGATTGTATTTCCCAAATACTTGAATTGTTTCTTTCTAACTGCTTGCAATATTTTGTCCTTGATCTGGGGACTCTAAAATTTCACCACAATATTCCTAGGAGTTTCTCTTTTTGGGTCTCTTTCAGGAGGTGATGAGTGGATTCTTTCAATATTTATTTGACCCTCTGGTTCTAGAATATCAGGGCAGTTTTCCTTGATAATCTCATGAAAGATGATGTATAGGTTCCTATTTTTGTAATACTTTCCAGTATTTCCACAAATTTTAACTTGTCTATCCTGGATCTTCTTTCCAGATCAGTTGTTTTTCCAATGAGATATTTCACTTTATCTTCTATTTTTTTCAATCTTTTGGCTCTGTTTTGTAATATCTTGTTTTATCTCATAGTCTTTAGCTTCCCTGAACTCCACTGTCAATTTTAAAACATTATTTTGTTCAGTGAACTTTTGAATCTCCTTTTCCATTTTGTTAAATGGAAAGCATTCTTTGTAAAGCCTTCTTCTCCCCATTGGCTTTTTGGACCTCTTTTTCCAATTGAGTTAGCCTATTTTTGAAAGTGTTATTTTCCTCAAAATTTTTTGGTTTTCCTTTAGCAAGATACTGAATCGCTTTTCAAGCTCATGTATGGCCTGAGTCCATTTCATATTCATTTTGGAAGTACTGGAGGCAGATGCCTTTACTTCTTCTAACAGTATGCATTGTTCTTCCTCACTGGAAGGAAATAACTGCTCACCATGAAAGTAACCTTCTATTGCCTTATTTTTTACCCATTCTCTGATTCTCTGGCATTTTCCCTGACAGTTTCTTGACTTCTGAATCCTTTGTCAAGAGGAGGTTCCTAGTGCTCCACCTTCCCCCAGAAGCTTGCTCAGGGCTGAGATACTCGTCAGCTACTCAATTCTTCCAAGGGTTTTAAGCTGAGCCACTGGGACAATGGACCCAGGCTTCTTTCGTGGTCACCATACCCACCCACAGCCCACTGCTGCTGCTTCCACCACCTCTGCCACCACTGGGGGACCAGTGCTGAGGGGACCCCACTCCTATCTTGCCCAACTGGGAAAGCCCTCCCACACTGACCTTTGAAGCTTTCTTTGGTGCTTGTTGGTTGAGGGATCTGGGACCCTTCTTGTTGGGCATTCTGCCTAGAGGCCTGTTATGGTCCTGTTCCTCCCCTTGCATATAGCCAGGGCTGCTCTTCACTCTGCTCAGGGTCTCCTGGGATAGAACTTTCCTGTTGGCCTTCCAGGTTACCTTTGGCTGGAAATCTCTTTCAGTTTTTTGTTCTGTGGCTTCTGCTGCTCTAAAAATTGTTGAGAGTCATATTTACAGGTATTTTGTGGGTGGTGGGGGAAGCGCTGTTATATGTGCATCTTTCTACTCTATCCTCTTGGCTCCACCAAAACAATTTCATCATTTATAGAATTGGCCAAGTGGAAAAAGAGGTATAAAAGCTCAATGAAGAAAATAATACCTTACAAAGTATAATTGGGCAAGTATCAAGTATGAAGTATCACAAACAAGAGAGACAAAATCAAAAGAATGAAAACAAATTAGAAAAAAATGCAAAATACTTCATTGGAAATACAACTCACCTGGAAAACAGATCCGGAGATGTAATTATTAAACACTATGCTCAATTGTTTCTGAGTGGTTGCTTCCTTGTTGTTATCAAAGCTACTTTGCCTTTCAGAATATTGTATTCTAAGTCTTCTTTGCTTTTTTATGCAGAAGCTGCAAGGTCCTTCATAATCCTGTGGTGATGCCACAATCATTTAAATGTTTCTTTCTAGCTAATTGCAATAGCTTCTCCTTGATCTGTTGATCTTGGAATTTGGTTACAATATTCCTTGGAGTTATCATTTTGTGGTTTCTTTTAGGCAGTGTTTAGTGGATTCTTTTCATGACTATTTTACCACCTGAATCTAGGACCTCAGAGCAGTTTTCTTTGATAATTTCTTGAAAGATGCTGCCCAGGAACTTTTTTGATCAGGGCTATCATGAAGACTGAAAATTATTAAATTACATTTCATGGATCTATTTTCCAAGTAAGATGTTTTTTTCCAATGAGGTATGTGACATTTTCTTCTGTTTTTTTTTTCATTCTTTTGATTTGTTTTCACTGATTCTTTGTGTTTCATGTGGTCATTACCTTCCACTTATTCAATTATAATTTTTAAGGGATTGTTTTCTTCAGTAAGCTTTTCAATCTTCTTTTCTATTTGGCCAATTCTGCTTTTTAAGAAGTTCTTCTCTTATTTGATATTGTGTATATTCTTTTCCATTTGGAAAATTCTATTTCTTAAGCAGTTGTTTTGTTTGGTGGATTTTCTTTTCTTTTTTTTTTTCCTTTTGATCAATTGTATTTTTTAAGGAACTATTTTCTTTAGTCAATTATTAAACTTTCTTTTACAAGCTGTTAATTCCTCTTTTTTGTATTTCTCCGGAGTAAGTCTAATTTATTTTTGATTTTTTTCTTTTACCTTTCTTCCTTGATTTTTAAATTCCTTTTTGAATTCTTGCAAGGGACTTCTGTGACTGATAAAAGTTCTTAGTCCTCTTTAATGATTCACATGAAAGGGTTTTGACATTGTTTTGACATAGTCTTCTGAGTTTCTTTTTTGATATTCCCTGTCACCATCGTAACTTTCTATAGTCAGGACACTGTATTGTTTTTTGTTTATTTTTAAAAGTTGAATTTTGCTCCTGGGACACAGGGGCTACTGCCAAAAGCTTCTTATGCTAGAGACCAAGGGCCTGATCACTTGATTATCACCCTGCAGTTTCATGTTCTGAAAATTTGCACAGTGTGCTGGGTTGACCAAGCCTAGTTGTTCCTGTTGTGCTGGGGTTGCACAGTTAGAAGTTGCCATCTGCCCTTGGCCTAGAGACATGACAGTTGGTTTTCTGTGCCACTACCTAGCTAAATCAGGACTAGGAGGATTTAGCTACTGATTAGTGCTGTGTTTAAGAGTTTCCCACTGGCTTTCCTGGACAACATATGGGATGAGATGACTCCCTTTTTACCCAGGTTAGATAGACATTTCTGAAGTCCTAAGTAATTTTAAATTAAAGAATATTTTCACTCCATCTTTTCATGGGTTTTCTCTCCCTAGAATACATTTCAAGACTTGATTTAATGTTGTTTCTATGGCAAACTGTGTAGGGCTCAGGCAACTTATTGCCTTCTCTCTACTATCTTACTTCTTCTTCCCTATCTTAGCCTTCCATATCACACTATATTTTGGCATTTTTTCCATTCTTAATTAATCATGATACTATTTTAGCTTCAGTGAGGAATGTCTGGGAAAGAAAACTCAGTAAAATGTATATGAGAGAAAGGAGAAGAAAAATAAAGAGAAGCAACTATTAAGAAGACAGAGATTTTTACAGTTTCAAGGATGGTAAAAGATTACATCTGAAAATTTTAAAATTTTAAAGCCTAGAGGAGTTGAAGAGATAGAAGGAGGAGAATGACTGTAGTTGAAGCTGAATAAGTACCAATGAAGGTGCAGAAAAAAGTCATACTAAAAGAAATGGATTTCAGAAGTAAAATGAGTAGAGCAGCAAAACATAAAAAGTGAAGAAACTAAAGGAAATTAAGCATCATTTTTAGGGAGGGGGAAGGAAGACATCAAAGGGAAATAACTTACTAAGAGGAAGTGACTAAATCAAGTTGAAAAGGCAAAACTAGAGGTTAGTAAACATTGAAAGAGGAAGATTTAAATTATCAACCAAGTTTCATGTTACTCTGAGGCTATAAGTTAGCCATATTAAACTGTAGAAGAATTATAGTTCTGGAGCTGAAGACTTTTCAAGAAGATTCACATCGTGATTTTCTAGGGTTTCCGATTAACTATGAAGTGAAAGTGAAAGGACTGGAGATAATACATTGAGGAAGTTTGAAAATCCAGAACTTTAGTGCAATATACATGAAGTATGGGTTAGACATATAGGGAGTTCAGGAAGGACTAGTACATCTGGTGTAAGGAGTTTCCAAGCAATTTTCAGGGCTGTTTATGTATATTTGTGTCTGTCTTAACTCAACTCTCACCTATAGATCCAAGATCTCTAGAACGCTTTCTATCCACACCCTGGTAAAACCATATTGACAAACAGGACAAACCTTTTTGAAATAACTAATAGGTCACAAACCCACTGCAGAGGAGGGTGATGTCTACCACAAGCACATGAAGACTTCCCTGAATGGAAAGGGAAGATAAGAACAATTTGTTACTATAGCAAATGAAGGCAACTGAAGCAGGAACTGTGGAGCACTTAGCCCTTAGTCAGACTTGGAACATGCCAAGGTCATCCAATGCATCCTAAGTCATCACATATCATCCTGATTTTTGACTTGCCACTGGACTTCAGTGACATTGAAGGAGAGAATGAGGCTGACAACCGTGCAGCTTTGTCTCACTTAAATTCAATTCATGCAAAAGTCAAGACCTCATTTGTTCTTCTTTGAAAATAGACAGACAATATGTGCGATTTGTAATTATACCTTGTTCATTATTATCTACCCTTAAGCTTCTAGAAAAAAGGTTGAGGGAATTTGAGGAACAAGTCTTTACTTTTTAAGAAAAAATGGAGTGTTTCTGAAAAAACAAAGCTTTGATAAGAAAAGATTTCTTAAAATAGGCTGATGGGTAAAGATGAATCCAAAAAGGCATCAAGAAGTTAGAGGACAGACACACATATTACAAAAGAGGAAATGTAAGAGTCACCACTGAAAATTTAGAAATAAGCAACATATGAGATATCTTTCCCCAAAGAAAATATAGTTAAGTCCTCTTTTAAATTGATATTGATTAATTAATGATGAATTCAGTGTTTGATTACTTCACCATTCTTTTTTTTATTATTTTTTGCATTTTATTTATTTTAATGTTCTACAATCACTACCATAAAACACAGATGTTTTTCCCCCTACATAACACCCAATACCCCTCTCACTTCCCAAGCTGGCATACAATTCTATGTAGAATCTACACATACATTACAATTGAATACATGTTTACGATGATCATGCTGTGTAGAAAAATAAAATAAGTGGGAAAAATCATATAACAAACCAAAAAAATACACACACGTAAAAAAAATGGTCTGCTACATTCTGCTACTGAATTCAATAGTTCTTTCTCTGGATGTGGAAGACATTTTGCCTAATAAGACTATAGGGAATTTTTTTTTTTATGTCCTTGCATTGCTATGAAGATCCAAGGCTACCAGAAAAAAATCTAGCACACTGTGGTCTTGCTGTGCACAAAGTTCTCCTGGTTCTGCTCCTTTTGCTCAGTATCAGGTAATATAAGTCTTTATAAGCTTCTCTGAAGTCTTCTTCTTCATCATTTCTTATAGTGCGATAGTATTCCACCACATTCATATACCATAATTAATTTAACCATTCCCCAATTCATGGACATCCCAATGATTTCCAGTTTTTGGCAGCTACAAAGAGTGCTGCTATAAATATTTTGGTACATGTGAGACCCTTTCCCATTTTTATGATCTCTTGGGGATACAGTCCTAGAAGCTATATTGCTGGGTCAAAGGTATGCACATTTTTGTAGCCCTTTGGGCATAGTTCAAAAGTACTCTCCAGAATAGTTGCATGAACTCACAGCTCTGAAAAAAATGAATTAGTGTTCCAACTCTCCTACATCCTATCCAACATTTATCATTTTCCTATTTTGTCATGCTTCCCAATCCAATAGGTGTGATGTGGTACCTCATAGTTGTTTTGATTTGCATCTCTCTAATCACAAGTGATTTAGAGTATTTTTTCATATGACTATAAATGTCTTTAATTTTTTCCTCTGAAAATTGCCTATTCATATCCTTTGACGGTTTATCAATTGAGGAATGACTTGTATTGTTGTACATTTGATTCAGTTGTATATATATATATATATATATATATATATATATATATATATATATATATATATATATATATATATATATATATATATATATATATATATATATATATATATATATATATATATATATATATATATATATATATATATATATTCTGGAAATGAGGCCTTTATTCCAGAGATTAGCTGTAAAAATGCTTTTCCAATATATTATATCCCTCTATTATATCCCTCTGACCAGTGTGAAAAATCTAAGAGCAGGTGTCTTTTTGTCTCATGTTTCCTGGATCAGCCATGAAGTTAGCTTTTTAGGTGTGGAGGAAGGGTGGTCTGATCACTGGAGATCTCCTCAGCTGAGCTTAGGTGAAGGCAAGCTCAGGAGATGGTGATCCCAGCTGCCCTATTGTCTTCCCAATTCCCCTGGAGTGCTGAAGCACTCCTAGCACTCCTAGGGCTCCTCTCCAAACACTGAGGCTCACCTGGGTCCTAGCACAAGGTTTACTGCCCTGGAATCCCTCTCCTTCCAGTTCACCTCTGCCACAGTAGGAGGAATCCCCTTTAGCTATTTTCCTAGCTTCAGGTATTATGTGACTATTTGCCCCCTTAGCTGTATCCATTTATCCAGGAATTTTCTGAGGAAATATTTAATGGTTCTTTCCATGTCATGAATGGTGAAGGAGAGAGCATTTACTGATCACTCCCCCTATGTGGCTCTCAGAAGTTCAAGTAAGTGACTTACAGACGTTTAATCTGTGGGCTGAAAGTCTCAGGAGCTGCTGTGGCTGGCATCTTTGGCTCAAGGGCTGTCCCTCGCTCAGTTCTGTTGGTCTCTCACCCTGGGCTGCCACTCATCCCGGGTCTGCCTGCTGCTGCCCCAGTTCTCCCCGGATCCCTCTTGCTCTGCTTTGCTGGACACACTGCGCTGTGCACTGTGGGCTCACCCCAGTGGAACAGATCCTTCCTGCCGACCTTCGAGTCTTTCCTGGGCTGTGATTCTGCCACAGTCTGTCTCCTATTGGATGCTGCACCTCCCAGTATTTGGTCAGATTCTCTTTTTAGCGGAATCTGAAGAAGTTTGTCTAAGAGCTTAGCTGAGTTATTGCTCTCACTCCACCATCTTCCACTATTTCTTAATATACTAGACTGTCCTAATGGTGTAATGTGGGTTAGAAATCCACATTCAAATCATTTTTAAATGAATTATAAAATCAAGGCAAACTGTGTCTATTGTATTTCCATAATGTGTGTCATATACGTATTTCAAATAAAGGCATATGTTTGGAATGGAATCCTCTTTTTTTTTTGAGAAGTGAGAAAAATCCTTGTTTTCAATGTTTCCTTTTCTATAAGGTCATTAATCATGCTTTTTATATTAGCCTTTATATCCTCCACATACACAATCCAGGAATTGACGTCAAATTCACTTGTTTATTGTAGCTAGGTTTCATTCTCTTTCCTTTCAAGGAATTTGGAATAATGTATTCAATTTTCAATACTATTTGGTATAAGGTCCTATCCTATTATTGTAAAATGTGTTCCATGAGCAAGGGTACATTATTTTATGTAAACATTTGATCACCATTAAACTAATCGAGAGCTGCATATTCAGTAGGTACATAATAAATGTAGTTTAAATTAAAAAGCACTACAATTCTACAATTCTCTATCAATCTTACTGTACCCCAGCCAAAAAAAAAGACTCTGAAAGGAATGTTTTATAATTAATTGCTTCTTGCTCTACTATAAGTTCCTTTTCTAAGAGCAAGATCTATGAGGTATTGTGGCTATGGAAATGGTGTCAAAAAAGAGCATATATATATATATATATATATATATATGCCATGGGTGGTATTAGAATTACTGCTTTGTAATTTTGACATGAAAAGAAAAGTAGGATTTACAACCAGTGAAATTCAATTGAAATTGAAATTCAGATTACATTTATGTTTTACCATGTCAAAGAGATTGCAATTTATCAAATCAGCAAACACCTAAATCAATTTATGACCCATATATTTAAGCAAAATTAAAACCTAAAGGGAATCTTTGTGAGTGTGAAATCTTGCAAATGCAACCCGAGTAAAATGTTATCAAAATTTCCTTCATTTTTAAACCAGCAACTGTTACATTACTTCATTTCTGTAGGAACAAATCTGCACAGAAAAGTTTCTATGAGTAGGAAGAATGTCATTCCAGAATTTGAAAGTACAAGCAAAAATAAGCAAAAACTTGTCGGAAAGGAGTTGAAGTAAAATAAAAAAAATGACAGATAAATTGCCTCAGGGGCCTAGCTACAGAAATAGAAAGGAATGATTTAATCTCTACAGTACAGCTTATATCCTGTTGGCACTTCAGGTGGTTACACATCCCTGATTCACTGTGAATTTGACCCTATTTTACCTCTCAAATTAATGAATATGAATGTTTGAACACTTAGAGGGACAGACCCCTATCTAGCAGAACAGGTTAGATCTCACTATCTCAATGAGCCAATATATTGCTTCAGTGTACTGGCAACAGATCCTTGAGTGTAATTGTAAACTCTTGTGCAATGTACACAAAAATACATACAGAAATTCTCTTTTGGATATTTTACTGAAAAATTATTTACTGAAAAAATTTACTCAATTGACTTTCCGGAAAAAAATAGTAAAAAGGAATAATTAGGATGAGTACATTGTTAGTCCCTTGGAGCAATCTACATGGGAAGGGTACAGTCCTTAACAGGTCTTCAATATTTTACATTCCTTTAGTAAGAGTCCAAATCGAGAGATTGATAGAACAAAATACACTGACTTCTTCTAAGCATAATAATAACAGCGAAGGATTTTTTTCCCCCCTTTTCAGTAAGAACACATATCTCATATTCTGAGACTCAGGGGGAGGAAAAGAGATATGCTGAGTATTTCCTCATTTGTTTTAGGTTCATATTATCATCGATTTAGAGTTGATAAGGACATCCAATTCAATCTCATCAATTTACAGATGAGGAGATTGAGACTCAGAATAATACATTATTATTATTATGATGATTATTATTGAAGCTCAGAATAATATAATAATAATATGCATAGATAATAAGATGCAAAACTGATTCAAACGTAAATCTTCTCACTTTGTACTCCAACACTATTTCTACAAGGCTATACTCACAAACTAGGCACTGAACTGTTATTTGTGGAATGGAAGTAACAGCAAAGGGAGGAGGGAAAAAGAAGGAACAAAGGAATGAAAGAATGAAAGGAATGAGAGAGGAAGGGAAAGAGGAAGACGGTGAAAAGAAAAGAGAATGACAGAATAAGCGTTCAAAGATGGAAGGATGAAGGAAGGAGTGAAGGAAGGAAAAAGTAATAAGGAAGGAAGGATGAAGAGAAAGGAGAGAGAGAAGAGTGGAAAATAGAAAGGTATAGATGGAGTAAGAAAGATGGTAAACTACATAAAAAACTGTGAATTCATGGAAAGTATATTCATGTGTTGCAACAAAAGCAGATAATGTGAGCCTTGAATATAAAACTGAATGCTTCATTTGTATCCTTTAAGGCATGATAATGTAGTCAATATGCAATGACTAACTAAATTGTGATTTATCCTGACTGGGCATTTTGTGGTGAATATTAATCTAACCATTTCCATATATTATTGATGATTTAAGTTTCTTTTTTCTGTAAGGGAATGCATTTTATTTCAAACTAAAGGTGGTAGTTGTAGCTTCTTCTTTTTAGGGAAATATTCAAGGTTTTCCTTGAAGACATATAAACATACATCATCACAAACATGCAAAGATGAACCAGTCTAAGCATTAGTTGGTGAAACATTGAAACAATGAACAAATAAACAACATCAACAACAACAAAAAAAAAAACAAACGACTGAAATGAGATGAATAATGAATAACCAATCTTTGTAAATGCAACTAGAAATTTTAAAAATTAGCACAGAATAGAAGAAATGTAAAATATTATTAGGGAAAGATAAACAATATAAAGCTCAGTTTGGCTTTCAATGACTTGTATTATAACCAAAGTTACAGAGTAATCAAAGGTCATTGTATATATCATTTTCATTAAAATCTTTGTCACTTGAGAAGATATTCTACATTTTGTCCAAAGTATAAAGGTTTAAGAATGTTATTGTTTAATGTATTCTGAGAGTAATTTACTTGTGACTTACTACTTTGATCTTTTCAGACTGCTGAATTTTGATTGGGTGGACAGTTTTCTAATCTGTTACAACGTAAAATCACTGTAAGGAAAGGGTAGTGCATCTTCCAAGCCTTTTCATGTCTCTTCAAACCTGCCATGGTTCCTCCTTTCTCCAAGAGGAGAATTTTGCCTTATATTTTACTGAAAAAAATCTAAGCAATTGTCCATGAACTTCCTCTTCTCTCCTTTTCCTTGTATCCTATCACTCAGGTTTCTTCTTCTCTCTCACCCCCTGATTCATATTATGGACTGAATGTACCCTTGCATAAGGCTAACCCTCTACCTGTTCAAACAATTCCTTTTTACTTATCTCCTCCAACAGATAACCCCCCTTTGTCATCCCAATTCTTTAATTTATTTTCATCCTCCTCTACTCCACAGGCTCATTTTCTTTATGTTCATGTCTCCCCTATCCTGAAAATAGTCATTCCATCCCCATTACACATTGTTTTATATCTCTTCTGTACATTGAATATAAACTTCTCAAAAAGAGATACAATAGGTACCTCTACTCTCTCTCCTCTTGCTCCCTCCTTACAGTCCGGCTTCTGACCTTATCAGTCCACCAAAACTGCTCTCTCCAAAGTTACTAATGGTTTTAATCCAGCCTCAGACATTTAGCAGCTATGTAATCCTGGACAAGTCACTTAAACCTGTTTTCCTTAGTTCCTCCTCTGGCAAACAATTCCAGTATCTTTGCCACAAAAACCCCAAATAGGGTCATGACGAGTTAGACATGACTGAAATGACTGAACAGCAGCAGCAATATTTGCCAGATCCAAAGACCTTTTCTTAATCCTTATTTTCCTTGACCTCTTTATTGTTTTTAACTCCTGCCTCCTGTCTTCTCTCGAGTTTTTCAGGGCACTACACTCCTGGTTCTCTTCCTAGCTATCTGATTTCTCCCTCCCTTTCTCTTTTGTTGGACCGTATTTCACCTACCCATTTAACCATGGGTGTCTCTCAGGGTTCTGTCCTAGATGCTTTTCTCTACTATTTCTATACTACTTCACCTGGTAATCTCATAACTTCCTATGGTTCTAATTACTACCTTTATGCTGATTATTGTGATATCTACCTTTTCTACTCCAGGCTTCCAGCTGACCTTCAGTCTTGGAGCTCTGTCTTTCAGACATCTCAAGCTGCATGTCTGTTAGATAACTAAAACTCACTATTTCCAAAACAGACCTCATTGCTTCTTCCACAGAATCCTGCAAAATTTTTTATTCCCTATTGTTGTAGAGGTGAATACCATTACTTAGATTCCCCAGGTCTGCAATCTAGAAATTACCTTGGATTCCTCAATATCTTTCACCACTTCCACCCCCAACCCCCAGACTACGGTCTTGCCAAATTTTCAACATTTTACCTTTGTAATTTTTCCCAAATATGCCAACTTTGTTCTCCCACTGCCACTGCTCTTGTGCTGGCTCTTATCCATTCTCATCTTGTTTACTGCAACAGCTTTCTGGAAGATGTCTCTGTCTCAAGTCTTTTTCCACTCTGACCCATTCTTCATTCACCCACTAACATCACTAACATGATTTCCAAAGGTTCAGGTCTAACCATGTTACCCTCACACTCAAGGTATCAGTGGCACCCTGTTGCCTCCAGGATAAAATAATAAATGTTCTATTATCAATTCAAAGCCCTTCACAAATTAGTCTGCTCCTATCTTTCTAGTCTTCTTACACCTTAGACCCTTACATGTACTCTTCATTTCAGTGACACCAGCCTCCTGACTGCCCCCCTATACACACACAAACACACACACACACATGCCTGGAATGTCCTCCCTCTATCACTCAGACCACTATCTTTCCTGCCTTTCTTTTAGTCCTAAATAAAATCTAACCTTACACAGAAAGTCTTCCCTAAACCATCTTAATTTATGTGCTTTCCAAATGTGATTGTTTCCCATTTCTCCTTTATGTAGCTTGTTTTGTATATATAGGCTTTTACGTTGTGTCTCCCATTCGATTTTTACCTCTTTGAGAGCTGGGATTATATTTCTTATGCTTTCTGTTCTATTGTCAGTGAGAACTACATATAGCCTGATATAGCAGACATTTAAAAATGTTTATTGGATGAATAAATAAATTGGATGAATGTGGCAAGAGACAGCTTTGGAATACTGCATAAAATACCATTCTTAGTCAGAGGCTGAAAAGATTCGACTAGAATTTTTTTTTAATATAAATTTATTTATTTAACGTTTTACATTCATTTTCAGAAAATTTTGGGTTCCAAATTTTCTCCACATTTTCCCCTCCCCCCACCCTAATACACAGAGAATTCTAATTTCCCCTATCACCGATCTGCCCTCTCTTCTATCATCCCTCCCTTCTCTTGTCGCCATATTCTCTTTTGTCCTGTAGGGCCAGATGACTTTCTCTTCCCCATTACCTGTATTTCTTATTTTCTAGTAGCAAGAACAATACTCGACAGTTGTTCCAAAAGCCTTGAGTTCCAAATTCTCCCCATACTTCGCTCCCCACCAATTCCATTGGGAAGGCAGGCAATTCAATACAGGACATATCTGTGTAGTTTTGCAAATGACTTCGATAATATTCGTGTTCTGTAATACTAAGTGTATTTCCCTCCATCCTATCTTGTCCCGCATTGTTTCTATTCTGTCTTTTGACCCTGTCCCTCCCCGAGTGTTGACTTCAAATTTCTCCTTTCTCCCATTGCCCTCCCTTCCATCATCCCACCCCACCCTGCTTATCTCCTCCCCCACTTTCCTGTATTGTAAGATAGGTTTCCATACGAAAATAAGTGTGCATTTTATTCCTTCCTTTAGTCGAATGTGATGAGAGTAAACTTCATGTTTTTTTCTCAGCTCTCCTCTTTTTCCCTCCACTAAAAAGTCTCCTGCTTGCCTCTTAAATGAGAGATAATTTACCCCATTTCATTTCACCCTCTCTCCTCCCACTACATTTCTCTCTCACCTTTTACCTTTATTTCTTTCAAGATATGATCCCGTCCTATTCAATTCATTCTGTGCTCTCTGTCTCTCTGTGTGCTTATATGTGTGTATGTGTGTGTGTGCATGCATGTGTGTACATGTGTGTGCATGCATGTGTGTGTGTGTGTGTGGTCCCACCAACTACCCAGATACTGAAAGGTTTTAAGAGTTACAAATATTGTCTTTCCATGTAGGAATGTAAACAGTTCAACATTGGTAAGTCTCTTATGACTTCTCTTTGCTGTTTGCTTTTTCATGCTTCTTCTCATTCTTGTGTTTGAAAGTCATATTTCCTTTTCAGCTCTGGTCTTTTCCTCAAGAATGCTTGAAAGTCCTCTATTTCACTGAATGACCATTTTTTCCCCTGAAATATTATACTCAGTTTTGCTGGGTAGGTGATTCTTGATTTTAGTCTTAGTTCCTTTGACTTCTGGAATATCCTATTCCACACCCTTTGATTCCGTAATGTAGAAGCTGCTAGATCTTGTGTTATCCTGATTGTATTTACACAGTATTGGAATTGTTTCTTTCTAGCTGCTTGCAATATTTTCTCCTTGACCTGGGAATTCTGGAATTTGAGCACAATATTCCTAGGAGTTTCTCTTTTTGGATCTCTTTCAGGCGGTGATCGATGGATTCCTTCAATACTTATTTTGCTCTCTGGTTCTAGAATATCAGGAAAGTTTACGTAGATAATTTAATGAAAGATGATGTCCAGGCTCTTTTTTGGATCGTGGCTTTCAGGTAGTCCCATAATTTTTAAACTGTCTTTCCTAGATCTATTTTCCAGTTCAGTTGTTTTTCCAATGAGATATTTGACATTATCTTACAGTTTTTTCAATCTTTTGGTTTTGTTTTGTGATTTCTTGCTTTCTCAGAAAGTCATTAGACTCCATCTGTTCCATTCTAATTTTGAGAGAACTATTTTCTTCAGTGAGCTTTTGAACCTCTTTTTCCATTTGGCTAAATCTGCATTTGAAAGCCTTCTTCTCCTCATTGGCTTTTTGAACCTCTTTTGCCAATGGAGTGAGCCTATTTTTCAAGGTGTTAGTTTCTTCAGCATTCTTTTTTGGGACTCCTTTAGCAAGGTATTGATCCGTTTTTCATTCTTTTTTTTCCATTTCCCTCATTTGTCTTCCCAGTTTTTCCTCCACCTGTCTAACTTGATTTTCAAAATCCTTTTTGAGCTCTTCCATGGCCTGAGTCCATTGGATATCTATTTCGGGTGTTCAGGATACAGAGACCTTGACTTCTATGTCTTTCCCTGATAGTAACCATTGTTCTTCCTCATCTGAAAGGAAAGGAGGAAACATCTGTTCACCAAGAAAGTAATCTTCTACGGTCTTATTTTTTTGTTCCCTTTTTTGGGCATTTTCCCAGCCATTTACTTGCCTTCTGAGATCCCTCTCCACCCCTGCCTAGATCCGCCCAGCTAGTGTTTGGGGTCTGAGATTCAAATGCTGTTCCCCAGCCTCAGGGCTTTCAGTGGTGGGCGGGGCTGCTATTCAGGGTAAGATTAAATTCAGGTTCTCAGGTGGGGGCAGGGCTGCCTCCCAAGCACAGTTCCCTCAGAGGTTTTATGCGGAGATCTTCAGTAATGAATCTGAGGTCCTCCCTGCTCCCAGAGCCCCTGGCTGCCACTGTCTCTGCCACTGCCTCCCGCTGGGGCCTGAGTTATGGAGACACCCCACTCCCCTCTCGGCCAGTCCAGAAGTCTCTCTCACTGACCTGTGGCGCCTGTGGGTGGAGGGACCTTTGTGGCCCCTGGAGTTTCATCCCTGAAGCCTGCTTGGATCTGCTCCTGTCAGGCCACACAGCCAGGGCAGGCCTGGGTTCCTCTCTCCGGTGTGCAGTGGACCTTTGGTGCCTGTTTTTTAGGCCTCTCTGGAACGGAAATTTCCTCCACTCCATTGGTGTGTGGCTTGCACTGCTCCAGAATTTGTGGGGAGTTACTTTTACAGGAAATTTATGGGTTATGGTTTCGAAGCTAGCATATGTGAATCTTTCTACTCTGCTATCTTGGTTCCTCCCCTCTAGAATTTTCTTTAATACTATGCCACTCTGTATTATCTATTCAAAGAGAAAATCCAACACTCATGATATTCTGTGACTAATAAGTAACCAATAATGTATTACTTGTGGTAGCCAGGTGCTGCATCAGGACTGCAGTCAGTAAGACCTGAGATCAAATCAGACCTCAGATCATTACTATCATTGGGTCCTGGAAAAGTCACCTAAACATGATTGCCTCAGTTTTCTCATCTGTTTCTCATCTGAGAAAAGAAAGGGCAAAAAAGCTAGGTTCAATTCCAAGCTCTTCTACTGTATGAGGTGACTTAAATCACTTAAATTTTATAGGCCTCATTTTTCTCCTTTCTAAAATAACAATAACATTCCTGTGATAGTGTCAATATTTAAATATTATAATATATATATATATATATTTAAGAAGTTTTTGTACTGTGTTCTTAAGTAATATATTGAAACTATTATTTGACATTATATTTAAAATCTGATCATAATGAGAATCAACAATTAAAAATGTTAACAAAAATGTGATGATGCAAGTTAATGTTATTTCAAAATAATTTTTTATTAATATAATAATTTTTTAAATTTAAAAGTGAAGAATTAATGGAAAAGTTATTATTATTCTTCAAACCCAATGCAAATATAATATCCTTTTCATCCATTTAACATAATTATGGTTTATTTCTAGTATCAATATGATTAATTATATATTAATTGAGTGATTTTTAACCTGAAGTAATGCTCAAACCTTTACATTACTTCCCTTCTCTCTCTTGAAAATCATCTCATTATTCCCAAATATTTTAAATTTTAAGTAATGTTTATAATAGAACCATTGTGTATTAAAATCCTGAAATAACTAAATACTGGAATGACACTGTAGGATTAATAAATAATCATGAAGATACGTTTACAGTTTTGCTGAATACTTTACAAGGAGAAGTCAGAGAAAAGTAATTTTTTTTAAAGAAATATTCACTAGGTTAATTAATGCTAACTTTAGGAAGAAAAGAGTAAAGAAAACAAAAACAAAATCAGCACAGGAAAGTCAAGAAATTGTTCAAACAATTGTTAAGCTAGAGAACTATAAGAAAATCCTACTTCAAAGCCTTAACATATGACACATTAATTTGAATCTACTTGTACTTGTACTTGTACAAGTTATGTGATGTTCCAGTAAATAGATTTGAAAAATTCTTGGACAGTAAAAGCAAACATCGGTCATAATTAGCAGAAATCTAAATTGGCTACATGTTCTAGGTTGCCTGTGTTACTGTAGAGCTATATTCCAACAGGTAATTTGACCTGAAATCAGTCCCCTCATCAGTTACATAAAGATAATATATAGCTAGATATCTGGGAATATGAAAAAGAACAACATTTTGAAAGGATTAAAAGAAATATTCTTTTGACATATGCAATTTACAGGGCATAAGGTGGCCAAAGAAATCTTCTAACAATTCTCCTATGTCGATCAAGAATGAATTTTCCTCTTCTCTAAATAAGAGAAGAGAGGCCCTTTGAATCACCACTCTCTCTTACATCTTTGTTCAGATAGTTCTATACATTCCCTAAGAATTTTTCACAGAATGGAAATGGAAAATTTGATCGGATCACCAAGCAAATTTCCTAAATCAAGTAAATTTCACCTTAGTCTTGTCATGAAATTAATTTTGAGCCTTGCAGATCCTTGAAATAGTGGCATGTGTGGGGAACAGAGGTGGGTGAGTGCTTGGGTGTGTTTATGCATATACATAACCACAGAACTCTCCTCATTTTATACTTTCTCATTAATAATTTGGGAGGAGAAAGTATTTAATAACTACATATATTCTTGAGGACGTTTAGAAAGTAAAACAATTGCCAATTTAAGGGAAGTTTGACAGTCATGGAAAAGATTGAATAGTTTCACACACAGTGCTTACTAGGGAGACATGGAAGAAAATTCATGCTTTATTAGGGGAGTTAGGAAAAACCCTTCTATGGGGCAAAGACAAGAGGGCAGGTTAGAAACAGTGACTTGATAGACCTCTTGCCCCAAACCCCTCAAAGAACCTGTAAAAATGATTCTAAAGAAAGTCTAGTGTAACAGAAGTCAGAAAATGAAAGACTAAAGGAAATTTCTAGTCCAAGATCATGTGGAAAATCAACAGGTAGGGTCTCTTCTATGAGACTGGGAGTGGAGCACAGTTCAGCCTCTAACTTGCCAGAGAAGACAGAGCTGGAGCAGGCCATAGGGGACTGAATTGCTGGCCACTGTTGTTATTTCCAGATTTCTAAATCCACAAATACTGAAGATAGCTTCAAAGTTCAATGGGAAATGTTGCTCACTTGACTGAGAGGAGAGTGTGATCCAGTCCTAGCCTCAGACCCTCAAAGAGTCCACATCCTAGTCCCAATCCCAGCGTCAGGGTGAGCAGCAGTCGCTGCTGAAGCCCTTCCCATAAGAACGAGCTCGAAAGTCAAGTGCAAGACTGAAAAAAATTAGCAAACTGGAGGAAAAGAAACAGACTACAGATTCTTACTTTTTTAGTGAGAAGGCAATAAAGATAAACCTCCATCATCCAAAGGCTCCAAGAAAAATATGAATTGTTCTCAGACTATGGAAGTGTTCAAGAAGAATTTTTAAAATCAAGCAAGAGAAGTAGAGAAAAAATTGGGAAGACAAATTAGATTGATGCAAAAAAAATCATGAAAAACAAGTCAACAACTTGTTAAAGGAAATTCTTCTAAAAATGCTGGAAAAAATAACACCTTTAATATTAGCTTAACCCAGAAAGCAAAAAAGATCCACAAAGCCAACGAGGAGAAGGATGCCTTAAAAAATGAATGAGCCATATGGAAAAAGAGGTCCAAAAGTTCACTGAAGTGAATAATTCTATTAAAATTAGAATGGAGAAAATAGAAACTAATGACTTTATGAAAAAAAAGCAAATTATAAGACATAATGAAAAGAATGAAAAAGTAGAAGACAATGTGAAATATCTCATTTGAAAAACATCTCACCTGGAAAATTGGATCCATGAGAGATAATTTAAAAAATGATTGGTCTACCTGAAAGTCGTGATCACAAAAAAGGAGCCTAGACATCATCTTACAAGAAATTTTAGAGGAAAACTTCCCAGATTTTCTAGAACCAAAAGGTAAAATAGAAATTGAAAGAATTAATCAATTACTTGTAGAAATAGATACTAAAAGGAAAACTCCTGGGAATATTGTAGCCAAACTTCAGAGTTCACAGGTTAAGGAGAAAATATAATGAGTAGCTGAAAGAACCAAGTCAAGTACTGTGGAAATACAATCAGCATAACATAAGATTTAGAAACTTCTACACTAAGGGCTTAAAATACGATATTCCAGATATCATTGGAGATCCAAAACTAAGAATCACCTACCCAGCAAAACTGAGTAGAATACCTCAGGGGAAAAATGGAAATTTCCTTGACATGGGGGACATCCAAATATTCTTCTTGGAAAGAATAGAGCAGAATAGAAAATTTCACTTTCAGATACAAGAATCCAGGGAAGCATGAAAAGGTAAACAGGAAAGAGAAACCACAAGGGACTTATTAAAGTAAAAATGTTTACATTCCTACATGGAGAGATGATATCTGCAACTCATGAGATCGTTCTCAGTTTTAGGAGAGTTGGAGGGAATATATGTGTGTGTGTGTGTGTGTGTGTACCCAAACATATATGTATATGTATATATATGTTTGTGTGTATATGTATATATACATATGTATATACATATACACACAAACATATATATGTGAATATGTATATATGTATGTATGTTCATATAAATTATGTGTTTAGATATGGGGATGAATGTTTGTATAACATATATGTTTGTGTATATGTATATACATATATGTATACATATATATAGAGAGAGAGAGAGACAGAGACAGAGACAGAGACAGAGTGCACAGTGTGAGATATATATGAAGAAAATTAAATGTTGAGAGGTATATAGTAGGAGAAAGAGAAAGGGAGAGGTAGAATGTAGTAAGTCATCTCACATAAAAGAGGCAAGATAGAGCTTTTACAATGGAGGGGAAGAAGGGGGAAGGTGAGAGGGAATAAGTGAGCTTTCCTTTCAGTAGAATGGAATGCAGGAGGGAACACCATACATACTCAGTTGAGTATGGAAGTCTATCTCACCCTACAGAAAAGAAGTGGGGAAGGGGATAAGAGAGAGGGGTTAATAGAAAAAAAATTACAGGTTGGAAGAAAGAGTAATTGGAAGCAAAGAGTTTGGTAGAGGGAGAGGTGAAAAGAGAGAAGAGAATGAATAGAGGGCAGGACAAGATAGAGGGAAATATAGTTAGTCTTTCACAACAGCACTGTCATGGGAAAGTTTTGCAAGACTATGCATGCATAACCTGTATCTAATTGCTTGCCTTCTCAATGTGGCTGAGTAGGGAGAGAGGAAGGGAGAAAATGTGGAAATCAAAGCTATAAAATTGAATGTTAATCTTTTACATGCTACTAGTAAATAAGATGTATAGGCAATGGAGTATAGAAATCTATCATCCTACAGGAAAATGGATAAGGTGGGTGTATGATAGAAGGGAAGGTGGATTGGAGGAAAGAGAAATTAGAATATATGTTGTGTGAGGTAGGGGAGGGGGCAGATGAGGAGAAAATTTGAAATTCAAAATATTATGAAAGTAAATGTTGAAAACAGAAAATAAATTAATTTAAAAAAAAGAAAAGAAAGAACTTCTCCCAAGTATCAAAGGTCAAAAGGCATAAAGGTATATTCTCACCCTGAAATTGAATTTTGTGATAAGGATCCTCATGAAGACAGACAGAAATGGGAAACCTTATTGCTGGGTAGACAAGGATTCTTTTCATTTGCAAAGTTTGACATGACCTGTGCTAGATGTAAAGAAATTATGTGTATTTAATTGCTATATTTGTGTAATAAAAAGAAAAGAAATATATTTTTTGCTATACAGGGGGGATTACCAATGAGAGAGGAGGAAAAAAGTAACTCTGCCAAGAGCAATTTTTTACTTTATCAAGTCAAAATACAACATTGTAGCTCAAAAAAAAAAAGCATGCCCAGTGCCCCTTATGGGAATGAATAAGAAGAATGGGAAAAGCTCAGTAGAAAGAACAAGTAATTATTCTTACCAGGAGCAACAAGAGCACGATGTGTGAGAAGTACATAAAATTTTCAGTGGGGACTATTAAAAGCATATAATATACTCATGGTATAGTAAAAAAAATATGTAATATAACCATGATATAGTAAAAAGAAAAGTGTTTTGGAATCAATAGCCAGTCCAAACGCTATCACTAATTATAATCTTTTTGATCAGGAGCAAGACATTATCATGATCCTCAGGTTTTTGATTTGTAAAATTATAGATTTGAACTACATATCCTTTAAAGTGTATTTCATCTACAGATTTATAATCAGTATGACAGCATTTAATAAGGATATACTTTTCAAACACAAAAAGTTGAGTGAAATTTTGCTTTTAAAAATTCTGCATTTAACTCCCTTAACGTGAGAACAAGGAAAGTGTATTTGGAATGGGAGGAATTATTGTGCAATCTCAGAAAATCTATTAATTTTATCCGCTCCCAGTCAACATTGTGAAATCAAGCCCTGGTTAATTTAAATGTCGCTCACTAAGATTCAAAAAAATTTAAATTTTAAATCATGATATTTGAGCTAGTTAACTATGAAATCCAGACAATTACTATGGAAAAATTCAGTCCAGAATACGGATGATAAAATAGGACAAAACCAAGAAATGGATGATGTGGTGACAATAAATAATAGGTTGAGGAACACAAAATAAGAAGGAAATTTCATAAGTAGATTGTGAAGATGACACAGTGTAATATTAATTATGTTAATGAGAAGTAAAGATCTTCCCCACCCTTTAATGGACCTGCCCATTGAGGGAAGCTTGCTGAGAGGAGACTTGTTTTGCAGAAAGGCTCACACCTTTTGTTAATTTCTTTTGAAGCACTGATTCTCATGGGTTGTAATGGATGTGATGTTTTGTTTGGACATTTACTCACTGTAAATATATATTTGACCAGAAAAGACTCTGAGTAGCCTCTAAGGAGCCCCACAGCGTTGATGCTTCTGTCTCTGGTAACTATGTATGTACATAATGGTCAAAAAGTTGAATATGTCTGTTTATCTGTGATATATGTATTGCCTATGGTCAGGTAGTTGGAATCTCTGTCAGTTTATCTTTATTTCTGTGTTGGTATTTTCTCTGAAGTTCAAGGTGATGACTTTTTCTACTGAACTAAGAGAATGACATATGTATTTGATTAAAGTGGTTGCTGATGTCTCAAAAGTTATTTTTCTTTTATAAAAAAATATTCATATCTAAGAACCATACAGCAAACCCTCCTGTGTATGCTGGTGTCTTTGATGTTACATACAATTAGTGATAGTTAATCATGAAATCAAAATGGGTTTGTGACTGTGGGTGACTGAGGAAGAACGAAACTTTAAATTCTGATAGTGGACAAACTGATGGAGTAGAGCACCCAAAATGACTTTGAGAGTAAATATTGTTGTCTTCTCATATGAAGGCAGAGATAATTTTGGAGAGCACAACTGTAACTCAAGAGTTGTTGTTGAAGTCTATTGGTTATAGCAATAAAAATGGATGGAGTACAGTCCTCAAAGTAAAAGATAATGCTGAATGATGTTACCAAAGAGGAGAATTTTCAGTGGATATGTTGTCTAAATGGGAGAGAGACATAGCAGATGAAACAACCAGCACTGGAGGACTTCAGTGTCTTCTTGAGAAATTTAGGTTTCTAAAAAGCATAATGATTGAAAGAAAACTTAAAAAATTAAATGTGGGTTTTGGGAATGGAGGAACAAGGAGGTTAAAGAGGGAAAAAGGAGAAGAAAGGAGGAAAGGAAACACTGCCTTGCCCAAAACAACACACACCAAATATTGGTAAATCCTTAAAGCTATGCAGAGTAAATGGAAGATTTTCATCTAGGCAGAAAAGGTTCTTGAATATTAGGCATTAGAAAAGCAGCAAGTGTGTATGTGGTAGTCATAGAATTGTAGAAATATGAGATGACATTCCTTAGTATTCTGTGACAATAGAGTTTGATGCAAGTGCATGTCTTGAAACATTAGATAAATGCGGGGGGAGTGGGGGCAGTAAATCAGATATTGGTTGTGAATCTTTGACTTAAATAATACTTAGTGACCAAGTCTTAGAAGATCTGATTCAACTCAAAAACAATACAATTTTGATTGTTCCAACCCACCGTAGAAAAAATTGAAACACATCACTCCTATTTTCCACTGTATCTGCCTACTATTTTCTACTTTATCTTTCATAAACACTCATCTCTTGACTTTTTTGAAACAGAGCCATTCTTTTCAGTTTGATATGAGTTGGTCTCTTAGGATCATCATGTTTCCATTAAATGGCTTCTTTCCCCTCCACCACCCTGTGTTGTTCTCAAAGGCAAGTACATTTTAAAGGGGGCACTGGTCAAAACTTTGATATATAATGGTTTTTATGTATTCACTGCTTCATTCACCTCATTTTTTCTTTCTCTATAATACCTTCTTCCTTTGAATAAAATTGGTAAAATGGATTGAAAAAACAATGCAAAATAAAGCCCTCTCAAAAGCAATGGTAATCACTCTGAATGTGGGAATCAAGAGAAAATAACTTTTAAACCACAATTCTAACATGATTATCTGTGTAAATTTTAAACCACAATTCTAACATGATTATCTGTGTAAATCTAGGCAAGCAAAAACATTTCTGTGTATCAGTTTGTATAAATGAGAAAGGTTCTGAGTCATACCTGACTCCTCATAGTCAAAAATAGCTCTCTTATCTCTTCCTTTACTATGATAGGGTGTCTCATAAAATATATGTGTCAATTTCGTGAAGCCAGTAATGTTCCTCTTGCTGAGTTCTTATACAATGGAAGGGAGGGCTCAACAACTTAAACCCTGGTACCATGCACCATTAAATCTCTAGGATAATTAAATATTAATCCTGGCTTACAAATTTGAGCATGGCAGATAGAGTTCAAGGTCTGGAGTCAAGAAAACCTAAGTTCAAATTCAGTTTCAGGAACTTACTATTTGCATGATGCTGGGCAATCCACTTGACCCATCTATGCCATAGTTTCCTGAACTACAAAATGCGGATAATAACAGTACCTGTATCACAAAGTTGTAAGGATCAGATGAAATAAGATCTTTAAACATTTAGTACAGCAACTGGCAATTAAAATAAATATGTGATATAAATGAAGTGAGGTACAAATACACAGAAAAATTTAACAATTGTTTTTTCAAAGTGGTATTAACCATCTCCATCAAACGTTTCTACACAATTTAGTGTTGTTGTAAGTAAAGCGCTTTGTGACACTTAAAATAGTATAGAAATTTTGTTAATCTTTATGGATTTATTGTTCTCATTATAGCCATCAACATTAGTACATTCCAAACAACTATATGAGAAATACAATTGTAGGTGAGATTTTAACTATTGTTATCAAAACTTGTAATTTCGTTGTCATAGATAATTTACACTTAAGAAAATCCCTTTACCGATGTAGATTAGCACATCTTCAGTATTAATGATTTCATGGTCAGTTCTCTATTCACTGTATTACAGATGTCTCTATAAGCAATTATAATTTGGAAAAAAATGCCTATATTATTTCATTTGATTTTCGGAAGAAGAAAAAGGTCCATGAGGTAGGTATGGCAAATATTATTACTTCAAACTTCGAGAAAGGGAAAGGAGAGATTAATTAGGTATCTTGCCCAAGGCCGCATTGACAAGTAAATGTTAGAATCAGGACCAGTCCATAACAGAATCAAAGAATTTTAGAGTCAGATGAAATACCAAAGGTTATTTTCTCTAAAATATTCTAAAATGTATAAAATATTACTGACCAGTAAACTAGAGTTAGAGGAGCATAAAGTGGTTCATTTCCATGTATTATTATGATTGTTATTATTTCTATTTCATCTAGTCCAACAACAAGGATTTATTAAATGTTTTCCATATACCAGGAACTATTGTAAATGCTAATATTAAAAGGAAAATAACAAACAAAACCCGACCTTACCTTTAGAAAAAATCACCATGGCAGCTGTTTTGAAGATCATGTGGAGTAGGAGGAGATTTCAGAAAGAGAGATCATTTTGAAGGCTAGACAAATGTTACAGTAAAGAGACAATGAGGACCTGAGCTAGGCTTGTGACAGTATGACTATATAGAAAGAGGTTTAATGGACTGAGATGATAAGAGCAACCTCCCGCAGTCACATCAAGCAGACAAAGCGAAACAGAACACAAAACTAATATTCAAGCTAGCATAATGAAACATGATAGAGCTCATGATGTACCTAGGAAAACAACGAGGTCAGGAGTAATCATTGGAGAAATCTTCACTAAATATTTCCATATGTACACATTGTGTGAGGATTTTAAAATTTGTGACTCTGTACAGATTATCATTAAACTTACAGAAACACAAAACTGCATGTGAGTTAAAAACAAACAAAAGCAAACTACATTTCTTGAGTTAAACAAAAGGTAGTTATACTTGTCCGTTTGGATTATTTTATATTCCGTTGTGGGCTATCTCCGATCCTTTTCCTCTCAGTTCTGTGACGCAGTTCCAATATTTAATTGATGCTGAAATAATACAGTAATGCCTTACCTTGATTTTAATCTGAGCCTTTGGGTTTGGGACATTTTGCTTTTGATGAGTTGAAAAGCTTTATGGGTACATGTAAATTTAATGTAAGGTTAATGGTTGATGGGGAGGAATTAAAGATCTCCTCAACCTCTTAACTGGCCTCAGATTCCTTTTGTTAATTTCTAATGAGTCACTAGGTCAAGACTGTCACTCTATCTAGCTCTGAAAAGTGCATATATACTGTGAGGTGAGGTTTTACTTCGAGGGTTATATATTGGAAGAAGGTTCATGTGTCAGATCAGACTCTGCATAGCCATTAAGGAGTCCCTCCAGCTTTAAAATTCCAGATGTTGGTGCTTCTACCTCTGGTAACTATACACACACACACATATACATATATATACACATATACATATATGTATATATCTCTGGTAACTATATGTGTGTACATGTATATATGTATATATACATGTATGTGTTTATATGTATATATACATGTATGTGTTTATATATGTATATATATATATATAAAATCTGTGGCTAGGCAGTTGGAAGTGCTGTCTGTTGATCCTTTTGTTTGTAATTTCTGCTTGCAATTTTTGATAGAATTTTCTCTGAAGTTCAGAGTGCTGTCTTTTTCCCCTGAAGTAAGGGAATGATTACTTGACTAAAGTAGATTGTTGACCCCTCCAAAGTTGTATTACTTTTAGAAATGGAAGTCTAAAAATCTGTATAGTGGGCCCTCCTGTTTATTCTGGGGTCCTTGCTTTTTAAGTGTATGGAAAGAGGGGTGTTCCTAAGGAATGGTCACTTCCTAGTCAAAAGACCATTGGAGACTTATCATAGACGACATCTATGTGAAATCATTTTGGTTTCATGGCCTTATACAGTGATGCCATTTATCTCATAAGACAGTCATACAAAAATTCTACAATTCCCCTCCAGAGCATCCCCAATAAATGAGGTCTGGCCTTTGTTTTTACTTAAAGACTGTCAGTAAGGGACAACTCATTACCTCATAGGACAGGCCATTTCACTTTAAAATGCCATTCTTTGATAAGAAGTTGGTGGGTTTATTTTTCCCTTACATTTATTGAAATTTGACTTTCTACAACTTGCATCTATTATTCCTAATTCTGCTCCTTGGGCCAGAATAAGTCTAATCACTATTCCACCCAAAACCCTTTCAAATACTTAAAGAGAGCTATTGAATACCCTAAAGGTCTTTTCTTTACCAGGGGAAAAAAAATATTTGATGGCATGTTATGATGTTTTCCTAAAATTCCAATCACCCATACCTGAAAGTTCGGTGGTTTATGAGTGTTCTTCCTAAAATGAGATACTCAGAATTGAACACACTAAAGCATATCACATTTTCCTTTCTCTCGCATTACAGCACCATTTTTATTCTTCATGTTCTGAAAGTAAATCAAGAATAGTATTTACTTATTCTTTCAATATCATGGGAGAAATGTCACCTGACACTGGTGTTTTAAATTCACCAGGGAGAGTTTCATGCTCTTTTCCCACCTGGCAGTACTTTATAGAACTTCTTTCAACTTCTCAATCCTGGCCCTAGAAACTTTATCATTAGGAAACCTCAAGTCTTGTTCCTCACACCTCATCAGTATACGTTGCCTCCCTAATTGGAGAATGGAGTCACAAGCTGCAAAGTTTACAGTTGAATACAGGACTCAGGCCAGCCATCTTTTCTTTTTCTGCCCAGCTGCATTTGTGTTGCCTCCCTTAGACTTCTCCATCATGCTCTTGGACAACTTCTTTCCCTTGCCATACCATTTCGGTTTCTCATTTTCCTTATTTTTGTTGTTGTGTACCATCATTAAATTGTAAACAGCTTGGATTTGAATACCCACCAGTTAGCATATTGTAATAGAAAGAAAACTATGAAAATAAGTAATTATCAATTCTACCCTTTTTGTCATTCATTATCACCCCATTTTACCCATCCAGTAGTTCTATTTTTATTTTAGCTTTTCTTTCCTGTAAGCTTGGCAAAAATAAGAAAAACAAACAAGAAACTCCACCTTGCTTGATGTGAAGAAAAATGGCCTAGTAGTACCAGATCTCCAAGTACATTACAAAGTGCTAATCACCAAAGCAATACGGTTCTAGTGAAGGAACTAAATGATAGATCAGTGGAAGAGATTTGTTGCATAATGCACAGTAGACATGACCAGAATAATATATCTGAGAAACCAAAAAGTCTAAAGAAGGACTCATTATTTGACAAAAAAATTTCTATTAAATCTGGAAATGTTGGCAGAAATTGGGTATAGACCAACATCCCACACAACGATAAGTATACCAAGATATATCAAGTATATATAGATATCACAATAAAGTCCAAATGGATAAGTGAGTTGGACAGAAGGTGAAATCAGAAGAAAATTAGATGATAATGGAATATGACCTATTAGATATATGGGTAAAGGAAAAATTTATGATCAAACAAGACAGATAACCTTATAAAATGTAAAATGGATACTTCTGATTTTTGTTGTTATTCCAAAGTTTCAGTCATGTCTATTCAAGATCCCACCTAGCTATCTCTTTGCAAAGGTAATGGAGTGGTTTCCCATTTTCTTTCCCAGGTCATTTTATTGATAAGGAAAATGAAGCCAACAAGGTTGAAATATTTTCTCAGAGTCACACAGCTAGTGAGTGTCTGAAGCCAGATTTGAAGTCAGATCTTCCTAATTCCAGGTCTAGTGCTATGTTCACTATACCAATTACAACTCGACAATTTTCATTACATTAATTGAAAGGGGTTTTTAACAAACAAAGCTAATATAATAAACCTAAGAAGGAAAGCAGGTAATTGGAAAAAAAAAACAAACATTTTTACTTCATTTCTTTGAAAAAGGTCTCATTTCTCACAGAGAACATTTACATTAATACATTTACATTAATATATAATATTAATAAATAATAATAATATAATAATAAAAATAATAAATTTACATTAATACAAGCTTTTTCCAAATTGAAAAATGGTCAGAAGACATGAACAGGTAGTTTTCAGAAGAAGAAATCAAAGCTATCTGCAGTCATGTGAAAAGATACTCTAAATCACTCCTCAGTAGAGAAATGAAAATTAAAACAATTCTAAAGTACCAAAGCTATCCGACTGGCTAATAATCATGTAAGGAAAGTGAAAAGTTTCGGAGGAGATGTGGAAAAAATTTAGACACTAGTGCTCCATGACAGTGGTTGTGAATTGATACAATTCTGGGAATCAACTTGTAACTAGTTACAAACCTGTATGTATTCTTTGACTAAACAATGCCACTACAAAGCCCATATCTCAAAAAAAAAAAAAAAAGGAAAAGGACCAATTTGTGTAAAACTACTTATGGCAGTTCTTCGTAGTGGCAAAGAATTGAAATCGAAGTGATGTCCATCAAATTGTGGCATATGATTGTAATGTAATACTGCTGTAGTGTAAGAAAGGATAACTGGGAAGACTTATACTAACTGATGCAAAGTGAAGTGAATAGAAACAGTTGTAATGTATCTTTCATATAATGATCAACTGTGGATAAGAGCTATACTCAGTAATATAATTATCCAACACAATTCTGAAGGACTTACAATGAAAAATGCTATCCATCTACAGACAATAAACTAAAGAAATCTCAATAGAGAATGCAGTATACTTTTAAAAAATATTTTTTGTGGAGGCTATTATTGATCTCTTTACATAGGTTTTAATATGTATAATATGCAATACATTTAATACGTTTTACATGACTCTACATGTATAATCTATATTAAATTGCTTGCCCTCTCAAAGAAGTGTGAAAGGAAGGAGGGAATTTGTAACTCAGAATTAAAAAAAAAGAATAACACAAAAGACAATTTTTTGCATGTAATTGAGAAGATATAAAATAATACTAAGAAACATATTTTTTCAATGTGTGTTTTTGGTGCTGAAGATATAACCAAGAGTTACTAATGAAGGTTGAGAACATACGTTGTACAGATAGAAAAGAATGTCTGGTATGTCAAACTGAGAAATAAGTTAAGTCAAAGATGAATGTAAAAGACAAGAGGTTTCAGAGACAATCAGTCTGGGATATCTAACAGGCACTTGGAGATGCAAAAATGAAGATAAGCAGAGAGATTAGAAATGGAAAAGTAGATATTTGATAATCATTAACCAAGACAATAATTGAATCCATGGGAGCTAATGCAGCTACCACGCAAAGTAATATAGAAGAAGAAGAGAACAATGCTCAGGAAATCCTAACTAAGAGTTAGGATTGATGGGATGCTTGGGTGAACATTCTTGGACTACAATTTTAAAGTCACATTTCTCTTGAAAACTCACATTTCTCCCTAGTCTTGAAACACTGTCCCAGGCAGTTTCTCCCCAGCTCAAGGATAGTCTGATTCAGAAACAACTGTTATTTTCCTTCCTACTACAGTAGCCAGATGCAGCTCTTGAAGTTACTAGTCTGAACCAGCTGTGTATTAACTGAACTGACTGTGTACTGGGTCATAATGATATTTACTACTCGCTGACCAATCATGAATCCGAGACTTAGACATAGCTATAGTCCATTACATATATCTTGCCTAACAATACATTGATGAGAGCAGCCTGGTATTCCTTAGTCAGCCTTGTTCATTAGTTGACTTAGTGATGTTTCAAGCCTAAAACCACACATCCATATAGCTCTACCCCCCACCCCTCTGTGGGCTATTTCCAGGTGAACTCTGAGTAAAATTCCTCTGAACTAGATACCAAAAGTGCATATTCCTTTAAGAACTAACCTCTCCTTAAGCACTCCCTTTTCCTACCCTGAATTACCTAATTAGCATATTTGGCACATGTTTTACTCTAGAATACCTATATAAACTTTATCTGTACTTCTCTAAGGTTGCACGTTACCTAAGAACTCTTGCCCGCTAAAAAATTGTAATAAATTTTTACCTTGAACTCAACAATGCTTAAATCCATGAATTCTTTTCCAGAAAGTCCAGGCAAGTAATTCCAGTCTTGGAGTTCCTGTACCCCTATCTCTGTATCCCTTATCAGTATGACCTGGATGAAAATTCATCAAGGAGACTGAAACCTAGTAAGATAAATAGGAGGAGAATCAGTAGTGTTTAGAATTTTCATATTATTTATTTATTTATTTCAATTTTTTTATCCATTTAATGGAAGATACATTCTACTCACTCTACAATGTTCTACATTGTAGACAATGTAGACAAAAACTAAACAAAACTAAAACTAAAACTAAAAAACTAAAAACTAAAAAAAGGAACTTATTTCTTCCCTCCAAAATATTATATTCAATTTAGAAAAAATAACATTTATATGTGTAAATATGAAATATGTACTAGGTACACTGTAGATATAGACTCTGTGTAGGAGATAGAATTTGGGGTAAGTCAAGGAATGCAAGAGATGGAGGGGGACAGGAAGGACATTCTAATAAAGGACCACTTTATTAAAAGCAGAGAAGGAATATAAACATAGGCATGAATGACTATAGGTCTATATCTATATCTACATTTAAGATGACACAAAACTGAGGGGAATAAATTTCTTTGAATAATGGAGTCTAGATTCAAAAGGAATGTTTAGGAATCTAAAATAATAACCTGAAACTAAAATTTAAAAACAATTAATGCCATGTGCTATGCTTATGTAAAAACCACCTTCAAAGTCCCCATCCCACAGAGTCCATGGATACTACTATAGTATCATCAAAGAGAGAGAATAAAAGGTTGGAGAGGAGAGTCATGAAGAAAGTAGTCATCTGGGGTCAATTAACTGTCATTGTAAGAGATATCATTTGAGAAAAGGTAGAAAGGACTACAAATGTAGGTTTTCTGAGAAACTGAATGAGTTAACTATCAAGAAAAAAATCTGAAAAGCCAATTGGAGACAATTAGATTTAACTCTATTTAGAGCATAGAAACTATGAGGAGAATTCTTAAATGACAAATAACTATCCAAAGAAAGCCAGGATTATGGCGTGCGGAAGTGAAGGAGTCAATGGCATCTTGGTGGGAATTTTCCATGCCTGTATTATTTTTTCCTTTTCGGAGTGTAGTTACCTTGACTCGCTGTGATGCATTGCCAAAATAAACTCCAATATTTTTGTATTTCATTTGTTTTTAATGCTTTATTAAATTGTATGAGTAATAATACTGATGGTGTTTACATTTAGGAGATTAGAAACAGTATAGTACAGAGGAAAAAAAGCTGATAAGAATTGGGAGACTCTGGTAAAATCCTAAATATGGTGTGAACTGGAGTAAATCACTTAATCTATTTGTGCATCATGTCTCAATTTTGTTTTTTTTTTAAGTGACAGACCGGATTACATAATAATGTCAAATTTTAGTAGAAGTGGAGGCCATTGCTCCATATAAAAGATTCCCTACAGGATTCATTTCTTTCTGATTTGATTATATTTGCACACATTTTCATATATATTTACCAATTCCATTTTATTCTAATTTGGATCATATTTAGGAGTGCTACGGGTTCCATGTGGGTTGCAGGTCATCTGCTTGACACTCCTAGAAGATTTCTCAAATCCTTTATAATTTTTGAGCTATGATTCTATAAGACTCTAAACAAAGATGGCATTTTGGTCCTCATTATATTCAATCACTGCATGTATCCATAAGTTGAATGACTTGTGTACAATAAGTGTCCCATGACTACTTATTGAATGATAAAAAGACAGTATGATATAAGCTCCAGATCTGTGATCCTGTGTGTTTTGAGTTGGGCATAATTTAGATCAAACTCTTAGTTGCTTAGGATTAATACTGAAACAAAAGAAAACAATCACAGGTCATTCAGCAGTTATTAATATATTTACTTATTCATGGAATGAATAACATATTTAATAAAGATATGGATTGTGAAAACTGTGAATTTATTCAGTTGAAGGAAGCACTCTCGCCTGAGTTGCCCACAATAAACCAATAGTCATATGTTTCAGAGAGCTCCTCGTGATTATGTCGAACTCAGAAGACCAAAATTGGTTAGCTATATAAAAAACTCAAGCCTTTAGACTTCTGAGCAAAACTAGCCTTTTTAATACCATTAATGGGAAAAATTAAAATAAAGTTCTACCTTAATTTTAATGAGAAAATGGTCACCATACTGGATTCACTGCATTTCACTTCTTGTTAGTACACTGATATGTTATGTAAAATTTTTGGCTACGAAGTGACTTTAGGACAACAGGTTAACCTTTATCTACATTATTCAAGATTTTTTATACTGGCTCACCTAAATTGGGGATAGGGGAGGATCAAAACATAAACATAAACAAACAATTTAATATGCCTTTAAATACATGATTGAATAGGAGAGGACTAAGGCTAGAATTCCCTAACTTTGCCTCCCATTCCCCACTCCACCCCTTAAATTCTCTTTCAAACTATCAGGTCCATGTGCTGTGATACCAATATTTTCAATTCATTTTGGATTTCTCAAACTAGATAGATGAACAAAAGTAAAATCAACTCTAATAAGATTAAGACTAAAATAAAAATAATGATATTTTTTGCAATCACTATTCCTCATATCTCATCAGGGAAAACTAATTCTTTTGAGTATATCTTTTTTGATAAGTAGAAAATTTCTTTCATCTTTCCCAAATTCATACCCTTTAGACAATTTTGATGGTGAAGTGAAGCCTGAGAAAATTCCACAGTAGAATTATTGAAGGATTAAACTATGACAATAGGATGTCTAAGATGATGCTTCAGATTGACCAAAAACTAGTTTCCTGAGTTACCTTCAAGATATAGTTCTTAAATACACAGAACCTATTAATGTAAGTCTTCCCTTGCTGAATGGTCTCAGACAATTTAGACTAATCTTTTTGAGTAAAAAATGCACAATTGTATGTTGGTAAATATTTAACAATTTACTCTCTAAGGAAAAAAAAGCATGACATGCTTTTAGATCTAATCTGCATTATAAACATTTTCTTCATCACTTTCATGAGTTTGGACAATAAAGAAAATAAATAAAATCTTGATTTGTGAGAATTGTCAATTTCCAAAATATAAATTCTCACACTGAAAATTTAATAATAATAATAATAATCTCTTTCTTAAACCAACTTAAGCTGGTTGTCACACAATCCTAGCAATAACTTAGGTTAACCAACCACCATCTTTAGAGACATCACCAAAAGCACAACCAGAAACAATAAATCCAATTTGGGTTATTTTCTCTACACTTTCCCTCTTCAATGCTGTCATTATCATCCAATCCTGAAGGACTACAGAACTTCTTCGGGGTTGTACCTGACTTTTACTTATCCCCTGAAAGCTTAGGATTGATGCTGAGTTAAAAATAACATACTCATAGATCATTCAAGTTAACAAAACTTATTTATCTACAATAAGGGTACATTCAACAAGGCAATGCACTGAAGGCATGCCAAATTGACTCATGTGGAAGGAACTTCCTTGCCTGAGTTTTCCAACATGAACTGTCAACCAAAGCAGTGAGAAAGAAGCTGGAGATCCACATCATTATTTTATACTCACGTGACCAATAAGTGATAGTGACAGCCAAAATATTGTGTTCCTTGAACTCAACGATGGTTTCATGACCTTTTATTGAAAAGAAAAAAAGTGAATGAAAATCCCCTAGCCTACTTTTATGAGGAAAATATTAAGATATTATTTGCATCAGACTCTTAAAATATGAGACAGAAAGAATGAGTTCATGAGAAAAAGATTTTTCTTTCACTTTAGAGACTGAAGCGGGAACTCAACTGTTTTCTTTTGTAAGACATATCAATCAACTAATAAAAATTGCATTAAGTACAGCCTTCCACTAGGATGTATATAAAGAGAAATCTGACATAATTCTTGCCAAGAAAGGTATTCTATGCTGCTAGGGGGAAGAAAGAATATATATATATATATATATATATAATATACACAAAAAGTTTAAAACGCAATTATGTGAGAATCACAATGAAACTCATGTAATCAGATAAGTACTTATGGAAAAAGTGATGTTTCTGCAAAAGTGGAAGTAAAATAAGTAATTCTGAGAAACAGAGGCAGGGAGAGAGTAAATTCAAAGCATTAGAAACAACAAATGGAAAAGGAAATAGAGAATCATATGAAGAAAAAGAAACAAGGAAAGAGCTAATGTATAAAATGGAGGTAGATATTGATTTATTCTAGACTGTAAATTCCTTTAAAATATAACAGACACTATACATACATATACATATATAGACACATAATTATTACCTATATCTTTTATGTAATCCATTATGCTTTCTCATCTCTCTATCATGAGATGGTTAGTAGGCTTTATAATAAATCCTGATCTATTCCTTGCTTGATTTGTTGATCAGGTTGTTCTAAATTATATCTTAGTATAAAGTCTATAAGGATTTATTGGATTTACTAAATGGAGGTGTAAAATGGTCTGACTTGCACTTAGTTGATTTGTTCAGCTCATAGGTGGGAAGAGTCAAAAGGAGATTAAATGGATCTTTTTTGCTAGCAATAAGGAGGGACTCTGCTGTTTAATCCACAATAGATCTGGGGCACAGTCCTGGATGGCAGTCCCAAGGTGTGGAGGAGAATTAGAACACAAGAGCTTGCAACCACAGTGGAGGGTGGACCATCCTCAGAATTTCAGGATAGAAAAGATTGCTTGTGGTTGCTCATAGACCAGAGCACAGGACAGGAACGTGGTAAACACCCCTCATATACATCATATAAACTTGGAAAAATTGAAAACTTACAGGTCCCTAGAAGTATCTCTGAAAATATTTCAACAAGACACCCTTGTACAAAATAGACTTTGTAATAGTGCACACTCCACCTTGGAAGTAGATACCTACTTTAACAAAGAGTTAAAGGTCATAGTAAGTAATAGACTGGGAAAATGAGCAAACAATGGGGGAAAACACTTAAAAGTTACTATGGTGACAAGTAAGATCAAAACACACAATCAGAAGAAGACAGCAAATACAAAGCTCCTACATCCATTGTTCCTAAAAAAGCATAAAGTGTTGTCAGATCATGAAAGAGATCAAAAAGGATTATCAATTCAAGTAAGAGAGATCGAAAAAAATTGGAAAAGGAATGAGAGTTATGAAAGAAAATCATGAAAATGAGTCAATATCTCAGTAGACACAAAAAATACTCAAGATAATAGCATCTTAAAAACAAACTAGGTGAAATGATAAAAGAGATCAAAAGAGCCAGAGAGAAGAAAAAAGTCTTAACAAGCAGGATTGGTCAAATGGAAAAGAAGGTCCAAAAGCTTACTGTAGAAAATAATTCCTTAAAAATTATAATGGAGCAAATGGAAGCTAAAAACTATGATAATTCAAGAAACAATAAAGCAAAATGTAAAGAAATAAATAAAAAGAAGACATGTGAAATATCTCATGGGAAAAACAACTGACCTGGAAAATAGATCCAGTAAAGACAATTCAAAAATTATTGCCCTATCTGAAAGCCATGATTCAAAAAGAGAACCTATACAGCATCTTACAAGAAATTATCAAAGAAAACTTTCCTGATATTCTAGAACCAGGTGGTTAAATATAAATTGAAGGAATCCATAACCTTCCTGAAAGAGATTCCAAAATGAAACTATCAGAAATATTAGAGCCAAACTCCAGAGTTCACAGATCAAGGACCAACTATTGAAAGTAGCCAGAAAGAAAAAAATCAAATACTTTAGAACCGCAATCAAGATAAAACAATATTTAGCAGCTTCTTCCTTAAAGGATCTGAGAACTTGGAATATAATATTCTGGAGGGAAAAGGAGCTAGGATTACAACCACCCCAAGAAACCTGAGCATTATCCTTTAGGGGAAAATGGATATTAGAGGAGATAGAGGATTTTCAAGCATTCTTGATGAAAAGATTAGAGCTGACTAGAAAATTTGACTTTCAAATATAAGACTGATAAAAAGGTGAATAGAAAACATAACTGTAAAGGACTTAATGAGGTTAAAGAGTTTAATTTCCTACATGGAAAGCTGATATGTGTAACTCATAAGACCTTTCCCATTATTTGAGTGGTTACAGTAAATATGTATAGCTATAGTGCACAAGTAAGAATTGACTAGGAATAAATGATATCTACAAACATGAAATTAAGGGGTAAGAGAGGAATCCCGTGGGAGAAAGAGAACGAGGAAATATGGTACAAATTATCTCACATGAAAGAGACAAGAAAAAGCTTTTGTATAGGAAGTGAAGGGGGAGGTAAGTGGGAGTGAGTGAACCTGATGCTTATCAGAATTGGCTCAAAAATAGGGAATAATATATACATTTAATTGGGTACAGACATCCATCTTGCCCTCAAGGAAAATACGAGGGGAAGATGACAAAAGAAGTGGGTAATAGAAGTAAAGGTAAATTGAGGAGGGGGTAGTCAAAAGCAAAACACTTTTGAGGAGATATAAGGTGAAAGGAGAGAAAGAGAGAATAAAATAAACAGGTGGGATAGGATGAAGGTCAACAGAGTTAGCAATAATAACTGAAAAAAAATTAGAAAATTTTTTTCTGGTAAAGGTCTCATTTCTCAAACCTATAGGGAAGTGAATCAAATTTATAAAAGCAAAATGAGAACTGTTCCTACATCAGTAAGCATCACAGCATTCACAGGGCAGGGCCTGATATCACAGATTCTTAGATGTATATTTATAAGAGGAAAGTCAACTTTTGAGGGGTCAATAATCATTTTAATTACAGTCAACATACAGGGACCAACAGACAGGCTTCCAATTATCTGACCATTGCATACATACATACATAGCTGGTTGTTGCCCGTCTTTGAAGAGGAGCAAAATGACATCACCATTGTAAAGTGAAATTTCTGTGTGTTCGAATGTAGCTGATCAGACCAATATGAGCTCAGAATGCTCTACCACAATTTGAGTACAGATATTGCATGTGAATATTTGGGGTGAATATCCCAAATTTGCACATCTTGCGTTTACTTTGTGGTATCTCAATTCTGCTTTGCTCAAAGAGCACAGAACTTTTTCCTCATGTAGGCATGCCATTCTGAGTGGTCCTGTGCCAGTGTCCCCCATGTTGCACAGTCAAATCAAAAGTTCTTGAGAGAGACCTTGAGAGTGTCCTTTTATCGTTTCTTCTGGCCACCTTGTGATCGCCTGTCCCATGCAAGTTCTCCATAAAATAGTCTTTTTGGCAAGCGTACATTCTGCATCCAAACAACGTAGCCAACCCATCAAGTTTGTGCTCTCTGAAGCATAGTTTGAATACTTGGAAGTTCATCTCCAGCAAGGACTTCAGTGTCTGGTACTTTATACTGTCAGGTGATCCTCAGAATCTTCCTAAGACAGTTCAAATGGAAACAATTCAGTTTCCCGGCATGACGTTGGCAGACTGTCCACTTTTCACAGGCATACAACAATGAGGTGAGCAGAACAACTCTGTAGACTTCAATTTAGTAGTCAGTCTAATACTTCTTCTCTCCCAAACTTTCCTCCGGAACCTCCCAAACGATGAGCTAGCTGTGGCAATGTGTGCATCAACCTCATTGTCAACATGTACATCCCTGGAAAGTACACTACCAAGGTAAGTGAACTTACCCACAGTATTCAAAACTTCTCCATTTGTTGTAAATGATGGTTCCACGTATGGATGATGTGGTGGTGGCTGATGGAGCACCTGTGCTTTTTTGGTGTAAATTCTTAGGCCAAAATTAGCACAGGCAGCAGAGACTTGATGCGCACTTTGTTGCATCTTAGCTCCAGAGTCTGCATTGAGTGCACAATCATCTGCATACAGAAAATCATGCACCAACACTCCCTCCACTTTGCTCTTGGCTTGTAGCCTTTTCAAATTGAAGAACTTACCATCAGTATGGTAGTTGACCTTATGCTGTACTCATCCTCATGAAAGCATTTGCGAACATGTCTGCAAACTTCATGCTAAAAAGCAAGGAAGTGAACACACAGCCATGTTTCACTCCATTCGTGACTGGAAAGGCATGACAGCTTTGTCCGTTGTCCAGAACCAGGGAAACATGCTATCATGAAATTGACGTACCATTTTGATGAACTTCTCTGGGCAACCAAATTTTGCCATAATTATCCATATGTCCTCACGACTATCAGTATCAAAGTCCTTGGTCAGATCCACAAACATTTTGTACAGACCTCTGTTCTTCTCCTGGCATTTTTCCTGGTGTTGTCAGGCAGCAAACACCATATTGACTGTTCCTCAGCCCTTTCTGAAGCCACACTGGATCTCAGGTATATGATCATCTTCCAGGTGAAGGATCAGCCTATTACGGAGCACTCTAGCAAGAATTTTGCCAGCAATGACTAAGAGAGAGATGCCGCTGTGATTGTCATAGGACCACCTATTTCCTTTATCCTTATAGAGATGGACAATGGAGGCATCCTTGAACTCCTGGAGGATAACCTCCTCTTGCCATGTAACCTAGAAAATTTCAATCAACTTTTGTATGAGCAAAGGTCCCCCTATTTTGTAAATCTCAGCTGGAATAGAATCAGCTCCTGGTTCTTTGCCACATGAAAGGAGCCTAATGGCTCTCAAAACTTCTTCTTCAGTTGGAAGTTCAGTTAAGGAGGGATTGACTTCAACCTGTGATAAGCTATCAATGGCCTCAGTATTGATTGATGATGGTCTGTTGAGAAAACTACAGAAGTGTTCAACGCATCTCTCTAGGATCATGTCCTTACCACTAATCAACGTAGCTCCATCAGCCCTGAGTATCTGTGATGCACCATAGGATTTTGGTCCATAAATAACATTCATAGAATCATAAAAACTCTTTGGATTATTACTGTCAGCATAAAACTGAATTTCCTCTGCCTTCTTACTGAGCCAGGAATCCTGCGTCTCCGCAAGCTTTGTTTGTACTTTGCTTTTGATGGAATTAAATGCTGCCTTCTTAGAGGTGGATCAACTATCCTACTAGAAAATCCCGTGGAGCTTTCATTTTCCTTTAGCAGCTTCTGAATTTCTCCACTGTACACCAAATCTCTGCATGTTGCACACTCCTTTTCTGCTCCACTGTTGCCAACTGTCTTTTGACACAACTTCCCCTCCAAGTCAGCAGCAAACTGTTCAAACTAAGAGAAGAGCTCAAATTTATTGACGTTAAATCTTCTGGCAATCATTTTACCTTGGTGTTGGTGCTTTTAATGAATGTGAATATTTAGCTTGAAAAGGATAAGTCTATGATCAGTCCAGCACTCTGCACCACACATTGCCTTTGTCACTCTCACGTGTTGTCTGTCTCTTCTCCTTACAATCACATAATCTTAGATGCCAGTGTTTGTTACGAGGGTGCATCCATGATGTTTTATTGTGTTTAGGTAAGTGGAAGACAGTGTTGGTGATGAGAAGATCATGTGATAAACAAGTCTTCAGCAGTAAATGACAATTGCTATTGCTGTTTCCAACTCCATTCCTTCCTAGGACTCCCTGCCAAGTCTGGTTGTCTGAGCCTACTCTAGCATTAAAGTCACCCAGAATTATAAGGTTATCCTCTTTTAGCACATTGACAATAAAAGTCTCTAGGTCTTCATAAAATTTGTCTTTGATTTCATCAAGGTTTGTCATGGTTATAGTATAGGCACTGATGATGGTGGCATGGCATTTTCCTGTGAGTGGCAATCGCATTGTCATGAGCCTGTCATTCACTCCTTTTGGCAGGAATGTCAGCTTGTTGATTAGATTGGTTTCAATTGAAAAACCAAATCCAGTTTCACAGCACTCCCCTACACTACACCCACTCCAGAAAAAGGTATATCCAGCTCCAACCTCAGTAAGCTGGCCTTCTTTTGCCAACTTTGTTTCACTCAGGGCTGGTATTTGGATGCATTACTTGTTGAATTCTCTTTCAAGAAGAGCGTTTCTTCTTTCAGGCCTATTGGATTTTGTGTTGTCTATTAGTGTGTGCATGGTCCATGGACACACTAATGTGTGGAATCATGAGTGGAATCATCTTTGCATATGTTTTCATATATATTTTTTGTACGTTTCGACCATAGTGCGATTCCCCAGCTGCCGCGGTAATCACACCAGTGTTGGATAAGCAGGCGATGCATAGGGCACCTTTACTAGGCTCCTTCCTCACACCAGGGTGTGAGCAATGCGATCCTTAAAAGGTTACTCCAACACACAGGGGACTGCCAAATCCCACTGCTGCTTCCAGTGAGAAAAGAGTTATGGCCTGGGCCACCTTTTACATCTGCTTTTTCATCCCTTGCCTCTGTCAGAGGACTTTGAGGCATAATAGTATAGGTGATGTCTTTTGATTCATGTGTAAGTTGGATTTAAGTGAGGCAGAGTTGCACGAAGTCATCAACTTCACTCTTTCCTCTAGAGCCACCAGAATCCAGTGGCAAGACAGAGTCAAGGTGACTGGTGATGGCTCAAGATGCAGTGGATGAGCTTGACTTCTTCTGTGTCTCACCAAACTCTAAGCACTCCACATCGCCTACTTCATCTGCCTTCATGGCCATTGGAACAAATTGTTCTCATCCACCCATTCCATCAGATGAAGTCTTCGCAGACTTGGGGTGGTAGACACTCCCTTAACTCACCAATGGGTTTGAGAACCCTTGGTTATCCTCAACCCGGTTTGATCCATCTGTTTTAACGGTTTGCCAGGGTGTGGCCACTCAGCATACTGCAGCTTCTTGGATCCACAGGTGAGAGTTAGGTGGAAAAGGTGGACACCAAATTTGGAAGAGCCCTGAAAAGGGCTTCACAACCATCACACCAAAGGAACTGGTACTGGTACTGGTACTGGTCCTCCCTGAACACACCCTACACCCTACATACATAACTACCAGAGAGGGAAGCACTAATATCTGGGTTTTCAAAGCCAGGGGATCAATTAGTGACTTCCCAGAGTCTCGTTTTAGGAAAAAAAGAAAAAAAAAACTTCTCTCAAAAAAGAAAAATCTCTCTTCATAATACATGCATACTCTTTTCAGAGCCAGAGGACAGGATGCCTCTTGACCCAGTGCTTCGTTAGCAATCAGCAAAAGATGTGGGACTTCATTGGACACAAGCCTCCCCTAATCCAGCCTCCCTCAACAGCCTCACCTGAGGTCTATCAATAGGCAGGGAAGATTTTTAACTCTCATTACCATTCCTCATTTGATGAATGATCAAAAGATATGATCAGTTTTCAGATGAAGTAATCAAATCTATCTATAACCATATGAAAAATTACTGCAACTCACTATTGACTGAATAAATGAAAAGTGGAACAATTCTGAGGTATTATCTCATATCTGTTAGACTGGCTATTAGCACAGAAAAATGTAAAATTACAAATTCAACCTTTCTGTAGAATGTAGATCTATGGCCAAAGGGCTGTAAAAGCTTGCATACCCTTAGATTTTATAATACCACTACTAGGTCTATATCCCAAAAGAGATAAAAGACAAAATTGAAAAGATGTATATGTTCAAAAGTATTAAAAGTAGCTTTTTTCTGGGGAGAAAGGGTTAGAAATTAAGAGGATGACCATAATTTGTGGAATAGTTGAACAAGTTGTAGCATGTCATTATGATGGAATACCAATGTACTATAAGAAATGATGAAGAGGATACTCTCGGAAAAACCTGGAAATACTTACATGGGTGGATGTAAAGTGAAATGTACTGTGTAAAAAGTAACAACAGTATTTTAAGATGGTCAGTTGTGAATGGCTTAGGTATTACCAGCAATGCTATGATCCAAGATAAGTCTGAAGGAATTATAATGAAAATGACATCCATCTCCAGAGAAAGAACTGATGGTGTCTTAAAACAGATGAATACAGGCTTTTAAAAAATATTTTAGTTTTCTTGATTTTTTAAATCTATGTTTGCTTTCACAATATGACAGTTATGGAAATGTTTTTGTTAACTACACATGTAAAACCTATAACAAATTTCTTGCCTTCTTGATGAGGGACATGAGGAAATAGGAATGGAGAACACTTGGAGCTTGAAGTTTAAAAAAAACAAATCTTATAAATTGTTTTTACATGTAACTTGGAGGAATAAAATACAAAACAAAAGAAGAAAAAACAGGCATATCTGGATACACAGATAATGAGGGTGTGGTGCTTGTTTTTATGTTGAATTTCAATGACTATAGAACGTCCAGTTGGTCATGTGTAAGAAGGAATTTATGATGGGAGGTGACTAGAGATTAGACTTGGGTATGCAGTTCATCTGCATAGGCATCATAATTTAACCCATGCTTAATGATGTCAAGAGAAAGAGGAACCCAGAATAAAATTTGGTATACTATCAGAGTTAGAAGTTTTCATATAGATCATGAATCAACAGAACACTCATGAGGATCAATCAAAGAATTATAAATAGAAGGTAGGGAGACAGAGAGAGAAAGAGGGAGAGAGAGAGAGAGAGAGAGAGAGAGAGAGAGAGAGAGAGAGAGAGAGAGACAGAGACAGAGACAGAGACAGAGACAGACAGAGACAGACAGAGAGAGAGAGGGGAGAGCTAGAGAGAGAGACAGAGAGAGAATACTATTGGAGTACAGAGCTAAAGTAAGATTAAAAATAGGAAAAGGGCTTCAGATTTGGATCTTAATAGATTATTAGTCATTTTAGTAAAACAGTTTCACTTGGTTGGAAATAAGTTTGAAAAGTATTGAGAAGTAAAAGGAGAGCAAATGGAATAAAACAATCTTAACAGTTTTCTAGTGTTGGTAAGGGTGATGATGTGGTTGTGGTTGTTTTAAAATAATGGAGACAGGTATATTTGTAGGTGGTAGTAATGAAACAGCATACAGGAATAAATGTAATATAGAGGGAATATTGGATAACTGGGAGTTGAATTAACTGGAAAAGACATAAGGGGTAGTGATCAAGGGTAAATGTTTGGGAAGTGACCTTTTCAGGAAGGGATATTTATTTACAATGATGATAAACGTGTGCAAAGAATATCATAACATGTTAGAGTTTTGTGATACCGACAAATAGGAAAGAGAGAACATATTACTCTTCTTTATTTCTTCAGTTAAGTGTTAGATGGCCTCTTCACTTGAGAGGATGAATGGAAGTGGTGATGTGAGAGGTCAAAAAAAGAAGAAAGATTTTGTTAAAAAATACCTTTGTGAGGAATGTGGTAGAGAATCAATGAGGGAAGGATTCATTCGGATTGACTTTTATAGTGAGACATTAGTCAGAAAATATGCAATAGATTTTGTGATGTACCTGGTTAGCATGATTGGATGTTTTCCTCTAGTTCTGCTTTGGAATATGAGCAGGAATAAAAGAAGTAGATTTGGTAAGGTCTTTGACAGAGTCTGAGCATTGATAGAACAAAGAATCAAGATTTTTGAAGAAATATTATTGAGTGGCAGTTGGCGGTGAATTGAATAGAGTACCAGAACTGGAATCAAGAGGATCTGAGTTCAAATACTAGCAATGTGACCCTGGGCATGTCATTTAATCCCACTTTCCTCCCCCGAAAAGTCCAGAGAATATTCTATTGGCTCAGTTGTTACGGAAAGTAATTTGAAACTATTCTCTAAAACTTCTTAAATTCTACATGCCGTTTTACTCAGAGATACCACTATCAAAACTATATAGCAAAGAGAAAGAAAGAGGAAATCATGTGGTCAAAAATATTGATAAAAGCTCTTTTTGTGAGGCAAAGAATGAAAACTAAGGTGGTACTAATTAATTAGGAGATGATCAAACAAATTAAGGTCTATGCCATGTATTCATGGTGAATAAGAAAAGATAAAGGGATTGCTCTCAGAAGAAGTCAGAAAGACTTATATGAGTTTAGAAAGGATAAAGTCATCTGAAACAGAAAAAAAAGAATCTCCACTCTATCAACACTGTAAAAATAAACTAATAAGCCTAATGTATTTAAGAAATATGATTAATCATGATTACAGAAGGTTGATGTTGAAGAATGCTACCTACCACACCTGAAAGTGAAGTAATGGATTAAATTTGTTAAAAAAAAAGAGATACATTGTAGGGAATGGCCAATATGGAAATTTGTTTTGCTTCACTATGCCTTCCTGTTACTGAGGTTTTATTTCTCTTTTTTTGTTTTGTTATTTTCCAGGAAACATGATAGTGATGAAAATAAATGATTGATAATTGAAACTAAATTTATTATCTTAAAAAGGGACTATGTGATAGTGAAGAGCAGACCCAGTGTTAAGATGGGAAATTGAAATTAGGACAAAGTAATGGCCTGAAAGTAATGAGGGATGATAGGATTGGAGACCCTACAAGATAAGAACAAAAATTCGGCAAAATAAGACACAGGGAAAGATAAAATGATAAGAGATTTTGGTGTGAGACTATAAGCCTGATTTTACAGATATTGTGACAGCTTGCTTATCTATAGAATAAGTTCAAAAGAGAACATCAGTAAGCTTCCTTTTTGAACAAAAACAGTATTTCTTTTGATTATTCCAATCAGATACTCATTCTCTTTACAACATTCTTTACTTCTGTTGTAAAGATGATGCATACATAGAAGGCAAAATTTTATGATACTCTCAAGAGCTTACATTGACATAAAAACATACTACAAACTGAAAAGTGAATTATAGGCACACTGAGATGATTCACCAAACATTTCCTTCCCAAAACATGCTTAAAAGAAAATTAAACTATTTTGAAGTTAAATACAAGGAATCTATGACCCTTAAGGAGAATTGGGTTGGTATGAGCCAGTTTTTAACAATAATCCACAAGACATATGCCCTCTTGTGGCAAAACAAGGTCATGGTTGATGAATCAATCCAATGGGAAAGGTAATGAGTGTGGGAGTGGGGCTAGCATTTGTTTCTAAAGCCATGAAAATAAACATGAAATGTTTTAGGGGAAACATATCCACAATGAAGAAGAGATCACATCAGGGGTAACAGCATGTCTCAGGAGAATTTCTGTCTACGGACTGCAGTCATTCATGATAGTGGTAGACTACTCATGCCCTGTCCTTGTCCTACCATGTCATGGTTGGCAGGGGAATAAATAACAGAAATATAGCAGAAGGCTGAAAACTGGATCACAGATATTTAGCTTGGACTTTGTGGACTTGATTTTTTAAAACAAAAATGAGCATTCTATTTCAGTGGAATTGATTCCCTTCATATTATTTTTATTGATCAAAATATTATTAGGAGAAGAGTTTCACAGACTTCACTAAATTTCCAAGGAGTCCATGAAACATACAGAGGCAAAATTTGAGAATTTTGATTAAGATATTGATTATTCTCTATCTGCATAGCCAAAATGACCCTGAGTATTGTACTGAAATGAAATATGGATAGCTGAAAGGAACAAAATTTCAATAAGAAATGAATCTGAATATTAAATTTCATTAAACAGGATTGTTTAATGGACTTGTTATATACTAGCCATAGTTCTTAAGTGTTAGAGATGCAGAGAGGAAATTTTTATAAAATGTTTCAACACCCAGGAATCTTATACTAGAAAGGAGAGTATTAAAAAGCAAAATTTGGATCCTATAATTGTATAAAATCATGAGAATATATGGTTTGAATCAAATACCATGAGGTCATATTGAATTGTCATAAATACATACTATCTCTGTCAGGACACCCTACTTCTCCTTCCATTCTCACCCCTACCTCTCTCAGAGAGCAAAAATAGTGAAGTCAAGAATTGCTATATTCTATGTTGAATAGTTTTTTCTGATCAACTTAGAACGTTAAAGAGATATGGATTAGGAAAGAAAAAGACTTTCTGTGACCTTTGAATATGATAGAATGTGGTAAAAGTAAGAGGACAGTGGTGAGAGTGGAGAACAAGTATAGCAAGATTAAGGACAATATTCCACTTTTCAAGTTTCTTTCCTCTCTCATGCTACATCTGCAGCATATGCTATATAGTTTTATAGAATTTTACAACTGGAAAAGTCCATAGAGGGCATTTAGTTTATATTGTTCATTTTATGGCTTAAGATACTAAGGTCCTAAGATATAAAGCATCTGGTCAAATGTGAAACAGCTACAAAGTGAAAAAAAAACTATGACTAAGACCAAGGTCCCTGTACTCCTACTTCAGCTGTCTTCCCACCATATCATAAAGTTTTTAAAGGTACTTTTCCTCATCACAAAACTAGTTAATTCTCACACTTGTTCACTGACACAGTCTTCATGTACTCCCACGGTTTTCCAGGGCAGGGAATGACTGGCTTTTGCTATATATCTAACAATTACTACATTGTGTAGCACACAGTAGGCACTTCACAAATGTTTATTAACTCAGGAGCTGGGCTATTAATATAAAAATTAGACCATGCCAGCCTACAGGAAACTTACGTTGCAGTACAAGCATCAGTATGTGCAAATAAGCAAATACATTATATAAAAATGTACGGTGTAGAGTGTGTGCATGTGAATGTGTGTACACACACATATAGAATGAATTGTAGGGACACTAAAAACTAAGTGAATCAGGAAATCCTCTTGAAGGAGGAAATACTTGGATTGAGGAGAAATGATCCAATAGTAAATCAAGCATCTATAATTTCCTGGATATGAGATGTCCCTCCATCTATAGCAGATGGATTGAATCTTGTTTCTTACACTGTAAATAGGCTTTTAGATTTGTCTGAGACTCACCATCAGAGAAGCTGAGTGACTTGGCTATAGTTGTAAAGCCAGTAAGTTTAAGAGGTAGGATATAAACCCAGGCCTTCCTAATTCCAAGTCCAATACTTGCTATCTGTTCAGCCATGCTACTGAGAAAGAAAGGTGTTTTATCATTCAGGTATTCTCTTGATGGGAGCAGCTAGGTGGCGCAGTGGATAGAGCACCAGTGCAGGAGTCAGGAGGACCTGAGTTCAAATCTCAACTCATACATTTGACACTCCTTGGTTGTATGACCTTGGGCAAGTCACTTAACCCCAACTGACTCATCCTGGGTCATATCCAGTCATCTTGATGAATATCTGGTTACTGGATTCAAATAGCTCTGGAGGAGAAGTGAGCCTGGTGAACTGTACAGCCCTCCCTCTCTCAAAACAAAAACAAGTGTAAGTCATATTATTATTTCTCTGATGGCATTGTCATCTTCGGCAACAAAGAACCAACACACACCTTCTTCACTTTTGTGTAATAAAATAAATAATGGAAGTTTTCTCAAGTGTAGAACATTTTATACAAACTTGGAATAGGTCTTAAATTCTCATGGATCATTCAAATATAAAAGAACACTTTATATTTTCTATTTTGAGGAAATACACATATACAAACAATTTAAAGGGTATAGGTAAGCATAGATTTGGAAATCCCTTTTGGTTTATTTGCAAAAAATTGGAATGAAATACACCTGCAATTGGATTACGATGCCCTAATTGACCATTTTGTCTTGCAACATGTGATTTTGTCATGGCCCTGAACAATTTGGTTGGTGACCATGGATCTGAGGAGGAAATACTAAGTCGCTAAGGCAAAGTGATTTGAATTAATCAACTATGAGAGGTCTGGGTTTATTTTCACTCATCTGAACAACAATATTATTGCAATCAAGTAAAATAATTGGAGTGTGCTTGAAATATTGGAGATAATTCAATTTGCTCATGCATAATTGCATTTAATTTCAGTAATGTAGCAGATAGTATATAGAAAATTGTCATTGTGTCTTTTTACTCCTGGTTTCAGAAAACTGAGTTCTAAAAAATGCCTTCTAAGTGGATCCTAAGCAGGGTACAGATTGATCTGTTTCCAGAAGTAATTGGCAAAATAAATAAATAAAATAAACTTGAAAGAAGGGGGAAAAACGTCATTTGTGCCATGAAAATCTTTCCTTGAATACAGGGACCATGTCCTATTTATGGGCTCTCTTTCCCTCTCCCTATGTAACCTATCATCAGGCATAGATCCTTTCACAATGTAAATGTTAAATATGATGTTTTATCTAGCTTAATTAACAAATAATGAAGATTTTGTTGAATATCAAATAAATCAGTAATGGAGAAAGAAATGTTTCCTCCACCCAGTTTATAATTGTAGAATTGTGGAGCTGGATAATATCTTCGAAATAATCTATTACATCTTTCTCATTTTATAAATGAAGAAATTCAGTACTAGATAGTTAAAGCAAGGTGCTTATGGTGTCACATCAAAGAAGTTGTGAGACTGAATCTAGAAAAAAAGACTCATTTTCTTAGTTATTCTTCCTGAGAACAGTAGCATTACTTCTCTAGAAAAATTCATTCACTTAAGCTAACAATAAATTATAAACATGTGTGGCATTTTGAAGAGAAAAAAAGTTAATCACCTTGTTTTAAGTTGGAGACAGGGCCACAACATCAAAATGACTGTTGTCTGTCAGTCAGTAAACAGAGTTATTAGTCATTTCCTGTGTTTCTAGGCAGTGCACTAAGTATTGAGGATAAAAAAAAAAGCCAAGTTCAAGGACCCTAATCTCCAGGACCTCACATTTTTAATGGGGGAAAAAAAATATAAATATATATGGTTAGAGAGAGACAGGGACAGACAGACACAGAGTCACACAAATACTGAGAGACAGTCACAGAGAAAGACAGAGAGAACTAAATCTCTATCTAATGTATCATGTCTCTAATTATCTAGTTACTAAAACATATATTTTTCCTAAGAGATTTTACTCCTAATCTTGTTTTTATATTTGTGCATATCTTTTGTCCTATTTCTTCTAACTCACCTGCTTTACATATACCCGCTAACGTTCCCTCTTATTACTTAAACTATCCCCACTCAATGAATCACTCCCTTATCTTACCATTTCTCTAAATCTAAATACAGTTCTATTACTCCATTTTAAACTGTTCCCTCATCCTCCCTTCTAAAGATCCCTCCTTTATCCTCTCCCCTGTCCCTATCCCTTTAGAGTTTTATTTTTTTCAATATATATATGCATATATATATATATTTCCTCCTCTTAAAATAATTATGATGAAAAGAGATTTCCAGAACTAACAACCCCTCTCCCCCATTTAATTCCTCTCTATTGGTTCTTCTTCAACTTGGACCTCATTTGTATAAGGTAATTTATTTTTTATCTGTTCTTGAACAGTTTTACTTTTTAAAGTCATATCATACTCAGGGATACGCCAATCTTTCTCTTAAGAATCCTAATTAATGAGGGAGGAGCCAAGATGGCAGAGTAGAAAGACTCACATATGCTAGCTCTGAACCAACAGCCCATAAATTTCCTGTAAAAAGAACTCACCACAAATTCTGGAGCAGAGCAAGCCACGCAGAAACACAGTGGAAGAGGTTTCAGTTCCAGAGAGCCCTGCAAAGCCGTCCTCAGGAGCGCGTCGCGCACCGGACATGGAGCCCACCCCTGCGCTGCCCTGGCCGCACAGCCTGAGAGGAGCAGATCCGAGCAGGCTTCAGGGATGGAATCTTCGGCGACCGTGAAGGTCCCTCCACCCACAGGTACTCCAGGTCAGTGAGACACACGTCTGGGCTGGCCGAGAAGGGAGCGGGGTGTCTCTGTGGCTCTGGCCCACGCGGGAGACAACGGCAGAGGAAGTGGCAGAGGCAGCTGTGGTCGGGACTCCCGGAGCAAACAGGAGCTCAGGTCCATTACTGAAGGTCTCCACATAAACCCCCTAAGAGGACTGAGCCTAGGAGGCGGCCTTGCCCCCACCTGAGCACCACACCTTAAGCTCACATTGAATAGCAGCCCCACCCGCCGTGGAAAGCCATGAGGCTGAGGAGCACCATTTGAATCTCAGAACCCAAGCACTAGCAGGGTAGATATAGGCGGGGGTGCAGAGGAATCTCAGAAGCCAAGTAACTGGCTGGGAAAATGCCCACAAAAAGGAACCAAAATAAGACCATAGAGAGCTACTTTCTTGGGAGACACATGTTCCCGCCTTTCATTTCTGATGACGAGGAACAATGCTTGCCATCAGGGAAAGACAGGGAGGTCGGGGCATCTGCATCCCAGACATCCCAGGTGGATGTCCGGTGGGTTTAGGCCATGGAAGAGCTCAAAAAGGATTTTGAAAATCAAGTTAGACAGATGGAGGAAAAACTGGGAAGACAAATGAGAGAGATGCAAGAAAAACATGAAAAACGGGTCAATACCCTGCTAAAGGAGAGCCAAAAAAATGCTGAAGAAAGTAACACCTTGGAAAATAGACTAACTCAATTGGCAAAAGAGGTTCAAAAAGCCAATGAGGAGAAGAATGCTTTCAAAAGCAGAATTAGCCAAATGGAAAAAGAGGTTCAAAAGCTCACTGAAGAAAATAGTTCTCTCAACATTAGAATGGAACAGATGGAGGCTAATGTCTTTCTGAGAAACCAAGAAATCACCAAACAAAACCAAAAGATTGAGGAAATGGAAGAGAATGTGAAATATCTCATTGGAAAAACAACTGACCTGGAAAATAGATCCAGGAGAGACAATTTAAAAATTATGGGACTACCTGAAAGCCATGATCAAAAAAAGAGCTTAGACATTATCTTTCATGAAATTATCAAGGAAAACTGCCCTGATATTCCAGAACCAGAGGGGAAAATAAGTATTGAAGGAATCCATCAATCACCACTTTTTCACGCTTCTTCTCATTCTTGTGTTTGAAAGTCAAATTTTCTTTTCAGCTCTGGTCTTTTCATCAAGAATGCTTGAAAGTTCTCTGTTTCATTGAAAGACCATATTTTCCCCTGAAGTATTATACTCAGTTTTGCTGGGTAGGTTATTCTTGGTTTAAGTCCTAGTTTCTTGGACTTCTGGAATATCCCATTCCACTCCCTTTGATCCCTTAATATAGAAACTGCTAGATCTTGTGTTATCCTGATTCTATTTCCACAATACTGGAATTGTTTCTTTCTAGCTGCTTGCAATATTTTCTCCTTGACCTGGAAATTCTGAAATTTGGCCACAATGTTCTTCAGAGTTTCTCTTTTTGGATCTCTTTCAGGCAGTGATCGATGGATTCCTTCAATACTTATTTTGCACTCTGATTCTAGAATATCAGGGAAGTTTTCCTTGACAATTTCATGAAAAATGATGTCTAGGCTCTTTTTTTGATCATGGCTTTCAGGTAGTCCCATAATTTTTAAATTGTCTCTCCTGGATCTATTTTCCAGGTCAGTTGTTTTTTCAATGAGATATTTCACATTCTCTTCCATTTTTTCATTCTTTTGGTTTTCTTTTGTGATTTCTTGGTTTCTCAGAAAGTCATTAGCCTCCATCTGTTCCATTCTAATGTTGAGAGAAGTATTTTCTTCAGTGAGCTTTTGAACCTCTTTTTCCATTTGGCTAATTCTGCTTTTGAAAGCATTCTTCTCCTCATTGGCTTTTTGAACCTCTTTTGCCAGTTGAGTTAGCCTATTTTTCAAGGTGTCACTTTCTTCAGCATTTTTTGGGTCTCCTTTAGCAAGGTATTGACCTTTTTTTCATGTTATTCTTGCATCTCTCTCATTTCTCTTCCCAGTTTTTCCTCTACCTGTCTAACTTGATTTTCTACATCCTTTCTGAGCTCTTCCATGGCCTGAGCCCACCAGACATCCCCGACCTCCCTGTCTTTCCCTGATGGTAAGAATTGTTCATCGTCATCAGAAATGAAAGGCGGGAACTTCTGTCCCCCAAGAAAGTAGCTTTCTGTGGTCTTATTTTTCTTCCCTTTTCTGGGCATTTTCCCAGCCAGGTACTTGATTTCTGAGATTCCTCTGCCCCCCCCCCCCCCCCCGCCTAGGTCTGGCCAGCTAGTGGTTGAGGTCTGAGATTCAAATGCTCCTCCCCAGCCTCAGGTCTTTCCACGGTGGGTGGGGTTGCTATTCAATGTGAGCTTAAGGTCTGGTGCTCAGGTCAGGGTAGGGCCGCCTCCCAGGCTCAGTTCCCTCAGGGGCTTTATGCAGAGACCTTTGGTAATGCCGTGGGGCTCCTGCCTGCTCTGGGCGTCCCAGGCTGCCTCTGCTGCTGCCTCTGCCTCTGCCACTGCCTCTAGACGGGGCCCAAGTCACAGGGACACCTCGCTCCCCTCTTGGCCAGCCCAGAAGTCTCTCTCACTGACCTGTAGCTCCTGTGGGTGGAGGGACCTTCCCAGCCACCGGAGATTCCGTCCTTGAAGTCTGCTCGGATCTGCTCCTCTGCGGCCATGTGGCCAGGACAGTGCAGGGGTGGACTCTGCTGTCCAGAGTGTGACGAACTCCTGGGGATGGCTTTGCAGGGCTCTCTGGAACAGAAATCTCTCCTGCTGTGTTTCTGCATGGGTTCCACTGCTCCAGAATTTGTGGTGAGTTCTTTTCACAGGAAATTTATGGGCTGTTGGTTCAGAGCTAGCATATGCGAGTCTTTCTACTCCGCCATCTTGACTCCTCACCCCAATTTATCATTTTTTTACATCACATAAATATTCCATTTTGTTCATGTTTTGGAATTTATAGCAATTCCATAGTAGGACTCTAGGTTTTGTCTATAATGAAAAGAGCAACTATTTTTTTTTAGTATTAACCTTTTCCTTTTTCTTTCAATATTTTTGGGTGTAGACATGGTGTTGTAATTACTTATATCAAAGGATACACAGTTTATTAAATTTGGTGGCACAGTTTTAGATAATTTGCCAGAATGACTGGCCAAATTCATATCTCTGTCAAAAGTAAACATGTCTCTATTTCACCCTGTACATCCAACATATTTCATTCATCTCTTGTATAATCTTTCCATGCATGATTAATTTAAAGTAGTATCTCAGTGTTACTTAACTTATTTGGTAGAAAGTTTTTGTAGGTTATTGATAGTTTTGTATGTCCAAATGACATTTTGGATGCATAAAATAAAATACATAAGATGAAGAAGGGACCCATTACATTGGAATTCAAATATCAAAATATCTTTTAAGAGTTCCCATACTATAGGTAAGAAATTCCTGTAAAACTTGCTATAATCTGAATTTGCATAAATTAGCTTAGGAGACTTGAAATATAAATTTAGCAAATTAAAATAACAAAGTTGATATAATTTAGATTATATGAATCATTAATAAAATTTTAAAGCTTCATGAAACCCATTGCCATCCAATTATTTGGTTTCACTTGAATTCAGAATCACTTCATTGGCAAAGGAAACCTTAATTCTGAGGTATATACATAATTAATATATTTATCACTTGAAATATCCAACTTTATTCCAAAAATAGATAAAGTGAGGAATTAGTTTGTTTTACATAACTTTCAGAGTGAGGTACAAAATTTAGAAGTCTATATTTCAGGTAAGTTTTGATGAGGTCTTGAACTAGAATGGAGGCTGTTTTGACTGGAAAGAGGTGAGCATCTACAAGAAACGTTGTTAAAGAAGAAATAACAATTTTTTCTTGCAAATAACTGGGTATATGAGGTGAAAAAATAAGTACTTTGAGGAATATGAGATTTGCTAACTTGGGAGACCAAGGAAATGACGCTATCACTTGGTTCAAATGAGAGAGACTATATGTGTGTGTATAAATTTATGAATTGTTTGAATAATATGACAACTGAATCCCTTTGGAGCTAATAAGAATGGCAATAGAGATGATGCACAGAACAATTAAGATCTTAGACAAGTCATGTATGAAGATCATGTAAAAGAGTTGGATATGGATTGGAAAAATCAATACAAAAAGAACTCAGACAAAATAATATGGAGTAGAAGTTTAACAATTACTCTGAGTTCAGTCAAACTGAAATAAGAACTCTTCCTGAAGGTACAAGGGATATTTTTGTGGTGGTACAGTTCCTTATCTCATATTGGCCTATGTACCCATTCCTATACAATCCTCTGTAGTGATGAATATCCCAGTTTCACTTAACCAACTCGTATCAATATATTATTGTTGGAAGATATTCACTTTTTATTATTTAATATAATTGTTTCCTTTTCAGTTTTCAATATTCACTTTCACAAGATTTTGAATTCCAGAGGGTGAAGCTAAGATGGCAGAGTAGAAAGATGCATATGCTCTAGTGTTTCCCACACAGCCCACAAAATAACTGTAAAAAAAGACTCAACAAATTCTAGAGCAGCAGAAGCCAGAGAATAACACAGTGAAAGAGGTTTCCAGCCAAAGGTAACCTAGAAGGCCCGACAGGAAAGGTCTATCTCATGGGACACTAAGAGGAGCAGAACTCAGTCCTGGACATCACCCAGGGAGGAGCAGGACCTGAACAAACCTCCAGGGCAGAATTCCCAGCAGGGAGGATCTCAGATCCCTCAATGCACAAGCAACAAAGAACGCTACAAAGGTCAGTGTGGGAAGGCATTCCCATCTGGGAGAGAGGGGAACAAGACTCCCCTGGCACTGTCCTCAGGTGGCAGCAGAAGCAGCAGGCAAGTACACGTAAGCAGCCTGTGTCCATTGTCCAGGTAGCTCACCTTAAAGGTTCTGGGGAATTGAGCAGCTGACTTAAACCTCAGCCCTCAATGGTGGCCCTGCCCCACTCAAAGACCCAGGGGAAGTTGTGTAGCTGATTTGAATGTCAGCCTTGAGCAACGTACTGAGCAGAAGAGGAGTACTAACACCTTCCCCTTGACAAAGAGTTCAGAAGTCAAGTAACTGACTGGGAAAATGCCCCAAAAAGGGAAAAAAAATAAGACCATAGAAGGTTACTTTCTTGGTGAACAGGTGTCTCCTTCCATCCTTTCAGATGAGGAAGAACATGACATACTCTCAGAGGTAGTCAAGACCTCTTCCTTCAGTACCTCCAAATTGAATATGAAATGTGTTCAAGGCATAGAAGAGCTTGAAAAGCTTGTCCCCAGGCTCCTAAAAGAGAACCAAAAAATGATGAGGAAAATGCTACCTTTACAAAGAGGTTATTTCAGTTGGAAAAAGAGGTCCAAAAAGTCAATGAGGAGAAGGAAGCTTTCAAAAGCAGAATTAGTCAAATGGAAAAGACAGTTCAAAAGCTCACTGAACAAAATAGTTCTTTAAAGGAGAAAATTGAGTTCAGGGAAGCTAATGACTATGAGAAAAAACAAGAAGTTAGAAAACAAAACTGGAAGTTTGAAAAAAAAAAGTTTTGAGAAAACGTGAAACATTTCAATGGAAAAACAACTGACCTGGAAAATGGATCCAGGAAAGACAATTTAAGAATTACGTAGCTACCTGAAAGCCATGATCAAAAAAGGAGTCTAGACATTATCTGACATGAAATTATCAAGGAAAACTGGCCTGATATTCTATAACCAGAGGGCAAAGTAAATATTAAAAGAATCCACCCATCACCTCCTGAAAGATACCCAAAAAGAGAAACTCCTAGGAATATTGTGGCTATATTTCAGAGTGCCCAGATTAAGGAGAAAATATTGCAATCAACTAGAGAGAAACAATTCAAGTACCGTGGAAATACAGTCAAGATAACACGGGATCTTTTTTTTTTTTTTTACATTTTGGGATCGAAGGGCTTGGAATAGGATATTCCAGAGGTCAAAGGAACTGGGATTAACATCAAGAATCACCTACCCAGCAAAACTGAGTATAATACTTCAAGGGAATAAATGGTCACTCAATGATATAGAGGACTTTCAAATAATCATTATGAAAAGACCAGAACTGAATACAAAATTTGTCTTTAAAGCACAAGAATCAAGAGAAGCATAAAAAGGTAAACAAGAAAGAGAAATCACAAAAGCTTTCTAAAGCTGAACTGTTTACATTTCTACATGGAAAGATAATATTGGTAACTCTTGAGACTTTTCTCAGTATTTGAGTAGGTGGAGGCATTACACACACACACACACACACACACAGAGGACAGACTGAGTTGAGTCAGAAGAGATGATATCCATAAAAAATAAAATAAAATAAAAATTAAAGGGTGATGGAGGAAAACACTGGGAGGAGAAAGGGAGAAATGGAATGGGACAGGCTATAACTCATAAAAGAAATAAGAAAAATCTTCATCAATGGAGGAGGAAAGAGAGAAGGTGAGAGGGTAAAAAGGGAGCTTATTCTCTTCACATATGGCTTAAGGAAGGAATAACATGCTCACTAAATTTGTTGTGAAAATCTATCTTACACTACAGGAAATTAGATGAGATGGAGAGAAGTGGGGTGAGGGGGATGATAGAAGAGAGGGCAAATGAGAGAAGGGAGTAACTAGAATTAAACACTTTTGGGAAGGGACAAGGTCAAATAAAAGAGAAAAAAACAGGGAGGACAGGGTAGGATGGAAGGCAATATAGCTAGTCTTATACAACATGGCTATTATAGAAGTCTTTTGCAAAATGACACGCATATATCCTGTATTGAATTGTTTACCTTCTCATTGGGGATGGGTAGGGAGGGAAGGAGGGACAGAAGTCAGAATTCAAAGTTTTAGAAACGAATGTGGAGAATTATTATTGCATATAACTGGCAAATAAATACAGGTAATGGGGTATAGAAATTTATCTTGCCCTACAAGAAAAGAGAGAAGATGGGGATAAGGGAAGGGAAGGTATGATAGAAAGGAGGGACTGAGGAAAGGGATAATCAGAATGCAAAGTATTATGGGATGGGGGAGGGAAGAGAAGGGGAGAAAAATTGGAACTCAAAATTTTGTGGAAATTAATGTCAAAATCTAAAAATAAATAAATAAATACAAAAAAACTTTCTGCCCATGTCTACCTTCCTCCCACTGCAGGACAACATGAACCCTAATGACCCCTTTCCCCAGTATGACCTCCATTCTAGCACCTGTCCTTCCCTATCCTATTGCCTTCTCTTTTCCTGTTGAGCAAGATAGATTTCTAGAATCCCATTATGTAAACAATATATTTCATTATGGCATTCAAAAACAATATTTTGTCATTCATTATTAAGGTTTTGAATTCAACTTTCTTGCCCTTCCTCCCTCCCAACAAACCCTCATTGAGAAACAGAACAATTTGATATAGGTCATATATGTGTGACTTTGCAAAACTCATCTTACAAAGGACAAAAAATCATATTTCCTGTTTTCCTTTCCTTCCCTTCATTTATTCTATTCTCTCCCTTAACCTATCCCACCAGTGTATGCTTCTGATTACCCTTTCCCCCAATTTGCCTCCCTCTCCCAATCCCTTACCCAGCTCCACGTTCCTGCATAGTAAGGTAAATTTCCGTATCCAACTGAAGGTTTTTTATTCCCTTCTTAAGCAAAATACAAAGAGAGTAAGACTCACTTATTGCCTCTTACATCCCCCCACCTACCATCCACTTTAAAAGCTCTTTCTTGCCTGTTTAATGGGAGATGGCTTACTACATTCTACCTCTTTCTTCCTCTTTCTCCCCTACACTCCATTCAACACTTCATTTTGTTTTTTGGTGTCCTCAATTTCTATTCTGCTCAACCTGTCTCCTTTGTGCATACACACACACACGTGTATATATGAATATATCACATATATTCATATATATGTGATATATGCACAGAGATTTATATGCATATATACACTCATACATACATATACACTCAAACATATATGTATATATGTTAGTATTTGTGTGTATATACGTATATATGTCAAAGTACATTGCATATATGCTTATGTATACTCATGCTATTATGCATATGCATATGCATGTGTATTTGTATATGTATCATGTACATGTATATGTGTGTGCATTTATCTGAATGTGTATGTGTATATGTATCCATATGTGAATATGTATGTTTATACATATATAGACACATGTATATATGTGTATATGATATGTACACATGTATATGTGTATATGCATATATTCACATATTCAAAATATGCACTCTTTATATGTACATATGATTCTGTAAACCCATTCATATATGGTACATATAACACACAAACACATGTATATATACTTATCCATACATATGAACAAATAGATATGTGTTTATATATGTTTGCCTAGATGCACATATATGTGCATATACATGAGTGCAGGCATACATACATATATAATACGCACATACATACATACACACATACACAAACACACAAGTTTGTATGTAAATGCACACATATATGTATATAGATGCACAGACACATTTACACACATACATATATGCATCTATATATTTGCAATGTGTATAATACAAAAAAGATATATACATATATATCCACATGTACATTATATATATACACATATATATACACATTCACACACACTCATATATACACACACACACACGTGTGTGCATACACAACAACACTCCCTCAACTTTCAAATTGAAGAACTTATCATCAGTACAGTAATTGACCTTGATGGTGTGTTCATCCTCGTTGCAAGCATTTGACACCATTGTAGAAAGCCTCATGCCAAAAACCCTCGGAGCAAGCACACAGTCTTGTTTCACTCCATTGGTGACTGGGAAGACACGACAGCATAGTCCACTATCCAGAACCTGAACACACATGCCATCAAGAAAATAACATACAATATTGATGAACTTCTCTGGGCAACCACTGCAGCCTCGGAAGGTGAGATATAAGAAAGTATGGATCAATTCTCTACTGCCTGTGCTAAATTTGGCCTAATAATTAACACCAAGAAAGCACAGGTGCTGCATCAAGCACCATCACACTACCTATACATAGAACCATCAGTTACAAAAAATGGAGAATTTGTCAGTCCTGTGGAAAAGTTCACTTACCTTGGTAATGTCCTTCCCAGGGATCTACAAATTGGCAATGAAGCCAGAATGAGCTCAGTGTTTGGGAGTCTCCTGAAGAAAAGTTTGGGAGAGAAGAGTTTGTGAAGAGCAATTGTGCTAACCTCATTGTTGTGTGCCTGTGAAACATGGACAGTCTGCCTAGGCCATGCCACTAAACTGAATCGCTTCCATTTGAACTGTCTTAGGAAGATTCTGAGGATCGACTAGCAGGACAAGCTACCAGACATTGAAGTTCTTATTTGAGCAGTACTGCCAAGCATTCCAACTATGCTTCAGAGAGTACACCTATGATGGAATGGCCACGTTGTTCAAACGCAAAATCTATACTTACCAAAAAGACTATTCTATGGAGAATTCATATGGGGCAGGCGATCACATGGTGGTCAGAAGAAACAATGCAAGGACACTCTCAAGGTCTCTCTCAAGAACTTTGTATTTGACCGTGCCACATTGGAGACACTGGCACAGGACTGATCAGCATGGCATGCCCACATCAGAAAGGGTGTTGTTCTCTATGAGCAAAGCAGAATTGAGACAGTACAAAGTGAACCTAGGATGTGCATATTGGGAGTATCTACTCCAAAAATCCATATGGACTATCTGTGCACAAACTGTGGTGGAGTATTCTGAAGTCATTGTCTAATCAGCCACTGATTTTCACTTTACCTTGGCAATGTCATTGTGTCCCTCTTCGAGAACAAAGGACAACATCCAACCAACAAACCAATCACCATAATACTGAGAAAGGACTCATGAGTTACAAATATCATCTGCCCATGAAGAAATGAAAACAGTTCAACTTCAAAGACTCCCTTATGAATTCTCTTTCCAGTTTATCTTTTCATTTTTCTATTTGAATTTATCGCATTTTCTGTTCTTCCCTGACCTTGGAAGTTTTCTACTTCATTGAAATTCGATATTTTACCTGGAAGTGTAATATTCAGGTGGCCTGGGTAGGTGATTTTTGGTTTTAATTCTAGATCCTTTGATCTCTGGAATATTATATTCCAAATCCACCAATGTTTTAGTTTGGAAGCTTCTTGTTTCCATTATTTCATTTTTACTGCTTGTGATATTTTTTCCTCGACTCGAGAACTCTGAAATCTTGCTGCAATATTCCCAGAAGATTTCCTTTGTGGATCTCCTTCCTGGTTCTACAAGATCAGGGAGGTTTTCCTTGATAATTACTTGAATGATTATGTCTAGACTCTTTTACAGAGCATGATACTCAGCATGACCAATAATTTTTATATTACCTCTCCTAGACTTATTTTCCAAGTCAGATGTTTTTCCAGTGATATATTTCACATTGCCTTCTGTTTTGTTTTTTTTCATTCTTTTGGGTTTGGTGTACAACTTCTTCATTTTGCATAGTCATTATCTTCCATTTTTCTTATTCTAATTTTTAAGGAATTATATTGTTGAAAACTAACAGTTTTCAGAAAACTAATAGTTTTCAGTGCCCATTTAGAATTTCTTTTCAATTTGACCCATTCTGCTTTTTAAGTAATTCTTCTCTTTTTATTTTCTTTGTACCTCTTTCGTCCTTTGGGTAGATCTATATTTAAAGGTGTTATTTTCTTAAGTATTTTGGAGGGTTTCACTTACCAGACTTTGAATCATTTTTCTTACTTCTTTCTCTTTCTCTTCAGACATTTTCCTCTACTTCCCTTACTTGTTTTTTTAGGTCTTCTTTTATTTTTCCCCTTTTTCTATTTAATTATTTTATTTTTTAGTTTTCAACATTCATATCCACAAAATTCTGATTTCCATCATTTTCTCATTGAGAAGGCAAGGAATTCAAAATAGGATATTTATGTGTAATTTTGCAAATGCCTTCCATAAGAGTCAAGTTGTAAAAGATTAACTATTTTCACCTCCATCCTATCCTGCTTCACTATTTATTAAATTCTCCCTTTTGACCTTGTCCTTCCCCGAAAGTGTTTATTTCTAATTGATTCCTCCCCCATTTGCATTCCCCTACATCATCATCCCACCACACTTATCCCATTCTCCCCTATATTCCTGTAGTGTAAGAGAGATTTTCATAGCAAATTGAGTGTGCATGTTATTCCTTCCGTAAGCCAAACATGATGACAGTAGGATTGACTTTTTTCCCTCTCACCTCACCCCTTTTCCTTCCATTGGAAAAACTTTTTTCTTGATTCTTTTATGAGAGATAATGTTTTTAGATTTTTACTTGTGTTTATATAGATGATTTTTTATTATTGTATTTCTTTTCCGTGTTCTACAATCATTTCCACATATCTTAGATTTATCCCTTCCCTTCTCCCTTCACTCTTACTTTCCTACTCCCCCTCTGAGATGGCTTACAGGTTTATATGTTTTCTTCACATATATTCCTATTAAATATATTTTCACCTTACACATGTTACATAAAATAATTAAAATGAGTGGGAGAAATCATAAAAAAATCAAAACATAATACAAAGAAAATGATCTGCCTCATTTTGCAATCAAATTTCATAGTTCTTTCCCTGCATATGGAATGCATTTTGCTTTAAGAGACCACTGAGAATTATTTAAGTCCTTGAATTGCAATGAGGTACTGTGTCTATCAGAAAAAAAAATCGTTTCACACTGTGATTGCTGCTGTGTACAAACTTATCCTGGTTCTGCTCCTGTCACTCAACATCAGTTCATCTAAGCCCTTTCAGGCCTCTCTAAAGTCTTTTTGCTCATCATTTCTTATAGCACAATAGTATTCCATTACATTCATATACTGCAACTTATTCAGCCATTCTCCAATTGATGGTCATCCCTTAATTCTCAGTTTTTGGTCAGCACAAAGAGAGATGCTGTAAAAATTTTTGTACATATGGAACCCTTTCCCATGTTTATGATCTCTTGGGGATACAGTCCTAGAAGCTGTATTGCTGGGTCAAAGGGTATGACATCTTTGTAACCCTTTGAGTACAGTTTGAAATTGCTCTCCAGAATGTTTGGATCAGCTCACAACTCCACCAAAAACGAATCAATGTTCCAACTCTCCCACATCCTCTCCAACATTTATCATCATCCTGTTTGTCATGTCAGCCAATCTGATAGGTGAGATGTAGTACATCAGAGTTGTTTTAATTTGCATCTCTTTAATCACGAGTGGTTTACAACATTGTTTCATAAGATTATAGATAGCTTTTAATTCTTCCTCTGAAAACTCCTTTTCATATTCTTTGACCATTTACACATTGGGGAATGGCTTGTAGAGTTGTGCATTTGAGTCAGTTCTCTATATATTCTAGAAATGAAGCCTTTATCACAAACATTCCTTGCAAAAATTCTTTCCCAGTTTTCTGCTTCCCTCCTAATCTTGATTGCATTGGGTGTGTTTGTGAAAAAACTTTTCAATTTAATACGACCAAAATTATCCATTTTGCAATTCATACTGCCTTCTGTCTCTTGTTTAGTGAAAAGTTCTTCCACTCTCCATAAATCTGATAAATACACTCTTCCTTGCTCCACTAATTTCTTTATATTATCAATATTTATACCTACATCATGTACCCATTTGGATATTATTGTTGTGTGCCATGTCAGGCATTGGCTTATGCCTAGGTTCTGCCACACTGTTATTGAGTTCTCCCAAGAATTTTTGTCAAACAGTGAGTTCTTACCCCAGAAGCTGGTGTCCTTGGGTTTACCAGACAGAAGATTGCTATATTCCTTAATTGCTATGCCTTGAGTACCTAAACTACTCCACTCTTCTACCCTTGTGTTTCTTGTCCAGTACCAAGTCGTTTGGATAACTGTTGCTTTATAATACAATTTGAGATCTTATAGAGCTAGGGTACCCTCTCTGGAATTTTTTTTTTCATTATTTTAATTGATATTCTAGACCTTTTGTTCTTTCAGAGGAAAATAAAAAGAAAGGTAATTTACCCTGTTCCTTATCCCTTTCTTCTCCCTACATATTGGTGTATCACTCCTTAATTTTATTTTTTGCATATCATCCTTACCTATTCAACTCACCCTGTGCTCTCTATATGTATGCATATGTATGCGTGTGTGTGTATTCAAACACACACACATATATGTATGCATACATGTGTGTGTTTATGTCTGTGCTTATAATTCCCCATCTACCCAAACACTGCAGAAAGTTTCAAGATTTTCATACATTATCTTTCCATGTAGAAATGTAAATAGTTCAACTTTAGCAAGTCCCTTACAATTTCTCTTTCCTGTTTATCTTTTCAAGTTTCTCTTTATTCTTGATCTTGAAAGTCAAAAGTTCTATTGAGCTCTGCTCTTTTCATCAAGAATGCTTGAAAGTCTTCTATTTCATTGAATTACCATTATTTCTCAAGAAGTATTATAATCAATTTTGTTGGGGAGGTGACACTTGCTTTTAATCCAAGTTCCTTTGACTTCTGGAATATCATATTCTAAGCCCTCAATTCATTAATGCAGAGGCTACTAGATCTTGTGTCATGCTGATTTTTGTTTCCACAATATTCGAATTGTTTCTTTTTAGCTTCCTGGAATATTTTCTCCTTGATCTGGGAACTCTGGAATTTGGCTACAATTTTCCTAGGAGTTTCTATTTTTGGATCTCTTTCAGAAGGTGATTGGTGGATTTTTTCAGTATTTATTTTGTCCTCAGTTTCTACAATATCAGGGCAGTTTTCTTTGATAATTTCATGAAAGATAATGTGTGGGATCTTTTATTGATCATGGCTTTCAGGTAGTCCCATCATTTTAAAATGTCTGTCCTCGATCTGTTTTCCATGTCACTTGTTATTCCAAAGAAATATTTCACATTATCTTCTATTCATTCATTCATATGGTTTTGCTTTTTAATTTCTTGGTTTCTCATAAAGTAATTAGCTTCCATCTGCTCAATTCCAAATTTTCAAGTACCATTTTCTTCAAAGCAACACTATCAAATTCTTTTTATAATACAAATATGGTTTTCAATACCTAAAGTAGGAAGAGACAGAATAGAGAAACAAATTTATATACTAGTTTCTCTAATGAATATAGATTCAGAAATTTTAAAGAATATATTAAGAAAAAAATAAAGCAACTTATAAAAATAATAATTCATTATGATCAGGTAAGATTTATAACAAGAATGCAGGACTGGTTAAATATTAGGAAAACGGTTAGCAATTCTAATCATATGAACAACAAAATAACAGAAACCACATGATATCTTAATAGATGCAGAAAAAGCTTTTGAGGAGATTAAATTCCTATTCCTATTAAAAACATTGGAGAGCATAGGAATAATGGAAATTTTCCATTTAATAGTAAGGAATATCTACCTAAAACTGTCAGCAAGTATTATATGCAATTGGGACAAGCTAGATGCATTTCCACTAAGATCAGGGGTGAAACAAGGATGTCTATTATCAACACTGTTATTCAATATTGTATTAGAAATGCTAGCTGCAGCAATAAGAGAAGAAAAAAGACATTGAAAGAATTAGAATAGGCAAAGAAGAGTCTAAGCTATCATTCTTTCAGATGATATGATGGTATACTTAGAGAATCCCTGAGAACCAAGTAAAAAACTACTTGAAATAATAAACAACTTTGGCAAAGTTGCAGGTCACAAAATAAACCCACATAAATTATCTGCATTTCTATATATTACTATCCTAACCCAACACCAAGCGATAGAAAGAGAAATACCATTTAAAGCTATGGTAGACACTATACAATATCTACCTGACAAAACAAACCCAAGGACTATATAAATACAATTAAAAAACACTATTCATACAAATAAAGTGAGATGTAAGTAAGTGAAAATACTCATGGATAGGTAGAGCTAGTATAATAAAAATTACAATTCTATCTAAAATAATTTTCTTGTTCCATGCCATAACAAACAAACTACCAAATAATCATTTTTCTAGAGCTAGAAAATACCAGAATTCATCTGGAACAGCAAAAGGTCCAGAATATTAACGGAACCAATAATAAGAAATATTGGTGTAGGTGGCCTCGTCCTACCAGTTCTCAAATGCAATTATAAAGCACCAAGGGTCACAACTACTTGGTACTGGCTAAGAAACAGAGAAGTAAACCAGTGAAATATGTTAAGAAACAGTAATTAATATATATAACAATCTATAGTTTGATAAACCAGAGGACTCAAGCTTCTGGGATAAGAACTCATTGTTTAACACAAATTGTTGGGAAAACTAGATAACAGTGTGGCCGAAACTAGGCATAGACCAATGCTTGACCCGTTATACAAGAATAAAGTCCAAATGGATACATGATCTTGGTATAAAGCTTGACACTCTAAACAAGTTTGGGGAAGAATACATAGTGTATTGTCAGATTGATAAAGAATGGAGAAATTTATGACCCAACAGATGAGAGAGAAAATTATGAAGAGCAAAATGGATGATTAGATTATATTAAATTGAAAAATTTGTGCCCAAAATATCCAATGCAACCAGTATTAGAACGGAAGCAGAAAACTGGGAAAGAAATTTTGCAGCAAGTGACTGTGATAAAGGCCTCATTTCTAAAATATATAGAGAAGTGAGTCAAAAATGCAAGAATACTAGTCATTCCCCAGTTGCCAAATTGTCAAAGGATATAAACGGGGAATTTTCAGAGGAAGATATTAAAATTCTCATATATATATATATATATATATATATATATATATATATATATATATATATATATATAATCATATGAAATAATACTCTAAATCACTAATGATGAGAGAGATACAAATCAAAACAATTCTTAGGTACCACATCACTCCTATCAGATTGCCTAACAGGACAAAATAAGAAGATGATAAATGTTGGAGAATATGTGGGAGACTTGGAACACTACTTCATTGCTGGTGGAGCTATGAGCTGATCGAGCCATCCCGGAGAGCAATTTGGAACTATGCCCAAAGGGCTACTCAAATATGCATACCCATACACTCAGCAATATCGCTCCTGGGACTCTATCCCAAAGGAATTATGGAAATGAGAAAGGTTCACACATGTAAAAAAAAAATATTTTTATCAGTTCTCTTTGTAGTGGGCAAAAACTGGAATTCAAAGGATGCCCATCAATTGGGAAAAGGCTGAACAAATTGTGGTATATGAATGTAATAGAATGCTATTGTGCTGTGAGAAACTATAAATAGGAAGATTTCAGAGAAGTTTGGAAAGTTTTTTGAACTGATGCTGAATGAAAGGAGCAAAAGCAGTAGAACTTTGAACACAACAATAACTACAGTGTCCAAGGCATTTTTCTGGTAAACTAAGTACTTCATTTAAATGCGTGGATTTAAGAAAAAAAAAAAAAAAAAACTTTCCAGTGGACTCTTGAGGGCAAAATGCCTTCCACCTCCAGGAAAATAACTATGGAACTGGATCTCAGACAGAAATGGATCATTTTATTTTATATTGTTTTGTTTTGTTTTATGGTTTCTCTCATTCATTTCAATTCTTCCATTCAGCAAGTATTTAATTGAATTGCAATAAGTAAATAAATAAACAAATAAATAAGTAAATAGATAAAGTCAGATAGTATGTTGCCTAAGGGCCGATCTCTCTTTACATGTCTAATTCTTTGACATTTGCTCTGATTTTCTACCCTAATTCTAGCAAATGACCCCTATGATATAGATGTACTCCGTATTTTAATGCCACAGCCCTGTCTATTCCTCTCCATCTGACTTCATCATTCTTGGTAACCTGCTCCATCCTCCAGTTTCTCTGGTACTGAGACTTTGCCTTGCCCTCAACCATTGTCTAAGATTCAAGTTTCATCTCTTAAACTATAGATTTACCTACCATCTCTTGCTAACAAACTTCCATGATACCAACCACCAACCAGAAAACCTGCAAACAAAATCAACTAGAATTCCAAAAAGGAAAAAAAAAAAATCTATTTTCTTCAGTGAGCTAGTGAAACTCCTTTTTCATTTTGCTAATTCTACTTTTTAAAGCATACTTCTCCTCATTGACTTTTTGCACCTCTTTTGCTAATTGAGTTAGCCTATTTTTAAAGGTATCATTTTCTTCAGCACTTTTGGGCCTCCTTCCACAAGCTGTTGACTTGCTTTTCATTATTTTCTTGCATCACACTCATTTACCTTTCCAATTTTTCCACAACTTGGCTTACTTGATTTTCAAAATCATTTTTGAGCTCTTCCATGACCTGAAACCATTGCATATTTATTTTGAAGGTTTTGGATGCAAAATCTTTGAATGCTATGTATTCCTGTGATGGGAAGCATTGTTCTTCCTCATCCTAAAGGGTGTTAAAAAATACCTGTTCACCTAAAAAGTAACCTATAGTCTTATGTTTTCTGATTTTGGGGCATTTCCTCAGTCAGTTAGTTGACTTTTGAGTCTTTTGTCAAGAGAGGAGTATACTCTGGGGATCTGTAAGTTCTCAGTTCCTCCAACGTGACACAATCAAGGGAGTCCTGGCTTGCACTCTGGTCTGGGAGTAACCAAAGTTTTTCTGCCCAGGATCTGCAAGTTAAATTCCCTTTCCAGAGCCTCCACCACCTCCACCACACCAGTCAGCACTCTTTCTTACCCCAGAGCTGCCACTCAGGGCTGAGATCCAAATCAGTGGTTCAGTTTCTCCAGGGGCTTTAGGCCTAAGGCAACAAAAAGGGACACTGCTACTGCTGCTATCACTGCCTGGGGCTGGGACTAGTGGAGGACGCTCGTCCCTTCTCATCCAGGTGAGAAAGCTTTCTCACTGAACTTTGAATCATTCTTTGTGTTTGTGCATTGAGGGATCTGAGAACCACAGCTGTTGCTGGGGATTCCAGCCCTTAAGCCTGGTCCAGTAGTGTTCCTGCCAGTTCTGTGCAACAAAAGCTGGACTGGGCTCCATGGGCTGCACTGCGCTCCAAGCCCCGTGTGATAGACCTTTCTTGTTGGCCTTCCCAGCTACCTTGGACTGGAACTCTCTTTCACTCTGTTTTTTTGTGACTTCTGCTCTAGATTTGTCTAGAATCATTTTAGAGGTATTTTATGCACTGTGGAAGAAGAGCTAGAGTATGTGGGACTTTGTCTTCCACCCTCTTGGCTCTGCCATGAAGTGGTTTTCAGAGATATCTCTAGGGACCTGTAAATTCTCAATCCCACTAAAGTGCTATGATGAAAGTAGAGGTGCTGACTCCCCTCCTGTGCTGCACTCTGGTTTGTGAGCAACAAACAACAAGCATTTTTTTTCTGCCCTGGAACTAAAAGTGGGATTCCTTTTCCACAGCTGCCACCAAATCTGCCATACCCGTTCTCTTCCTCAATCCAGGACCGCCACCCAGGACTGTGATCCAGATCAGCTGCTTGATACCCACACGATGTGTAATCGAAGAGCACCAGAATCATCTGGCAATTGCAGCAGTGACTTGTACCAACCTGGCTCTTGCACTGGGGCTGGTACTGGAAATGAAGTTGGAGCACATTCCTCTCTCACCTAGTTGATAGAGTTTTCCTACTCACCGTTAAAGCTGTCTTTGGCATTTAGGTTGAGAAGTCTGGAAACCACTACAGTTGCTAATGATTCAGTGCACTGAAACCTGCTCCAGTTGAATTTGTGCTGGTTCCTTGACAAGTTCAATATGACGGTTCCTTCCTATCAGACTTCCAGATTATTTTGGGCTGGAAATCTGCTTCACTCTTTCATTTTGTGACTTCTGCTGCTCTATAATTTGTTTAGAGTTATTTGGTCAGGTATTTTGAGGGGCCTGGGGAGAGAGCTTAGGCTGGTCCCTGCTTCTACTCTGTCATCTTTGATCTGCCCTGATGATATTCAGTTTAGAGCTAGGTTGGTGGTTTAGTGAATACAGTGCTGTACCTGTTGTCTGAAAAACCTGGGTTCAAATTTCACAATTACTATTGTTAACTGCATGTGCATCAATCTTTTCCTCCACTCCCATTTATTCTATTCTCTCTCTCTCCTTTTATTCTGTCCCTTCTCAAAAGTGTTTCTCATTACCCCTTCTCTGAAATCTGCCCTTCCTTTTAGCAGCCCCTTCTGTTATCCCTTTCCCCTTCTGTTTACCTGTTGGGTAAAATATATTTCCATACCCTATTGACTAGGTTAGTTTTTGAAGGCTACTACTGAAGGTCTAATTCACATTCTGATATAGACTCTACTTCTAAATGTAACATTTTCTTACTTTCCTTATATTTCATAGTACCCAAGTTCATAGTCTCCTCTAAATTCCTTTATCTAAAATCAAAGGGAAAAATTAAACAACAAAAGGCTAAAAGAAGAGACATGTATTCCTTATAGATAGCAGCATTTTGAATTTCAGCTCACCCCACTTTTCATCTATACATCTGGTTAGTTTCAGCTTCACAGATCCACATACCCTGTCTCATGTGCTGCCTGGTTTCTTTCCCTCACCTTTTCTGTATTTTATTTGAATCCTCAATGCCTATTACAGTATCTGTCCCATAGTAGACTTGTAGTAAATATTTATTGAATTTATCGAACATTCCTGGACCCACGGCAACTTCAGATAGGAAGTTACCAATATCACTTCCATTAATCATTGATTTTCATAATGAATTCTTCCAGGAAGAAATGAGTCATTTAATTTAATTTATGGTTTTAATCTATACACAAATTGCAGTTTTGTATCATGTCAATCAAAGTGCCTAAAGCTCCTGTTTTGATTCATCAAAATTTATTTTAAAGCCCCCATGACATGATTTATATGTGGAATAATGCCAAAGGGAGTAAATGTAAAGTCTGGGTTATTTGAGCATAAGTACCAATTCAAAATATTTTTAAGTAAATAAATTTTCATGTATGTTGTGTGTGTATGTAGATTTGGAACTTTGAAAGCATAGCTGTATCCAAAGAGGAAAACTCAAAAGAAAGGAAGATCAAGAACAATTTATTTCATTAGTAGTAAAATACCTTAAAACATTTTTTCTATTGAATTCTATTTTTTATTTATATATTTCTCCATATAATACTTTTTCAATAATAAATGCACCTTTGGTTACAGTGATGGGGATAGTAAATCTTTCTAGAAGTGAGTACCACCATCCATTTCCACCAGCCTATCCAACATTTCTGCCCTTATTCTTACATACATCTTTTCTACGGTTAGAAAGATTCCTTTACACCACTTGATATTATGTGAGTGCTGGTGCAGCAAGTTGACTACTTATCCATTATTCTTTACTTTTTTTTTTTTTTTCATGATTGGACAACCTCCTTTACCAGTAAGGAGAAGGGACATTTTGATGAAATCTTCTGTTCTACTTGTGCACCTAATTATTTAAGGGGAATATGCTATAGTTTATTTATGCGTATGACATATCTCCATGGATCTCCAGGTAACTCATCCTCTTTCTTCCTTGGAAAATGTGATAATCCATGACTAACAACCTCAGAAAATCATTGAAAGAATATCCCTACAAATTAATGTAGGGTTACATATTAGGGAGAAACTTTAGGTCACTAAAATCTCTGGACAAATTTATCACCTAATTCAGCACTTTTAGTTCCTTGTGTTCACTTTTGGGTCAGGTTCATTGTTGATTCAATGTTTATTCAAAAAGAGATATATGTGCGTATGTCTGTGTAATATGTGCAAACGTATGAATATAGATATCCATCTTTCTGAAATTTAGATAGGAAAAAAAATCTATTCCATAGCTCCTTTTCCCAATGTTACATATTTTTTAAAAAAAAATTTTAATTAATATCAATATTAAAAATTTTAAAAATAATAAAATACATATTATATCATTCAGAATGTAATAAGCAGAAACAGGAAACAGTGTATATCCTAGACATAGCAATGTAAATAGAAAGAAAAATAAAGTAAAACTGAATGATGTTTGGTAATAATAAGAAAGCTCATCCCTGGAGAAAAGTTAAGGAAATGTAATCTTTACTCCTCTTTTCAGAGATTAGGGCTAGGTCAAGGAATCATAAAACTAGGGTTTTTGTGGAACTTAATGGAAGTTCTTTAGACCAACACCCTCATTTTATGGGCATTAGGTAATTGAAACACAGAAAGGTTAAATGGCCTGTACACAGTCACAAAGCTAGTCAATATCTAAGGCAAGATTTGTACTGAGGCCTTCTAACGTGAAATCCAACACCCTCTTTCCTATTCTTCCTGCTGTGAAATAGCACATATGTTGTCAGATGTGGCTGATAACATTTTTTTTGGATGAACTCTCTGTCTTTTTCCATAGCAAGTGGTAGCTAGCTGTGCTAGAAAGGTAGGAAAGCTATATTTGAAAAAGGTCATTTAAAAGGAAAATATCAATAAAATAAGATTTCATGTTTGTTAGGTGTTTTCCTAATCTGGAAGTCACTGATTTAGACACTTATGGAAATATTACTTTAAAGAAAAGTTATTTAATATATGCTTGAATCAAACATATTTCATTGAGTAAATCATAGAATTTTATATGACATGGAAATGATAATGAAAAAAGAAATATTGTTTCCTTTCACATGAAAATATGGAAATCTCTATTTTTTCCTAAAATCAAAGGCACACAAAATCTCAAATATGCCCAATTGAAGGAGGAGAAGTAGTATCCTGTCTTCTAATAATTAGTCCTCTTATTTTGGAAGTCATGCACCTTTGTTGCATTTTTTTTCTTCTTTATCAGTAACACAAATACATTTTGGCATTTCTAGAGTTTTGAATATCCACGAATAATTAATATTCATTGAAACAATACAAACTTCTTAATTTTCTTTACTCCAACATCTTAATCCTTGTCAAGTTCCTTTGATTCCAACTTTGCTAAATCATATCTGTCCCTCACTTTTCAATCATATTTCCATTATCCTAATTCAAGCTCTCCTTGTTCTTTCTCCTTTATTGCATCACACAACGTTAAATCTTTCCCATTTCAAATACTTCCATATTTTACATAGTAATTTTCTTCTTTCCAATATGGCATAGTGGAAAATCGGTGCATATCAATTCATAATATTTGGGTTCAAACAAATCTTATTTCTAAAATTTTACTAGTCCTAGAATTTGGGAAATATTACTTATTCTCTTTCAGTATCAGTTTTTCTTCCAGGATTATTATTATTATTATTATTATTATTTTGGTTAGGGCCTGTTATTTCTCTGTTGTGGGAAACTCTAGTCCCCCTACCTATACCAATCCACCATTGTAAAATTCCAATTTGATTGTACTTTGTAGTTTTAGAGAAATACCTGTAGAACATTGAGAGGTTAAGTGATTTCACTATGGTAAAAAAGCTAGTAATGTGAACTATACAAATTAAGCTCATGTTTTAATGAAGAAGAAGATTTACACTCCATGACCCTTGCTTCATTCCCAATTATCTTTCTGTGATGATACTGTGCCTCTCATCCTGGTGTTGCAACAACTCTTATCCAAGAGATGTGCTATCTTGATTGCTATTAATTCACTCTATCTACTTTGCCCTAGACCCTTTACCAGGTTATTAGTGTCCATTCCCTTTACCAGCTCCCATCTTTCTATTTCTTTTGATTATAAGACTAGTTATACCGACACATCAACGCTGTCATTACATTTTTTAAAATTCATTTTCATTAATTATTTCTCAAATGCAGGTAAAATTATAATAATTTTTTCAAAATGAGTATTAAAGTTTCTTTCTGTGTCTCATATTCCTCTCCAAGCCCTTGAGAAGACAAGCAATATTTTATGTCTTCTATATGCAAAGTCATGCACAACACATTTTCATATTAGTCATGGAACAAAAGAAAACACATGTACAAAGTCAAGAAAATTAAAGAAATTGAGAGAGGAGTATGATTTAATCAATATTCATCAGTTCTCTTTAGTGGTGATTAGCATTTTACCTCATGGGTCTTTTGGAATTTTTCTTGGATCATTGTCTTTATCTGAGTTTTTAAGTCTCTCACAGATAATCATACTTACAGTATTGATGTCACTGTGTAAAATGTTCTGCTCACTTCACTTTGCCTCAGTTCATGCTTCTTGCCACATTTTTTTTCTGAAACTGTTTTATATGACAATAGCATTCCATCACAATCATATGCCACAACTTGTTCAGTATTTCTCCAATTGATGGGCAATCTCTCAATGTCTGATTCTTTGCCACCCAAAAAATAGCTGCTATCAGTATTTTTGTACATAATGTGAACTTTTCCCTTTCTTTTATTTCTTTGCAATACAGAACCATCTGTGGTATTACTGAATCCATTACTATGTACAATTTTGCAGACATTTAGGTGCAACATTAGCTATATTTTTGAAAATATATATATATACATATATATATTAATCAAATACCTATGATAATAACATACCACTGACTTCCTAGAAGCATCCTCTCATATACATATTATTACTTTACAAGTTTTGTCTCCAGGCAATATGACAGAATAAAGGTAGGGACTCACATGAACACTCTTCCTAAACATTCCAAATACCTATAAAAATAACTCTAAACAAATTCTATAGTGGTAAAACCCACAAAAATATGAAGTGAAACAAATTCCCAGGTAAAACAACTTGGAGGGTGGGAAGAAAACATCTGTTGCACCATGGTGAGAGAGAAGCAAATCCAGTGCAGTCAGTGCCAGTGCAGGCCAGGCCCCAGAAAAACAGGAGTAGACTCTAAGATTGAGTGAATAGCAGCAGCAACAGCAGTGGTAGCAGCAGCAACAGTGGCAGCAGCTGCTTTCAGAATTCTCAACCCAAAGACAGTAAGTGAATTGAGCAACTGGTCAGAAGGAGATTGAAGGGTTCTTTTTGCTAACACTGAAATAAGACTTTGTGGCCTTGCCCATATTCGGATCCCAGTCACATTCCTGGGTGGCAGTCCCAGGGTAAAGAGAAGCACTGGCACAGCAGAGTTTGTAGCCAAAGTGGAGGAGGAGCCTTCCTCACAGTTTCAGGATAGAAAAGAGTGCTTGTGGTTGCTCACAGAACAGAGCACAGGCCAGGAGAGTAGTAAACACCTATCCTTACATCATACTACCTTGGAAGAACCGAACAATTACATGCCCCTTAAAGTATCTCTGAAAACAGCTGCACAAAACCGATGAAGGTTGAGGCAGTGCAACCTCAACCATAGAAGAAGAAGTCAAGTAATAGGCTGGAAAATATTACCATTGTTGCAGTTTGATGGTGTGTTGTGGCAGTACCATCTCAAAGAATTCAGAGTCATATCAAGTCTAATCCAAGTTTAGGTACTTATATAGGATTGACATCCTCAGAAGTGGGCTTGATTCCAAGAGGAACCAGCAACTTAGTAGCAAAATACAGGCAACTCTAGAGTGTAATGATGGTGATTACACAATAGAGATTATGAACATTAAAAAGGCAAGAAGGATCTGTTAAAAGATTAGGCAAAGGAGAGGGGTCCTTTCTTTGATTCAGTTGTCAAACATCCTGGTCCTCCTGCTTTCTGATTGGCTAGCTATTGTGGGCTTATCTGGTCAAGATTGATAGTTACGTATTGTGGTCCAGTCTTGGGCTAAATGGGTGATGTGATTGTGGTTGAGTACAAGAATCCACCTGTTCAAACATGTGAATTAGATTTTTGGGCAGCAGCTGGCTAAGGCATTGTCTGTACTGAGTCAGAGAGCCTCTGGTGTGGTTAAAATCAGATTGTGTGGTTAAATCAATACGTGCGTTCAGTGGAGACCTTAAGGAAGTTAAAAATGGGTATTCAATCAGAGGACTTTGAAGCATTATTGATGAAAAGACCAGAGCTGAATAAAAAAAAAAAAGTCTTTCAAATGAAAGACTCAAGAGTTGCATACAAAGGTAAACAGGAAAGAGGAATCGTAAGTGACTAAGGTTAAACAGTTTATATTCCTACATGGGAAAATTATATTCATAACTCATAAGACATTCCTCATTATTAAGGCTGTTAGAAAGAGTATATATAAATAAAATGCACAGGTATAAATTGAATAGGAAAGGATGATATCTAAAAAATAATGGGTTCATAGAGCAATGGTAGGACAATGACAGAGCAAAAAAGAAAAGGAGACATAGAATGGAGGAAAGTATCTCACATAAAAGAGGCAAAAAATACTTTTACAGTAGAGGAGAAGAGGCGGTAGGTGAGGAGCTGTGAGTGAACCTTCCTCTCATCAAAATTGGCTCCAAAAGGGAACAGCATACACATTCAATGGAGTATAGAAATATGTCTTATCCTAAGGAGAGTAGGAGAGGGAAGGGATATGAGAAGCGGTGCTGATAGAAGGAAGGGTAGATTGAGGGAGCGGGTAGTCAGAAACAAAACACTTTTGAGGAGGAACAGGGTTAAAGGAGAGGGAGGATACAATAAACCTTGGGGAATATGATGGAGGGAAATATAGTTAGAAAAAGTAACAGTGAAAAAAAATTAGAAGCAAGTTTCTCTGACAAAGACCAGTATCATCCGGGCAATGTTCCCAACACCAAGGGTGACTACGAATATGAAGCTGTGGTTAAGGATTCCACAGTATAACTGATTCTCCATATACAAGGCAGAAGAAAAGCATTTATGCAGACATGAGAAAGCCAATTCAGTCATACTAACCAAGAACTCAACATATATTACCTCAGGGGACAAAGCCATCCACAAGCCTCCCTCTCACCTTAATTCTTCCCCTCAGTTTTCCCACAAACAAACAAACACTCAGGAGCCTAGCTGTCTATGTCCTCTCTCTCCCTTAGTTCTGAGAGTTCTGGCCAACTTTCCTCTCAGCCTGTTCCAGCTCCAACCCTCCCAGTTTCACATGACTTAGACTCATGTGACTCAGGCTTCCAGGTGAGTTAAGCAGATCATATGGGCCTATTAATGGATGAGAAAGATCTTCTCATTGAGAAGCAAAATTACATTAATAATAAGCAAAAAATGCATTATTATTACAAGACCTCATTTCTCAAATGTAGAGAGAACTGTGTCAAATATATAAAAATAAGAACCATTCCCCAATTAAAAAATGATCAAAAGATACAATTAATTATTAGATGAAGTAATCAAAGATATATATATATATATATGTGTATACATTTATATATACATATACATACAAACATATATATCTCCTTTATGTAAAAATACTCTAGTACAAAAATACTCTGCTTAACTCACCTGGAAAAATATAATTTAAAACAATTCTGAGTTATTGCCTCATACACTAATTATATTGATTTATAGGACAGAAAAGGCAACTGACAAATGTTGGAAAGATTGTGGTACAGAAATGAGACATTAATGCCTTGTTGGTGGAACTTTGACCTGATTCCACCATTCTGTAGAGTACTTTGGTACTAGGCTCAAAGGGCTATAAAACCATACATACTCTTTGATTTGGCAATACCACTACTAGGTCTGCATCCCGAAAGAGATGTATGAAAAGAAAAAGGGAAAAACCTATATTTACAGTAGCTGATTTCTGGGGAATAAATCATCAAAACTGAGGGACGTTCATCAGTTGGGGAATGGCTGAACAAGTTATGGTATGTGGTTATGATGGAAAACTTTGTACTGCAGAAATGATGAGCAGGATGCTCTCAGAAAAAAAAAAAAAGAAACAGAAATGACTTCGTTATTCTCAGCAATACAATGATCCAAGACTACTCTAAAGGACTTACGTTGAAAAATGCTACTTATCCCTAGAGACATAAATGATTGTGTCTGAATACATATTTTAAAGCATACTTTTTTCCTCCATTTCCTTGAGGCTATTTTTATCTATGTTTTCTTTCACCACATGACTTAAGAATAGGGTGAGATGGGAACTTATGCCATGGAGCTTATGTTCTTATGTAGGGAGGTGGTGCACCAAGAAAAGAGGAAGTTCAAAAGTGAGCTACAGGAGTGATGTGATCCAGACTTGAGGCACAGATCAGACTTCCATTTCATGAATCTAGTCCATCCTGCAAAGAGATAAACAGGGTAGGGATTCCAAACCAAAGAATAGCCTACAATTCATTCACTTTTAACTAACATAGCTCTTCAGTCAGCTGATAAGGGCTGAATTTAGTAACAGTACCATTTTTCAGACCCGAAATCAGATTAGGGACATGCTTAGAAGAAAGGACACAGCAATCAGACTTTGACCTTAGTCAAGCAATTTTGGGAGCATCAAAAAAAATTTAATATATTAAGTCCCAGTGCTAAAACCTCTGATAAAGCATGACAAGTTCTCTAGACCATTGTTATATATCAGAGAACTCTGTCTCTGATTTCTTACCATGTGCACTGATCTTTCTGGAAGAAACACAGTAAAAAGGGATAGATTTCTTTAATATATTACTGACAGTGAAATTTTATTCTAGCAGAAAACAAGCACATGATGTCCCTTCTTAAAGACGGATGAAAAGAAAATGAGAACATCATAGATCTAGAAGAGATATTTGTATGTATGGTAAAGGGAAGAGAGTCCATCAATATAGATTCTGTTTTGGAACATGATAATAATGTGCCAAATTTTTTATTCTTTTTTTTCAGTTGATCAAAATGTGGTACTAATCAGTTCACAGATCTTCTTCATTTGTGAATAGTCAGCTTTTTTTTCTGTTTCTCCCCAGAGAAGATATTTCTAAATATCTGAATAATTTTGAATGTCACTAGTCAAAGATAGTATTAGAATATACAAAAGAGGATGGATGTTAGTGAGTAGCTCTGAGATAAATAAAGTCATAACACACAGTAATATAACCTTTCTGCAAACATGGCAAGACCTTGGTACAATCAAACTATTTTCAAATATGACTTTATATAATCCTATGGTGGTAGAAAAGTGAACTTGGCATAGTGTTTTAAAGATTAAAAACACTTATTTCAGAACGTTGAGGACCCAGGAGAACTAGACTCACATCAATTGACAAGCAGCCACATCAGTAAAATTCAGTTTTACTCTCGGTCACAACACTATAAAGTGATGGAAGCAACTGAATAAGAAGGAAACATAACTTACCCATTTCCATTCTGCTTCAGCAGTATCAGTGTGGTAAAGGATTATCAATCAACCACTATTTTAAAAAGTGAAAAGTTAGAGAATCAAGTTACATGGCACATATCATCTTCTTCCTTTGTATTCATGTCACTTCTCTTTTTAATCTTGTATAGACTCTCCTGGCACTGAATACCTTTCTTCATCTGCCCTTAGTTTTCGATACTAAAGATTTTGTTTTATGTAATCAGTTTGACTTATTATTTTCCATTTTTTCTTCCTTCATATTACACCTTTTCTCCTTGGCCCTATAAAGAGATATTATTTCATGCCATCCATGCCATCATGAGTTTGCTTAATCACTAGCTTGTGTGTTTGCCTATCCCAAGGTATGAGGGAGCATTCACTCACCTGTCATACATGGCACAAAATGTAGGACATTTTAAAAAATAGGACAGAGATGAGACAGCTGACATAACAAGTTCAAAATTCATGCCCTTATTGAACTATAACTGTGTTTTTTTTCAACCTGCATATGAGTAAAAGACAAATGATTAGTTCTGTCACAGATCTTTTTGTCTTTCTGTTTACTTATACCTACACTGAACTTTTATCCATAAGTGAAGTTTCAAACTTTACTTCCACTTGGGTCTGCCTATCTTCTATGGGTCTCTGGGCACTGAATCAGAGTATCTGTGTTGCTTCAGAATCATGCTGCATCCCTCTATTTTGAACTGTTAATTCTTATTCTGACCTTCTGATGACTTTGCATCATCTCTTCTCTCATATTAACTTGTCAGCAACCAGAATCATTATGAGAAATCAATCATTCAAAAATTGTTTGTTAAACTCTAGGCATTTTGCTAAGTGCTAATGATAAATTACAAATTCAAACAAAAAATGTCCTGCCCCTGAAGGAAAAAATGTTTTCAAATTCAGGATTCCTTAATGGAAGGAGGCATGTAATTCCAGACATCTTATTTAATTATTGTCCATGGGTTATTTCTTTCTCTTCTTTTTAATTATAAACATGTAATCAATCAAAATAAATTTCTACACTGTACAGTCCTCACTGCCCTCATCAGAAAAAGCTGCATTATCCTGCATTCTAAGACCTTCCTCCCTTCATCATGAGGTTTGTAATATGCTTCATCACCATTGCTCTGGATTCATTGGTGATATTTTCATTGATAAGAAATCAGCATTATGGCATTCTGTTACATCTATGACATACCTTATTCATGAAATCGCCAATTTGTGGGCATTCGGTCAGAGTTACACTCTTTGTCACCACAAAGAACGATAGCTTTACATATCTTTAGAGTTGTTCTTAATGTAGTTCTCCTCAAATTTACCCTCCCCTGTTTTGCTCTTTCCTTGCTGTTTTCTTATTGAATGAAAGGTATTTCTTTACTTAGTTGTGTGCATGTGTGTGTATCTATGTAGTCTTCCTTCTTGGAAGCATTTCAGATTATGTTTCAAATGTCAGTTATTGTCCTCCAATACCTCCTTCTTTTTTGTATAGTTATCTACTTGTACATTCTGATTTTGTGAAATAATTTTTCTAATATTCTTTTCATTTCTTCCCACCCCATTTCCCATTCACCTACCTTATTTTTCTATTCTTAAGATCATCAAGACATAGGAAAAATGCCCCCAGCTCTTATCTTATTAGACTTCCTCTATAATATCTGCTGTTTTCTGGGGTCTAAGGGAATATGTAGATCATCTCCTTTATGTTTGAACGTATGAAAGTTTTCCTTTAGCCCATTATTTGTCATTCAGTTTTATCTTTTTATGTGTCTCTTCCTTCCAGTCTTTTAAATTACAAGTTTCTGTGCAGCTCTGCTCTTTTCATCAGGAATATTTGTACATTATCTGTATCACACAAAGTCCATTTTTTCCCATGTAGTACTGTATACAATTCTCAGTCAATCAGACAATAAACATTTATTAAGCTTCTACCATGTGACAGGCACTGTAGTAAATGTTGCAGAAACAAGAAAGGCAATCCCAGCCCTCAAATTTCCTAGAACTTAATGCCAGTAACATCGGAAAAGAAGTTGAGTAGAAGAGGTGGGCAAGGTAGGAAGATGGAGGGGAGAGGTGGGTAGCTGGTTGGAAAACTCAGAGAAGGTCCTAAATAGAGAAGCCAGCTGAGAAATTAGGTAATGTATTCTTGGCGGTAAGTCCACTATCTTGTGACCTCTGTAATGCTGTATTCAAAGTTCTCTGTTTCTTTAAAATGGGGCTGCCAAATCATGTGTGATTATGACAGTTGTTAGATGATACTTGATTGTTTTTTCTTCCTTCATACTGCTGTTTTTTTTTTTTTTTTAATTTTGGTGTGGAAATACTTAATTTCATTTTAAAGTTTCTGGGAGATTGCATTTTGGATTTCGTTTGAGGAGGTGAACAGTGAAGCCTTTCTATTCGCACTTTGCCTCCTGGCTTTAAGAGATCTGGGCAATTTTATTTTAAGATTTCTTGAAATACAGTGTAAAGATTCATTATTTTGGTTGGGACATTCAGATGGTCAAGAGATTCCTATTTTTACTACTATTTGCCAGGTCAGTCATGTTTTGCTATGAAATACTTGAAATTTTCTTCTTTTCTCCAGTCTTTTTTATTTCAATATTTCTTTTTGCCTCCTGAAATCATTCCAAGGTTTTCCTGCCACTGTAATTGTACTTTATGGTGGGATTTTTTTGTTTTTTGTTTTCTCCTTTTTTCCAGCTATTTCTTGATTTGGATTTGATGTTAGGGTCAGCTCTGTAGCACTTCTAGTGTGAAAATCTGGGGTGGCCTTTTTGCTGCATTGCTGCAGTACTGAATGCTATGATGTTCTGGGATCTCAGGAAAAGGCTGATGACTGTCAGGTTTTTTCCCAGAATGGTTTAATCCAGGCCAAAGTCTCATTGCTGCACCTTTTGTTCTAAGATCTGCATGTCCCTAGCTTCATTTTGGATTTGAAAAGAGTACTGTTGCTGAATTCAGCCTTTTTCAGCTTACTGAATAACTGTGCTAGTTTAAAGTGAATGAACTATAGGCTCCTCTTTTGTTTGAAATTCCTACCCCTGTTATCTCTCTGAAGGCCAGACATTGGAAATGGAACTCCGATCTGTTTCTCAAGTGTGAACTATGTCAATGCTGCTGTTGACTTTTGAACTTCCTCTTTTCTTGGTGCACCACCTCCCTACACAAGAACATAAGCCCCATTGCATAGGTACCCTTCTCATCCTACTCTGGGTTTGGCTAACAGAACAAGGTAATGAACACCAAAGCTATTAATTGGCAACTGTCTCAGTTATGTTTCCCATATGATTGAAGCTCCATTTGTCCTAGTGCATAGCTTCTTCCTAGATATTGGAATGTTCTACACACAGAGAGATACTGCACTCACCCAGGCCTAGTATTTGAAGACCTAATTGTCTATCTTCCTATCCCTTGGCTGGAAAAAAGACTCACTGTGACTTTTTGTGGATTTTCTCCTAAGAATTTTGCCTGGTGAGTTTTCTTGTTCTTTATAGATGAGTTTTGTGGAGGGGAGCTCAGCCATAGTATTTCCTATTAGTGTCATTTTGGCTCAGTCACTTGGGCTATTTATTTCTAAATATATCAATTAAAGGGAGATTTTAAATAATCCTCTTTTAAAAACTGTAGATACCTAGATATTTGAGGAAATCATTTCAGTGCCCCATTGACACAATATTTGATTATACTTAAGTTCATTTGCTTGACCCAAAGTTGTAAGAAACTGACAGGCACTAGATGCAAAAGAAAAAGCTTTAGAGTCTTATGATCTGAAATTAAATGAGACTTCAAACTGTCTCAGTGAGAGTTTTCTCATATCCTGTGTTAATATATGAAAATATAAGATTCAGTGGCATTTATTTGTAGGCATTTCCACTGAATAAACATATATACACAACAATCTTTCCATCTAATAACAGGACATACATTATAATCAAAGGATATTCTTTCCTATGCTTATATTTTTCTTGTTTATGTTGGTTTATACTTCTTGTCGGTATTGGACTCTGGGTCAGTCATGTAAACTCCGTGCTATGATATCTTCCATTGTGAAATGAGTGCCTAGACATGATATTTTAGATCCTTTCCAGCGCTAAATTTTATTATTCAGCATAAAGTGTTCTACAAACCTTAAACTACTATACAAATTGATTAGTAATGGAAAAAGTACAGAAATAGAAGTGAAAATAGTAGTAGTAGTAGAAGGAGGAAGAGGAATAGCAACAGCAACTGTAGTAGTAGTAGTACTAGTAGTAGTAGTAATAGCAGTCATTATTATTATATTCAATCTGCCTCTTCCTACTGTTAGAATGAAGAGATTTTCTGTAAATCAGTAAATTTAAGATTTTTATTTTCCAAGAAAGCCTTTTTGCCTTTTGAGAATGTGATACCCACAAGGTTATTTCTCATTTCTTTTTCAAACTGTGGCATAATTTTTAACATCAGAATTCTCTAGGAAAATCACTACTGACAGTCTCTCCAAACAAAGGGAAACGACTATTGAGCAAATAGCCATTGTCCTAGTTCTGGTGATTGTTTTTCCCTTATGCTGTGGTTAAGATATTTACCTTACCATTTAGGAAACTGCAATTGGTCTTAAATAGTTTATGATGATTTCGGCAAAAACAGACAATTACTGTGACTGTTTTCCATCTCCAGAAGAGTAAAAGGGTACCCAAAAACCACAGCATGAGAACAAATATAATAAAATTTATAACTGTACTTTAAAATTTACTATGGCTATCCATCTTTTTCTTGAGATAAATAAAATATAAAATCACACTCAACCATTACCTCCTAATCCTTTGATTACAGAATAAATATAGCCTCCATAGTAATTTCCTAGAGTGAATCTTCTGTAAGTTGAAGTTTATATATTACCTTCTATACATGTTTGGGCATATATATACATACATATATATATATTTGGAGAGAGACAGAGACAGAGGTATGCATGCATGTATGTACATTTATGCATATATGTGTCTATACATATATACAGGCGCATATATGAATGTGATTGTGTATGTGCATGCATGTATGTATGTGTGTGCATGCATGTATATATTGACTATATTGCATTCCACTCTTTATCAATTTATTGTGTTTGAGGTAAATCAACAGGGTTGTTTCCCTTGAGATTAGTGCTTTGGAGCATTATTTCCTATGCTTATTTATAAATTTGCCAATATTCCTTGGGAATGAAAACATCATGTTCCTATACTTGAATCATTTATTTATTATGAAATTTCATTTATTACACATGCATAGTTATAAACACAAATCGACATGTATATTTGTTTATATATGTGGGAAAACAAAATTTATCTGAAAAATTTGGTAAAAATATATCCCCATTTGATTGCTGCCACTTTATGCTTTCTAGTATCAATTGTTTTAATGCATAAACTTTCAGTTTAGTGTAATTAAATCATCATTTTCTCTTTTAAACTTACTTTTGTCTCTTGTATGGCTAAAAATTTATTTAATCATCATCACTGAGAGAGGAATATGATTAATTCCCTTCTAATTGTATAGTGTAATACCTAATATTAAAGTGACATTCATTTTGAAGTTATTATGTAAATGGGGTAAATTTTCCTTTTAACATGCTTTTTGCCCATATCCTTCTAGTCTTCCTAGCAGGTTTTATGAAAAAGACAATTGATTTTTCCTAAACAATTTAAGTTGTTTAACTAATCAAATCATTAGTTATTAAGTTTCTTATTTTAACTTCCCTTCTCTAAATTATTCCATTGATTAGCTTCTCTAACATTTGACTAATACTAAATGGTATTGGTACTCAAGATTTTAAAAACATGGTTTCAGTTATGAATGTTCTGTCTTCCTTTTATCCCTACATTTTCATATTATTTCCACTGATATTCTAGGCTTCTGTTTCTCCAAATTAAATTACTTATTATTTTATTGTGTTCTGCAGAATATCTCTTTACTAGTAAAATTATTGTAGTATTAAAACTATAAATTAGCTTTGACAACATTTTGATTTTAATAAGTAGGCATGTCATGTTCTGAAAACTGAGTAATCTTCGAACTAATTAACTTGATCTACAATTCTTTAAAGTATATTTTTGTAATTGCATCTATTGATGTATACTGTGGGCTTTGATAGATGGACCACTAATGTTTTATGTATTTTCTATATATTTGGAAGATTTCACTCTCAATTATTAACTCACTCACATACACACACACACACACACACACACTCATACAGACAGCCAATAATAATGATGTATTCTAATATATAATTGGTATATATAAAAACATATTGGTGATTATATATTTATTATTAATGATTAAATATGATGCATGTGAGTACACATATGCATATTAATATGCCATAGATATAAATACATGTAATAATGTGTTAATTGGCTAATATTCTCAAAGAGAAACATGATACATAGAGGGAAATTGAGGCTGTGAAAAGCATAGTTTTCCGTAAAATCAAAGTCTTAATATGGGAGTGTTGAATTGATTACTCTTCCAGAACATGAGATAGAAAGTGGGAGAAGAGGAGAAGTGCATGTGGTGGAATGATAGGAAGATGACAAGAGTTCAACATTCTATGACTAGGTCAGAGACTAGGAGTACACACCCATATACATACGTGTGTGTGTGTATACACACACATATACACACACGTGTGTATGTATATATACACATATTTGTACATATTCGTACATGCATACATATATGCTTGTATTGGCAATTTAATGATTTTCAGTTGTGTCTGATCCTTCTTGACCCTTTTTTGGATTTTCCTGGCAGAGGTACTAGAGTGATTTTTCATTCCTTTTCCATCTCATCTTATAGATGAGGTAATGGAAGCAAACAGAGTTAAATGACTTCGTCAGGATTACATAGCTAGTTACTGTATAAAGCCAGGTTTGAATTTTAAAAAATGAGTCTTAATGTCTACATTCCCAGCACTCTTATCATATGTGTGTTTAAATGTGTGCACACACATATATGCACATGAACACCTATGTGATATGTGCATGTATAAATATATGTATGAACAAACATGTATACACACATATACATGTATGGGTGATGTGCGTGGTGGCATGGCACAAAAATGACAAACTGTGCTGTAAGCTGAACCCAGTCAGAGTTAGTGTACACATACATGCATGCATACATATACATATGCATAGGTATGCATATACATACACACACATCCATACACATATACATTGATAAAAATAGACCCCCTTGTATGAATTGGAGGATCCTGAAGTGCAGTGTGGAGTAGCCTTAAAAGTATCAAAAGTGGATAGGTGGCATGACAAAAACATAATCAGAGCAAAACATAGCTGTGTTTCCCTGGACATGGAATACAAAATTAATTATTGCCAATGCAAAATGTAAAAAGAAAATCTTATCAAAATCTCTATCAATATATTTCAAAAATCATTTATTGCACTCAGGTTGACTCTAAACCAGAAGCATCAGGAGAATCCATCCATTAGGAATATAGGTAATATAATTAATTATATTTCTTTAAAAAAAGCATGCAGCTAATTCAAAGTTGTAAAGAATTCCTTTGACTGAATACAACATTTATTTGAGCTTAAAACTCTAAAAATATATAGGTGTAGAAGAGACATTTTTATTGTGACAAAACACTATATATCTAAATCCCAAAGCTGTCATCATTTACAAATAAGAAAGACTATTTCCAAAAATATAAATCACTAAACAAGTGGTTTCTCTTCTCTGTGCTAATATCTGAAATATTTCTAGATTATTTCACATATCTCTAAAAAAATAGTCATTACAATAAAAAAATAAATAAATGGAAGGCACTAATGCCACAAAATTGGTCTCTACTTGTCTCTACTTGCAGACAGAAAATCAGAAATGAAACTAATCATGAAAATTAATAATTCAAGGAGAGGAGCAGGCTATAAAAATCCATAAAATAGTTAATATTTGTGCAGATGAATAAGAAAACCATAAAATACAATTGAAAGAGAAATAGATTTCAATGTAACTAAAAATGCATAAAATATTTTAAATTCAAACTACCAAGACAAACTCACCTCAATGAAATTTAAAATACTACTTACAGAAATAATGGAAATCTTAAACAATTTAAGCAATGCTCATTGTTCGTGCTGGGGACAAACTGAAATAATATAAGATGACAGTACTACCTAAATTAAGTAACAATTTTATCACTATAGCAATCAAACTACCAAGAGACTTGCTTTACGGAACTAACCAACTTAAAAACACAATTTAATTGAAATAAGAAAAAAAAAAAACATCCAGAATATCAGAGGGAATGATGAAAAATCGTGACTGTGAACTGATGATAATATTTGCAGTTCACAAAATGAATTATACCAATAATAATATCTTATTTTCTATGGAGTTTTTGTCTGTATGATAAATTGTTGTGTTTTTTTTTCCTGAAAAATTGAGGAGCACAATAAAGCCAATGAGAATTAAACATTATCTGACTCATTATCCTGGCATCAATGACCTCATGAACATGAACTACTTGGAGAAGAATTATCTATACATTAAGAACTTCTGTAAAAATTAGGAAGAAATTTAATAGTAAAGATGTTTAATATGATACCTTACATCTTATACGACAACTTGCAAATTAAAACATAACTTGCATAGATGTTATATATTTATTAAAAAGTAAAAGGTAATGGATAGAAATAACTTTTACAATTTTGGTTAAGGGGCTAACTTTTATGTAAACATAGGACAGAACAGGTCAGGAAAGAAAAAAATTGATTTATTCTTTAATAGAAAATTTAAAAGCTATGTCTTTTGCCAAAGCAGTAGAGCTAACAATAACAATAATAAGGAAAACTGATCACTGGGAAGAAATCTTTCCATCAAATATCCCTGAAATGCATGTATACACAAAAATTTTGTTAAAATTAGTATATGACCAACAGTTACTGTACTTCCCAAAAGAAATAGTCAAGATAAAAGAGCTAATAGTTTTCAAAAAATTAATGTCCATATGAAATGTTGATCCTAATAATCAATGATGAGTAAAATATATCTTCAGAAGTCTTTGATTGATTCTAGTTCTGGGAGTCAAGATAATGGAGTAATAGGTAATTTCTCTCTCCTTCCCCTTGTTGACCTTGATCAGCTCAGAGAATATCTCCCAAGAAAAGCCTTCCTACTGTGAGAGTAAGAGAAGGGATAAACAGACCCTTAGCCCATGAGGTTAGAAAGATCTCTGAGGAGGGTTCCTCTTCTTGTGGCCAAAGAGGACCAGTACAGCATCAGAGCTGTCCTAGACAGGCCTAACTCAACAAATCGGGAGATTGTCCTGAGTCCAAGGGAATTGAAGACAGCAACTGCCAACAACAGGACCCCAGGTATCCCTCAACACCCCAGGGGAGTAGGGAAGACACTAGTGCAGATTGGATAACAAGCCTCTGAGCTAACACACGTTCTAAATCAGCTGAGGAGACCATCTTTCACCAGACTACCCATTCCCCACACTTAACGAGCTAGTTGCCGGGTAAATTCGGTGAAACACGGAAAGATCTCAGCTGGTCTCAGTTTTCCAACCCCAGCCAGTTCAACAGCAGGTAAGCTGCAATATTTTAGCTTCTGACTGAAAGAACCAGAGGTCAAAATACACAAAGCCTCAAGTTTCATGCAAAAGAACTGTGGGACAGAACTCCCTGTGTGCCAGATGTAGTGTCCTACTTTAAAGGCCAGGAAAAGGGTTATTATCATGAGTAAGAAGCAAAACAGAAAAGAAAAGACATCTTTCTATAGGACCAAAACACAAACACTAAGTAGGTCAGCATTGATTCTCTGCTCCCATCTGAAACTCCAGAAGGGAATATGAACTGGTTTGAAGCACAAAGAACCTTATTTGAAGAGCTCAGGAAGGATTTTAAAACCCAAATTAGAGAAACAGAGGAAAAACTGACCAGTGACTTTGAAAATATGAAAAAAATAAATCACAGAAGAATTTAAAAAGACAATTGGAGAAATGGAAAAGGAAGTACAAAACCTAAATGGAGAAAATAACTCCTTAAAAGCAACAATTTGGCAGATGGAAAAGGAGATGCAAGTTACATGAAAAAAAAAATTGACAAAAGATGGAGTCGGGCAAGAAGAAGCTAATGATTCTATGAGAGATCAAGAATCAGTCAAACAAAATCTAAAGAATGAAAAGACAGAAGAAAATGTAACATATCTAACTGGATAAACGATTTATCTGGAAAATAGATCGAGGAGAGAAAATCTAAGGAGTATTGGTCTACCAAAAAGCCGTGATGAAAAAAAGAGCCTGGAAAATATCATCCAAGAAATTCTCAAGGAAAATTACCCAGAAGTCCTAGACACAGAGGGCAAAATAGGCATCAAAAGAATTCCCTGTTCACCTCCTGAAAGGAACCGCAAACTAAAAACACCAAAAAATATTGTTGCCAAATTCAAGAACTATAAAGTGAAGGAGAAAATACTGCAAACAGCCAGAAAGAAACCATTCAAGTATTGAGGAACTACCGTGAGGATCACACAGGACCTTGAAGTTTCTACATTAAAAGATCAAAGGATTTGGGATAAAATATTCCATTAGGCAAAGGAGCTGGAATACAACCAAAGATTAATTACACAGCAAAGTTGAGCATAATATTTCAGGCAAGAAGATGAGCATTCAATGAAATAAGAGATTTTCAGACCTTCCAGATGAAAAGGACAGGATTCATTAGAAAATTCGATCCTCAATCACAGGTCTCAAGAGAGGCATAAAAAGGTAAACAGGGGAAAAAAACAAACTTGTTACACAATATGAGCGAACTATTTATGTCACTATAAGGGAAGATGATACTTGTCAATCTTGAGAATTGTATATTTGTTATGAAATGTAAAAGGTATGTACATAGATAGAGGAAGCGAGTGCAATTTAAATGATGTGAAGATAAACAATGTGATTTAAGGGTGCTAAGGGATTGTAATGAGAGATGTGAAAAGGAGGATGTAGAAAAAAATAAATTCCATCACAGTAAGAGGCACAAAAAATATTACAGTAGAGGGAAAGAGGGGAGGGTGATGAATATTTTTTGAAAGATACTGTCATCTGATTGTAATCAAACACGGTAAAAGCTACTCAGTTAAGTATTGAAATACAATTAGCTGTATAGCAGGAGGAGGTGAAGGGGGAAAGAAAAAGAGAGGGGAGGTTAAAAGGGAGGGAAGAAGTAGTAAGGGAAAAGGGGATTAAAAGGGAGGAGGCTGAAAGAAGGGAGGGAAAACTGAAGGAGGCAGTGGTCAAAACTTAAAACTCTATTGTGGAAGGAAAGGGAAAAGGAATACTTAAATGTATAAACAAGGGTAAAATGGATGGAAGGGAAAGACACAGATAGTAATCATAACTGTGAATTTGAACTGGATGGACTCTCCCATTAAACTGAGACGGATAGCAGAATGGATTTACAACCGTAATCCAATAATATGTTATTACAAGAAACACATTTAAAATGTGGGCATCCACACAGGGTAAAGGTATAAGGTTGGAGCAAAATATTATGTGCTTCACCTGATGGAACAATAGCAGGGGTAACTATCCTAATCTCAGAAATAGTTCCACTAAAAAGAGATAAGGAAGGAGACTATATCCTGAAAAAAGACACCATAGACAAGAAACAGGTTGATTACTAAACATATATACTCCAAGAGGTATAGAATCCAAATCCTTAAAGAAGATATTAAGAGAATTACAGGAATAAGTAGACAACCAAATTATACTAATGGGAGACATCTACCTCCTGCTATCTGACGATAAATTTAACCTCAAATTAAACAAGAAAGAAGTTAAGGCGATGAATAGAACTCTGAATAGTTAGATATAATAGTTCTCTTGAGAAAATTGAATGGGGAAAGAAAGGAATATACCTTTTTCTGAGCAGTACATGGTACATATACAAAAACTGACCATGTACTAGGTCACAGAACCCTCATAATCCAGTGCAGAAAGACAGAGATGGTCAATACATCCTTCTCAGAGCATGATGAAAGAATATTTATGGGTAACTAAAGGCCATGCAAAGATTAATCAAAAACTATTTGGAAACTAATGAATCTAATTCTAAAGAATGAGTGGGTTAAACAACAAATTATAGAGTCAACAATTTCATTCAAACGAATGACAATAATAAGACAATCTACCAAAATTTATGGAATACTGCAAAAGCAATTTTGTGAGAAGTTTTACAACCTTAAATACCTCCATGAATAAAATAGAGAAAGAGGTGATCAAGGAATTAGGCATGCAGTGGAAAATGCTCAAAAAAGAACAAATTGAAAATTCCCAAGAAAATACCAAATTAGAAATACTCAAAACCAAAACACAGATTAATAAAATTGAAATTAAGGAAACCATTCAACTAATAAATATAAATAAGATTTGATTTTATGAAAAAAACAATAAAACTGATAAACGTTGGGCGCATTTGATTTAAAAGAAGAAAATCAAATTATCAGCATCAAAAATGAAAAGGTGAACTAACCTCCAGGAGGAGGAAATTAAACAATAATTGGAAATGACTTTACTCAAGTATATGCCCATAAATTCGACAATCAGAATGAGATGCATGATTACTTTTTAAAAAATGGAAATTGCCTAGGTTAAAAGAAGAGGAAGTTGAATACTTAAACAATCCCATCTCAGAAAAAGAAATTGAGCAAACCATCAATGATCTCCCTAGGAAAAATTCTTCAGGACCAGATGGATTTCCAGTGAATTCAACCAAAAGAATATTTAATTCTATTATTATATAGATTATTTGGGAAAATTGTCGAAGGAGTACTACCAAATTCTTTTTATGATATAAATATAATTCTGATACCTAAACCAGGAAGAGTGAAAACAGAGAAAGAAAATTATAGGCCAATTTTTCTAATAAATATAGATGCAAAACATTTAAATAAGATATTCTCAAAAAGAATATAGCACTTCTGAGCTACCACATCACACCTATCAGGTTGGCTAACATGACAAAAACAGGAAGATGAGAAATGTTGGAGGAGATGTGTTGGACCACATTCATTGTTGGTGGAGCTGTGAGCTGACCTAACTATGCTGGAGGGCAATTTGGGACTTTGCCGAAAGGGCTACAGAAATGTTTATCCCCTTTGATCCAGAAATATCGCTCCTTGGATTCTGTCCCAAAGAGATCATAGAAATGGGAAAGAGTTCCACATCTACAAAAATATTAATAGCAGCTCTCTTTGTGGTGGCCAAAAACTGGAAATCAGAGGAATGCACATCAATTGGGGAATGGCTAAACAAGTTGTAGTATATGAATATAATGGAATACTATGGTGCTATGAGAAGCAATGAATAGAAAGACTTCAGAAAAGCCTGGAAAGACTTCTATGAACTGAGGCTGAGTGAAAGGAGCAGAACCAGGAGAACTTTGTACACAGCAACAACCACAGTGTATGAGGAATTTCTCTGGTAGGCTTAGTGCTTCATTGAAATGCATTGACTTAAAAATTTCCAATAGACCCTTGAGGCAAAACACTTTCCACATCCCAGAGAAGAACTATAGATTTGCATCCCAGACAGAAACAGACCATTTTCTTTCATATTATGTTATGTTTTGTTTTGTTTTGTGGTTTCCCCCATTCAATTCTTCTATGCAACATGCCCTTAATAGGAATGTAAATGTTGAACCTATATAAAATTGTACACTGTCTCAGGAGGGAGTGGGGAGAGTGGCAGCGATAAGGGGCAGGGAGTGGGAAAAAAATATAAGATATATGGAAGTTATTGTTCAACATTGAAAACAAGTAAAATAATTCAACAATTTTTTTTAAATACGTTTTTGGATTCTGCTCAGAAGTAACAAGTGCATCAAAATGGCAAGAGTAAAGATATATCATTGATGGAGGAGTAAATCAGTGCTATGTGCTGTGTGCTTCCCCTGGGAGGTCGAAAACAAGAATATTCCATGTGTAATGAAATATTCATAGCACTACATTGTCCTTTGAATTAAATATTTGCTTTTCCAAAACTCATAGGTTTGCATAGTTTATATTTACACTGAATTTGTTGAAGAATATATGTTAAAGAGATGCATTATGATGCAAAGAGCAACTTAACTTCACTAAAAATGCTTTGCAATTGATCACATGCTATACAGAATAATTTTTTCCCTTATCAATTTCTGAGCCCAGCTGATGGTGCAATTGCACTGACTCTTCATTAACCATTCTTTGTCTTGGACATCTAGATGACTTTATTTCTCTAGGTTGAAAATAATATTAAAACAAAACAAAGGGTAATACAGAAGAAAATGATCTGCTACAATCTATGACCAAATTCCATAGTTCTGTCTGTGAATGTGAAAGACATTTTGCCTTAAGAAACCATTGGGAATTTTTTAAGTATTTGCATTGCAATGAAGTTCGAACTCTACAAGAGAAAACTCTCACACAATATGGTTATTGTTGTGTACAAAGCTCTCCTGGTTCTGCTCCTTTTACTCAGAATCAGTTCACATAAGTCTTTCCAGGGCTCTTTGAAGTCTTCCTGTTCATCATTTCTTACAGCAAAATAGTATCCTATTACATTCATATCCCATAGTTTATTCAACCATTCTCCAATTGATGGGCATCCCCTTGATTTCTAGTATTTTTCACCACCAAGAGTGCTGCTATAAATATTTTTGAACATGTGGAACCGTTTACCATTTTTATGATGCCCTGGGGATACAGTCCTAGAAGCAACATTGCAGGGTCAAAGGGTATGCACATTTTTGTAGTCCTTTGGGCATAGTTTCAAATTGCTCTCCAGAATAGTTGGATCAGCTCACAGTTCTACCAGCAATGACTGTCCCACATCTTTTCCAACATTTATCATGATCCTATTTTATCATGTTAGCCAAATTGATAGGTGTGGTGTGGTATCTCAGAGGTGTTTGGATTTGCATTTCTCTAATCAATAGTGATTTAGAGAATTTTTTTTCATATGACTGTAGATAGCATTAATTTATTCCTCTGAAAACTACTTGTTCAGATCCTTTGACCATTTAGCAAATAAGGAATGACTTGTATTCTTGTATATTTTCCTCAGTTCTCTATATATTTTAGACATGAGGTCTCTCTAACAGACACTAGTTGCCAGAATTCTTTCCCAGTTTTCTGCATTAACTCCTAATCTTGGTAGCATTTGGTTTGTTTGTGCCAAAACTTTTCAACTTAATGTAATCAAAATTATCCATGTTGCAATTCATTATGTTTTCTGTCACTTATTCAGTCAAAAATTCTTCCTTTCTCCTAGATCTGACAATTACACTATTCCGTACTCCACTAATGTGTTTATATTATGAATCTTTATACCTTGATCATGTACCCATTAGTACTTTGTTTTTGTGTATCTTCTCAGGCATTGGTCTATGCCTAGTTTCCACACCCTCTTATCCAGTTTTCCCAGTAATTTTTGTCCAACATTGAGTTCTTATCCTAGAAACTTGGAGTCCTTGGGTTTTTCAAAGAGGAAATTGCTATGTTCATTAACTAATGTGTTTTGGGTAACAAATCTATTCCATTGGTCTACCTTTCTGTTTCTTAGCCAGTACCAACTGTTTTTGATGATTGTTGCTTTATAACACAATTTAAGATGTGGTAGAGTTGGGCGACTTTCCCTAGCATTTCTTTTCATTAGTTCCCTTGATATTCTGGATGCTTTCTTCTTCCAGAATAACAATCATTTATTTATTTATTCATTCATTCATTTATTTATTTGTTTGTTTGTTTCCTATTTTCTTGTTTATTTAATCATCTTTTTGTTCTTTTTTATTTATTTATGTTTGTTTGTTTATTTATTTATTTTCAGTGTTCTGCAACCACTACCATACAATTGAGATTTTTTCTTTCCCTCCCTTGCCCTACCTGATCACAAGTGAACCCCTCCACCCCTGAGAGCATATAAAATTTTATAGTTTCTAAATATACATTCCTATTAAATACATTTTCACCATAGTCATGTTGCATAGAAGAATATAATATAACATAACATAATATAACATAATACAATATAATACAATAAGCATAACATATATAGAAGAATATAATATGACATATAACAAAACAAAAAGTAATACAAAAGAAAGTGATCTGCTACCATCTGTGATTGAATTCTATAGTTCTTTCTCTGGATGTGGAAGGCATTTTGCCTTAAAAAAACAATGGGAACTTTTTAAGTCCTTCCAGTTCAATGAAGTTCTAAGTCTACAAGTAAAAGTCCTCGCACACTGTAGTTGTTGCTGTGTGCAAAGTTCTCCTGGTTCTTGTCCTTTTCCTCAGCATCAGATCATATAAGTCTTTCTAGGTCTCTCTGAAGTCATCCTGTTCATTATTTCTTATAGCAGAATAGTATTACATTACATTCATATACCGTAATTTATTCAGACTTTCCTCAATTGTTGGGCATCCCCTTGATTTCCATGTTTTGGCTACCACAAAGAGTGCTGCAATAAATATTTTTGTACATGTGGGACCCTATCTCATTTTTATGATCTCTTGGGGATACAGTCCTAGAAGACATATTGGTGGATCAAAGAGTATGCACATTTGTATAGCCCTTTGAAAATAGTTCCAAATTGATCTTCAGAATGGTTGGATATGCTCACAGCTCCACCAGCAATTAATTAGTGTTCCAACTCTCCCACATCCTCTCCAACATTTATCAGCATCCTGTTCTGTCATGTTAGGCAATCAGACAGGTGCGATGTGGTATCTTAGGACTGTTTTCATTTGCATCTCTAATCAATAGTGATTTAGAGCATTTTTTCATATTACTCTAGATAGTTTTAATTTCTTCCTCTGAAAACTGCTTGTTCATATCCTTTGACCATTTATCAACTGGGAAATGACTTGTATTCTCATACATTTGAATCAATTTTCTATGTATTTTAGAAATGAGGCCATTACAACAGACAGTAGTCACAAAAATTCTTTTCCAATTTAATGTTTCCCTCCTAAACTTCTTTGCTTCGGGTTTGGTTGTGCAAAAACTTTTCAGTTAAATGTCATCAAAATTATCAATTTTGCACTGCATAATGCTTTCTGTCCCTTCTTTAGTCAAAATTTCTTCCCCTCTCCATAAATCTGATGAATATGCTATTCCTTGTTCCATTAATTTGTTTATAGTATCACTTGCTATACATAGATGTTGTAACCATTTGAACTTTATTCTTCTGTATAGTGTCAGTCACTGGTTTATATATAGTTCCTGCCACAATGTTATCCAGTTTTCCTTGAACTTTTGTCAGTCAGTTCTTATCCTACAACCTGAGGTCCTTGACTATATCAAACAGTGTATTGCTATATTCGTTGCCTACTCTGTCTTGAGTACTGAGCATATTTCGCTTCTCTACTCTTCTGTTTCTTAGCCAGTACAAAGTCGTTTTAATAATTGGTGCTTCATAATGGAATTTGAGAGCAGCTAAAGTTAGAGCAAATTCTCTAGTAGTCTTTTCATTAGTTCCCTTCTTATTCTGGAACTTTTGTTTTCCAGATGAATTTTGGTATTATTTTTTCCAGCTCTAGAAAATAATTATCTGATAATTTCTTTGAACTTAGATAGAATTTTCATTTTTATGATATTGGCTCGGTCCACCCATGAGCAGCTACTGCTTTTCCACTTACTTAGATCTGGATTTATTTGTCAAAAAAAAATCCAGTAATTCTGGTCATATAGTCACTGCTTATGTTTTGGCAAGAAGACTCGCAAATATTTTATAGTGCCTACCTGAGCTTTAAATGAGATTTCTCTTTCTATCTTGTTGCTGCTCAGGTTTGTTAGTAATATGTAAAAGTGTAAAAGATTTGTGTGGGTTTATTTTGAAAGCTGCAACGTTGCCAAAGTTGTTTATTATTTCAAATAGTTTTTACTTGAATCTCTGGGATTCTCTAAGTATATATCATCACATCATTGGCAAAGAGTGATAGCTTAGTTTTTCTTTTCCTACTTTAATTATTTCAATTTGCTTATCTTCTTTAATTTCTACAACTAACATATCTGTTACTATGTTGAATAATAGTGGTGATAATGGACACCCTGTCGCCCCTGATCTTCTTGGAAATGTGAGAAAATCATATGATTTCTGTTAGGTTTGTTGTTATGATAAATAGTGCTAATTTTTTACTAATATAGAATGACCTCTGCATTCCTGGTATGAATCCCACCTGATCATAATGTATTATTCTCGTGATAAGCTGCTGTGTTCTTTGTGATAAAATCTTATTTAAAATTTTTGCATCTATATTCAGTAGAGAAATTGATCTATAATTTTTCTCACTTTTATCATTTTCTGGTTTAGATATCATAACGATATTTGTATCATAAAAATAATTTTGGAGGCCTTCTTGTTTCCCAATTTTCCCAATTATATATATAATATTCCCTATATAATATTGAAATTAGCCATTCTTTAAATGTTTGATAGAATTCACTTGTGAATACATCAGGCTCTGGAGATTTTTTTTTCTAGGGATTTCATTGATGGCTTCTTCAATTTCTTTTTCTGAAATGTGGTTATTTAAATGTCCAACTTCCTCATCTGTTAATCTGGGCAATTTATTTCTTTTTTTTTTAAATAATCATCCAACTCATTGATATTGTCGATTTTAGGGACATAAAGTTAAACAAACTAATTTCTAGTTACTGTTTTAATTTTCTTCTCATTAGAGGTAAGTTCACCCCTTTCATTTTAGATACTGGTAATTTGGTTTTCTTCTTTCTTTTTCTTAATCAAATTGACCAAATATTTATCAATTTTATTGTTTTTCTCATAAAACTAACTGTTTTATTAGTTCAATAGTTTTCTTAATTTCAATTTTATTAATCTTTCATTTGGTTTTCAGTATTTCTTATTTGATGTTTACTTGAGGATTTTCAATATGTTATTTTTTCTCGCTTTTTCAGCTGCATGCTCAATTTATTAATCTCCCCTTTCTCTATTTTATTTATCTAGGCATTCAAAGATATAAATCCTCCCCCAACAACTGCTTTTGCAGTATCTCATAGCATTTCATAAGTTGTCTAATTATTTTCATTCTCTTGAATGTGGTTAATTGTTTCTATTATTTGTTGTTTAACCCACTCCTTCTTTAGGATTAGATTATTTAGTTTCCAAATAATTTTGGGCCTATCTTTCCATGGCCTTTCATTACTTATGATTCTTATTGTATTATGATCTCAGAAGGATACACTGACTATCTCTGCCTTTCTGCACTGAATTGTGAGGTTTTTATTCCCTATTACATGGTTAATATTTGTATATGTGCCATATATCACTGAAAAAAAGGTATATTCTTTTCTATGCTCATTCAAGTTGCTCCAGGGATTTATCGTATCTACCTCATACAGAATTTTATTCATCTTCTTAACTTCTTTCTTGTTTATTTTAGGGTTAGATTTATCAAGTTCAGAGAGGAGGAATCTGAGGTTCCATGCTAGTATAGTTTTGCTGTCTTTTTCTTCCTATAATTCCCTTAACTTCTACTCCAAGAATTTAGATGCTATACAACTTGGAGCATATATGTTTAGTAATAATGTTATTTCATTTTCTATGGGGCCTTTTAGCAGAATATTGTTTCCTTCCTTATCTCTTTTGATTAAATCTGTTTCTACTTTTGCTTTATCTGAGATTAGGAGTGCTACACCTTTTTTTTTTTTATATAAACTGAAACACAATATACTCTGCTCCAAACTTTTACACTTACCCTGTGTGTATCCCCCCACTTCAAATGTGTTTCTTCTGAATGACATATTGTTGGATTATACTTTTTAATCCATTATACTATTTCTCTCTGTTTTATGGGAGAGTTAATCCCATTCAAATTCATAGTTATGATCACTATCTGTGTCTTTATCTCCAACCTCTTTCCCCTTTCTGTGCTTAGTTCTCCCTTCTCCCTTCCCCTCCACAATAGAGTTTTAATTTCTGACCACTACCTCCTGTAGTCTTCCCTTCCTTCTTTCAACCACCCTCCCTTTTACTCTCCTTTACCCTTACTATTTTGTCCCTCCCTTTTAGCCTGCCCTGTCTTTACTTTCCCGCTGCCCTCTTACTAATTATAGACATATTTAGATCTGTATACTTAATTGATTTATTGTTCCCTCCTTGAAGCAAAGTAGATGAGAGAAAATATCAAACAATGCTCATCTCCCTCCCCTCTTTCTCTCTACTGTAATATCATTTTGTGCCTTTTATTGTGATGTAATTTACCACTTTCTGCCTCCTCATTTTCACATCTCCTGTTATAATACTTTTGCACCCTTAAATCCTATTTTTATATTCACATAGTTTACTTTATACCCGCTTTCTCTATCTATGCATATCGCTTTTATATTTCATGTTGAATATACATTTCTCAAGATTAACAAGTATCTTCTTCCCTTATTGGGATATGCGCAGTTTGCCAATATTGAGTAACAAGTTCTTCCCCCCCCCCCACTTCTTTGCTTCTTTATGCCTCTCTTGGGACCTGAGTTTGAAGATTGAATTTTCTATCGAGTTCTAGCTTTTTCATCAGGAAAGTCTGGAAATCTCTTATTTCATTGAATGTTCATCTACTTGCCTGAAATATTATGCCCAACTTTGCTGGGTAATTGATCCTTGGTTTTAGTCCCAGATCTTTTGCATTATGAAATATCGTATTCCAATTCCTTCAATCTTTTCATGTAGAAGCTGCAAGTTCCTGTGTGATCCTGCCTGTAATTCCTTGGTGTTTGAATGGTTTCTTTCTGCCTGCCTGTAGTATTTTCTTGTTCACTTGACAGTTCTGGGATTTGGCAACTATATTCTTTGGTGGTTTAATTTGTGATCCCTTTCGGGGTGTGAACAGTGAATTCCTTCCAGGACTATTTCACCCTCTGCAACTAGTACTTCTGGGCAGTTTTCCCTGATGATTTCTTGGAAGATGTCATCCAGACACTTTTTTCATCATGATGTTCTGGTGGGTCAATAATGTTTGATTTTCTCTCCTGCATCTATTTTCCAGGTCAGTTGTTGTTCCCATTAGAATTTTTACATGTTCTTCTTTCTTTTCATTTTTTTAGATATTGTTTGAGTGATTATTGATGTCTCATAGTGTCATTCCCTTCAACTTGCTCAATTCTAATTTTTGTCAAATTGTTTTCTTCAGTTAACTTTTGCATCTCCTTTTCCATCTGTCCAATTATTCCTTTCTACGAGTTATTTCTCAAGTTAGTTTTTTACTTCATTTTCCATTTCTCCAATTTTCCTTTTTATGGAGTTGTTCTATTCAGTGAATCCTTTTTTCATACTTTTAATATTATTGGCCATATTTTCTTCTTTTTCTCTAATTTGGCTGATAAAATCCTTCTTCAGCTCTCCCAAGAGTGATCTTTCTGCTTGCGACCCATTCATTGTCCCTTCTGAAGTTTCACATGGTAGTACATGATCAGTGTTGGCCTCTTTGATATTTGTCTTTTAATCCTTGTCCCCATAGGAAATCTCTATGGTCTTTTCTTTCCTGATTTCCTTCTTACTCACGAGGATGATAATCATCATTTCCTTACTTTTAGACTAGCTCTCTGCTGCTAGAGCACAAGATGCTCTGTCCCCTAGTTCTTTTACCATGAACTTGAGAATTTGTGTGTTGTGGTCTCTGGTTCATTCACCCAGAAAGTAAAGTGCTGCAGCTTACCTGGTGCTGAGCTGGCTGTTGTAAGAATGCAGAGGTCAGGTGAAGTCTTTTTGTGTTTCCCCAGATTTAACCTAGAGCTAGCTTGTTCAGTGTGGGGGAGGGGTGTTCTGGCCAAGGGAGGTCTCCTTTGCTGAGCTAGAGCATAAGCAAGTCCAGTGGTTGGTGATCCTGACTGCCCTAGTGTCTTCTCAATTTCTCTGGCATGCTGAGGCATGATTGAGGTCCTGGTATTGTGTGTTGCAGGGCTCTACCTCCCTGGGGCTCCATATCTCCTCCCCATTTGCTGAGGTGGGGTTTTCTGTAACAGCTCAGGTGTTACACTGGTCCTCTTCAGCCACAGCAAGAGGAACACTCCTTAGTGATTTTCCTAACCTCACATATGAAGAAACTGTTTGCCACTTCTCATTATTCTACTGTTCCAGGAATTTTCTGTGAAAATATTTTATGGTTCCTTCAAGGTCAACAAGGGAATGGGGAGAGAGAATTTAGTGATCACTCCACCATTTTTTCTCCCAAAAGTTTAAGTAGGTGACTTACAGACATTTAATCTGCAGGTTGATAGACTGAGGAAGAGATATTGCAGATACCTGAGGCTCTATGGCTCTCCTAAATTATGTTTAAAGAAAGTCTAGATAGTGCAAGGTTATTAGCATGCTCTTCTATTTTCTGTTGCCCTTATAATCTGAAATGAAATGAAAGTGTATAATATTTTAGTATAATATTGAATAATGATAATTACAATAATAATAATAATAATAATAATAATAATAATGTTCCAAGAGAATCCCAAAGAACTAATGATGAAGGACATTATCCACCTCCATAAGGGGATGAAATGGTATTATTTGAATACAGACTGAAGCAAGCTATTTTTCACCTTATTTTTTCATTCATTTTCTTTTATTTGAGTCTTATTAAGGAAAATAACTTATATGGAAGTGTTTTACTTGATTTCATATGGATAACTCATATATGATTGGTCACTATCTCAAGGAAAAGGCAAGGAAGGGATGAAGAGAGGTATAGAATTTGGAAGTCAGAACATATATAAGTCAAAATTAAAAAAAATTAACATGTATTAGGATATTTGTATTTATATACATATATATTTATGTGCATATTATATACATGTATACAAACACATAGAAATACACACACACACACACACACACACACACATATATATATATATGTTGTATTTTGAACTACAACTTTACAGTTACATTTTGGACTAAAAGGTACATAGAATACTGTATCAACAACTAAAAAAAATGTTATTTTTTACCTACTAAGTGCCAAGCATCTTTGTCTTCAAATCTCCAGAATTCCTTCCTTCCTTTTCATTTAATTAAGTATTTGACTCACAAACTTCTCTAATTTTCGTCCTCATATTAGATTATTCAACATACATATTGATACTATTTTAAATCCCCAACCTCTATCTCAATTCCTCAAATACTCCTCCACATATGTCCACAAAAATGCTCATGCCTTTGCCTTCAACAATAATTGTTCCACATCAGTGTTCTTGAAATCTGAATTTATTTATCTAATCATATTCTTTTATTATTCCATCTTTTCTGATGCCTTTTTCTCCTGTTTGTCTTCTTACAAACTAACTTGTCAATTCTTTACCTGAAAATCACCTTTTCACTGTCTATACTTGCCTACCTTGTCCCTTTACTGAGCTAGCTCAACCCTACACTATATTCTTTTCTCAAGTCCATTGTCTCTTTATTTCATTATGCTGCTTTATTCCTACTCAAATGTTATTGAATGTATCTGGAAAAGGCACACGCACTCTCTCTCTCACACACACACACACACACACACAAAATGGACCCTCAATATGACAAAAAATTTATTTAAACCTTCCAAATTAATTTATTGTTCCACTAACAACAGTAGTGATTCCAAATATTTTATCCTTTCTCAAACATTTCTCAATTTTGCCCTCTTACTGTCTTCTCAGGAAAATATCTCTATGTTTCACTGAAAATACAAACTACAAAACCTTACCTTTTCCCAATAGATTTGATGTTACTCTTGATGGTACTACCACCCTGGTATGTACGAAAGGTCATGTTCTAAGGTTTATCTTCAAGTTGTCATTCTCTCTCACCCTCCATAAACAATCAGTTGTCAAGTCCTGTAACTTCTACCTTTCTAACACCTCACATGTATTTCTTTTTCTCCTATGACTCTACATATGCCTTGTTGTGAGCAATTATCATCTCACACTAGGACTATTGCAACAGACTGTTTCTTATCCTCCCTGACTCACCTTTCCTCACTCAAATTTATCTTCCACTTTACTGTCAAATTTATCTTCCTAAAATGAAGGTATGAAAATATCACTCTCTCCCCCACACAGCCCAGTCAGTAGAATCAGTGTCTCCCTGTTACATTTGAGATTAATTGTAACATATTCAGATTGATTTTTAGAAGCTTTTCATAATCTTGTTCTTTATTTCCAGTTATCATAAACATGACTCCCTTCCATATCCTTTGTGTTCCAATTACAAAGAGCTTCTTGAGGCTTCTCTCATATCACACTCCACCACGACACTCAGTGTTTTCCATGGATATCCATCAGAACTGGGAAGCTATCACTCTGCATCCATCTCCAACTTCCAACTTTCTTGAAGTTCAAGTTCAAGTCGCAACTTTTCTAGAAAGTCTCCCTCTCGTGACTTTCTTCCATCTCATTTCTATCTTTCTTTTTGGATGCAGTATTTTGTATGTTGTTTCAATCTATAAGCTCCTTGAGAAAAAGGACTATGTTTTCCCTTTCTTTATATCCCCAGTACAAAGCACAATGCCTATGTTTTAGTCGATATTAAAAAATTCAATACGATATATACGGAGAAAAATAGGAAATGGATATGTGTGTCTACCTACGAAGACTATCATCGTTGCATCATGTTATTATACCAATAAAAATATATTAACACAGACAGCAGGTAAAATGACTCAAAAATAAAAAAAAAACAAATCAGTTTTCAAATACATCATCTCTTTTGAAAGGAGACATGACAAATTGGATTGATTGATTTACAGAATATTTCAATAAAAATGTGTGAATTAAAGTGCTCACTATATTCTATGTAGTATCTCCTCATAAAACAGGAAAAAAGAAATCTAGAGAAATTTTTGTCTTCAGGAAACTAATAACTCAACTCAGATAGAAAATATACAATCTTTGGTGTTTCATTTAATATTATCTATGTATATATATGTATGTATTTATATGTGTGTATATGTATGTTGATTTTATTTTTCTCTTTTTTTCTCTACTTCACTCTTTCCTTTCCTTCCTTCTCTCATTTCATTTTTTTCTCTTCAAATGGCTTTTTCTTTTCTTAATTGTGTTTTATGATACACTATAGATCATAGATTTCAATCTTTAATAAACATGTCCAATTAATTCCCTTACTTAATAGATAATTATCAGTATAGTGTAGGGGAAAGAGACAGATTTCTCTGATAGGAGGATTTGGATTTAAATACAACACATGGGACAGCTACTGCCTGTGTCCTTTGACAAATCACTTAGACTTCTTAGGTCTCAGTTTCCTCTTTTGTAAAATGACACCATTAGAAGTGATTGTCCCCTCTCTCTGAGCTCTAAATCTAAAATCCTGTAATCCTATGAAATCTCTGGGATCCAGGAAAATTAATTTACCTTTCCAACCTCATACAGGCAGAAAGCATTGAAAGTTAAATTTGAACCTGTATTCTCCAATTACAAATCTATTGATCTTTACACTTTTATTTATGTAAAATATTCTAAGATACTTTTGTAAATGCATGGAATGAGGCTTTCACATTTTTTAAATTAGTTAATTAGATCAGAAAAGAAATGATGTGTACCTCTGCTTCATGATCTCTTCAATTATTTCATATTTATCTTCCCTTTTACTGTATCAGTTTCTGAGCCAGCGCAAGCTGGAAAATAAGCAAGCCTATTTCAAATTTAGACACAGATTGAAAGATTCTAGAAAAATTCATTATAATAAAGTTTTTAGTACTTACAAAAAATTGGCACCTCAATAAAGAGATGAACTTCTTATTTGTGCATAATTTTTAATCATGTAGATTTAATTGCTTTCACATCTTACAAATATACATAACACTAGTCATTTTCACACCATCAGTTTTTTTTTTTTTACTTTTCACACATTAAGGGAACACAACACTACAGTTAATATTATAAAATTATGGTTAAAATGTTTTTTTAGTTGTTAAATGAAAATAAATACATAAAAACCTACATAAGAGAAACATATGATAAAATTCATTAGAGTGAATCTTGGATATTTAAAAAATACTTTGGATTGGGGGGGGGTGGAGTCAAGATGGCAGAGTGAGACCAAAGCCTCACCCAAGCTCTTAGACAAACTCCTTCGGATACCTCTGAAAGGAGAATCTGACCAAGTTGTGGAGGTTTGGAATGCAGTGGGAGACAGAATGTGGCAGATTCAGAGCCTAGGATAGACTGAATGGTCGAGGGGAAGGATCTGTTCCTCGGGGGTGAGCCCACAGCACATAGTACAGCACATCCACTGCAGTGGAGCAGAAGGGCCCCGGGAAACCTGAGAGCAGCAAGTGGAACCAGCAGAGCAGCACCCAAGAATGGAAAACTGGTAGAGCTGAATGAGTATCATCCACTGACCTCGAGATATTAGCACAGACACTTTCAGCTAGCAGATTAAACATAAGTATGTCACCTACTTGAACTTCCTGGAGCCAGGATGGCAGAGTGATCAGTGAATACTCTGTCTTCCCCTCCTTATGACCTTGAAACAACCATGAAATATTTCCCCAGAAAAATCCTGGATCAGTGGAGACAGCAGAGGGGTTAAATGGTATCATAACACCTGAGGTTAGTAAAAGAGCTAAGGGGGATTCCTGCTACTGTGGTGGAGGCAAACCAGAAGACCAGAGTAATTGTGGGGAGGAAACTCGCAATAGGACCCAAGCAAGCCTCAGCGCCAGGAGAGGAGCCCCAGGAGTGGTGGAAAATCACACTACCTTCTAGGCATGACTCAGCACTCCAGGGAAAACAGAAAAGACAATAGGGCGGCTGGGATCACCATCCCCTGAGCTTGCGTTTGCCTCCTCAGCTGAGGAGATCTCCTGTGACCAGACCATTCCTCCCCCACACTTAAGAAGCTAATCCCAGGGCTGATCCAGGAAACACAAACCAAAAACCTGCTCTTAGCTTTTTCACACAGGTTAGCTCAACAACGAGTTCTGCAGCTTCTAACTGAAAGAAACAGAAGCCACAACACACAATCACCATCATGAATAAAAAAGTAAAATAAGCACAGAAAAAAACTCACAGAATCTTTCTATGGGGATAGGGTCCAAAACACAAATATCAAAGAGTTCAATACTGAGACTGTACTTCCATCTGAAACTTCAGAAGGGGCTATGAACTCCTCCCACACACAAACAGCTCTCCTGGAACAGATGAAGAACAAAATAGAAGAAAAACCAGCAATGATTTTAAAATTATGAAAAAAGAATTCACTGAGGAGAACATCTCTTTGAAAAGGAAAATTGAACAAATGCAAAAGGAAGTACAAAAATTAACTGGAGAAAATAACTCCTAAAAAAAGCAAAATTGAGCGGATGGGAAAGGAGATGCAAAAGTTAACTGAAGAAAACAATTTGATAAAGATTAGACCTGGGCAAGTAGAAATTAATGACTCAATGAGACAGCAAGAATCAGCCAAACAAAATATAAAAGAATGAAAAAATAGAAGAAAATGTAAAATTTCTGACAGGGGAAAAAAAAAAAAAAAAAAAACTGACCTGGAAAAAAGATTCAGAAGAGAAAATTTAAGACTTATTGGCCTGCCAGAGAGTCATGATTAAAAAGAAAGAATCTGGACAATATCTTCCAGGAAATCATCAAGGAAAACTGCCCAGAAGTTCTACATCCAGAGGGCTAAATAGTCATTGAAGGAATCCACCGTTCACCTCCTGAAAGGGATCCCAAAGTCTAAACCCCAAGAAATATCGTTGACAAATTCCAGAACTATCAAGTGAAGGAAAAAATACTACAGGCAGCCAGAAAGGAACCATTCAAATATCAAGGAGCTACAGTGAGGATTACACAGGACCTTGAGGCTTCTACATTAGAAGATCGAAGGAACTGGAACCAAATACTCTGTAAGGCAAAGAAGTAGGGACTACAACCAAGGATCAACTACCCAGTAAGGTTCAGCATAACATTTCAGGCAATGAGATGGTCACTCAATGAGGTAAGGAATTTGCAGATCTTCCTTTCAAAAACACTAGAGTCTAATAGACAATTCGATCTTCAAATGCAGGTCTCAAGAGAAGCCTAAAAAGGTAAACGGGGGTGTGTGTAAAAATTTGTTACTCAATGTGGGCAAACTGTTTCCCTCTCTATAAGGGAAGATGATACCTGTTAATCTTGAGAAATGTGCACCTATTATGAAATGTAAAAGGGATATACATAGAAGGAATGGGTATAAAGTAAATGATGTCATGTTAAAAATATGATTTAAGTATAGGAAGGGATTGTAACAGGATGTGTGAAAAGGAGGAAGCAGAAAATGGTAAATTACATCACAGGAAGAAATACAAAATTATTTGAGAGGTATTCTCATCTGATTTGGTTCATGGAGGGAACAATAAAATTTAAGCAGATAATTCTATCTAGCTCTCTAGGCAAAAGGAGGGGAAGAGGGAAGAAAGATGAGGGAAGCTAAAGGGGAGGGAAGAAGCAATAAGGGTAAAGGGGAGTAAAAGTGAGGGGGAGCTAAAAGAAGGAAGGGAAGGCTGCAGGAGTAGGTGGTGAAAAGTGAATACCGTAGAGGAGGGGAAGGGAGATGGGAGAGCTAAAAGCACAAATGTTGGGAAAGAAGATGGAGGGAAATACACAGATTGTAATCATAATTGTGAATGTGAATAGAATGAACTCTTCTATAAAAGGGAGAAGGATAGCAGAGCGGATTAAAAGCCAAAATCCAACAATACATTGTTTACAAGAAACATATTTGAAAAGGGGGAAAACACACAGGATAAAGGTCAAAGGTTGGAGCAGAATATATTGTCCTTCAACTGATGTAAGAAGAGAAGAAGTAGCAATCCTAATCTCAGACAAAGCAAAAGCAGAAATTGATCTAGTCAAAAGAGCTAAGGATTGAAACTATATCCTGCTAAAAAGAACTATAGACAGTGAAGAAATACCATTACCGAACATTTATTCTCCAAGTGGTATAGCATCCAAATTTTAGAGGAGGCGTTGGAGAAATACTGACAGCAAAACTATCCTAGTGGGGGACTTCAAATTTCCCCTCTCTGAATCTGATAAATGTAACTTCAAAATAAACAATACATTAAGGAGGTAAATAAAACCCTGGACAAGGTAGACATGACAGATCTATAGAGAAAACTGAATGGGATTTAAAGGAATATACAATTTTCTCAGGGGTACATGGCACATTTACAAAAACTGACCATGTACTAGGATATTAAAACTTCACAATACAGTGTAGCAAGGCAGAGATAGTAAATGCATTGTTCTCAGATCGTAATACAATAAAAATTATATGTAATGAAAGGCCATGGAAAGATAAAGCAAAAATCAATTTCAAACTAAATAATCTAATCCTAAAGAAAGAGTGGGTTAAAGAAGAAATCACAGGAACTATCAACAACTTCATTCAAGAGAATGACAATAATGAGTCAATCTACAAAATCTTATGGGATACTGCAAAAGCAGTTCTTAGGGGAAGTTTCATATCTTTGAATGACTACATAAATAAAATAGAGAAAGAGGAGATCCACGCCTTGGGCATGCAGCTTAAAAAAACTAGAACAAGATAAAACTGAAAATCTCCTTGTAAATATTAAAGTAGAAATACTGAAAACCAAAGGAGAGATTAATATAATTGAAATTAAGAAAGCTATTGAATTAATAAATAAAACCAAGAGTTGGTTTTATGGGGAAAAAAAACTAACAAAATTGATAAACTTTGGTCTACTTGATTAAAAAAAAAGAAGAAAATCACATTACTAATATTAAAAATGAATGGAGTGAACTCACCTCCAATGAGGAGGAAATTAAAACAATAATTAGGAATTATTTTGCTCAACTTTATGACCATGAGTTCGATAATTTAAAGGAGATGGATGAGTATTTTAAAAATAACAAATTGACCAGATTAACCAGGAACTTTTATACTTAAACAACTCCATCTCAGAAAAAGAAATTAAGCAAGCCATCAATGAACTCCCTAGCAAAAAATCCCTGTGGTCAGATGGATATGCAAGTGAATTCTATCAAACATTTAAAGAACAGTTGATTCCAATACTATATAGATTATTTTTGAAAATTGGTGAAGAAGGAATCCTCCCAAGTTCTTTCTGTGATACAAATATCGTTTTGATACCTAAACCTGGAAGAGACTAAACAGAGAAAGAAAATTATAGATCAATTTCTCTAATGAACATAGATGCAAAAAATTTAATTTAGATTTTAGCAAAACGAATACAGCATCTTATCACAAAAATAATACACTATGATCAGGTAGGATTCATACCAGGAAAGCAGGACTGGTTCAATATTATGAAAACTATTACCAGTATCGATCATATCAACAACAAAGCAAACAAAAACCACACGATTATTTCAATGGATGCAGAAAAATCTTTAGACAAAAGACAACATCTTTCCCTATTAAAAATACTGGAAAATATAGGAATTAAGGGAACTTTCCATAAAATAATAAGAAGTATCTACACAAAACCTTCAGCAAGCGTTATACGCAATAGGGACAAGTTAGATGTATTTCCAACAAGATCAGGAGTGAAACAAAGATGTCCATTATCACCACTGTTATTCACTATGGCATAGAAATGTTAGCTGTAGCAATTAGACAAGATAAAGAAATTGAAGGAATAAGAACAACCAAAGAAGAAACTAAGTCATCACTCTTTGCAGATGATATGATGATATACTTAGAGAATCCCAGAAACTCAAGTAAAAAGCTACTTGAAATAATAAACAATTTTGGCAGAGGTGCAGGTTACAAAATAAACCCACACAAATCTTCTAGATTCCTATATATTAGCAACAAAGTCCAACAGCAAGAGATAAAAAGAGAAATCTCATTTAAAGTTATGGTAGGCACTACAAAATGTTTGGGAGTTTACCAGCCAAAACAGACCCAGGGACTATATGAACACAATTATAAGACACTTTTTGCACAAATAAAGTCATATTCAAGTAAGTGGAAACAGATCAGTTGCTCGTGGGTAGGCTGAGCTAATATAATATAATAATATAATATATTTCTACCTAAATTAATTTAGTTATTTAGTGCCATACAAATTAAACTATCAGATAATTATTTTCTAGAGCTTACTAAAATAATATCAGAATTCATCTGCAGGAACAAAAGGTCCAGAATATAAAAGGGACCAATGAAAAGAAATGCTAAGGAAGGTGGTGTAGCACTACCAGATCTCAAATTGTACTATAAAGCAGCAATTATCACGTGGTATTAATTAAGAAACAGAGGGGTAGACAAGTGAAATAGAATTGGCACTGAAGATAAAGTAGGCAAGGTGTATAGCAGCTTCCTGTTTGATAAACGCAAGGACTCCAGCTTCTCGAATAAGAACTCACTGTTTGACAAAAATTGCTCTGAAAACTGGATAACAGTGTAGCAGAAACTAGGCATTGACCCAGGCCTGACAGCATACACAAGAATAAAGTCCAAGTGGGTACACAATCTAGGTATAAAGATTGATACCATGGACAAACTGGAGGAGCAAGGAATAGTTTATTTATCAGATTTATGGAGAAGGGAAGAATTTTTTACTAAAGAAGAGATAGAAAGCATTATGGAATGCAAGATGGATAATTTCGATTACATTAAACTGAAAAGTTTTTGCACAACCAAACCCAAATGCAACCAAAATTCAGAGGGATGTAGCAAATTGGGAAAGAGTTTTTAGAACTAATCTCAGGGATAAAGGACTCATATCTAGAATATATACAGAACTGACTCAAATGTACAAATGTAAAAGTCATTCCCCAATTGATAAATGGTCAAATGATATAAACAGGCAGTTTTCAGAGGCAGAAATTAAAGATATCTATAACCATATGAAAAAAATGCTCTAAATCACTTTTGATTAGAGAGATGCAAATCAAAACAATTCTGAGGCATCACATTACACCCATAAGATTGGCAAACGTGACAGAACACAAAAATGATAAATGTGGGAGAGGATGTGGGAGAGTTGGAACACTAATTCATTTTTGGACGAGCTGTGAGCTCATCCAACTATTCTGGAGGGCAGTTTGGAACTAGGCCCAAAGGGCTACAAAAATGTGCATACCCTTTGACTCAGCAATATTGCTTCAAAGACTGTATCCCCAACAGATCATAGAAATGGAAAAGGGTCCCACATGTACAAAAAACATTTATAGCAGCACTGTTTGTACTTGTCAAAAACTGAAAATCAAGGGGATGTCCATCAATTGGGGAATGGCTGAATAAATTATGAATGTAATGGAGTACAACTGTGCCGTATGAAGTGATGAACAGGAAGACCTCAGAGAGGCCTGGAAGGATTTATATGCTGATGCTGAGTGCAAGGAGCAGAACCAGGAGAACTTTGTACACAGCAACAACCACAGTGTGTAAGAGTTTTTCTGGTAGACTTTGAACTTCATAATAACACAAGAACTTAAAAAACAAAAAAACTCAATGGATTTCTAAGGCCAAATACCTTCCACACTCAAAGAAATAACTATGGAATTCATTTGCAGAATGTATCTGATCGTGTCTGTGTGTGTGTGTATGTACATGTGTGTGTGCGTGGGTATGTTATGTTTTGATTTCTTCTATGATTTCTTCCATCTATTTTAGTTCATCTACACAGTATGACTACAGTAAAAACGTATTCAATAGAAAAGTATATGTAGATCCTACATAGAATTGTATGCTATCTTGGGGAGGCAGGGGGGTGGTGGGCAGTAGGTGTGTGTGTGTGGGTAAAAATCTACATTTTACGGTAGTGATTATAGAACATTACAAAAAATAAGATAATAAAAAAAATCTTTGCACTAGTATTTTGTCATAAGGCATAAGTTTTATTACTGTTTGCTTGATTGTTTTATTTTGTTTTTACTAGGTTGTTTAATTTTTCTCCACTGGAGAACTTTCTTCAAAATTTTAGCAGCTGAAAAAGCTTCATATTTCCTTATTCCCAGGAAAGTAATATCAATACTAATATGTTTGAGAATAAAGAATGGAATAACTGAGGACTTCACTTAAAGAATATATATTTAGCATTTTTACAAAAATATAAAGAAAATTGTGGGAATGACTTGTTTTGAAGAGACATGATTAATAACTCTGACAAGTGGAAAAATGTTTTGAGAAAAAATTTTACTTTCGTCGTCTAATAACAACCAACTATGAAATTAGGACTAAAGCTTTTATTCTGTATTTCTTCATTCAGGTAACAGCCCCTGTACATTAGGGAACAAGTTTCTGAAGGACATGACTCATAAAGGAGATTTCCCTATTCCTTGAGGTACATGCTTCTCTTGGATAGGATTTTTTGGGTAGGACCCCCCCAACTGGAAAACGTTATTTCTTTTTAGAGAAACGTTATTTCTTTTAAACACAATCTAAGCAAGTGAATTCTTACCCACTGGGAATAAACTCATGTTGTTGTACCACCCCGTTGGAGTTTAGGGTTTCCCAGCACATGATGAAAAAAATCAACCAAAATTATCTGTATACAGATGCATTCCTCTGTCCAGATTGCTAGAGGTCACAGAGTGTCCAAGTCAAGTTATGTTATCTGTAGGAGGAGCTGAAGATTTTTAATCCACCCTCTCCTTAATTGTTTACCTATCAGATTTGTTTTTCACCTATCAGGGACATGTCCTTTTCTAACAGTGTATTAAGATTTCGAAGACATTCATGTGTTTGTCTTTGTTTATGGACAGGAGCCACTGACCACCAATTTGTTGATTAGCTAGCCTAATTGATAAATTGATTATTAATTATCCAGAAACTCTATGTCTTGGGGTTTTTTATTCCTCACGGTTTTCACAGAAAAACACCAAGAAAAAAACAGAAACAAAACATTGGATATTGATGTGTAAGTCCTCATAAGGGAAAGAACCTGGGTATGGCAGTAGAGAAATACCACAAGATTCTTTCACCAAAATAAAACTACCACTGGTGGATGGAGTGAAGATTTCAGAGAATAAGGATGGCCTGTAGGGACTCTCCTACCACAGCCAATAAAATGCCTATAAAAATGAATCTAAAAGAATTCTAGAGCAACAGAAGACACAAAACAAAAGAATGAAAAGATTTGCAGCCCAAGGCAGTCTAGAAGGCCAGAAAGGAAAAGTCTGTCCCACTGAGCTCACAGTGGAGCACAATCTTGTCTTGGCCATGCACCATTGCAGGGATAGAACTGGAACAGGCCTCAAAGGGTGGAATCCTTGGAGGTAGCTGTGGTTCTCAGCTCCCTCAACAAACTCAACAAAGACAACTTCAAAGGTCAGTGAGAAAGTTTTTGTTTTTCACCTGAGTGAGAAGTAAGGGTCCTCCCCTGGCCCCACCAGGCAGTTTCAACAACAGCGTCCATTTTTGGAGCCCTCAGCATGAAGATCATGGGGAATTGAGTCAATGATCTGGACATTAGCCCTGAGTGACAGCCCTGGGGTGAAGAGGGCACTGGAATGATGGAGCTGGTGGAGGCATTAGAGAAGATCCTGGGCAAAGATCTTGTGATAATACCAAGAACACAGTGCAAGCCTGGAGAGCAGTAAACACCTATCCCCTGATTTTGGAGAAACTGAGAATTTTCAGATACCCAGAGTATACCCCACTCTTGAGAAAAGTCTCAGAAGTCAAGTAACTGACTGCGAAAATGTCCAAAAAAGGGGAAAAAATAAGACTGTAGAAGGTTACTTTCCTAGTGAACAGGTATTTTCTTGCTTCACTTCGAATGAGGAAGAACAATGCTTACCATTAGAGGAAGACACAAAAGTCAAGCATTCTGCATGCAAAATCTTCAAGAAAACATATGTAATGATCTCAATCCCTGGGAGAGGTCAAAAAGGAGTTTGAAAATCAAGTAACAGAGATGGAGGATACATTGGGAAGAGAAAAGAGGGTGATGCAAGAAAATCATGAAAAATGAGTCAACTGCTTGGTAAACGATACCCAAAAATGCTGAAGAAAATACCACCTTTAAAAAGAGACTAACTCAAATGGCAAAAGAGTCCCAAAAAGGCAATGAGAAGATTGCTTTAAAAAGCAGAATTAACCAAATGGAAAAGGAGATTCAAAAGCTCACTGACGGAAATAGTTACTTAAAGATTAAAATGTAGCAGAAGCTAGTGACTTTTTGGGAAACCAAGAAATTACAAAACAAAACCAAAAGAATGAAAAAATAGAGGACGTTGTGAAATGTCTCATTGGAAAAACAACTGATCTGGAAAATGGATCAAGGAGAGACAATTTTAAAATCATGGGACTACCTGAAAGTGATGATAAAAAAGAGAGCCTAAACATCACCGTTCATGAACTTATCAAGGAAACTGCCTTGACATTCTAGAACCATAGGAAAAAATAAATATTGAAAAAATCTACCAGTCACTTCCTGACATAAATCCTAAAAGAAAAACTCCTAGGAATATTGTAGCCAAATCCCAGAGTTCCCAGGTCAAGGAGAAAATATTGCAAGCAGTCAAAAGGAGAAAAAAAAAATTCAGTACTGTGGAAATACCATCAGGATAGCACAGGATCTAGCAGCTTCTACATTAAGGGAATGAGGGGCTTTGTAATATGAAATTCCAGACATCAAAGAAACTAGGATTAAAACAATCTCCAATCCAACAAAACTGAGTGTAATATTTCAGAGGAAAAAAGATCATTCGATGAAATAAAGTACTTTCAAACATTCTTAATGAAAAGACCAGAGATGAAAAGAAAATTTTACTTTCAAACACTAGAATCAAGAGAAGTGTGAATAGCTAAACCAGAAAGAGAAATCATAAGGGACTTACTAAAGTTGAACTGTTTGCATTCCTACATGGCAAGATAACATTTGGAATTCTTGAAATTTTTCTCAGTATTTGGGTATTTGGAAGGATTATATATACACACACACACACACGCATACACTCACGTGTGTGTGTATGTATGTATGCGTATATATATATACATATATACATATATATACACATATATATATATATACATATATATATATATATACATATATATATACAGAGAGAGAGAAAGAGAGAGAGAGAGAGAGAGAGAGACTGAGGGCACAGGGTCAGTTGAATGGGAAGGGATGATATCTAAAAAAGTAAAATTAATGATTGAGAGATGGATATATTGGAAGGAGAAAGGGAAAAGGGCAAAATATCTGTTGTGAAAGAGGCAAGAAAAAGCTTTCTCAGTGGAAGGAAAAAGGGGGGAGGTGATAGGTAACTTATGGAGGGAATACCATCCACACTCAATTTGTTTTGAAAATCTGTCTTGAACTATGGGAAAGTAGGGGAGAAGAAGATAAGTGCGGGAGGGAGATGATAGAAAGGAGGGCAAATTGGAGGAAGGAGTAATTAAAAGTAATAACTTTAGGGATGGGACAAGGTCTAAAAAGAGAGAAATACAGTTAATCTTTCACAAACTGACTATTATGGAAGTCTTTACAAAACTATACATCTGTAGCCTATATTGAACAGATTGTCTTCTCAGTGTGAATGGGTGGGGAGGGAGGAAGGGAGAGAATTTTTGGCTCAGAGTTTAAGGAATGAATGTTGAGAGTTGTTTTTGCATCCAACTGAGAAATAAGAAATACAGGTAATGAGGTATCGAAATAACATCTTGTCGGATAAGAAAAGAGAAGATGGGGATAAGGGAAGGGAGGGGTGCTAAAGAAGGGAGGACTTACTGGGGGAGGGGGTAATCATACTGCATGGTGTTTTGGGGTGGGTGAGGGGAGAGATGGGGAGAAAATTTTGAACTCAAAATCTTATGGAAATGAATGTTGAAAAGTAAAAATAGATAAATCAATTAAAAAAATACCACTAGGACAGGAAGCAACATGGGTACAAATTGACAGCATCTCTTTCATTAAGGAATACCTCAGAATTCCATTTTGACTGTTATATTTTTTATTTCATTCTACTTTAGTTGCCCATAGATTGCTTTTATGGGAGCCAGTTTCAATTGCAATGAGATAAAACCGAGCACTGGTGGCCTAGGTAAGTCAATCAATAAACATTTATTAAGCACTCACGATGTGATGAGAATACAAATACAAACAAAAATGCAAACAATACTTGCCCTTAAGAAGTTTTTCCTCTTTCTTTTCCTCTTCTCTGTTCTCACTTCTCACACACACAAACACACAACTACATACACACACAACCACACATACATACATGCACATACCATTCATTATAATGAAGAAGACAATAAAAAGGAAGATAGAGGGGGGCGGAGCCAAGATGGCGGAGTAGAAGGACGCACATTTACGAGCTCCGAGCCCACAACCCATGGAATTGAGGTAAAAGGAGATCCCCATAAATTCTGAATCTCTGCAGGGGGTGCATAAACATAGGGGAAGAGATTTCCGTTCCACTGAACCCTGGAGAGCCGTCCCCGGGGTCCATCGCACCTCGGAAAGCGGACCCCACCCCCACCCCTGGCCGCGACCCAGAGAAGCTGACCCGAGCAGACTTCAGAGAGGGAAGCTCCGGCAGCCGGGAAAGTCCCTCCGCCCACAGAAGCTACAGGTCAGTAAGAAAGAAGGCTGCGATAGGGGAGGGGAGCGGAGCTTCTCTGTGACTCGGGCGCCCTCGGGAGGAAGTGGCAGAGGCAGAGACGGGGGCAGGAAGTGGCGAAGGCAGAGGCGTGGGCGGGCGGCTGAGGTGGCAATGGCCCGGGACTCAGGAATCCCCCAGCAGCAGGTAGGATCTTCAATACTGAAGGTCTTTCCAACCTGAGGGAGCCGAGCAGGGGAGACGGCCCTGCCCCCACCCTGCTCTACTGCTGAACGCCTCTGAATAAAACCCCCAAGGGAGCTGAGCACAGCAGGCGGGGCCCCCCACCCCGCCCCCACCCGCTCGGTTCCTGAAAGTCTCTGCAGGAAGCCCCTGAGGGCCCAAGCTTAGGAGGCGGTCCTGCCCCCACCCCTGCGCCAGAACTAAAGCTTGCCGCGGGAAAGCGCATTTGAATCTCAGAGGCCAAACACTAGCTGGGCGGATCCAGGCGGGGGTGGAAAGGAATCTCAGAAATCAAGTAACTGGCTGGGAAAATGCCTAGAAAGGGGAAGAAAAATAAGACTTTAGAGAGTTTTTTCCAACAAATGCAAATGATCCCGACCTTCGGATCTGATGGGGAGGACCAGAACGTATTTTTCCCATCAGGGAAAGATGTGGAGGGCGGGGCCTCAGTACCCCAGACACCCCAGGGGGGTGTTGGGTGGGCTCAGGCCTTGGAAGAGCTTAAAAAGGATTTTGAAAAGCAAGTTAGACAGGTGGAGGAAAGACTGGGAAGAGAAATGACAAAGATGCAAGAAGAGTATGAAAAAAAGGTCAATATCTTGGTAAAGGAGACCCAGAAAAATGCTGAGGAAATTAACACCTTGAAAAATAGGCTCACTCAATTGGCAAAAGAGGTTCAAAAAGCCAATGAGGAGAAGAATGCATTCAAAAGCAGAATGAGCCAAATGGAAAAAGAGGCTCAAAAGCTCACTGAATTTAATAGTTCTCTCAAAATTAGAATGGAACAGATGGAGTCTAATGACTTTATGAGAAACCAAGAAATCACCAAAGAAAACCAAAAGAACGATAAAATGGAAGAGAATGTGAAATATCTCATGGGAAAAACAACTGACCTGGAAAATAGATCAAGGAGAGACAACTTAAAAATTATGGGACTACCTGAAAGCCATGATCAAAAAAAGAGCCTAGACATCATCTTGCATGAAATTATCAAGGAAAACTGCCCTGACATTCTAGGACCAGAGGGCAAAATAAGTATTGAAAGAATCCATCGATCACCACCTGAAAGAGATCCAAAAAGAGAAACTCCTAGGAACATTGTGGCCAAATTCCAGAACTCCCAGCTCAAGGAAAAAATCTTGCAAGCAGCTAGAAAGAAACAATTCCAGTACTGTGGAAATACAATCAGGATAACCCAAGATCTAGCAGCTTCTACATTAAGGGATCGAAGGGCGTGGAATAGGATATTCCAGAAGGCAAAGGAACTAGGACTGAAACCAAGAATCACCTACCCAGCTAAACTGAGTATAATACTTCAAGGGAAAATATGGTCTTTCAATGAAACAGAGGACTTTCAATCATTCTTGATGAAAAGACCAAAGCTGAAAAGAAAATTTGACTTTCAAACACAAGAATGAGAGGAAGCATGCAAAAGTAAACAGCAAGGAGAAGTATTAAAGGACTTACCAGAAATGAACTGTTTGCATTCATACAGGGAAGGACAATATTTCTAACTCTTAAAACTTTTCAGTATCTGGGTGGTTGGTGGGACCACACATACACATGTACACGCATGCACACACATACACACATGCCTTCACATGCAGAGACAGAGAGCACAGATTGAACTGAATAGGATGGGACCATACCTTAAAAGAAATTAAGGTAAATGGTGAGAGAGAAATGTAGTGAGAGGAAAGAGGGGGAAATGGAAGGGGGTAACTATATGTCATTTAAGAGGCAAGTAGGAGATGTTTTTTAGTGGAGGGAAAAAGAGGAGAGCTGAGGGAAAAAAACAAAAAACAAAAAAACAAACAAACAAAAGTTTACCCTCATCACATTTGACTAAACGAAGGAGTGAAATGCACACTCATTTTGGTATGAAAACCTATCTTACAGTATAAGAAAGCGGGGGAGAAGGAGATATGGGGGGGGATGATGGAAGGGAGGGCAAAGGGAGGAGGGAGTAATTGAAAGTCAACACTTGGGGAGGGACAGGATCAAAGGACAGAAGAGAAACAATGAGGGGCAGGTTAGGAGGGATAGCAATTCAGTTAGTCTTACACAACACGACTATCAGGAAGGTCATTTGCAAAGCTACACAGTTTTGGCCTATAATGAATTGCCTGCCGTACCAAAGGGAATAGGTGGGGAGGGAGGGATGGGGAGAATTTGGAACTCAAAGTTTTAGGAACAATTGTTTAGTTTTGTTGTTGCAACTAGGAAAGAAGACATACAGTTAATGAGGAATAGAAAGTCATCTGGCCCTACAGGAGAAAAGAGAAGATAGAGACAAGGGAAGGGAGGGATGACAGAAGAGAGGACAGATTGGAGATAGGGAAAATTAGATTGCTTGGGGTATTGGGGTGGGGGGAGGGGAGAAAAGGGGAGAAAATTTGGAACCCAAAAATTTGTGAAAATGAATGTAAAAAGCTAAAAAATAAATAAATAGATTAAAAAAAGAAAAAGAAAAAAAGGAAGATAGAAATATAGAAAAAGAAAGGAAGGAAGGAAGGAAGGAAGGAAGGAAGGAAGGAAGGAAGGAAGGAAGGAAGGAAGGAAGGAAGGAAGGAAGGAAGGAAAAGAGAGAGAGACTGAAAAGAGATTGCATGATAGGGAGGAGAATCTCCCTAACATGAGAATGAATGAGAAGTCCAGACCGGTGAGTAAACAAGGAATCAATGGCTTAGGTTCCATTTTAAAATAGAAGTTGCAAGCTTTCCATCCTGAAAGATAACTTCAACCCTGGAATTCATTTCTTGGACATTTTCTCCACCCTAGGACCTTTACCTTTTTTTCAGAAGGCTCTTCCAGGTGTCTTCTTCTTCTTCTTCTTCTTCTTCTTCTTCTTCTTCTTCTTCTTCTTCTTCTTCTTCTTCTTCTTCTTCTCCTCCTCCTTCTTCTCCTTCTTCTTCTCCTTCTTCTCCTTCTTCTTCTTCTTCTTCTTTTTCTTCTTCTCCTTCTTCTCCTTCTTCTTCTTCTTCTTCTTCTTCTTCTTCTTCTTCTCCTCCTCCTCCTCCTCCTCCTCCTCCTTCTTCTTCTTCTTCTTCTTCTTCTTCTTCTTCTCCTTCTCCTTCTTCTTCTTCTTCTTCTTCTTCTTCTTCTTCTTCTTCTTCTTCTTCTTCTTCTTCTTCTTCTTCTTCTCCTTCTTCTTCAAGATCCCTAGCTTAAAGTCAATTTTGTTTATTTTTCCATATCTCTATACTTTTCACTTCTACTTGACCTCCTAGGAATAGAATAAGTGTCAGTATAATGATATTCTTTTAAATTTTGTGATATAACTGTTGTCATAGTGACTGAATCCTGAAAATTTTGAAATTCCAGCCATGTTATTCAATTTGAAGGTCCCTAAACAACTAAATGAAAGGAGAAAAATGACCTTTACGTGTTTCTGACACAGTTATGTTCTTATTACTCTCTCTCCATAGCGGAAATATCTCCCATGGCTATTACTCCCTTTGACATTCATGAGAGGCTCTTATCCACAAGAGACCTAAAGCAGGAGTCTGACTCATTAAGGCTAGATATTGGTACTACTATCTTTTCACCTTAAAACTAGATCATTATATTATTACTTGGTGTATCTACGGTCTTCTGGATTTCTGACAGTAATTCCCTAGTTTGGGACTCACTGATCTAATAGCAATAATACAACATTTTGCTTTTGTGCTGGAGTGGGAAAAAAAAGAGTAAATCAGAATAGAAAAGCTTAAAACATTTATCCAGAAAACAAAAAAAAAAATGACCAATTCTGCCTCTGTTACTAAAATATTTCAGATAACATTGAAAATAAGCCTAGATTTCTGGTTATGAACAATAAATTGTCCATGTGGTTTATACTGATAGATTGTTGGCAGGAACCATTCTTGTTGCTTTTGAAGCAGTGTAAGAACAAATAAATATCTGGGCATTGGTTTTATTCTCTGCAATTCCTTGCTGGATGTACTGGTTTTTATATTCTTGTGGAATAATTCTTTAACCATGTGAGAAACCTCCATCTGAATTTCTTTAGGTATGTTTTTCCCTCTTTCTTTTCTTCCTCTTTTCCTTTCTTGCTTTCTTCTTTAGACCCTTCTATTGTTATAATGTCTAAGGCAAGGATCAGACAAAAACGATAGAAGAGATTCAAGTAAACATTTACATTTATTTTATAAAATATAATAATTTCCAAAAGCAACATTGGGTAAGTAGGTTATGTGCTCTCCCCTATAATTTAAGCTCATTGCCATCTTTAAAAATCTTTACATCATATTGTATGCTTCCATTCTTTAGTTTGGACTCAGGATAAGATATCTGAAAGTATTAAATAAGATTGTGTGATTTCTGCAAAAATTTCATTAGAAAAAAATTGAAAAAAAACATATTTTCATTATTTTAAAGAATCAGAGATTGTTGTTTCCCCTTGTCTTTGTCTATTGCAGTAGTATTTGTTAACAGAGCACCGTTAAAACAAATGTTAGACAATAATCAATCATCTTTCTGTTAAATTCTCTGCTGTTCACAAATAATATAATTTGAATTCAGGACTAGGTGGTAGCCTGATTTTTATTTAAAATCAGGGCTCCAAGAGGAGACAAAGCTAGCAAACAAAGGCCTCCTCTAAGCTCTCTCTAAAATACTTATGAACAACTTTAAATAATGCCTCAAAATGAGTTCTGAATGGCGGAGGCCACAAAAAGTGGAGTGGAAAAATTGTCCAGCCCAAGACAACTTAGAATATTAGGAAGAAATATCTGTTGCACCAGAGTAGGAGTGAAACCGAGTCTGGTCAAGGCAGCAGATCAGCCTCCAGCAAACTAGCAGTGAGTCATTGAAGCAGTAGCATCAGTGTCTGTTTTTGTATCTCTCAGCCCACAGAGGTAGCAGGTCAAACAACTGATCAAGAGGAGATAGTAGGGGTCCCTGTTGTCACTGGGGCAAGGATTCTGTTGCTCTGCCCATACTTGGATCGGGGGTTGCAGTCCTGGGTGGAAGTATTAAAGAGAAAAAAGCACACCAGAACTTATGATAACATTGGATGGATGGGGGGACCTTTCTCATAGTTTCAGGGCAGAAAAGAGTGCTTGTGGTTGCTCACAGACCAGAGCACAGAGCAGCAGAATAGTAAACACAGCTCTGCTTAGATGACACCATATTGGAGAACTGAAAACAGCTCCACTAAAACTCTGAACCTTGGGACAGTGCACACTCCTTCCTGGAAGAAGAACCATTCATTGGAAAAGAAGGAAAAATCAAGAAAAATGTTGTGAAAATGAGCAAGTAATAGAAAATAGAATTCTGAATGTAGAAAGTTGCTATGGTGACAAGGAAGATTAAAACCTAATTTCAGAAGAAAATGACAAAGTCAAAATTCCTACATTCAAATACTCAAAGAAAAATATGACTTGGTCACAGTCCATGGAAGACCTAAAGATAAATTTGAAAAATCAAGTGAGAGATGTAGTAGAAAAATTAGTACAAGAAATCTTAGTGATGCAAGACAATCATGGGAAAAATAGTCCATAGCCAAATCAAGGAGACACAAAATCATACTGAAGAAAATAATACCTTGAACATAAAGAACATAAGTCAAATTGTAAACAAAAAGTACAAAAATCCAATGAGAAGGAAAATAAAGAATATTTGGCTAATGGGGAAATAAGGCCCAAAATAAGGAGAAAAAAACTCCTTAAAAAGTAGAATTGGCCAAGTGGAAGTTAATGACTTTATGAGACATCAAAAACAAAGAATAAAACAGAATGAAAAAGACAATGTAAATTATCTCATTGGACAAAAATACTGACCAGAAAAACAGATTCAGGAGGAATCATGTAAAAATGATTGGACATCCCAGAAGCCATGACCAAAAATAGAATCTACACCACTTCTTTCAAGAAGTCATCAGGGAAAAGTGCACTGATATTCTAAAATCAGTGGATGAAATAGAAACTGTAAGAACCCACTTGAATGAGATTCCAAACGTAAAAGTGGCATTAACATTACAGCCAAATTCCAGAACTCCCAGATCAAGGAGAAAATATGACAAGAAATCAAAAAAAAATCATTCCAATGCCATGGAAACCCAGGATAAAACAAGATTTGGCATTGAAGAATTCCTAGGCTTGGAATAGGATATTCTGGAGAGAAAAGAAGCAAAAATTGCAAGCATAAGTCATCTACTCAGCAAACCCGAGGAAAATTGGACATTCAGTGAGAAAAAGGACTTTTAAGCATTCTTGATGAAAGGACCAGAGTTAAATAAAAATGTGACTTTCAAGTACAAGAATAAAGAGAAGCATAAAAATGTAAATAGGAAAGAAGAGTCATAAGAGATTTAATAAGGTAAACTGATTACATTCCTACATAGGAAAAATGCACTTATAATTCATTAGAACTTTCTCATTATTAGGACAGTTAGAAGGAATACACACCCACCCATCCCCATACATACATACATACATACATATATGTGTGTGTGTGTGTGAGACAGAGTATATATATATATATATATGTATATATACTCACACATATACATATGTATATGTGTGTGTGTTTGTACGTATAGATAGATGTATAGATAGATACAGAGAGAAAGAGATAGAGGGTAGGACTGAATATGATCGGATGTAATAAGAAAAATAAAATTAAGAGATGAGAAGGAAAAGTGTACTTGGAGAAAGGGAGAGGTAAAATGGGGCAAATTATTTCACATAAAAGAAGCAAAAAGAGCTTTTACAGTGGAGGAGAAAATGGGGGAGGTGGTGAGGCACTCCTGAACTCTGATCAGAAATGGTGCAAAGAGGGAATAATACACATGCATACATGCACAGAGAGTTAGGTATAGAAATCTATGTTTTGCTACAGGAAAATAGGAGCGGAAAGGTGTAAGAAATTTCGGGACTTATAGAAGTGGGTAAACTTGGGGTAGCAGTAGTCACATGTAAAACATTTTTGATGAAGGATGGAGTGAAAGGAGAGAAAGAATAGAAAATACAGTTAGCAATCATAACTGTGAAAAAAATTTAAAGCTAGCTTCTCTGAGAATGGCATTATGTCTTAAATACATAGAGAACTGAAGTAAATTTATCAAAATAAGAGCCATTCCCCAAATATCTGGTCAAATGATATGAGTAGGCATTCTTCAGATGAAATAATGAAAGTTATCTCTAGTAATAGGAAAAAAATACTTTAAATGACTATAGATTGGAGAAATATAATAAACCACTTCTGAGTTACTACCTCACATTTATCAGACTGGCTAATAGGACAGAAAAGGAAAATGACAAATATTGGAGTGGATGTAGGAAAAAGAAGACACTAACATATTGGTGGAGTTGTGAACCGATCCAGCCATTCTTCAGAGCAATTTGGAACTATGCCCAAAGAACTTAAAATAACTGTGCATACCATTTGACCGAGCAATACCATTTCTAGGGCTGTACCCCGAAGAGATTATAAAAAAGGGAAAATGACCCGTAGGTACAAAGGTATTTATAAGAGCAGTTTTTGTGTTAGCAAAGAATTTGAAATTGAGGGCATGTCTATCAACTGGGGAATGGCTGACCAAGTTTTGGTATATGAGTGAAATGGAATACTATTTTGCTTTAAGAAATAATGAGCAGGAGAATTTCAGAAAAAAACCTGGAAAGACTTACATGAACCGATGGAAAGTGAAATGAGCAGAACAAAGAGAAAATTGTACATAGTAATGGAAATATAAGATTATCAGCTGTGAATGACTTAGCTATCCTCAGCAGTATTATGATCCAAAACAACTCTGAAATCCTTATGATAAAAAATACTATCCATTCCCAAAGAAAGAACTGCTGGACACAGAATAAAGCATACATTTTTCTTTACTTTTCTTGGAATTATTTGTCTATATTTTATTTTACAATACAACTAATATTGGAAATACGTTTTGCATGACTTCACATGTATAACCTATATAAATTTAATTGCATTTTCAATGAGGCGGGGAAATAATGACAGAAATCAGAAATCAAAAATTTAAAACAAGAATTAAAAATTGTTTCTGTGTCATTTGGGCATATAAAACACTAATTTTTTTTTTTTTTAAATAATAGACGCAATGATTTCTTTTGGAAAAAACAATATGATTTTTAAAAACTCAGGCAATATATAAGGCAGGACAAGATTTCTAGCAAATTTTATTGACAAGTATTAAATTTCAGAGTAAAAGAAAGAGCACTTCGGGAAATAGTGATAGCATAATGAAAGATTACAACAGTAAAGTGAATATTGTATGTGGGCCAAGTAAGTAAATGAGTTTCATTCAGTATTAAAGAGCAAGTTAGAAAGATATGAGTTTGAATAACACAGATGTGAATAGTTAACAAATAATTTCAGTTTAAGTTAAAGCTTATGTGTCCTTCCAAAAGTAAAATCAGAATAATTGTAAATTGCTAATGGAAATGATCAAAGTATCCTTTAGAAGAATACAAATATTTGATTTTTTTTTTTTTAAATGTTACAGTACTCCTTTGGGGAGTTACTCATTCACAGGAAACATAAAATAGATGTAAAATAAAATAAAGTCTTTCCTGGCTTCAAGAAGGAAACACCATTACCTTTATTACCACATCCCCTCACAACCAATTGTAGACATCCCAGAATTCTGAGTCCAAGAGCACTGAGAATAAAGTTCCCCACTCCTACCATCTCCCTTTATTGGTCTTTCTTCCATATTGGTATCTGATGCAATGACAGAAGAAAGTAAACCTTTTGAATAAGGGAATTGCCATCCTTATCTTCACAACCACAAATTGCTAACCAACTGCCTTTAATGAATAGGTAAATCCAAGTGTCAGGAAATATTGTTACAGTTTCCTGGGACTCATACTTACCTACGAATCAAAGGGTGTGTTTTTTTGTGATTGTGGTTGGTCCTTTCTTCTTCAAGAAGACCATGACATCAGGAAAGTGATACTGATCCAAATGAGCTAAAACACCTAAAACTAGGAGAACATTGTACACAGTAACAGGCATATTATGCAATGTCTAACTTTTATAGACATAGCTCTTCTCAGCAATGCAAGAATCTAAAATACCCTCAAAAGACTTATGATGGAAAATTCCATCTACCTCAAAAGAAAGAAAATAAGGAGTCTGAACACAAATCTAAGCATTATATTTGCTCTCTTTTTTTTTTCTTTCTCATGGTTCCCATTAGAACGAATGCTGTTTTTTTTTCTAATTTTTCTATACAACACGACTAAAACGAAAATATGTTTAATAAGAATGCATGTGTAGAGTCTATATCATAATGTGTGTCATCTTGGGGAGGGTAGAGGGGAAGGAAGCAGAGTACATTTAAAACTTATGGAAGAGAAAGTTGAAAACTAAAAATAAATAAATAAAAACATTAATAAACTATTTTAGTAAGAGTTTTAAGAGGTCACAGTATCATAAAGAATTACGCAGTAAAGTTAGTAAGAATACTTTTCAATGTGTAAAATTATAATTTTATTTTTATGGGTAATCATTCTAAGTAATAAGAACACAATCCTCCCTCTGTCAGAGATAGTTTCACAATTTATGGTGTTAAAAGCTGTTTCTTCATATCCAGTTAACTTCAAATAGGTTTTTATTGATTTATTTGATTTTGCATCACTTAGGTTTACCTATTCTTATGCACGTTTCACCTTCCCACAGAGTCTTCCATTATTTAACAAAATTAAATGAAAAGAACAGGAAAACGTCAGCAGAACTGGCCATTGCATCAATATAATCAAATGTATGTCCTGTTCTAATCTCATGGCCTGCCTCACCCTCCATTATCTCTGTGTAAAGGAGTAGGCATATTCTCATATCTCTTCTTTGAGAATAAGTTAATTCCTTATTATTTCACAATATTTGCACTCAATTTTTAGTTTTTTTTTTCCTATTTATATTTTTTCTACTATTTCCTGGTCATTGTGTCGATTGTTTTTCCTGACCTTGCTCCTTTCAACGGCATCACTTCGTGTAAGTAATTCACTGTTTATCTGAATTTGTTATGTACATTGCTCTTCGTAGAACAGTGATATTTCATTGCATTCAGGTAAGGACATTTATTTAAACATTTCCTGAAAAATTGGCTGTACTTTTTTTAAAGTTTTATACCACCACCAAAAAAATGCTACTATAAATATTTTTGTGTCTATGAAATTTTTCTTTTTGCCAAAATATATATGTGCTTGTGCATATAAACATATAACATATGTATGTTTACATAGATGAATGTATGTGTGTGAATGTGTGTGTGTTGCACCAATGTGCTATTCACAATGCCTATGGCAGCCAAAAATATGCCAGCACAATTCTGAATCATAGAATACAAAATTCAGCCGACTATCCACATGGAAGACACAACTAAAACCTGTACTCAGGCACCAGAAAGTCAAACCAAAACACCAGAAAGGAGATCCATCATAGTAACAAAGAAATCTCTACACAACGACAATTCAGACGGCAATACCATTCTCAAGTCTTTCCTCTGTTAGGCTACCCACAAACCAGTTCCCTTAAACAAAATCACAAACAAGCTGTACCATTCACTCTACTTGCCGCCTTTCCCGGGTCTGATGGCTCTCTGACTAACTTCCTCTTAACTCTGCTCTTGCTCTTCCTGACACTGTTTCATGTGACTTGACTCATGTGACTCAGGCGTCCATGTGAGTTAAGCAGGTCACATGAACCTATTAATGGATGGGAAAGATCTTCCTATTAAGAAGCAAAATTACATTAACAATAAGCAAAAATGCATTATCAATACCGTGTGTGTATCTGTGTATGTGTGTGTGTGTATGTGTGTGTGTGTATGTGTTGTAACATATTTAGCAGGAGGATCTCTGGAACAAAGTACATGGAGAGTTTAAGCATTTTAGTATCATAATTCCAAATTGCCTTCAAGAATGCCTCTACTAACTCACACCTTTGATGCAAATCTTCTAATGGAGCAGTACATAGGGCAATAGACCTGGAGGGAGGAAGATACAGTTCAAATCTCCCTTCAAATGTTTATTAACTATGTGACTCTGGGCAAATAATTTAAACTTATTCTACCTCAGTTTCCTCTTTTGGAAAACTGGAATGATAATAATAGCAACCACTTTCTGGGTAAGTTAGGATCAAATAAAATAAAAATGTGTAAAGTACTTGGTAAATCTGAAAATGATGTATAAATGCTAGTGCTATTATAATTTTAGTAATTATTTTATCCATTTCTATATTAAATATAATTTATTTGTAATTATTATTATTTCCCCTGTTGGAAGAAGCTTAGTTATAATTACAGAACATAAATTTGACTCAACACTCATGGCTCCAATCATTATCTTATTGTTCTATCGTTGCTAATTTCCCAGAATTATAAAGTATACAGAACCTCTGAGAGTTAAAGGGGGAAAAAAGTATACTGATCCTATACCAGGATCACACAAAATAAAGCAACGGTTATTCTCCATGTGACTCCTTTTTTCCAATGATTTGATATCTTTGAAGTGAATTAGGCTTTTTCTGTGGCAGCACACAGAGATTCCAATTCTTTGTAATGTACAAATTCTTTCCAGGTTGTTAAAAACTTTTACTCATAAAAAGTTGATCTGCCAATTCAACTGAGGCACATTTTACATTTTTCTTTCAGGATTTTTAGATATTGGCTTTGATGAAACAATAAAATCTTTATTAAAGTAATAAGATTTGAACTAAATTTATGCTATGAATTTATCCCCAGTCATTTTCAGGAATAGTTTTACAAATTCACTTCTAGCATACTGCTCCATCTCATCCAAAAGAATAGGATGAAACATTTGCTTTCACTAAAGCCAAATTACATATTTCCCTGGCCCAACAATTTAAAAATCCCCCAAATACATCTAGTTAATCAGTCATGATTTGTCCAGTAATGCAACACCTTCCTTTATGGACCATCTACCATTTGCCTTTGCTTCCAACTTCTTCATTTTAAATCATTTTTATTAGATATTCAAGCTACCAGGTCAATATAATCTTACACATCTTTGTGAAGGGTACTCTATCCGTGGTCGAGACCCTACCAATCCTATTTATAGGCCATATTTCATAAATTTAAGTCACATTATCACATATCATTTTCTCAAAGAGCTGTTCATTTTATGTATCTGTTTCATTTCTTTATACCTTTTCTTGAATGAGCACCGATGAGAAAAGCACGATTATGCTCCTAAAATTTTCTTTGTTGGTCAGAAGTTCCTAATCCTTTTGCAATGCTTTTTAGGTTTCTTATTGTGAGATATGAAAATTATGATTTCAAACAGATTAAGGAAGGTAGGTTTTCTTTCATGCTTCTCTGCAAAAACAATTTTCAGAATAAGGGAGAAAATAGGAAACCAATCACCAGTCACAAGCCTCAACCAGGTGTGAGTTTAGGACAAGATAAGTATGTCAAGCAAGCATGCTTCATTGGTTCATGAATATTAACTTTTCCTTTCCTGAAGGAGCTGAAGTTCATTTAAACACACATACAACATATGTAGAGGGTGGGGAAAATTTTCAAGGAGGTAATATGAAATAGGCATACTGAGAAGTTGTACAATTAAAAGTATTCAGCCAATAAGGAAAAGAGGGAGGGATTTTGAATTTCAGGACAGAGATAAATTAGCTTGCTATGGATTCTGTAAGTATGTATATAGCTTGGCAGCAAAACACCTGTTTCTTGCAAGGATTTTAAAATAAATAAGCTGGACTCATTTACCTTGGGAGTCTTTGTCTTTCCTCTAGAAGTTTTATTCCTAACAATTGGGAGTTCATTCAGGATTCTAGAACAACCACCACTGAAGGACAGAAAGATTCGCCCTGATCAATTAGGTGGCTTGGTGGATTGTTGGTGAGTTTCCTCTTTCCTCACTGCCAAAACCTAAGACTTCATTTCTTCAGAGAGGTAGGGTGATGAATCTGAGGAAATAAAAGTTAAACCATAGTTATTACACAAGTCTGTGCACAGTGCAAGGTAAGAACATTTGGACTTCTGAGTATTGCCTTGGTGTCAGAGACATTTTGTCTAAAGAAACTACAACGGGGGGAGGAGCCAAGATGGCAGAGTAGAAAGGACTCATGTATGCTAGCTCCGAACCCACAGCCCATAAATGTCCTGTAAAAAGAACTCCCCACAAATTCTGGAACACTGCAAGCTACACAGAAACACAGTGAAGGAGATTACCATTCCAGAGAGCCCTGGAAAGCCGTCCTCAGGGGTCCATCGCACTTCGGACAGCAGAGTCCACCCCTGCGCTGCCCTCGCCACACGGCCACAGAGGAGCAGATCCGACCAGGCTTCAGGGACAGAATCTCCGGTGGCCAGGAAGATCCCTCCACCCACACGTGACAGAGGTCAGGGAGAGAGAGACTTCTGGGCTGGCCGAGAAAGGAGTAGGCTGTCTCTGTGGCTCGGACCCCCTCGGGAAGAAGCAGCAGAGGAAGTGGAAGGGGCGGCCAGGGGCTCCCAGAGTAGGTGGGAGCTCCATTACCAAAGGTCTCTGCATAAAACTCTGAGGGAACTGAGCATGGGAGGCGGCCCTGCCTCCACCCAAGCACCAGGACTTAAGTTCACATTGAATAGCAGCCAATCCCACCACGGAAAGCCCCGAGGCTGGGAAGCAGCATTTGAATCTCAGACCCCAAGCACTAGCTGGGCAGATCTAGGTGGGGGTGCAGAGGAATCTCAGAAGTCAAGTAGCTGGCTGGGAAAATGCCCAGAAAAAGGAAGCAAAATAAGACCATAGAGAGCTACTTTCTTGGGGAACAGATGTTCCTTCCTCCTTTCATTTGTGATGAGGAAGTACAATGCTTGCCATCAGGGAAAGATGTGGAGGTCGGGGCCCCGGTACCCCAGATATCCCAGGTAGATGTCAGGTGGGCTCAGGCCACGAAAGAGCTCAAAAAGAATTTAGAAAATCAAGTTACACAGGTGGAGGCAAAACTGGGAAGAGAAATGAGAGAGATGCAAGAAAAGCATGAAAAACGGGTCAACACCTTGGCAAAGGAGACCCAAAAAAATGCTGAAGAAAATGACACCTTGAAAAATAGGTTCACTCAATTGGCAAAACTGGTTCAAAAAGCCAATGAGGAGAAGAATGCTTTCAAAAGCAGAATTAGACAAATGGAAAAAGAGTTTCAAAAGCTCACTGAAGAAAATAGTTCTCTCAAGATTAGAATGGAACAGATGGAGTTTAATGACTTTCTCAGAAACCAAGAAATCATAAAACAAAACCAAAAGAACGAAAAAATGGAAGAGATTGTGAAATATCTCATTAGAAAAAAACTGACCTGGAAAATAGATCCAGGAGAGACAATTTAAAAATTATGGGACTACCTGAAAGTCATGATCAAAAAAAGAATCTAGACATCATCTTCCATGAAGTTATCAAGGAAAACTGCCCTGAGATTCTACAACCAGAGGGCAAAATAAGTATTTAAAGAATCCATCGACCACCACCTGAAAGAGATCCAAAAAGAGAAACTCCCAGGAACATTGTGGCCAAATTCCAGAATTCCCAAGTCAAGGAGAAAATATTGCAAACAGCTAGAAAGAAACAATTCCAGTATTGTGGAAATACAATCAGGATAACACAAGATCTAGCAGCTTCTACATTCAGGGATCGAAGGGTGTGGAATAGGATATTCCAGAAGTCAAAGGAACTAGGACTCAAACCAAGAATCACCTACCCAACAAAACTGAGTATAATCCTTCAGGGGACAATATGATCTTTCAATGAAACAGAGGACTTTCAAGCATTCCTGATGAAAAGACCAGAGCTGAAAAGAAAATTTAACTTTCAAACACAGGAATGAGAAGAAGCATGAAAAAGTAAACAGGAAAGAGAAATCATAAGGGACTTACCAAAGGTGAACTGTTTACATTTCTACATGGAAAGACAATATTTGTAACTCTTAAAACGTTTCAGTATCTGGATAGTTGGTGGGACCAAACACAGACGTACACACACACATATGCACACACACATGTACATGTGTGCACACACACATACACACATGCACACAAACACAGAGACAGAGAGCATAGAGTAAATTGAATAAGATAGGACCATATCTTAAAAGAAATTAAGGTAAACTGTGAGAGAGAAATGTAGTGGGAGGAGAGGGGGTGAAATGGAATGGGGTAGATTTTCTCTCATTCAAGAGCAAGTTGGAGACTTGTTAGTGGAGGGTAAAAGAGGAGAGCTGAGAAAAAAAAAAAACATGAAAAAAAACAACACCTTGGCAAAGGAGACCCAAAAAAATGCTGAAGAAAATGACACCTTGAAAAATAGGTTCACTCAATTGGCAAAACTGGTTCAAAAAGCCAATGAGGAGAAGAATGCTTTCAAAAGCAGAATTAGACAAATGGAAAAAGAGTTTCAAAAGCTCACTGAAGAAAATAGTTCTCTCAAGATTAGAATGGAACAGATGGAGTTTAATGACTTTCTCAGAAACCAAGAAATCATAAAACAAAACCAAAAGAACGAAAAAATGGAAGAGATTGTGAAATATCTCATTAGAAAAAAACTGACCTGGAAAATAGATCCAGGAGAGACAATTCATCACCTTCGACTAAAGGAAGGAGTAAAATGCACACTCATTTTGGTATGAAAACCTATCTTACAGTACAGGAAAGTGGGGGAGAAGAAGATAAGAAGGGAGGGAGGGATGATGGAAGGGAGGGCAATGGGAGAATGGAGAAATTTGAAGTCAACACTCGGGGAGGGACAGGATCAAAAGACAGAATAGAAACAATGGGGGGGAGAATATGATGGAGGGATGTACAGTTAGTCTTACATAACACGACTGTTATTGAAGTCATTTGCAAAACTACACAGATATGGCCTATATTGAATTGCCTGCCTTCGCAAAGGGAATGGGTGGGGAGGGAGTGATGGGGAGAATTTGGAACTCAAAGTTTTAGGAACAACTGTGGAGTATTGTTCTTGCTACTAGGAAATAAGAAATACAGTTAATAGGGAAGAGAAAGTCATCTGGCCCTACAGGACAAAAGAGAAGATGGGGACAAGAGAAGGGAGGGATGATAGAAGAGAGGGCAGATTGGTGATAGGGGAAATTAGAATGCTTGGTGATTTGGGGTGGGGGGAGGAGATAAATGAGGAGAAAATTTGGAACCCCAAATTTTGTGAAAATGAATGTAAAAAGTTAAATAAATAAATTTATATATAAAAAGAAACAACAACAAAGTGGGAAATAAGGAAACTCAGGTGCCTGGGAGGAGGACAGAAGAAGGAGTCTCTAGTAGCATTCCTCTGAACAGTCTCTTAGGGAGAATACTGGGAAAATGGAATGAAACTACATGTAGAAAAGAATAAGAATAATAAACTGATGGTAAAGTCTTTTTGTGTTATTTGGGCCAAGGAGGGTATCATGCTTCCAGCAGTATTTTGACTGAAATATGGAGCCAATGTGGATTGGATTTGTCAAGTTTTAATCTGTGTGTGAATGACAGGAATCCCCTCAGTCAACAGGAGAGTGATTATACCTCTTGTTAGAAGGTGGAGGGCCAGGGTCTGAGATCTAGAAGAATCTTCGGGAAGGATATCCTTTTGAATTTGTCTAGAAATTAGAGGAATAACTCTCAGTTTTTGAAATTGTTTTGGACACTACTGAACTGTAATTGTATTTTGGTTTATCTCTTAGAAAGCAGATGACTGTATATTTGTGAAAGATGTTTTATGGTGCACGTGGGAATTTATGAGTAATCTGACACCGTGTAAGGTTTAAAATAAAGCCACCAAGCTTCTGGAAAGGTCAGACTCTTTAAGAGGTGGGAACTATTTTAGAACTGATAAAGAATCTGAATTCAAGTAGCCCAAGAGGAAACAAGGGCTGAGTGGGAAAAGAAAGCCGAGGAAGTTGAATTTAAGTTTAACTACATCCAAAAAGCTAAAGTTTGTTCTTTGGGTGGAATTTAAATCTAAGGAAATATCTTTGTAAAAATAAAGGACTTTTCCATCTTTTAAAAAGTCATCATTTTAGGATTTCAGTGGTCTGTTTAAAATGCATAATTAAAAAGTATTTTCAGGGACTGTGAGGGAATGCAGCCATCTGAAATTGTGACAGGTGAAGAAAAGCAGGGGAAACTGAGGTGAGTATGATTTTTTTTTTCATTTAGAATGTATAGGAAAATTGAGATAGTTTGAGAGATTAGGAAAGACAGAAATAAAAGCTTGAGGGAAATATGAAAGGTAGAAAATAAAACAGAAGGTTTAGGAGATAGATGGGGGAAAGGACAGCTGCAATCCCATGTGCTCTACTGTTCTGAATGGGTTAGGAAATTGTTAAATCATTCTATTTAACCATGTGTTTTTGAATGTACTGTAATTTTAGAAATCATAAACTTTAAAGTTCTTTCCTTAATTTAAACAAAGTTTCAGTTAAAGATTGTTTTGCTATCACTTATGAAATTTGTGAGACTGTTAATTGTTACAATGGATTTTGCGTCTAGAGAATTTAGGAACTAATACTATCAGGATAAATTGTAAGTTGTTTAGAAGAAAAGGAAATTTTATGACACAGGATGGGGAAGGGGGTTTGAAGTTTTATGATATTTCAGTAAAAAATATAGAGAATTTAACCCTTCCACCTCTTCCTTCTCCTTAGCCCAGAAAGTATGTAAATAGAGTGCAAACAGCCCTGGGTTTTTCTATTAACCCCTCTCATCCCAGGTTGGAAAAGGAAGAGAAAGTTTTACCCTTTCCCTCACCTGGTGAGCAATAGGAAAGGGCTTGAAAGTCTGAAGGCTGGTGTGTTGCCTGTGAAGATGACATCAACCTGGCCTCTCTCCTTTCACGTCAGTATTATTACAACTCCCAGAGTCAGTAGTACCTTTACTGGGAAGGGGCAACAGCTATAGCAAAAACGCTACTTTTAATGACCTTGTGGCCCTGGGGCCAGAAAGCCTGGAAGAATTACTCAAGCAGAAAAAGGTTAGAAACTGACCTAAACACTTAGGTAATCCTGCTCTCTTAAGGTTGCAGTCTTAACATGTTAATCTTGAGATTCTGATTCTCCATATAAAGTATATTCAATAAAATTGAAGTCACCTGATGGGTAATAGGGTTGTTTCAAGTTTCAAATTCCTAACCTCTCATACATGGAGTTCCTAAACAGGAAATTGGTTGGCTGGGAATTTGAAAATATAGAAAACATCTCTAGTGATTGACTTTTAGGACAAATTTAAAATTTGTGATAGGAGTCCTGGTAAAGTTTTGATTAGTGAAACTTGCCATCTAAGGTAAAGCTTTATGAGACTATAACAGTTTGTATACTGAGCTGTCTGGTGGATTATGAATATCCATCAGTAATCAATGGTCAATAACTCACTATCTGGGGAAATACCACCAACTAGTGAGAAATAGGACTATTACAAGGAGAGTTCTGCATCTGGGAAAATGCTTAAAGGACAATCCTAGCCTCAGCCAGGAATGGGATCCTTCTGACTCAGTTTCCCCAATGTTTTCCTTTGAAAAGATATGTTTCCCATCTGACTAGACTGGATATGTGGTGGATATGATATCACATGTGGAAAACGGTGTAATGCCTTATCTAATCAGTTCCTTGATTGTCCTTTTTATGGCAGGTTTCAGTACTCAAGTAATCAATGAAAAAAATGTGAGCATAATGTAAATATGTAAAATCTTGCTGTTTTCAATCTGAGTGGGTAGGAATATCATATGCTCTTGCAGAGTCATGTGTGATATTAAAATCCCTGCAATAGAATATTCTTTCTAAATGTTATAGGAATAATCAGATGAAGGGGAAAGAAATTTGTGAAACGAAGATAGAAATAAAATGTTGAATCTGAATCCTATAGAGTAAGGTTGGGATACATTTGAGCTACTGTCATGAAGTGTGCTTAATATATGAGTTATTCAGTTTAAGATTATATTCATTTTCACATCTTAAACAACTCAGTAAATGACTGTGTATGTATGTGTGTATATATACATATATATATACACACATACACAAACACACATATATATATACATATGCATAAAGATGTATATATATATATATATATTATAGACACACACACACACACACATATATATATATATATATATTATTATACACATACACACACATGTATATTCCTGTATAAGTTAGGGTCCTTTAATTCTTCCTTACAGTATGGAGACAATTAGGTCAGTGGCTTGTGAAATCAGGATATTATTCTGGTACCTATCATACTTGTCTCATTTTAGTTACAATTAGATAATCTTAAAAGAAAAATGGTTGGTGGACTCTCTTGTAGATGCTTTAAAAGAAGCATGTCATGACCATAAGTTGGAATTATTTAATGCCTTAATATGTACTGTGTTATGATGAAAGGGTATTTTCTTCCATCCTTTCAGATGAGGAAGAACCATGCTACCATAAAAGGAAGACATAAAAGACAAGGCTTCTGCATCCCACACCTCCAAAATAAATATTCAAAATAGTCTCAGGCTATGGAAGAGCTCAAAAAGGATTTTGAAAATCAAGTGAGAGAGATGGAGGAAAAATCGGGAAGAAAAATGAGAGCAATGCAGGAAAATAATGAAAAGTGAGTCAATAGCTTGCAAAAGGAGATCCCAAAAATGCTGAAGAAAATAACACCTTTAAAAACAGGCTAACTCAATTAGCAAAAGAGGTCCAAAAATCCAAATGAGGAGAAGAATTCTTTAAAAAGCAGAACTAGCCAAATGGAAAAGCAGGTTCCAAAACTCACTGAAAAAAATAGTTCTTTAAATATTAGAATGTAGCAGATGGAATCTAATGACTTTATAAGAATCCAAGAAATTACAAAACAAAATCATAAGAATGAAAAAAAATAGAAGGAAATGTGAACTATATCATGGGAAAAACAACAAATATGAAAAATTGATCCAGGAGAGTTAATTTAAAAGTGACAGGACTAACTGAAAGTCATGATAAAAAGAAATGGCCTAGACATCATCTTTCCTGAAATTGTCAAGGAAAGCCACTTTGATATTCTAGATTCAGATTATGTAAGATCCAGCAAGAGAAACTTCTAGGAATATTGTAGTCAAATTTCAGAGTTCCCAGGTAAAGGACAAAATATTGCAAGCAATTAGAAAGAAATAATTCAAATGTCATCGAAATACAATCAGGATAACACAAGATCTAGCAGCTTCTACATTAAGGCATCGAAGGGTATGTAATATGTTATTCCAGAAGTCAAAGGAACTAGGATGAAAACCAAGAGTCACCTAACCATCAAAACTGAGTTTAATACTTCCAGAGAAAATGGTCATAAAATGAAATAGAGGCCTTTCAAATATTCTTGATAAGAAGAACAGAGCTGAATTGAACATTTGACTTTCAAACCTAAAAATCAAGAGAATCATGAAAAGGTAAAGAGGAAAGGGAAATCATAGGGACTTATTAAATTTGAACTGTTTGAATTCCTACATGGAAAGATAATATTTGTAACTCTTGACACTTTTCTCGGTATTTGGGTAGTTGGAGAGATGACTTGCACACACACACACACACACACACACACACACACACACGGATAGAAAGCAAAAGGCAAGTTGAATAGGAAGGGTTGATATCTATAAAAATAAAATTAAGGGTGAAAGAGGAATATAATGGAAGGAGAAAGGGAGAAATAGAATGGGGCAAATTATCACCTATAAAAGAGTGAAGGAAAAGGTTTTTCAGTGGAGGGAAAAAGGGGTAGAGAACTTTGAGGGGTTTGAAGGAGCCCCTTTTCAAGAGTTCACCTCCTCCAAGGGAGAGTAGCTGACTTGAGAAGTTAGGTGATATATTGTTCTCAGGTGCACGTCCTTGAATTCGGGTATTGAACTTCCAGGAATCAGGGCCCCTGCTATACAGGATAACATTATGAGAAAGAGGGCTTGAGGCCTCCCTTTCTTCTTATCACAATCGGTCCTGTTTCTTGTCTCAATTGCTACTCCTATGGTGTTTTACTATTTAAGCTTCCCGACCCTCCATTTATTGGCTCAGTATGTCCAGAATAAATTCAGCTTGCTCAGCCTGCTGTGTCCAGCCTGTCTTTTCATCCTTGCTCTATGAGCCCCATACCCACACCAGACCTACTGGACTGCAATGGCAACAGTATCCATTTCCCAACAGGGGCTACTCCTGTTCTAGACAGGAGACACTAGTTCGTGTCACAAGACCAGACGAGGACCCCTGGAGCTGAAGAGGAAAGTAGCATGCAGGAAAAAGGTGAGGGGAAGGCCTGGAAGGGGCCGCTTCTTCGGCATGGTCATTTTTGCTTTGAGTTCGGCAAAATTAGTTTCACTTTAACAATAGGTTAGAGACCAGGCGTTTAAAAGAGGTAGGATAAATAATCACGGGGTCATGAAGTAATGCATGTGGTGAAAGGCATGAAGGACCTGGAGGAAGGGACTACAAATCTTGAAAAAAAGTGGGGAAATAGCACTCTAATGATTGAGTATAATAGAGAGGTCCGACCCAGTGCTTCTCCTGTTACAATATTTTCAATTTGGAATGAACTTAAATATGTCTACAGAAACCCGAACAAATATCATTAGCCACAAAAACAAGAAAGGTAGATGCAGCCCCTAGTACAAAAGAGAAGGAAGACCTGATGGAGTGTGTCACACAAAAATTTAAAATAGAGTCTCCTCCTCCCATTGCTCCTCCATTCTACAAGTCTAGATCACAGGTTTGTGAAAAAATCCAGGAGCCTGTAGGGATTATACAAAAAGTCCTTCAGCAAGCCGCAGAAAGAGGAGAAGGAAGACTTTTGAAAATGAGGCTAGCATTGCCATTAATAGAAACCCCGCATTCCTGTAACCCAGGAGCATCTATAAGAAAACATACCCCTCTGGATTTTAAATTCTCAAAGAAATTACTCAATTATGGATCAGACAGTCTTTACATTCACTCTTTTCTAGACAGCATTTCTCAGACAGCACTATACCCCACTGATTGGTGCAATATAGCTAAACCACTCTGGAGTGATGAGACTACTTAGTTGGAAATCTGAATTGAATGAAAGATGTTTGGAACACAGTGATAGAAAGTAAGTCAAAGTTATAATTTGTGCAAAGAATTTCTGACAATTTTTTTCTCAGTTTTTGATTCTTTTTTTTTTGATTGTATATGTGTTCTGTCTTTACATGTTCTGTGTGTGTGTGTGTGTGTGTGTGTGTGTGTGTTTGTGAGTTATTATGGCTGGCTCCATTGTAGCTGGAATTTGAAATGTTATATCTTTTCCTCCCCCTCCTCCTTTCTCTCTAATGGCTGCAGCATCAGGGAGGAGAATGGGAAAGAGAAAGAGAGAAATTAATCTTATATTATTTAGTTTATATGACTGCCAAATGTAGTTTTAAATAAGAAATACAAGGAAATAATGTGTGAAGCTTTAAAGGGGCTTTAGTCAAAGCTTAGTAGGAGTATAACATGGGTATTCAGTTTAAGGAAAGCACAAAAGTTTTGCAAATTATTGGAAAGTTGTTGGTAAAATTCTCTCTCTCTTTTTATCTTCTAACCCTGGCCAAGTAGTGAAGGAAGAGAGAAAGACAAAAAGAAATGAGGGAAATTTTTCCCCTGATATCAGAAAGGCATATTGAATAGCATTTTAATTATCTTTTTTGTTTTTGTATATGAGATACAACCAAAAGGTAGTTATTCAGGTCACATTTTAAGTGAAACACATCACTCCTAATTGGATGTTTGACCAGTCAGAATTTGTTGTATTATTTGACTCTAGGCAAATGGAGAAAATGCATAAATTTGAAAATGAAAAAAGACACCTCAGAGATAGAGCTTTGAACTCCCAAGTGGAAAGGAGGGGACTAGACACCACTGGACTTTGTTCCAGAGTCTCCCTCAATTCCACTTGCAGTTTCACAAGTTTTTCTTTTAAAAACATTTGTAAGGAGTGGACACAGATGTGAAATCTTCTTGAGTAAAAATTAGAACCATTAAGATTTTTATTTTACTCTATAATCCAAAAATGGTGTTAGAGAAAGCAAGATGTAATCTGAATTTTGTTGAAACTAAAATATGTTGGAAAAATTGTGTAAAGCCAGTTATGTTATTTAAAATGTTATCAGTCCTATTAACCTTATCTTATAATTGTTTGTAATTGCCATTTAGAAAACCAAGTATTTTCACCTTTGCATGTTAAAGAAATGACAGCTAAAATAATTTGGTTATCATTTATAAAAGTTGTAAGATAGTTCACTACGTTTTTGAAGTTGCTGTTTTAATGCTAAACCTAAAATTATTAATTGATTACTCTGTATAGAAAGAAATAAACAGAGTAAAAAAAAATATTGGTTCTGCCCATTCAGAACAGTCCTCCTGTATTTTTGGGCATTGGCAGGCATGGTATCCATGCCAATTCCTTTTATTTTGTAAAATTGTCAAGCCCCCTTTCATGTGAACAAGGTCCTCAGTCCTAGAAAGAAATTTGTTTGACTTATACAATTCATAAACAATGAATGTGACTTGCTCAAAAGTTGTAATAGATTAAAAGGATTTTTGATAATTGACTTTTATATCAGGACAAGTTTTAAATTTGAGAAGGAAGGATCTTAAACGGAATCTCTTATGTCCTGTTAATCCTGTTAGTCCTGTTAATCTTCATTGCTTATTGCAACTCCATGGGAATACAAATAACTATTTGGCTTTAAGTTGTGATTAGTGAAATTTGTTTTTTAAGGTAAAAGTATGTGGGACCATAAATATTTTTGTTTAAGTTTAAATTTGGGTATAGTTGTCTGCCTTAAATCAGTGTCTGAGAGAATATGCCACAAGTTACTCAGAGGGACTGTGATCCTATATCCTGTACTGTTATAAGGTGAAATTTGTATCTGGAGAGGAAACACCGAGGGGAAAATTCTAAATTAAATCTAGGATGGGATACTCCTGGTCAGTTTCCCCATTGTGTCCTTTTATAAAGGAATGTTTCCCACCTGACTATTCTTGAGTCTGGCTATAATACAGATACTGTATGATTGGAAAATTTCACTCCTATCTGAATTACAACAGAGTCAAAGATGTTTTATCCTATCACATTTGCTTTATCACATGTCCCTGTTTTTTCATTCTGTATCAAACTTCTATGATCTCTGATTTCTGACAATTTTTTTCTGAGTTTTTGGATTCTTATTTTTAAAGTCTGTATATGTGTTCTGTCTTAACATGTTCTGTGTGTGTGTTTGTGAGTTATTACTGCCGGCTCCATTGTAGCTGGAATTTGGAATGTTATCTCTTTTCCTCCCCGTCGTCCCTTTTCCCTAATGGCTGCAGCATCAGGGATGATAATGGGAGAGAGAAAGAGAGAAACTAGTCTTATATTATTTAGTTTATATGACTGCTAAATGCAGTTTTACATAAGAAGTATTTTACATACAAGTAGTCAGTATAACATGTGAGCTCTTTTGTGTAATCTTACTGGAAAACAATATTATTTTTATCTGAAATTGGAAAATGTTCAGAAATTTATGTAAATGACTTAAGACTCACTTTAAGATGTCCCTATTGTTGAAAGGATTTTAAAAGCAATAATTTTTTTTCTGTAATCAGTCTCTTATTGTTACCAATGTTATACTCTATTATGCACTTTTATTAAAGCATTTTGTGATATCTAGGAATTTTGTAATACCTAAAAATTTTTTGGTTATAATACTTTAGGAATTTACATTACTTAAGGACACTTTTATACCAACTAAGTTTTAATAAATTTTAATTTTAAAAAGGTTTAATTTTGTTTCAAATTGGAAAGGCAACTATTATTTTAAAATCTTCTTTATAAAAGTTTAGTAACTCTCTTAACACCATGAAGAAATGTCAACTGTTTAGAAAAAAAGAAAAGAAGAACAAGAAATACTTGTAGAAGAAATGTTTTTTTTTTTTTAAATGAGGCTAAAGCCTACTAAAATTTTCATTTTCAAGATAAGGCATTGCTACTTAATATGTAATGATGTATAAAGCAGAAAAGATCTTGCTGTTTTAATAAGCATAAGTTAAAATTAACGTGTGAACTTATTAACAACTTAATTTCTAAATTTTTTTCTTCCATAGTCAATATAATCAGAAAAAGATAAACAAGCTGGTGAAACAACAATGAACATCTATTCAGTCGTGAGATTCAACTTAGAAATCTCTTTTGTTTAAGACAATACAGCTCTGCTAGTGAGCAGTAATAACTTATGCACTATATTGTCTATGGCAGAAATATAAAGGAAACTGATGCAGTCTGAATGATCAGTTCCAGTGATTTGGAAAGCTAAATGCAATCTTGATAGAAACATATAGAAATCAGATAAGGAAGTTGGGGACAAATGGGGATCATCCAGGCCTGTCCTATCGCTAGATAGCCTAGATAGTTATTAAGTATGTAAAGAGAGTGTGACGAAATCTGACAGTATTCTCACACCCAACTCACTTGTAGTTATTTTATTCTTACTCCTCTTTGGTCCTTGTTTGTTCAATCTCTGTGCCAGATTTGTGTCTTCTATGTTTCTTTGTCCAAGACCATAACCTGTCATCCTTTGAATTATCAAGTTCCTCATACTGGTTAAATACCCAACTCCTCCAATGTTGGGACCCTATGAGGCATGGTCAGCTCTATGGCTAATCTCGGCAAGAAGCAGTTTCAGAAGCCAAGATCTTCATTCCTTATCCCAAAATATGTTATGTCCCATCTGTTTAAAGGGGCACAGGGTGGGGTGCTTGAGTGCATGTACTTGGGCCCCAGTTCTAATACTACATTTCTCTTTACAAGTCATTCATATTTCAGGAATACCATATAACCCTAAGGGTCAGGCAGTAGTAGAAAGGAAGAATAAAACTCTCAAACTGTTCCTTCAAAAACAAAAACGGGGAATGCTTGGTAGGTCCCCTAGGGAGCAATTGGCACAGGCCATATATACTATTAACAACTTAACCTTAGATTATGACAACCTTACTCCTTCACAAAAAATCTTTTCATTTTTCGACTGTAATTATAGCAGATTTGTAAGTGAAAAGCATATTACATCCCAGCAACAACAGGTATGTCATGGAAGGATGTAAGTGAGGTGTGGAGAGGAACTGATAGGGTGTTAACTAGAGGGAGAGGATTTCTTTCTATCTCCACAGATGGCGGGGTCGTCTGGGTCCGAGAAAGAGATAGGAGACATGTCCAAGGGATACAGAAGCTGCGCTTGCACAAAAAGACTCGCCGCGGCACAGAAGAAGAGGAAAGGCTAAAGAAGATACCAAACAGATTCTCACTGGGCTCCTCTTATCACTGAATTCCCTTAACTTCGTTAAGGCTGACAAAAATGTGACTGTTACAGCCAGAGGGGACAATATTTTTAATGTTGCTTGCTTGAATTGCTCTGTGAATGCTTGCAGAAATGAAAAAATAGGAGGCCAATAGGTGTTTGCTAGTCCATTCACTCTCCTTCTGGCTGAGGAGACTCAGGAGTATCAAGCTCCAGGAGATCAGACTATCGATTTGCTTGGCAGAAAATTGCTTTCTTGTGGAAAATAAAGGTGTATTTCCTGTTTTATTTTTGGAAATATTGCTTTAGTAGTCATTATTGCTAGTAGTGTAGCTTTAAAAGAAGGTATCATGAGTATACAAACAGAAGTTAAACAAGCCAAATATTTAGATTAATTGTCCAGAAATATTACAAGGGCATTTCAAGTACAAGAAAAAATTAATAAGGATTTTTATCAGGCTATTGATGAATTGGATTGGGATGAAATAGAAATTAATGAACAAGTTGAGATACTCACCTTATTAAGTAGATTGAAATGTAATTATAGGTTTACCCATTTTTTTTGTTAAATGTGAATCATAATGATACTCGTTATAATTTTACCAAAATTGCCAATCACTTAAGAAGATTATGGAATGTTAATAATGTAACTATGGATATGGATGATTTGGAACAAATTTTTCAGATTATTGATGATGTCAGAAGTCATAGCAACTTGGACCCACCCGAGGCTGCACAACAGTTTTCAGGTATGATAAATAGAGCATTTGGGTTTTTAAGCGACCTTACACAAAACCTGGAGCTGTTGGTTGTAGGCCTTGCAAAGGTATTTTGTATTTGCATGTGTACTCCTGCCATGATGACCTTGATCATCAATACTACACATAATCTGGCATTCAACATTCAAATGAATAGTAAAGAGTCATTGTAAAACAAAAAGGGGGAGATATAGAGAACTTTGAGGGGTTTGAAAGAGCCTCTTATCAATAGTTCACTTCCTCCAAGGGAGAGTAGGTGACTTGAGAAGTTAAGTGATATATTGTTCTCAGGTGCTCGTCCTTGAATTTGGGTGTTGGAGTCCCAGGAATCAGGGCCCTTGCTATGCAGGATAACATTCCAATAAAGAAGCCTTGAGGCCTCCCTTTCTACTTATCACAATATGTTCTGTTTCATGCCTCAATTGCTACCCCTATAGTTTTTTTTTTTACTATTTAAGCACCCCAACCCCCTAATTTATTGGCTCAGTATGTCCAGAATAAACTCAGCTTGTTCATACTGCTGTGTCCCGCCTATCTTTTCATCCTTGCTCTGCGAGCCCCATACCTGCCCCAGACCGGCTGGACTGCACCAGCCACAGCAAAAAGAGTGGAAATGAGAGAGAAAAAAAGTGAAGTTTCTTCTCATCATATTTGGCCCAAGAAGGGAATAACATGCACAGTAGGGGGGAAGGGAATAAGTGGGGAGATGATAGAAAGGAGGGCAAATGGGATGAGGGAGTAATTTAGAAGTAAACCCTTTAGAGGAGGGACAAGGTCAAAAGAGAGAATAAAATAAATGAGGGTCATGATAGTATGGAGAGAAATATAGTTAGTCTTATATAACATGACTATTGTGAAAGTTTTTTGCAAAACTACACATATTTAGCCCATGTTGAATTGCTTGCCTTCTCAGTGAGGACAAGTTGGGAGAGAGGAAGGGAGAGATGTTGCAACTCAAAGTTTTAGGAAAGAATGTTGAGAATTTTTTGCATGCAAATAGAAAATAAAAAATACAGGTAATAGGGTATAGAAATCTATCTTGCCCCACAAGAAAAGAGAGAAGATGGGGATAACAGAAGGGAGAGGTGTGATAGAAGGGAGGGCAGAGTGGGGGAAGGGGTAATAAGAATGCACAGCCTTTTGGGATGGGGATAGGGGAGCGATGTTTTGAAAATATGCAACTCAAAATTTTACGAAAATGAATGTTGAAAACTAAAAATAAATAAGTCAACATTAAAAAATAAAAGAAGATTTGTAATTATATGCATGTATATGCATTTGCAGATATGTATATATGTGAATGTATGGATGTATGCCTTGTAAAAAACTGAGAGGACAGTGTTAGTATGCACATATATTTCAATTTCAATGGAACATTTATTTGATTTTGAACAAATAACTATTTATACAGGCAAGCCTTGACAGAAAAATCACAAATCAATTTCAAAAGAAACAGCTGATATTATTCATTTTGAAAGATGAAAATTAAAGATGCAGAGCTGAGATGGTAGAGTATGGGCTTTCCCCCATAACCTCCCAAATCACCATAAAAATGATTCTAAACAAATTCTGCAAAATCCATGAAATGATGCTGTGAAAGAAATTTCCAGTTAAAGGCAACCTAGAAGGTCAATGATATGTATCTTTCATGCTGGACTTGAAGTGGAGGTCAGTCCAATATGGGTTTTTCTGGCACAAACAGGGCCTGAGCAGGTCTTTGGTGGTGGAGAGGACTGAATCACTGGCAGCTGTGGTGATTTTCAGACTTCTTGATCCCAAACTTTGAGGACAACTTGAAAGTTCCGTGGAAAAACCCTGTTAGAGCTGTGTGAGAGGGCAGGACACTCTGGTCACAGCCTCAGTGTTGCAGAGGGGACAAAGAAGACTATAGTAACAGCAGCAACAGCAGAAGGTGTTTATGGAGATCTAGGCTCACAGCTGATGGATGGATCAAGCAGCTGACTGTACACCCCCAACCCACACTGGAATCAGAGAACTACCTTGATAAAGAACTGAAATGTAAAATAATTGGCTGGAGAAATGAGTAAAAACCAGGGGAAAAATTTAACTATAGAATCTTACTTCGTTTGTAACAAGGCAGGCACTTACATCTTGGTTGACAAGGAAGATCAAAACATACAACCAGAATAAAACAAAATCAAAGTTCTTATGTCCAAAGTCTCCAAGAAAGAAAAATGAATTGGTCACAGTCTATGAAGAGCTCATAAAGGATTTTGAAAATCAAGAAGTAGAGGAAAAATTGGAAAGACAAATGAAAGTAATGCAAAAAAAACCCCATGAAAACTGAGTCAACTGCTTGCAAATGGGGATCCAAAAATGCTGAAAAAAAATATATTTTAAAAAATAGACTAGGTGCAACCCTGGCAGCAGCAACCAAACACCTAACTCAGAACTTTTGCACTCTGACCAGCAACCTTGTGATCCCCCCAGATACCCTCTAAAATGGTATGCACTATGAAGATCAGCTTATCTTGAGTGTCATAAAGGAAGACCAAGTTTCCCAGAAAAAGATCCCTGTTATTGGGATTGTGAAGTTAGCATTGCATGTGCTAGTAATATCTCAAAAAAGGAACTGACTGATAAAATTACCATAGCTGATGTTATAGAAGACAAACTAAAGGAAGAGATGATAGATCTCCAACATGGCAGTCTTTCCCTCAAAACACCAAAGATGGTTTTTGGCAAAGACTACAGTGTAACTGCAAACTCAAAACTGATCATTGTTATGGCTAGAGAAATGTCAACAGGAGGGAGAAAGTCGTCATAATTTGGTCCAGCATAATGTGAATATCTTTAAACTCATCATTCCCAATATTGTTTCAAACAATCATAATTTCAAGCTGCTTATTGTTTCCAATTCAGTGGATATTTTGACATATGTTGCTTGGAAGCTAAGTGGCTTTCCTAAAAACCGTGTTAATGGAAGTGGTTGCAATATGAATTCTGACAGTTTACATTACCTAATGGGAGCAAGACTTGGTGTCCATTCTTCAACTTCTCATGGATGGGTCCTTGGGGAACATGGAGAATCCAGTGTTTCTTTTTGGAGCGGTGTGAATCTTGCCAGTCTGTCTCTAAAGAACGTTCATCCTTCTTTGGGAACCGATAGTGAAGCAGAGAATTGGAAAGATGTTCATAAACACGTGGTTGAAAGTGCTTATGAGGTAAGCATACTGAAATGCTACACTTCCTGAGTCATCGACTTGCCTGTGGCAGATCTGGAAGAAAGCAGAAACACAGTGGAAAAGATTTCCATTCCAGAGAGCCCTGGAGAGTGGTCCCCAGGGGTCTGTCGCACCCCGGAAAGCGGAGGCCACCCCTGTGCTGCAGTGGATGCACAGCCCCAGAGGAGCAGATCCGAGCAGGCTACAGGGACAGAATCTCCGGTGGCCGTGAAGGTCCCTCTGCCCACAGACGCTACAGGTCAGTGAGAGAGACGTCTGGGCTGGCCAAAAGGGGAGCGGGGTGTCTCCGTGACTCGGGTCTCCTCGGGAGGCAGTGGCAGAGGCAGCGGCAGAGGCAGAGGCAGCTGCAGAGGCACCGGCGGCTGACAGGGACTTCCGGAGCAAGCAGGAGCTCCATTGCCAAAGGTCTCTGCATAAACACCCTGAGGGATCTGAGCCTGGGAGGCGGCCCTGCCCCCACCCGCTCCATTATTAAAGGTCTCTGTATAAACACCCTGAGGGAACTGAGCCTGGGAGGCGGCCCTGCCCCCACTCCAGCACCAGAACTTAAGCTCACATTGAATTGCAGCCACACCTGCCGCCCAAAGCCCATTTGAATCTCAGACCCCAAGCACTAGCTGGGTGGATCTAGGCGGGGGTGGTCAGGAATCTCAGAAGTCAAGTAACTGGCTGGGAAAATGCCCAGAAAAGGGAAGAAAAATAAGACTACAGAAAGCTACTTTGATGGGGTACAGATGTTCCCGCCTTTCAATTCTGATGACAAGGAACTACTCTTACCATCAGGAAAAGACCTGGAAGTTGGCGCCTCTGTATCCCAGACATCTGAGGTGGATGTCCAGTGGACTCAGGCCATGGAAGAGCTCAAAAAGGATTTTGAAAATAAAACTAGACAGGTGGAGGAAAAACTGGGAAGAGAAATTAGAGAGATGCAAGAAAAGCATGAAAAATGGGTCAATACCTTGGTAAAGGAGACCCAAAAAATGCTGAAGAAAATAACACCTTGAAAAATAGGCTCACTCAATTGGCAAAAGAGGTTCAAAAAGCCAATGAGGAGAAGAATGCTTTCAAAAGCAGAATTAGACAAATGGAAAAAGAGGTTCAAAAACTCACTGAAGCAAATAGTTCTCTCAAAATTAGAATGGAACTGATGGAGGCTAATAACTTTCTGAGAAACCAAGAACTCACCAAACAAAACCAAAAGAATGAAAAAATGTGAAATGTCTCATGGGAAAAACAACTGACCTGGAAAATAGATCCAGGAGAGAAAATTTAAAAATTATCGGACTACCTGAAAGTCATGATCAAAAAAAGGGCCTAGACATCATCTTCCATGAAATTACTGAGGAAAACTGTCCTGAGATTCTACAACCAGAGGGCAAAATAAGTATTGAAAGAATCCATCAATCACTGCCTGAAAGAGATCCAAAAAGAGAAACTCCTAGGAACATTGTGGCCAAAATCCAGAATTCCCAGGTCAAGGAGAAAATATTGCAAGCAGCTAGAAAGAAACAACTCCAGTATTGTGAAAATATAATCAGGGTAATTCAAGGTCTAGCAGCTTCAACATTAAGGGATCGAAGGGCGAGGAATAGGATATTCCAGAAGTCAAAGGAACTAGGACTCCAACCAAGAATCACCTACCCAGCAAAACTGAGTATAATACTTCAGGGGAAAATATGGTCTTTCAATAAAACAGAGGACTTTCAAGCATTCCTGATGAAAAGACCAGAGCTGAAAAGAAAATTTGACTTTCAGACACAAAAATGAGAAGAAGCATGAAAAACTAAACAGCAAAGAGAAGTCATACCTGTTTTTGTTACCATTTGTTCCCTCTTTGATGGTAGTTTGTAGAAATCTTTTCTCCTATGCTGATTTTGGCATGAAAAAGTGGAATTCCAGAAATAGCCTCACGCATTTTTACTAATAATTCTCTGTATTTGGGATAATGAAAAATAAGTTAGGGGGTTTACACAGGCTAACTTTGAAAAAAAAAATATTTGATTGAACTCATGAGACCTTCAACAATAATTGCAACCTCCCCTTCAGGAGCCACGACCTTTCGTGGCACTTCTGTCTTATAGTCAACCTGTTGCTTCAAAAGAGAGATGCTCACTCAAAGGGAATAAAGATGAGTATTTAGTTTAGTTTTGTTTGTTTTTTTCATGAATGTATTTTCTTGAAGATTATTATGCCTGGGCACTTATGATGATGGGATTGATATCATTGACAAACTCTGATGTGGAACATAGTCATAGATATATTATATTGCCCATATTCACAGGAAAAACCTTCCTATGAACACAGAAATCACTTAGAAGAGGGTGAGGAGATTTGGGGGTAGTTTGAATCTCCAAGAAACAGTGTTTGGTTTGGGGATTTTATTTATTAATCATTCTTTACTTCATTCATTCACTCGTTTATTTAGTTTTGTGCAAATTGAAAAAGAATCTATTCTACTGATGTTTCAATCTAATGAATTCAGATTTACATTCTGCTTTTGCATGATATGACACATCTGGATTCTACCCACATTCTTCCAAATTACCTTATTTGCATATACCTTAAAATCTCCACTTTATGGAATTATATTCAAGTATACATTTTTTAACTGAACTTAATTGTCTCTAGCTGCATTTGAAATTCTGATGCAGATCTATCTAGCTATCGATCTTTCTATTGATCTATTTATCTACCTGCATACTTACCTACTTTCCTACGTACCTATCTATGTGCCTGTCTATTTCTATCTATTCTCTGTTAAGTGGTTGTTCATATGTAACTCTGTAGCCTCCAGAATCTATTTTTCACTCCTTTCTCTGGAGATGGATAACCTCTTCCTTCATAGGGTCTTTGCAGTTGATTTAAGTATGTATTGTGCTCAGAATATCATGATCATTTACAGCTGTTCCTTGATCAATTTTTCTATTACTAAATATATTCTCTTGGTCATGCTCATTTTACTCTTCGTTATTTCCTAAAGGTCTTGAAATATTTTTTATCTAAAACCATCTAGTTTATCACTTATTGCAGCATATTAGTATTCCATCAAAATTATACACCACAATTTCTTCAGCCATTCCCCTCAATTTAGAGTTTTTGCTGCCAAAAAGAAAGTTGCTATAAATATATAAGAACACAGAAGTTCTTTTTCTTTTTCCCTGATCACCTCAGGAAATAGAACAAGTAGGTGTTTTCTTCGGTTTCAAGCACCCTTTAAAGCAGACACATAAAAAAATATGGTTACAACACTCCCAAGAGTAGCCCAAATTATATTATGTAAGAATTGGTAAATATTTAATAAAATAACCAATATAAAACTTAGATAATGTTAACGGGGTTTTTTAAGTCAATTTTCAGTCTACTGGGATGATTATGTATGGTTAGTGGCCCCCATTTCTATTTGAGTTTGACACCACTAGAAGACCAAACTCAGACACTAGCATTCCAGGTGGTACTCTTCTTCTTCGTGGAATTCCAGGCTATAAACACAATATTACTTCTGCAAACTATTTACAAATCACGTTAAAGATATTCGCATTTTACTCCTATTATAGTCCTTTGTGTAGAGCCCTATCAAGAAACTTTTTTTTTTTTTAATGCTGAACAAGTACGCTAAATTATGCCCTGTATTAATGGTATGAAAGTTGCCCTTATTTGGAGAGTAGAAGAAGAGCAGGGTAGGACCAAGAAGACGATCATTGTAGTTCACCCTCATACATAGTTATTTTTGCTTATTGCTGCTAAATGATAGTTTTTGTTAGACTAAAGGACTGCAAATGTTTGCTGCCCCTCTAAATTGAGGAGTCATTGAGTAGTCTTTAAGGACCCTGAAGTAAAGTATCATTTTCTCTACTCTGGCTAGAGCTTTACATGTAGTGCAGGTATCATTATTATATTATTCCCTTTCTCCTACTGACTTCACAAATAGCAAAGAGCCTGGGGTATGCCACTGAGAATGCAATTCAGGTCGTCTGACTCCAGGGCTATTGTTCTTTCCATCATACCACATTCTTGTCATTTTTAAGAGTTTATATATACTTCAATACTGCTCCAAAAATAGGATATCTTCCTACTAACAAACTGTAAATTTTATTAGTGGAATAAAGATGCTTTATGAGTTTTCAAAGTGACATACCAAATGGTGCAAGTAACATGAAGGTTATATTTCCCACTTCTAAATATTTCTTATTAATGTTCAATTTCAACGAGTTCTCTAAATATTTATAACTAGTAATAATTATGAAAAGAAAGCAATATTATAAGCCTGTACAACCAATAAAAATGAACAAATCTTAAAATCAAAATCATTATTGCAAAGAATATACAATATTTTTTAACTAGTTAAACTACAAAGACATCCACAGTAATGTTATCAATGTGACTACAATATACACTTAAATGAATGGAGAGATAATTTTTGTGCATGGTTGAACTATGCCAGGATAATAATGATAGCTAAATTAATTTTCAAAATCTGCACTAAAGAAATCAAATTTCTAAAGGCATATTTTATGGAACCAGGGATAAATATCCTTTCCAGAAAAATAATAAGGGACAGTGCCAAGATAACAGAGTGAGAGCAACTACTCCTCTAAGCTCTTAGACAAATTCCTTCAGACAGCTCTACAAAGAGAATCTGACCAAATTTTTGAGATGCAAAATCCAATAGGAGACAGACTGACAGATTCACAGCCCAGGATAGCCTGGACAATCAACAGGAAGAATCTTTTCCACGGGAGTGAAGGAGCACACAGCACACAGCCCAGCACATCCCAGGCCACAGCAGATCTGAACAGGATAACCCCGAGGCAGTCTGAGAAGAAGCAGCATGATGGGAGAGCAGTACAAAGCAGGAGTCCAAGGAGGTGGTGAGTGAGTAAGAGCCATGATGCCCCAGCTATCAGCAGCAGTTGCTCCTGAGACTTTGAGTCTGCAGACTGAATGTCTGTAAGTCAACTACTTGAACTTCCAGGAGAAAAAATTGTGGAGTGATCAGTAAGTGCTCTCTTTCCTTTCCCCTCCCCTTGTTGACCTTGAAATAACTATTAATTATTTTCCCAGAAAAATCCTAGATCAGAGGAATCATCAGAAGGGGCAAACAGTTGGGTAGCAGGTGAGGGTAGGAAAATTGCCAAGGAACATTCCTCTTACTGTAGCAGAGGACCAGAACTGTCCCGGACAATCCCAGCTCAGTGAACAGGAGGAAATTCAGAGCTCCAGGGGGGTAGAACCTCACAACCACCAACACCAGGAACTCAGGCCTGCCTCAGCACTCCAGGGGAAATGGGAAGACAATAGGGCAGCCAGGATCACCAACCCCTCAGATTGCCTTTGCTCTACCTTTAGCTCAGTTGAGGAGATCTCCTGTGATAAGACTACACCTTCTCCATACTTAACAAGCTAGCTCCAGGGCCAGTTCAGGGAAAGACAAACAGAATTCACCCAGCCTTTGCATTCTCACACCAGGCAGCTCAGCATCAGGTTCATTAGATTCTAGCTGAAAAACCAGGGATAATAACACAAAAAACCTTGCCATCACGAGTAAGAAACAAAGGAGGAAGGAATAGATGATAGAATCTTTCTATGGGGACAAGGACCAAAACACGAGTGACAAAGAGATCAGCATTGAGGTTGTATCACCATATGAAACTTCAGAAGTGACAATTAACTGGTCACATGCACAAAGAGCACTCTTGGAAGAGATGAAGAAGGAAACAGAAGAAAAGCTGGCCTATGATTTTAAAAGTATAAAAAAGTATTCACTGAAGGAACAGCTCTTTGAAAAGGAAAATTGAACAAATGAAAAAAGAAGTAAAAACCTAAATGGTAAAATTGGACAAATGGAAAGGAAAGCATAAAACCTAACTGAGAAAATGGAAAAGGAAGTACAAAAATTACCTGGAGAAAACAATTTCTAAAAAGGAACAATTGGACAGATGAAAAAAGAGATGGAAAATTTGACTGAAGAAAACAATTTTTTGAAAATTAGAGTTGGGCAAGTAGAAGCTAATGACTCTATGAGACACAAAGAATCACTCAAACAAGATCTAAAGAATGGAATTATAGAAGAAAATGTAAAATATGAAATTGAAACACACCTGACCTGGAAAATAGACCCAGGAAAGAAAATTTAAATATTATTGGCCTACTAGAAAGCCATGAGGAAAAAAAAAAGAGTCTCGACAATAGCTTCCAAGAAATCATCATGGAAAACTGCGCAGAATTTCTAGATCCAGAGGGCAAAATAGTCATTGAAAGAATCAACTATTCATGTCCCAAAAGGGATCCCAGACTAAAAACACCAAGAAATATTTTTGTCAAATTCAAGAACTGTCAAGTGAAGGAGAAAATATTATAGACAGCCAGAAAGAAACCATTCAAATATCTCAGAACTACAGAGAGGATCACGTAGGATCTTGCAACTTGTACATTAAAAGATCGAAGGAGTCTTGAGAATTGTCTATGTTTTACGATATAAAAAAGAGATGTACATAGATAGAGGGAGCAGGTACAAAGTAAATTGTGTGATGAAAAAATGTAATTTAAGTGTACGAAGAGATTATATCAGGAGATGTGAAAAGGAGGGAGCAGGGAGAGCTAAACTACATCACAGGAAAAAGTGGAAAATTATATTACAGTAGAGGGAAATAATGGAGAGAGATGAATATTATTTGAGAAGTACTTTTATCTGATTTTTTGCAAGGATGGAACAACAAACTTATCAAAGTATATAAATCTAACTAGCTCTATATGCAGTAAGAGGGGAAGGGGAAGAGAAAGGACAGGGGAGGCTGAAAGGGAAGAAGGAAGTGGTAAAATAAAGAGGAGTAAAAGGGAGGGGGGCTGAAAAAAGGAAAGGAAGACTGCGGGAGGTGGTGGTCAAAATTAAATCTCTTTTGTGGAGGGGAAGAGAGAAGGGAAAATTAAAAGCACAAACGGTGGAAAATAGTATGAAGGGAAAAATACAGACAGTAGTCATAAATGTGATTGTGAATGGGATGAACTCTCCCATAAAAGAGACATGGATAGCAGAATGGATTAAAGCCATAATTCAACAATATATTGGTTACTAGAAACACACTTGGAACAGGAGAATATACACAGGATGAATGGAAAAGTTTTCAGTAGATATAAGAAAAACAGGGGTAAGAATTCTAATCTTAGACAAAACAAAAGCAGAAATAGATCTAATCAAAAGAGGTAAGGAACTGACTAAGGAACAGAAGGGTAGACAAGTGGAATATGCTAGGCACTCAAGACACAGTAGTCAATGCATATAGCAATCCACTGTTTGATTAACACAAGGACCCCAGATTCTGGGATAAGAACTCACAATTAGACAAAAATTGCTGGACAACTGGATAAAATTTGGCAGATACTAGGTATTGACCAATGCCTGGCACTGTACGCAGGAAAAAAGTTCAACTATGTAAATGATCTAGGTATAAGGATTGGTATTATAAACCAATTAGGAGAGCAAAGAATAGTGTATTTATCAGATTTATGGAGAAGTGAAGAATTCTTGAGTAAACAAGAGATTGAAAACCTTATGAAATCCAAAAGGGATAATCTTGCTTACATGAAACTGAAAAGTTTTTGTCCAACCCAAACCCAATGCAACCAACACTGGGAGGGAAACAGAAAACTGGGAAAGAATTTTTGCAGCTAGTGTCTGTGTTATAAGCCTCATTTCTAAAATGTACAGATAACTGTGTCAAATGTACAAGAATAAAAGTCATTCCCCAATTCATAAATGGTTAAAGGATATGAACAGGCTGTTTACAGAGGAGGAAGTGAAAAATATCTATAGTCATAAGAAAAAAGTGTTCTAAATCACTATTGATAGAGATGCAAATCAAAACAACTCTGAGACACCACCTCTGGCCTATCAGATTTTCTAACATGACAGAACAGGAAGATGATAAATGTTAGAGAAGATGTGGGGAATTTGGAATACTAATTCATTGTTGGCGCAGCTGTGAGCTTATCCAACCATTCTGGAGAGCAGTTAGAAACTATGCCCAAAGGGCTACAAAAATGTGCATACTCTTTGACCCAGCAATATCGCTTTTAGAACTATCACCAAGAGATCATAAAAACAGGGAAAGATCCCACATGTACATGTGGTGGCCAACAACTGGAATTCAAGGGGACGCCAATAAGTTAGGGAGTGACTGAATAAAATATGGTATATGAAGAAATGATAAAGACAGAGACTTCAGAGAGACCTGGAAAGACTTACATGAAGTGATGTTGAGGGAAAGGAGCAGAACCAGGAGAACTTTATACGCAGAGACAACCACAGTGTGAGAGGATTTTTTTCTTGCAGACATAGAACTTCATACAATGCAAAGACCTAAAAAATTTCCAATTGTCTTCAAAGGCAAAATGCCTTCCATATCCAGAGGAAGAACTATGCAATTCACTCACAAATGTAACAGATCATCATCTTTTGTGTTGTGTTTTAGTTTGCTATTATTTCTCCTATTAATTTTAATTCTTCTATGCAACATTACTAAGGTGAAAATGTATTTAGTAGGAATGTTATGTGCAGAATCTATATAAAATTGCATGCTGTCTTAGAGAGGGAAGGGGAAGAGAGGGAGGAAGGAGAGGGAAGAAAGGAAAAAAAAATCTAAGTTACATGGTAGTGATTGTAGAACACTGAAAATAAATAAAAGAAAATTTAAAAAATTAAAAATAGTGGGTGTTGAAAACTAAGTGCAATTGGAAAAATTAAAATACTATTAAGGGGGAAAAAGAAAACTAATAGAGAACAGGAAGGAAAACAAGGGAGTAGCTTTAAACTTTCTCAAACTATGCATAAGTAGGCAACTATAGAAACTAGCAGTGACCAGTTAAAAAAATAAAAATCAATGGCATAGTGTAGGCAAGAAAGATCCAGAAGGAATTTACCATAGTAGCTTGGTGTGTGATAAATCCACGATATAAAATAAATGTTTTAGTATGTCTTATTCTTTCAAGGTAATTTCAGTTAAAAATACTAGGGAATCTAGGAAGTAGTCTGGCAGGAATTAGCTTGACTACAACCTATGTAATAAACCATAATAACACTCAAATAAACGTTTGAGCTACAAGGTCTCATCATATAAAATTTAGAAGAAAACTGAAAGAAATATTTAATTTTCTATAACTTGAGGTGAGAGTGAGGAAAATGAAAGATTTAACCAGACAACGAATAATGCAAAATTAAAAAAAAAAAAAAGATCATTAACACATAAAGATATAAGGTTAGGGAACTCAGTAAGTTTACATGAAGTGAAAAAAGGCTAATAGATTGCGTAAACAAGATTAATGCATATAGAATAAATTAAAATGTGATTTATAAACAAGATATCAAGGGAAATGTTATAAATAGGAACAAGAGTTAGTTCCCCAATATAAATAATTTACACAGGGGGATAGATCTTTGGGAAAAAGCAAAACACTTGTACTGCTGTTGGAGCTAAAAACGGAAGGTTAGTGACTAGGAAGAATTTATTTTCCAACAGTTCTGGAATTCCTTTTGAAGCTTTACTAGATGAATGACTGAATAGTGGGTATTCTTTGAAGCAGTGTATTACAACTGATAGAGACCAAGTCTCCCAAGTGGAAAGACTTGCATTGAAATGCCATGCCTCATTTATATACACTTTCTGCCTGGAGGTAAGTTATTTAACCTCTCAGTGTTCTGAGGATATATGTAACACAATGAGTTTCCGAATAGGTGCTAACCTCCTTTGACAAAGAAAATTCTTCATCCGGAATTCCCTGTTAATGAAATCACAGATTCATTTCTTATCCTCCTTTGATAATTAGTCCAAGGATGGAAAAAAAAAGAATATAACATCATAGTTACGTTTATAGGAGCATTGCTAATTGATGAAAAGAAATAGAAGCAAAGTTTTTGTCTCTGGGTCAGGAATGCCCAAATAAAATCTGGCATATGTATATAATGAAAGATTTTGCACTAAAGGAAGGCAAAAATAAATTCAGAGAAGCTAGAAATTTGTTTGAAATGATATAGGATGAAATTATTGGTATGATGTGAATATTCTACATAAAAATATCTGATAATGTAAGAAAAACAATCATGCCAGATATTAGAGCTCTCATCAACATAGTCATCATCAGAGGATTGATGACACAGTTTGCATCCTCATTCTTGACAGGGAAATGGTGGATTAGAGATGTAGAGCTTCTTTTATGGTATTAGTTGTGGCTAAAGTTTAATTTCTTTATCTTAATCATACTTTGATATAAGAAGAGAGGGTTCTATGGGAAAGAGAATATGCCATCGGGAAGTGACATTGACATAAACAAGCATGCATAAATCAATTATTAAGCCAAAATTATTATTTACTTTAATAATTGTTTTGTAGTGTTCATGTATTTCTTAAAATACTCAGGAAAACATAACTTTGTCCTTCTTAAAAGTCTGTGGTAAGAAGACAAAATGAAGTAGGCGAAATAAGTCTTGAAAACGTAGGTGAAAATTCTTCTTGTAGGAAGATTATCTTAAGGTGTTCATAATAAAAACTGATGGACCTTTATTTCCGGGATCCTTTCAGGTGAGCTTCAAGGGCGAATTGCATATGGGAATGAGAGCTAGAAAGATCTCACCAAATACAAGCTTTGTTGTAATACACTGAAAGTGATCTCTCTGGCAGAGAATGACAGGGCAGGGAGTTCTGAGAAGTAAGAAGGGGGTATTAAAGAGGAAAGTAAAATCCACATTTTGATAAGGAACCTGGAACAGCCTCGAGAAAGTTGTAATTAGTTGATCAGGATCTGGGAATAAATTATGTATCTGCCCTTTATCCAAGAAAAGAGCCAGATAAACATTGTTTAAAAACAGTGACCTTAGTTCTAAGGGACCTCCACATGTGAGAAATATCGAGAAATGTGACTTGAACATTGCACTAATTAATACATTGTGCTTTTACATTAAATATGGATTAATAAAACATGTACTAATTGGATAAAGAGGTATATTGTTGTGTAAAACATATTAATCCATTTATCTTGTGTAACTCTCAATTACCCATGCCTCTCTCAGTTGCTTCAAGGTCAGAATCTTCAAGTTCATAAACCTGTAAAGAAGCATCAACTGGTCAAACTGCCCAAAATAGTAGGACAGTGAATAGAAAGAATCAATTTTCCTTTAAAGGTCTTGCCTTACATCTATATATCTTTTAAATGATGTGAAGAATTAGAGTCCCAAAGTATTGCATACAAATAGCATTCAGATAATTTATTGCATGAGTGGTAAGACTGGAATACACAGAAAGATCAGTACCAGATTTTATCCTTTGTCATATTAAAGATTCTTCATTTCTCTAATACAATCCTCTCTCTCTCTCTCTCTCTCTCTCTCTCTCTCTCTCTCTCTCTCTCTCTCTCTCTCTCTCTCTCTCTCTCTTTCTCTCTCTCCCTCTTTTTTTCCCTCTCTCTTTCTCATTTCCATCCCTGATTCAGATTCTCATTCACAAGTATAATAAATAAATTTCCCAAACTTAAATAATTATATATTCTTTATACTTTTTTTAATTTTGATTAAAATCATAAGGGATATCTATATAGAAGGAAATGAATAAAACATGACAAAGGGCAGAACATCATTATTGGAGTTGGAAGACTTAAATTTTAATCCTAAATCTGCCCCTTAGTAATTATGTGTTTCTGAACAAGAATAAAACCTCATATCAAGGCTTTAAATTACTCATTCATAAAATAGGATGACAACTAGGTGGCACAATGGATAGAATGCAAGCCCTGGATTGTGGGTGACTCCTTTTACTAGGCACAATTGTAAACTGGACTCAGACACTTACTAGCTGTGTCATCCTGGGTGAATCATTTAACCCTGTTTACCTCAGTTTCCTTATCTGTTAAATGAGTTGTCAAAGGAAATGGCAAGTCACCTGAGTGTCTTTGCCAAGAAAATCCCAAATGATGTCACAGAGTCAGACACAATTAAAACATGCCTCAACAATAGCAGTAAAAGTGAGAACAATATAATATAAATGTCCTTGCCTCCGTTCTTAATAAGATTGTTGTGAATATTTAATGAAATAATGCACTTGTGTATTCCATTCTTTTCCATTTTATCATCCCATTTTGTTTTGAGGGGGACATCGGGGTGGAGCTCAATATATACGTGTACATATATATAATATATATATATATGCACATATACATATGATCTTGGTGATTATATGTATATATAATACATAATAATATATTATATATAATTATGTGTAATATGTAATGCATAATAAATATATATGTGTATATGTGTGTGTGTGTATCTTGGTGATTAATTTCATGATAACCCTTGACAGTCTGCTCCACTGTTGAAATACTTCGCAATTAATTTCTTTCTGAAAAATTCAAGTCATCCTGTAATTTGTGTTACTTATCTATATATTTTAGAATACCAGCACTGTATTAGAGTTATTTTTTTGTAATACTCTCTTGTTGTTGAAGAGTGCTTAGAAGTCATTGCCCAGCTTTTATTTCATAGTCTAAGCACTATTGACTCTTGTAAATTTCCATGTCCTTTCCTCATTTTTTGGTCACTTTCATTACATTTCTTTATCCTTTTTCAGTTGCTTCACATTTCCTATAAAAAGCACAAAATAAAACCATATCCAATATTCTAATGGGGAAAAAATAAAATAATATAGAAAATGTGTAACCAGCATTGTGATAACCACTAAGGCATTTGGACTCAGTCTGTTCTAAGGTCCAATCTAAATCTACATTCTAATTATTCTCCATACATATTCATGCTAATATAGTCCAAGAAAATATTAAACAACTAATATATTTGATGAATCATAACCTTGAATCTAGAACATACTTCTATCCTTTTTGGTAGAAATATCTTTACTTTTATTTTTAAATTTTGTATTGTAGACGGGCCATTAGATTGGAATCAAGAAGATAATACTTTGTCATAGCTTTTCCATTTTCTCTTTAGTCATGTTTCCTTATTTAAGATTCCTAAGCCCAGCAAGTCTCATTTTTCTCACGAAGAAAATAATGAAAAATATATTTCACAAACCTAAACCAACACACACACACACACACACACAAATATGTTCTGTGTATTTGCAGAGGTAGGAGAGAGAATTTTATAGACTATTATATAAATGGATAATATGGATGCTTTGTAGTTGAATAAAAGTTTTAGGAATTAAGCTAAACTGAAGGTTTTCTTTAAGGATTTTAAGTACAGATTTTAGTTAGCAGATAGGATTTTAATTAGCAGATAGGACAATAAGGAAGATATTCTTCTCATAGAAACTCAATAAGCCCATTGTCTTTTCAAAATCATTGGACATACCAACACCGTTTTTATTATCCAATTCATTATTAGGTTAAATTTTTGAAGCTTGTACTAAGTGACAATTTTTAGTGACCTCACAGTTTTTAAATCCTCCCTTCTCGGATTTAGCAGAAAGTTTATTTTGTGCCTTTTTATTTTCTAATGTGCCTTTAGAGATGAAAGTTTTATTTATTTATTTTTCAACGGTTACAATGTGTCAGTCATTAGCAGGTAGCATTAAAGTGTGAAAGCCTCATGCTTCGCTGATCACTGTGTTGAGCTAATCAGCACGACAGTTTAAGGAGGAAGATCATGAGGTGCATCACCCCCTGTGCGTTTCTTAGATTCGTAGAAGTATTTTGATCAAATTGTTGAGCTTATGAACCTGGTTATAACTGGAGTCCAATCAGTCAGTGTTTCAGAGTGATCATCAGATCTTCACAGCTGTAATAGCAGGTTTAGGACACACTGTTGATGACCTTTTCCAGAGAGTGAATTGTACATTGTTCATTGAGTAACCCAGGCTTGTCTGGAAATGCCCAAATTGCCTAGTGTAGAAACCTCTGCATTCCCTACCATGGGAATGAGTATAGCCTCTTTTAATTGACAGTGTAAAAAAATCAGGGTAGCATCATTAAACAGGTGAGGCTGAAATATTTCCCCCTCTTTCTGCTTCTCTTTCTGAATAAGGTATTTTCCTTCTATGTCAAGTTTAAAGAGATCATACAGAGCAAAGACCATGAAGTGAACTGATGAAAAATGAAGGCCTTTACTTCCCTTACTTTACTTTTTTCCCTTTAGAGAAATAGGAGTTCATCCTCAGTTCTATCTAAAGAAGGGAATTTATAGGGAGTATTGGATTTTAACTGTCATGACCTTGGAGCTAAGATTATAAATAGGATGGAGCAGCCACCCATGTGAGTAGGAAAACTCTAAGAAACCAAGGGCCTGGAACTTGAGCTAGAGGAAGGATTTGGACTTGGAACTACACCTATGCCCTCTGTAGGAACTGAGTCAAACTGTGAGTGTAATTTGCTTCCCCTCTCCACAGATACCGAAGGAGATGCAGGCATGGCAGGGAGGGATTGTGCCTCCTACATAATGGAGGATTTTGCTTCTTGTTGTCTTGGAGAGAAAACATTTTGAAATAAATTTGAAAAATCTGAAACAAAGATTCCTTTGTAAAAGTTAATCTGCTAGTCACTAAATGCAATTGAGTTGTAGGGGGCTTCTCTCTACACTTAGGAAAAATGATGAGTTGGGCTGGATATATTTGAAGGGAACATTTCTTAAGAGTATCTAAGACATTGGGGTAGAGAGAAAGTTATCCTATCTGATCTTCCAGTCAGTGAAAGTCATATAAATCAGTAGTGCAATAGTATCCTAGGTTTAGTGGTGAAAGAAACATGAATGTCCATTGATTCCAACCTGCTTATTTTAAAGTTTTGAATTAACTGAGGCACAGAAATGTTAAAAAGTGTTCCCTGAGTCACCTGTCTAGTAAAATAAGCTCTCAGGGGCTTTGACCTCAATTGTTCCTGACCCAAATTACAGTGCTGTATTCACAATATAAAACTATTTTTATATTTTAGTCGTTGTAGTAGTAGTAATCTTATTAGTATTATTATCATTAGTAATGGTAATACAACTAATAAAATTTATCCACTAAAATTGATCTCTTATACACACATATATACATATGTATATGTATGTAGGTGCATATATATCTATCTAGGTTTCTATATCTAGATTGTATATAATTATATTTATGTGATATATCCCTACTAGTATGTGGTATTCCATATCAGGAATTTCTCATGCCAAAGAAATCACACATTTGTATTACCATATGCAAAGAAAGAGTTCCTTAAAATTAGTTATCCATCAAATTGCATTGTTCACATAGAGGAAGTAACATTTCAAATTATTTGAAACATTTCAAATTGTATAGATTTCCATGGGAAGATAATGCAAATTCCACATCTCAAACTTAACAGCACTTCTAAGAGGCTAAGAATCTACAAGCTAAAAGTATCATTTATGTACCCGAGATGAAATTACTACATCACAAAATTCCATTGGCTGTGTTCAAACAACCAGAAAAAAATGAAATGTGGAAATAGAGGTAGGAAAGGAAAAAAGGACCACAACAACAGCAACAGCAAAAAACCCTTTAGCATGACCAATGCAACACAAAGTGAGCAGAGCTGTAAATGCCCTGAAAAGATCAGAGCAACCCAAAAGGAAATAAATACTACCAAAATATGAAAAATGAACAACAGAAAGGAGTGTGAGATAAATGTAGGAAATGTAAAAGTGAAATATATGAACAACATCTATTAAATATAGGTTTTAGGGGTTGGGCAAGGCCTCATTTAGAAGCCATGGAAGGACAATGATTCTTTAAGATAAATTGGAAGAATTTAATTCTCTATGATGAATAATAGCTAAAATAAAATTCTATTTTAGGAAACCAAACCTGCATTTGTGGTTTAAGCTGCAAGAAATAAATCAAGTTACATCAAAGTAGTGTAGAGAAAGTTTGGCATTCGATACCAAATCTTGCTGCTACTAAAGCAGGGATACTCTTTCTAACTGGATCTCTGTAACTTATTTATTTATGATTATTTTCTTACTTTTTTTTATCAGACAGACTTACTTTTTACAACCAAAAATTATTACTTCCATAAAATAATGGAACTTCCATAAAATAAACTTCCATAAAACTTCAAAAAGTATGGTGTAAGACAAATAGCCCTGGGCTATGGCTCACAATTTCGATGTGTGTATCTGACCTTCTGTGTGATCAGAGATGAGATATATCCATTCTATATCTACTTATCTGCATTTGAAAATTTGTTGTTGTTCACTTTGTGTCAATTGTGCCTGACACTGTGTAACCCCGCTTGGGGATTTCATGGCAATGGATTATGAATACTAAATATCAATAAATATTAAAGTGGTCTGCAATTTCCTTCTCCAGATTATTTTTTATAGATGAGAAAACTCAGGCAAACAGGGTTAAGTGACTTGTCCAGGTCACACAGCTAGTAAGTGTCTGAGACAAGGTTTGAGCTCAGTACAATGAGCTTTACTGATTCCTGTACTGGCATTCTATCCACTGTATTATCTAGCTCCCAATCTGGGGGATAGGAATAATTATCCCTGTAGAAATCTGGGAAATAGGAATAATTATATCAACCCATGGGAATCCGAGCCTGAAATCGAGTAATCAAAATAAAAAGCATTTTCCACGAAACACAAGGTGTGATTATTATTTCTCCAGAATGTCAATTGTTTGCTTTGCAGTCATAAAGATGTGGGCTCACATCCTGCCTTTTGCACATACTAGGTGGGTAAACCTGGAAAAAAAATTTTGCTTTTCAGTACCCACAGTTTTATGGATGCATGTGTCTTTCTCTGACTCTGTTTCTGTCTAAAAAGTGAAAAGCAGCATGCTGCCTTCATTTATAGAGGGAATTTCCACACTGGAAATTCATAATATCAAAGATATCACAGATCTTGGTTGAAATAATAATTTATAAAAGCATTTCTCCCATAAATATTTGGCTTGAAAACTTAATTAACATTCCTTCCAAACAAACTACTCATCCTCAACTCTCCTAAAATGTAAATGAAATATACAAAGGAGGGTTTAGTAGTCTTACTTTTACTAGAAAAATGACTTATTTTTTCTTCATTTATTCATTTTAATTTTCAAAATTCATTTCCACAAGATTTTGAGTTCCAAATTTTCTCTCCATTTCTCCCCTACACCTACCCCAAGACACAATAAATTCTGATTATCCCCCTTTCACTCTATTTTCCGGTAGGGCAAAATAGATTTCTATAACTGATTATTTGCATTGCATTGCATTGCATTATCTGTATAACTTAATTTCCAGTTGTATGTCAAAAACAACTTTTAGCATTAGTTCTTAAAGCTTTGCATTCCATATTCTCTCCCCCATTCTCCACCTGCCCTCATTGAGAAAACAGGCAATTCAGTACATATATGACAATCCAAAACACTTCTGTAATTTTTATGTTGTAAAAGACTAACCACATTCCACTCTGTCCTATCCTGCACTTTATTTATTCCATTCTTTCCCTTGACCTATCCTCCAACATCAGCATAGGCTATTCGATAGCTCCAGGGTCTTTAGACTGAGGTCTCAAAGAGTAGATACTACTGCTGCCTCAGTGGTTTCTGCTCCGCTGGGGCCTCAGCCAGAAGGCCCTCCCCTCTCACTCAGATGAAAGAGCATTCTTACTGATCTTTGAAGCTGTCTTTGTCGTTTTCAGGGTGAGAAATATAGGAACAGCAGTTACTACCGCTGATCCCATGGCCTAAAGCCCGATCTTGTCCTGTCCATGACTGGCCAGTGGTCAACGCTGGACTGGGCTCTGTTCTGAGGCCAGAGCAAAGACCTTTCCTGCTGCTGTCCTTTCAGGTTGTATTGGACTGGAAATCTCATTCACTCTGGCATTTTGTGGCTTTAGAATTTGTTTAGAGTCATTTTTTACAGGTATTTTATTTGCAACTCAGGGAGAAGGTCCGTCTTTCTAATCTATCATATTGGCTCCACCCCCCTCTTTATTTTCTGGTAGGGCAAGATAGATTTCTAGAACTGATTATTTGCATTGCTCATTTCCCATTCGCATGTTAAAACGAATTTTAATACTCGTTTTAAAAACTTTTGAGTTCCAACTTCTCTCCCATCCTCCCTCCCCACTCACTCCTATTGAGATGACAAGCAATTCAATATAGATTATACATCTGTAGCTATGCAAAAGACTTGCACAACAGTCATTTTGTGGAAGACTAAATATATTTCTCTCCATCTTATCCTGCCTCCCATTTATTATGTTTTCTCTTTGACCTTGTACCTCTACAAAATTGTTTACTCCAAATTACCCTCTCCTCCCTTTTCCACTCACTTTGATACCACCATACCCAATTTATCCTCTTCTGCCCTACATTCCTGCAGTGCAAGGCAGATTTTCAAACAAAACTAAGTGTGCATGTTATTCCCTCCTTAAACTAAATGTGATGAGAGCAAGTTTCACTTTTTCCCTCTAACCTTCCCTCTTTTCTCCTCCATTGAAAGAGCTTTATCTTGCCTCTTTGGTGACAGATAATTTACCCTAATCCATTGCCCCCTTTAAGCTCCCAGTATAGTCTTTCATCAAGCCTTAATTTTAGTTTTTTTTTTAGATATCATGCCTTCCTATTCAACTCACCCTGTGACCTCTCTCTGTCTCTCTCTCTGTCTCTCTCTCTTTCTCTGTCTGTCTGTCTGTCTGTGTGTGTCTCTCTCTATACACACACACACACACACACACACACACACACACACATATTCCCTCCAACTTCCCAAATACTGAGAAAAGTCACAGCTCCACCAAAAATCAATTAGTGTTCCAACTCTCCCACATCTTCTCCAACATTTAACATTTTTCTGTTTTGTCATATTAGCCTATCTGATAGGTGGAATGTGCTAGTTCAGAGTTATTTTCACTTGCATCTTTCTAATCTATAGTGATTTAGAGCATTTTTTTATGTGATTTTATTGGAAATGCATTTAGCTTGTTCCCATTGCATATAGTGTTTCCTGATGGTTTTAGGTTGATAATGCATTTTATTTTATGAAAAGTTCTATTTATTCCTATGCTTTCTTTCCAATGCTTTCAATAGAAATGGATGTTGTATTTTGTCAAAAGGTTTGTCTGCATCTGTTGAGATAATCATGTGGTTTCTGTCAGTTTTGTTGTTGATATGTTCAATAATGCCAATAGTTTTTTTTTTCTAATATTTGGAACCAGTCCTGCATTCCTGGTATAAATCCTACATAATTATAATGTATTATTCTTGTCATAAGTTGCTGTACTCTTTTTGCTAACATAAAGTTTTTGCATATATATTCATTAGAGAAATTGGTCTATACTTTTTTCTCTGTTTTGATTCTTCCTGGTTTAAATATTAGAATCATATTTTTGTCATAAAAAGAATTGGGTAGGACTCTCTCTTCAGTAATTTTCCCAAATAGTCTTTATAGTACTGGAATAACTGTTCTCTAAAATGTTGGTAGAGTTCATTTTTAAATCCATCTGTCCCTGGAGATTTTTTCCTGGGGAGTTCATTGAAGGTTTATTCAATTTCCTTTCCTGAGGTGGTGTCATTCAAGTACTAAATATCCTCTTCCATTAATCTGGGCAATTTATATTTTTAAAACTAATAATCCATCTAATTTAACTGTCGAATTTATGACCATACAGTTGGGCAAAATGATTTCAAATTATTGTTTTAATTTCCTCCTCATTGAACCTTCTTTCACCCTTTTCATTTTTTGATATTGTAAATTTGATTTTCTTCTTTCTTTTTTTTTAATTAAATTGACCAATGGTTACTCCATTTTATTGGAATTTTTTCATAAAACCAACTCAGTTTATTATTTATTAGTTCAACGGTTTTCTTAATTTCGATTTCAGTAATCTCTCATTTGGTTTTCAATATTTCTAATTTGGCATTTACTGGGAGTTTTTTATTTTTTCTCTTTTTTTGACTTTTTCAGCTGCATGTCCAATTTGTTGGTCAACCCCGTCTCTATTTTATTTAGGTAGGCATCAAAGATATAAAACTACCCTTACGAACTGTTTTGAAGTATCCCAGAAGATGTGGTAGATTGACACATTATTCTCATTCTCTTGAATGAAGTTTTTGGGTATTTCTATAATTTGTTTTTTCGCACTCATCCTTTAAGGTTAGATTGTTTACTTTCCTTTTTTTGGTTTATGTTTCCATTACCATTGATTACATATAAGTTTTATTGCACTATGACCTGAGAAATATGCATTGACTATCTCTGCTTTTCTGTACTGGATTTTGAAGTTTTTATTGCCTAGTACATGGTCAGTTTTGTATATGTGTAATGTACTGCTGAGAAAAATGGTATATTCCTTCCTATCCCCACTCAATTTTCTCCCAAGATCTATCATATCTACCTTATCCATAGCTCTATTCATCTCCTTAGCTTCGTTCTCATTTATTTTAAGGTTAGATTTCTCAAGTTTAGAGAGGGGGAGGTTGAGGTCCCCCATTAGAATAGTTTTCCTGTCTGTTTCTTCCTCTAACTCTCTTACCTTCTCCTCTAAGAATTTGGATCCTACATCACTTTGACCGTATAAGTTTAGTAATGAAATTGTTATGTTGTCTATGATGCATCTTAGCAGGATATAGTTTCATTCCTTATCTCTTTTGATTAGATGTATTTCTGCTTTTGCTTTGTCTGATATTAGGATTGCTACCCCTTCTTTTTTTTTTTACATTATATGAAGCAAAAAACATTCTGCTCCAACCTTTTACATTTGCAGTGTGTTTCTTATAAACAACTTATTGTTTGATTACGGTTTTTAGTCAAATCAGCTATCTGTCTCGGTTTTCTTGGAGAGTTCATTCCATTCACATTCACAGTTGTGATTACTCTCTGTGTTTACTCTCCACCCCCTTTCCCCTTGTTTATGCTTTTAGTTCTCCCTTCTCGCTTCCTCACTACAATACAGTTTAAAATTTTGACAACTGTCTCCCTCAGTCTTCATTCCCTTCTTTCAGAGCCCCCTCCCTTTTAATCCCCTTTTCCCTCACTACATCTTCTCTCCCATTTTTCCTCCCCTTCAATTTCTTTCCTTCCTCGCCTCCTACTGCCTGTAAAGCTAATTGTATTTCCATACTTAAATGAGTTTGTTTTACCCTCCTTGAATCCAACCAGATGACATTATCTCTCAAACAATGCTCATCTCCTTCCCCACTTTCCGTCCACTTTAATATATTGTTTTTACCTTTTCCTGTGATGGGACTTCCTTTACCTTTCTCCTCCTTTTCACATCTCCCATTACAATATTTAGCATTTTTAAATCACATTTTTTATCATCACATCATTTAATTTATACATGCTTCCTCTGTCAATTTATTTCCTTTTACATGTCATAATGCATATAAAATTCTCAATAATTACAAGTATTATCTTGCCTACCAGTTTGCCGATATTATGACCAAAAGGGTATTTTTCCTCCCTGTTTACCTTCTTATGCCTGTTTAGAGACCTGTGTTTGAAGAATAAGTTTTCTATCGAGTTCTGTCCTTTTCATCAGGAAGGTCTAGGCATCCCTTATTTCATTGAATGTCCATCTCCTTGCCTGAAATAATATGCTTAACTTTGCTGGGTAATTAATCTTTGGCTGTAGTCCCAACTCTGTTGCCTTGTGGAATATTGTATTCCCCTTCCTTCAGCTTTTTAATATTGAAGAAGCAAGAACCTGTGTGATCCTGACCATAACTCTTGGATATTTATGTTGTTTCTTTCTGACTGTCTGCATTATTTTCTCCTTCACTTGACAGTTCTGGAATTTGGCAACGATGTTCCTTGATGTTTTTAGTTTGGGGTCCCTTTCAGTTAGTGAATGGTACATTCTTTCGATGACTATTTTGCCCTTGGGGCAAAGGCTTCTGGGCAAGTTTCCTTGATGATTTCTTGAATGTTATTGTCCAGACTCTTCTTTTCATCATGACTTTCTGGTTGACCAATAATCCTTTGATTTTCTCTCCTGGATCTATTTTCCAGGTCAATTGCTTTTCCAATTAGTTATTTTGTATTTTCTTCTGTCTTTTCATTCTTCAGATTCTGTTTGGCTGATTCTTGATGCCTCATATGTTCATTAGCTTCTACTTGCCAGTTTCTATTTCTTTCAAATGGTTTTCTTCAGTTAGCTTTTGCATCTAACCATTTTCCATCTAACCAATTTTCCTTTTAAGGAGTTATTTTCTCCAGTTATGTTTTCTACTTCCTTTTCCATTTGTCCAATTTTCCTAGCAAATTCTTCTCTGATTTCTTTTTTCATATTTTTAAAGTCATTGGTCAGTTTTTCTTCTATTACTTTAATTTGAGTTTTAAAATTCTTCCCAGACTCTTGAAAGAAGTCCTTTTGTGCTTCAGACCAGTTCGTGTTGCCCTCTGAAGTTTCAGGTAGAAGTACAGTACCTCTTTGGTATTTGTGTTTTGGACACTGTCCCCACAGAAAAATTCTATGGTCTTTTCTTTTCTTCTTTGCTTCTTACTCATGATAATAACCATTTTCCTGACCTTTGAAATAGCTCTCTGCATCTGGTGCACAGGGAGCTCTGTCTCACATTTCTTGTGCCCAAAACTTGAGACTGATTCTTTCATCTAGAAGCTAAAATGCTTCAGCTTACCTGGTTCAGAGCTGGCCGGTGCTGGAAAGTAGCTGCCAGGTGACATCCTTTGAGTTTTCCCCTGCAGTTACCCTGGAGCTAGCTGGTTAAGTGTGGAGGAGGGGTGGTCTGGCCACCAGAGGTAGCCTCTGTTGTGCTAGAGCATAGGCAAGCGCAGTGATTGGTCATCCCTTCTGCTCTAGTGTCTCCCCAATTCCTCTGGGTTTCTGAAGCATGTCTGCTTTTCTTGGCAGTTGCTGGCTTCACCCCACTGGTTCTCAGGAACTTCTCCGGGTTTGTTCAAGTGGGGATGTCCGTGACAGCTCTGATCTTGCACTGGTCCTCTTCAGTACAGCAAGAAGAACCCTGTTTAGCCATCTTTCTAGCCTCACAGGGTAAGAATCGGTTTACCCCTTGTGTTTTCCCACTATTCCAGGTTTTTTCCCATGGAGATATTCTCTGGGCTCCTTAAGATCAACAAGAGGAGGGAGATAGCAGTTACTGATCACTCTGCCATCTATTCTCATAACTTTTAAAATGTCTCTGCTAGATCTATTTTCCACATCAGTTGTTTTCCCAGAGATATTACATATTGTTTTCTATTTTTAAATTCCTTTGGTTTTGTTTTGTAATTACTTTATTTTTCATAAACTCATTAGCTTCCATCTGCTTCATTCTAATCTTTAAGGAATATTTTCTTCAATGAGCTTTTGGATGTCCATTCCCATCTGGCCAGTTCTGCTTTTTAAGGCATTCTTCTATTCATTGGCTTCCCAGTTGTTGTTTTTCCAGTTCAGTTTGTCTATTTTTTAAAGTGTTATTTTCTTCAGCATTTTTTGAGTCATCTTTGGCAAGCATTTGACTCATTTTTAATGATTTACTTGCATCATTCTAATTTCTTTTCCCAGTTTTTACTCCATTTCTCTTACCTATATTCAAAATCCTTTTTGAGTTCTTCTTTTTGCTGAGATAAATTCATATTTTTCTTGGAGCCTTTGGAAGGAGAAACTTTGAATTTGTTTCCTTCTTTTTGAATGCTTTAGTCTTTCTTGTCACCAAAGTTAGATTCTAAGTCTTTATCTTTTTCAAGTTTTTTTTCTTTTTTTTCTCTCATTTCCCTAGTAATTTACTTGACTTTTGAGATCTTGGTCAGGGTAATTCTCCTTTCAGGAGGGGCATGGTGGTGTATTGTCACCTGCTCAATTCCCTCAAAATCTGTGGTCCTACAGCTCCAGTGGCTATAGCTGCCCTGTTGCTGCTGTCCCTGTTGCTGCTGTGTCTTCAGCAGGTTACTCTCCTTCCTCCCCAATCTGCTGCCCTGGACCTGTGACCAGAACACTCCAGTCTCCTTATCTGGTCCCACAGACTTTTCCCACAGATCTCCCAATTTATACTCAACATTTTGGGGTCATGAAGCTACCAGAGGTGCAAGAGATTCAATCTCCCCAAAGCCTGCTCCAGTCCCCTCTGTGCATTTGGGGCCCATACTGAACTGTCCTCTGTTCTGAGCATGGCACAATAAGTACTTCCTGGCGACTTTTCAGGCTGTCATGGGCAGGATATTAGTTTCACTCAATTATTATGTGGTTCTGCAACTCCAGAAATAGTTCAGAACCATTTTGACACGTTTATAGTGGGCCTTGGAGGAGTACTCTAGAAAATCCATGCTGTTACTCAGTCATCTTGGCTCTGCCCCCCAGAGAAATGATTCATAATGTATATTTAGACTATCTAAATGGTGGATTAAGGAGCCACCCTCTTCTTCAGTTGGTTCAGGTTTTTTTTTTAGGACACTCAAACTTGTCACTTGGGATTTTACAGATAATCAACCAGCTACTTTTCCTTTATTTTATAATCTTTCTATTTTATCCCTAGGCATAGCTTTCATAGTTTCCTAAAGTAGATGTTTAGTCATTTCAGTTGTGTCTGACTCTTTGTGACCTTATTTGGATTTTCTTGGCAAAGATACTGAAATAATTTGCCTTTTCCTTCCCCAGCTGGTTTTTACAGGTGAGAAAACTGAGGGAAAAAAAGGTTAAATTGCTTGCCCATGACCACACCATGATTTTAAGACCAGATCTGAACTCAGAAAGAGGTGTCTTTCTGATTCCAAGCATAATGCTCTCTCAATTGGACTATGTAGCTGTGCCTTCCCAAAGTAGACAATGAATGTATTCTTGTTGCCAGGACAACATAAGCCTACAATGTGTTCTGGAATAGGCCTTGGCTAATTTTATATGATTTAATATGTGAGCATATTATAGCATTACATAGCCAGATGTAATACAGTAGAGTATGATACAGTGTAATACAGAATAGTATGGTGTAATAGAGTGAAGCAGGATTAGTGTAGTTCAGAGTAGGACAGAGCCTTATGAATTTTAAAATAATGCAATAGACTCGAATAAAGTATAGAACATTGCTTAATATAATGTAATATAGTGTAGTATAGTGGTGGTTGTGGTTGTTGTCCTTTGTTCTCGAAGATGACCAAAATGACATTACTATGATAAAGTTAAGTTTCAATGGGTATGTCTAAAACCAATCAGACCAATATCATGAAGGGATACCCTACCACAGATTGGACCCAGATAGCTCATGTGAACCTTTTGGGTGAATTATCTAAATCTGCGCATTCTACATTTCCTTTCAATTGTTTCAATTCTGCTTTTCTCATAGAGGACAGCACATTCTCTGATGTGGTCATTCCATGTCGAGTGGTCCTGTGCCAGTGTCCCTCATGTCACACATTCAATACAAACTTCTTGATAGAGGTTGAGAGTGATCTTATATGACCTCTTCTGACCACCATGCAAACATCTGCTCCATGTGAGTTCTCCATAAAGTTCTTTTTATCAAGTGTATTTTTGCATTCGAACAATATGGCCAGCCCATTGGAGCTGAGTTCTCTGAAGCACAGTTTGAATGCTTGGCAGTTTATTTCTAGCAGAGTCCTCAGTGTCTCATATCTTATCCTGGCAAGTGATCTTCAGAATTTTCCTAAGACAGTTCAGATGGAAGTGATGCAGTTACCTGGCATGGTGTTATTGGACTGTCCATGATTCACAGGCATACAGCAATGATGTCTGCACAACCACTCTGTTTGGTCCTTCAGGTTGGTAGTTAGTCTAATACCTCTTCTTTCCCATACTTTCCTCTGATGACTCCGAAACATTGAGATAGTTCTAGCAATCTGTGTGTCAGCTTCATTATCAATGGGTACCTCCATGGAAATTACACTACCATGGTAAGAAAACTTAACTTCAGCATTCAAAAATTCTCTATTTGCTGTAATAGATGGTTTCACATATGAATGGTTTCATGGTATCTAATGGATGACCTGTGTTTCCTGGGTTTAGTTGTTAGGCCAAAATTAGTACAGGGAGCAGAGAATTGATCCACACTTTGTTGTAGGCCAGCTTCAGAGGCTGCATTGAGTGCACTATAATCTTCAAACAGAAGATCATGCACAAACATTCCCTCTACTTTTTTCTTGCCTTGTAGTCTTTTCAAATTGGAGGACTAACAATCAGTGTGGTAGCTGACCTTGATGTCATGTTCATTCTCATTGAAAGCATTTGACAATATGGGTGAAAACATCATGATAGAAAGCATGGGATCAAGCACACAACCTTGTTTCACTCTGTTGGTGACTGGGAAGGCACGAGAAAATTCTCCACTGTCCACAACCCGGGCAAGCTTGCCATCATGAAATCAACACAAAATATTGATGAACAATATCTAACAATATCTATATCTAAGTATCAAACAAATCTACAATAATTGCCTACAGACTTCTGTTCTGCTTCTGACATTTCTGCTGGAGCTGTAGGGCAGAAAACACCATATCAATTGTTCCTTGGACCTTTCTGAGGTAACACTGGCTATCTAGTAGTTGACTATCTTCCAGGTGAAGGATCTGCCTATTAATGAGGATATTGTCAGTCCTAAGAGAGAGACACACACACCCACCCTGTGATTGTCACAGGACAATCTATTGGTTTTACTTTTGCAGAGATGGACAATGGTGGCATCCTTGAACTCCTGGGGGATAATCTCCTCTTGCTGTGCAACCTGGAAAATTTCAGTAAGGTCTTATAAGAGCAGTGGAACCCCTACCTTGAAATCTCAGTTGGAATAGAATCAGAATTGCCACATGAAAGGAACCTAATATCTCTCAAAACCTCTTGAACACTCGGAAGTTCAGCTAAGGAAAGATTGACGTCAACCTGATGTAAACAGTCAATGACTTCAGCATTGATGACGATGGTCTACTGAGAAGACTATGGAAGTATTCAGCCTATCTCTCTAGGATCATGTCCTTATCGCTAAACAATGTGGCTCCATCAACACTGAATAGTTGTGGTGCACCATAGGATTTTGGTCCATAAATAGCCTTTGTGAAATCATAGAAGTGCTTTTGATTGCTACTCTCAGTATAAATCTGAATTTTATCTGCATTCTTACTGATCAGGAATGTTGCATCTATCTAATATTTATTTGTACTTTACTTTAGACAGAAGTAAAGGCTGCCTTATAGAAAATGGATGAACTATCTCACTGGTAAATCCTGTGAAGTTCTTATTTTCCTTTAGCAGTTTCTTAATTTTCCCCTCATTTTCATCAAACCAGTCTTCTTGTTTGTGAGTGTTCTGACCTAGATGAGCAAATGTAGTGCTGTATAGCAAATTTCTGAAACTTACCCTTTCCTTTTTTGCTCTTGTTGCCAAATGTGTGTTGGCTCAGCTTTCCCTCCAAGTTAACAACAAACCTTTCACACTCAGGAAAGAACTCTAGTTTGTTGATGTTAATTCCTCTGGTAGTCATTTTGCTTTGTGGGCCCCACTTTTCATGAATGTGATAATTTAGTTTGGAAAGGAAAAGTCTATGATCAGTCCAGCACTCTGCACCACAGATTCCCTTCATCACTATCACATCTTGTCTGTCTCTTCTCCTTACAATCACATAGTCTATTTGACTCCAGTGTTTGTTGGGAGGTTGCATCCATGAAATTTTATTGCATTTAGGTAAATGGAAAGCAGTGTTAGTGATAAAAAGGTAATGTGATGCACAAGTCTTCAATAATAAGTGACCATCGTTGTTGCTGTTTCCCAATCCATTCCTTCCTATGACTCCCTCCCAAGTTTGGTAGTCTGAGCCTATTCTAGCATTAAAGACACCCAGACTGATAAGCTTGTCCTCTTTCAGCACATTGACTATAAGGGTCTCTAGGCCTTCGTAAAATTTTTCTTTGACCTCATCAGTGTTTGTCATGGTGGGAACATAAGTATTGATAATGATGGTTGACGTTTTCTTGCAAGGGCCAATCACATTCTCACGAACCTGTTGTTCACTCTTTTTGGCAGAGATATTAGCTTGTTAACTTGACTAGTTTTGATGACAAAACTTATTCCAGGTTCATGACAACCCCTTCCCTGTGGCCACTCCAGGAAAATGTGTATCAAGCTCCTGCTTCAGTAAGCTGATCTTCATTCACCAGCACTCAGGGCTGCTATTTGGATGCATTCTCTTGTTGAGTTCTCTTACAACAAGAACTATTTGTCTTTCGGGGCTACTTGTTTTGTGTTGTCTAAGTGCATGCACATTTCATATGCTGATGATGAGTGGAAGCATCTTTGCAGATTTTTTTTTCTACATTTGTACTTTTGTGTTGTTTTGACCACAGAGTGGGATTCCCTGCTTGCTGTGATAATCATGCCAAGATAGGGTAAGCAGAAAAATTTTAAGACTCCTTGTCTAGCCCCCTTCCACATACTGGAAAAGCCTGCTCAGACACCCAGGGCACTGCCGAATTCCATGGCTGCTTCCAGAGAGAAGCAACTCTATGGCCTTGGCCACCTGTATTCAGGGTTGTGCCTACATTTCCCTGTGTGTCCGCACCTGCTGCTTCATCATTTGCTTGTTGCCACAGGAGTTTGAGATAAGTATAATAGCAAAATGGTATGGGTGATGCCGTTTGATTCATGAGCAAACTGGATTTAAGTGAGGCAGAGTTGCAGAAAGTCATTATCCTCACTGTCTCCTCCAGAGTCACCACAGTCCAGTGCAAAGACAGAATCAATATGATTGAAAATGGCTCAGAATGCTGTGGATAATCTTCAAATCTTGGATGTCTAACTAAGCTCTAAGTATTTCACATTGCATGCTTCAGCTGCCTTCATGGCCATTGGAAAAAAAATTGTTCTCATTGGCCCATTCTACCAGGGGAAGTCACATGCTTGGGGTAGACAACCCCCTAGATCACTAATGGGTTTGCAACTCCTTGGTTACCCTCAAACTGGTTTGACTGTCTGCTAAAACAATTTACCGGGGTGTGGTCACTGCACATGCTACAGATTCTTGGAGGCACAAGTGACAGTTAGATAGAACAACTGGACGCTGAAGGTGGAAAGCAGCCCTGAGAAGGCCTCAGCAGTCATCACATCAGAGGTACTGATCCTCCCTGAATACACCCTATACCCCAGGGTAGTATAGTAGAACAGTGCTGAGTACCACACATTATGGACATAGTAATGTGTGTGTGTGTGTGTGTGTGTGTGTGTGTGTGTAGTCTAAAGTAGGAATAATGTAGAGTAGTATATAACACTGTATATGATAATATAGTAGAGTAGAGTGTATAGCATAGCATAGCATAATAGAGTAGAGTAGAGTTTAGAAGTAATGGAGTAGAGCAGAGTAGAGTAGAGCACAATGCAGTAGAATGTAGAGGTGCTCAGCATAGTGTTGTGTGGCAACATATAATAGTATTGTTTTATTGAAAGTTTTGTAGTATATTAATCAATTAGATACAAACTCACATGTTTTATTTTCTAATAGACAAATCACTAACCATTCTCTTGTGGGGAACAGGTTGGCTTTGAGGCAGGAGAGGAGGGAAAGAATGTTAATTTAGAACTTATGAAATAAATTTAAGTATTTGAAAGTGTATGTTTGAAATTGTAATGGCCCTTCCTTTTTTCTCCTCGTTCTTTAGGAGAAAAAAACAAAATGAAAGATTCAATTCTTACTCCACTTCTGTCTCGCTATTTCTCTGATGCTTTTTCCCAATTGTATGTTTCAAAATATATGAAGAGTTTTGTGGTAGTATTTTAATGTACTCACATTTTTCTTTTTGAAATGTTAAAGACAAAATGTCATATGTATCTATTATTTATGTTCCCTGGCAGCTCAGTGGCAAGGTGGATAGAGGTCCAGGCCTGATATAAGGGAGATCTGAATTCAAATATACCCTCAGACACAGGGCAATTCATTTAATTCTGTTTGCCACAGGTTCCTCAGCTATAAAATGAGCTGGAGAAGGAAAGAGCAAAGTGCTCTCTAATATCTTTGCAAAGAAAATCCCAAATGGAGTCACACAGTAGAACACAAAAGAAATAACTGAACATCAATAACTGTTATGTGTACTATTCAATCTATCTAGCAATCAGATATCAATCAATAAACTTTATCCTACCGCCCACAAATTTACCCCACTTCTATCTATTCAATGGGGAATCGTTTATGCCTAGGACACCAGTAGCCCAAGATTTACAAGTTCTAAGAAGCATTTCAAGCCATGACTGAGTGAAATTGAGAATGGCACTAAAATGGAAACACCTTCAACCTGCAATGCAAAATAAATACACCCTTGTTTGCTGTGAACTTGAAAATCCTTGAACTGGAAGGCTTGGATGCTAGGAAGCATATGATCCAGTCAGAACAACAATTTCTACCTTCTATTTGCCTAAATGTTATGACAAATTTTCTGGCATCTTTTTTTTTTTTTTTTTTTTTTTTTTTTTTTTTTTTTTTTTAGTTTTCTTTTTTTAACATAAATTTATTTATTTAACTTTTTACATTCATTTTCACAAAATTTTCAGTTCCAAATTTTCTCCCCATTGATCCCCTCCCCCCACCCCAATACACAGAGCATTCTAATTTTTCCTATCACTAATCTACCCTCTTCTATCATCCCTCCCTTCTCTTGTCCCATCTTCTCTTTTGTCCTGTAAGGCCAGATGACTTTATATTCCCCATTAACTGTATTTTTTATTTCCTAGTAGCAACAACAATATTAAACAGTTGTTCCTAAAACTTTGAGTTCCAAATTCTCCCCATCCCTCCCTCCCCACCCATTCCCTTTGGGAAGGCAGGAAATTCAATATTGGCCATATCTGTGTAGTTTTGCAAATGACTTCAATAACAGTCGTGTTGTGTAAGACTATTTCCCTCCATCCTATCCCGCCCCCCATTGATTCTATTCTGTCATTTGATCCTGTCCCTCCCCAAGAGTGTTAATTTAAAATTGCTCCCTCCTCCCATTGCCCTCCCTTCCATCATGCCCCCCACCCTGCTTATCTCCCTCTCCCCCACTTTTCTGTATTGTAAGATAGGTCTTCATACCAAAATGAGTGTGCATTTTATTTCTTCCTTTAGTCGAATGTGATGAGGGTAAACTTCATGTTTTTTTTCTCAGCTCTCCTCTTTTTCCCTCCACTAAAAAGTCTACTGCTTACCTCTTGAATGAGAGATAATTTACCCCATTCCATTTCACCCTCTCTCCTCCCACTACATTTCTCTCTCACCGTTTACCTTAATTTCTTTTAAGATATCATCCCATCCTACTCAATTCACTCTGTGCTCTCTATCTCTGTATGTGCGTGCATATGTGTATGTGTGCGCGCGCATGTGTGTACCTGTGTGTGTGTGTGGTCCCATCAACTACTCAGATACTAAAAAGTTTTAAGGGTTACAAACATTGTCTTTCCATGTAGGAATGTAAACAGTTCACGTTTGGTAAGTCCCTTATGACTTCTCTTTGCTGTTTACTTTTTCATGCTGCTTCTCATTCTTGTGTTTGAAAGTCAAATATTCTTTCAGCTCTGGTCTTTTCATCAAGAATCCTTGAACGTTCTCTGTTTCATTGAAAGAACATATTTTCCCCTGAAGTATTATACTCAGTTTAGCTGGGTAGGTGATTCTTGGTTTGAGTCCTAGTTCCTTTGACTTCTGGAATAATCTATTCGACGCCATTCGATCCCTTAATGTAGAAGCTGCTAGATCTTGTGTTATCCTGTTTGTATTTCCACAATACTGGAATTGTTTCTTTCTAGGTGCTTGCAATATTTTGTCCTTGACCTGGGAACTCAGAAATTTGGCCACAATGTCCGTAGGAGTTTCTTTTTTTATGCATCTCTTTCAGGCGGTGATTGATGGATTGCTTCAACACTTATTTTGCCCTCTGGTTCTCGAATCTCAGGGCAGTTTTCCTTGATAATTTCATGAAAGATGATGTCCAAGTTCTTTTTTTGATCATGGATTTTAGGTAGTCCCATAATTTTTAAATTGTCTCTCCTGGATCTATTTTCCAGGTCAGTTGTTTTTCCAATGAGATATTTCACATTATCTTCCAGTTTTTCATTCTTTTCGTTTTCTTTTGTGATTTCTTGGTTTGTCATAAAGTCATTAGCCTCCACCTGTTCCATTCTAATTTTGAGAGAACTATTTTATTCAGTGAGCTTTTGAACCTCTTTTTCCATTTGTCTAATTCTACTTTTGAAAGCATTCTTCTCCTCACTGGCTTTTTGAACCTCTTTTGCCAATTAAGTTAGCCTACTTTTCAAGGTGCTATTTTCTTTAGCATTTTTTTGGGTCTCCTTTACCAAGTTATTGACCCGTTTTTCATGCTTTTCTTGCATCTCTCTCATTTCTCTTCCCAGTTTTTCCTCCACCTGTCTAACTTAATTTTCAAAATCTTTTTTGAGTTCTTCCATGGCCTGAGCCCATTTGATATATATTTTGGATGTTTGGGGTACAGAGGTCTTGACTTCTATGTCTTTTCCTGATGGTAAGCATTGTTCCTCATCATCAGAAATGAAAAGTGGAATCATCTGTTCCCCAAGAAAGTAACCTTCTATGGTCTTACTTATTTTTCCCTTTTCTGGGCATTTTTCCAGCCAGTTACTTGACTGCTGAGATTCCTCTCCACCCCTGCCTAGATCTGCCCAGCTAGTGCTTGGGGTTTGAGATTCAAATGCTGCTTCCCCGCCTCCGGGCTTTCAGCAGCAGGTGTGACTGCTATCCAATGTAAGCTTAAGTCCTGGTGCTCACGTGGGGGCAGGGCGACCTCCCAGACTCTCAGGGGCTTTATGCAGAGACCTTCAGTAATGGAAGCGAGCTCCTTTCTGCTCCGGGAGCCCCTGGCTGCTGGTGCCACTGCCACTGCCGCTGCCTCCCAAGAAGACCTGAATTATGGAGACACCAGCTCCCCTCTTGGCCAGCCCAGAAGTCTCTCTCACTGACCTGTGCACCTGTGGGTGGAGGGACCTTTGCGGCCACCAGAGCTTCCGTCCCTGAAGCCTGCTTGGATCTGCTCTTCTGGGACCATGCGGCCAGGGCAGGGCTCCACTCTGCATCCGGTGCATAATGGACATTTTGGGTTGGTTTTTCAGGGCTCTCTGGAAGGGAAATCTCCTCCACTGTGTTGCTGCGCGGCTTGCACTGCTCTAAAATTTGTGCGGAGTTCCTTTTACAAGAAATTTATGGGCTGTGGGTTCCAGAGCTAGCATATGTTAGTCTTTCTACTCCACCATCTTGGCTCCTCCCCTTCTGGCAACTTTTAATGAGGGCATAATGGAAAAACAAAACTACATTTGTGAGACAAAAGTACTTCATGAGAAAAAAATTTCATATTTTTTAGACAATTATGCATTTGTCCAAGGAAGTCCTCCTATTTCGCTCTCATGTTGAACCTTTCCTTGCCAATGATACTTTCTTCAAAATGACTGTGACAGTGAATGCCACCTCAGGCTGACCCTAACAATCTGGACGGGTTTCAATTACAAATCTGGGGTTGGACTATGTTCCTACCATCCAAAAACTAGCCTCACTAAGTTCGGAAAGGATCATAATCAGAAGGTTGACCACTTGGGGAAGAAATTTGTGACCTCAGCAACCAGAATGATTCCTTACTAAGGCATGGAGGTTATGGTTTGCATTGCTTAAAACAGATTCACATGAATAAATGAATGAAATAGTCTTTTGAGGAGTATGGGATTTATCATACATTTTCACAATAATTTCCTCAAAGATATATAAGTAAGTAAACAGACATGTGCACACACATATTCCAAAGCAAACTCATTGTAAGTAAATATAATTTCTTTTTTTAATTTAATCCCATAATGCCTAGTGCAACACTTGCTTCATAGAAGGTAGTTAAACATATTTATTAAGTGAATGATTGTTTTAAAAGGTTACAGTCGAAATGAGAGTGTTTATCCTCTAACCACCTCTTTTTGGTGACACACAACATTGGTTTCTGTGAGATTTGCTTTAGTTATTGAAATTTGTTAATATAAGTATTAGTATCAGTATTATTAATATCAGTATTATAAGAATACTTAATTGCAATATTAAAATTAGATGAATTTTGCAGTTCAATCAAGTGAAGTTTGATCAGAAGAGAAAGATTATTACAAAGGAGAAGGAGAAGAATTTCAAGGAAGAGCTAGGTTAGATTTAATCTTTAAAGGATGGGTTGCAATCCATAAGGAGAACAGCAAAAAGCCGGCCATTTGGTAAATCAATTAACAAATGTGTTCTTTTAAATGCCAATTGTGTGCCAACCATTGTGTTAGGCACTAGGGTTACAAAGTACTAAATAATACCTACTGGGAAATCAAAGCCTCCTATATGGAGAAAAAAAGAAAAACAAAATTTGTCATTGAAGTCTTTGTAAACTCTCCTACGAGGACATGAGTGTTCACATTCAGAGTTGGAAATTAACTAGTAAGGCATCACAAAGTCCTTGAATCTTTTCTAACAAAGGAGTTATATAATAAAATACTTATACATTCAGGATAAATGTAAATCTGGGGGGCAGAAAAAAAGGCAATTAAGAATAGCAATGTAGATTGAACGTTAGAGAGAAAAGAAATTTGAAAATCTGTCAGTAAACTACTGCTCTCAAACTCCTACTGCTGCTTTATTTATGAATTTCTAGTCACCTCTTGGGCAGCCAGCTGGCCAAGTAGATTGAGTACAAGGCCTGGAGTCAGAAAGAGTCATCTTCCAGAGTTCAAATCTGGTCTCAAATACTTACACTGTTTACCTCAGTTTCCTCATCTGTAAAATGATCTGGAAAAGGAAATGGCAAACACTTCAATACCTCTGCCAAGAAAATCCCAAATAAGGTGATTAAAAATCAGACATGTCTAAAACGACTAACTGAAAAATAATAGTCACCTCTTCTAACCAATTTATATTTCTACATTAATTTAATTTTGTCTGCCAGCTTGGTGTAGTTCCTGAACTTAGCCTTTTTCTGGTACAATCCACAACCCTACACAGACCAATACAATTCACTGTCTGGTAATAAAATGGCCACCCAGGAATATTCCAAATTTTGGAATGAGAAACTGTCAATGAAGCTTTCATAGCAACATTTTACAAGAGTTTTTACAAGTACAGCAGAGTTTCAGGATGTTATACTTTCTGTTTCTTTTATGAACTTATGTAATCCCTAAATAAATTGTGTCACAGGTAACTCCCAAGAAAACATAATAGGAATGCGTCAGAATTTGAAAGGTTTAGATTTCAGAGTTGACACTCCACTCCTGACAGCCCAGTTGGAACAAACCCTGACCTTAAGCCTCTTTGAAGCAACACCAAGCTCTCATTTTATTTTTAGGCACACAACCTAAATTCCTTCCAGCTTCTGGGTATTACCAGAGCTTCATTTTATCGGGAGACAACTCACTGCTGTCTGTCTGCTTTGGGCTTTGAATATAACAGGAACTATGGATAATAACTCTCATGACCTTTCCGAATTCTAGTTAAATGATATTCCTGTACAGTAAAATGTATGGGCAGCTGTTGCATTAGGGATATCCTTAATCTCAAAGCAACATTTACAAGCAGGAGTGAGGATCAGAAAAATAACACAGTTGTATCAAAAATAAAATCTATCTGCCATAAATTAAACGTATCTCATTAAAGAGCTACCATTATACACTTAATGAGAATAGGCAAAACAGAACCCAAAAGACATATTTGATATTATTTCAATGATTTTTTTTGCTACAGATAATGATTAAGATTATTTTCTTAAAACATGAAAAAAATGGAATGAAATGTGTGTTTCAGGTTAAGTCATTAATGTATCTGGCCCTTATGCATATAAACCTATAAAAATTACCCTTTCTTGCATTTTAGGTAATTATTGCCTTTTTCAAAATACAATTTGATATTTCATTTGTATTGTTATACCTCTAGTCCAAACTCTGAAATAAGTATACTCCTGAGTCCTAACAAAAAATTCTTAGTGACATCTAGCTTGTGGAGGGATCAGAATCATAGAGAAGTCAAATAAAAATTAAATATATCTGTTTCTTAGAGATACCGTATTTAATCTCTTCATCAAATTAAAAAGAAGAATGCTAGATAACGCATCACCATAGCAGTAGCTCAAATCCTCCTTCGATAGCTTTGCACATGTCAATGTTTCACAACCTTCACCCCTATTTTCCATCAGTAATAACAAGAACAATAACATTAATAACGATGGTGATAGCAATGAGGATGATGATGATGAGGACAATTAGAATTTAGATAATGACTGCTATTTGCCAAGCACTGTACTAATGTTCTGTAAATACTCTCTCATTTGATTATCACAAACCTTCCTGGAAATTAGTTGCTAGCATCATCTCCATTTTATAGTTGAGGAAAATGAAGAAACATTCTTAGTTTCACTTGCCTGAACTCCTGTGACAGCTTCCAATCTACTTTGTGTGTTTGTGTGTGTGTGTGTGCATGAGTGCACATATATGTATTTCTAACACATGGAAGAGTGCCACATTTGTGTTGTCACTGTCACACAGTCAGGTCTGACTCTTCATGATCCCATCTGGAGTTTTCTTGGCAAAGATACTAGGCTGGTTTGGCAATTCATTTTCCAGTTCAATTTACAGATGAAGAAATAGAGGCAAAGAGGATGGAGTGATTTTCACAGGGTCGCAAAACTAATAAGAATCTGAGGATCAATTTGAACCCGGAAAGGTGAGTCTACCTCATTCTAGGCCCAACATTCTATCCACTTTATCACCTAGCTGCCTTATTCATTGGAATTTCTTTACAAATTGAACTGAAATGAGTGTTATCTCAATTCCCAGCTTTAGCCATTTTATTCTACAGGTTGTTCTAAGTCCTTTGTACCTGAGACAGCATAAGAAAAAGACCAATGGATCTTGTGTCTTATGTGAATAAATAAAGAAGTAAATACATTTCTCCAACATAACTGTGTTCCATTTTCTTGTCTTTCTGCACCTCCATTTCATCATATATAAAATAGTGTTAATAATATTTTCCTATGTGAGAGAAAGTTAGCCTTAAAATTTCTGTAAATGAGAGGTATCATTATCCTACTATTATGACACAAGTTTCACAACTTGAGTTTCTTGATGGTATCATTCATCTCTATATTATTCAAAAATGTAGCATGAGGCTAGCATATTAATGATGCATGAATACTTTTTTATTAATTTATTTATTTCAAGTTTTCTAAATCACTTATATAAATATTAGATTTTTCTGCCTTTCCCTCCTTACTCCCTTCATGAGAAACCATGCAATCTTATATGGGTTCTACACATACATTCTTCTTAATTACATTTTCACATTAGTCATGTTGCATAGAAAAATTAAAATGAATGGGAGAAATCATGTAAAGGACTCAAACAAAACAAAACACAAAAGAATATATTTTGCTTCATGTTGTATTCCAACTCCATAATTCTTTCTCTAGATATGGAGGGCATTTTCTCTCAGTTGTCCTTTGGGAATATTTTAGGTGCTTGTATTGCTGTGAAGGGCTAAGTCTACCAGAAAAATTCTGCAAACATTATGGTTATTACTGTATAAAATGATATTCTGGTTTTGTTCCTTTCATTCAAACTCAGTTCAAATAATTCTTTCCATGCCTCCCTGAAATCATCCTGTTCATGATTTTTATAGCATTGTAGTATTCCATTACATTCAACCACAACTTGTTCAGCCATCTCCCAGTTGGTGGGCATCCCTCAATTTCCAGTTCTTGGCCACTAGAAAGAGAGTTGTTATAAATATTTTTGTACTCTGGAGAATCTTTCCAATTTTTATGATTTCTTTGGGATACAGTCTTAGGAGTGGTACTGCTGGGACAAATAGTATGCACAGTTTTGTAACCCTTTGGGCATAGTTCCAAAGTATTCTCCAAAATGGTTAGATTAGTTTATAACTCCAGCAACAGTGAACACATCTGTGTCCACAACAGTGAACATCCTCCCACATCTTCTCCAACATTTATCATCTTCCTGTTTTGTTGTGTTAACTAATCTGTGATATGGTACCCCAAAGTTATTTTGATTTGCATCTTTCTAATCAATAGTGATTTAGCACATTTATTCATGTGAATATAGATAGCTTTAATTTCTTCCTCTGAAAACTGCCTGTTCATATATTTTGATCATTTATCAATTGGGAAATGACTTGTATTCTTGTACATTTGACTCAGTTCTTTATATATTTCAGAAGGGAGGCCTTTATCACCGACACTAGTTAAAAAAAAACTTCTTTCCCAGTTTTATGCTTCCCTCTTAATCTTGGTTGAATTGGGTTTGTTTGTGCAAAATCTTTTCAGTTAATCAAAATTATCCATTTTACACATAATCATGATCTCTATATCTTATTTGATCAAAATTATTCTGTTCTCTATAAATCTGACAAATACACAATTCCTTACTCCCCTAATTTGTTTATAGTATCAGTCTTTATAACTAGATCATATATTCATTTGGACTTTACTCTTGTGTAAGGTGTCAGTCATTGATCTCTACTCAGTTTCTGCCACACTGTTATGCAGTTTTCCCAGCAGTTTTTGAGAAACAGTGAGTTATTAATCCCAGAAGCTGAGGTCCTTGGGTTTATCAAAGAGTAGATTGCTATATTCATTGATGACTTTGTCTTGAGTACCTAACATATTCCACTGGTCTACCCCTCTAATGCCTAGTCAGTAACAATTGCTTTTGATGATTGCTGCTTTATGGTACAATTTGAGGTCTGGTAAGGCTAGGCCACCTTCCCTGGCATTTTTTTCATTAATCCCTTGACATTCTGGACATTTTGTTGTTCAAGATGAATTTTGATATTATTTTTTATAGCTTTAGAAAATATTTTTTCTAGTCATTTGAATGTCATAGCACTGAATAACTAAATTATTTTAGGCAGAATTTTCATTTTTTATTACATTAGTTCATCCAACCTATGATCAACTAATGAGTTCCCACTTACTTAGATCTGGCTTTATTTGTGGGAAAAGTGTTTTGTAATTATGTTCATGTAACCCCTGGGTTTGTTTTGGCAGGGAGACTCCCAAATATTTTATAAAGCCTACCGTAACTTTGAGTGAGGTTTCTCTTTCTTTTTCTTGCTTTTGAGCTTTATCAGAAATTATTAAATTATACAAATGCAGATGACTTGCATAGGTTTATTCTGTAACCTGTAACTTTGCCAAAGTTGTTTATTATTTCAAGTAGTTTTTTACTTGATCCTCTGGAATTCTCTAAGTATATCATATCATCTCCAAAGAGTGATAGCTTAGTTTCTCCTTTGCCTATTCTAATTCCTTCATTTCCTTTTTTTCTCTTATTGCTAATGTTAACATTTCTAGTACCATATTGTAACAGTGGTGATGATAAATATCCCAGTTTCACCCTTGTTCTTATTGGAAATTAATCTGTCTTATGCCCAATACATACAATGCTTGCTTATTACTTTAGGGAAAATTCTAATTATTCCTATGGTCTCCAGTGTTTTCAATGGGCGTGGTAGCTGTATTTTATGGAAAGCTTTTTCTCTATCTATTCTGTTAATAATATGGTTTCTATTAGTCTTATTGTTGATATGATCAGTAGGATTCATACTTTTCCTAATGTTGAAAGCACCCTACATTCCTGGTGTAAACTCTTCCTGATCAGCACGTATTATTCTCATGATAACTTACTGTGTTATTTTCGCTAATATCTTATTTAAAATTTTTGCATCCAAATTTGTTAAAGAAATTCATCTCTAATTTTCTTTCTCTTTTGGCTCTTCCAGGTTTTAGGTATCAGAATGCTATTTGAATCATAAAAAGAATTTCACCAGTTTTCCAAGTGATCCATTACAGTATTGGAATTAACTGTTCTTTAAATGTTTAATAGAATCACCTTGTAAATCCATCTAACCTGGAAATTTTCACCAGGGAAAAATTGATGAGTTATTCAATTTCTTTTTCTGAGATGGGTTTATTTAAGTATTTAACTTTCTCCTCTGTTAATCTGGACTATTTATATTTTTTTTTAGTTATTTATCCATCTCTGTTAGCTTGTCTACTAGGTCTGTTAAAGTTTGATAATTCTACATGTTATATCATTTCTACATCACTATTCAACAGCTGAATTACTACAAAATATCAAAAACATGAAAAATTGTTGCTGACAGATTTAATTTCTGTTTCAAAACAAAGATAAATGAAGTACTTTGCGTGTGGAGGAATATATGGGATAATGGGAAGCTGACTTTCAAGTGGTTTGCTAAAAATTTAGTGAAGGATATATCTTCCTATATGGGATACTTTTCCTTTCATGGTTTTCTGGGGAAAAGAGTAGTGTGAATAAAATATCAATGTGTATATATCCCTTTAAAAAAATTGGCCCATGAAATCGAATTAAAAAACATTTCATTGCCTACTCTGCTCTAAGCACTCCTTTGTTCCAGAAATATAAAGAAAGGCAAAAACAGTCCCTGCCTTAATTGAACTTACATTTTCATGGGGAAGGCAACATGAAGACAACTATGTATAATCAAAATATATACTAGAGAAATTAGGGATGATGTCAGAAGAAAGTTTCCAGAATTGATGTTCTTCTTGGAAAATGTAGGATTTTAGCTCAGTCTTGAAGGAAAATAGTAAATTCAAGAGATAAGAGATGGGGGAGGAGAAAATTTCAGGTATGAGGATATATACCAAACATTGGAAGAGAGGGTATTTGTAAGAAATGAAGCATTAATATCAGTATCACTGGATAACAAAATGTGTTGTAGGGAAGTAGGTTTAAAATGATTGGAAAGACAAGAACAGGGAAGGTTATAAAGGCTTTTTAAAAGCCAAATGCAATGTTATATTTGAAACTTCGATCATGTAGGTAGCAGGGAACCGAGTTGCATGAGTAATGACACAGTCACATTTTCAGAAATATCACTTTCTGAACAGTCTTGTGTAATGAAGGGGTTCTTAATTAACTTAATCCATTTAATCAATTAATCAATAAACATTTATTATCCATCTGCTATGTGCCAAGATCCGTGCTAAGTGCTGGAGATACAAACAACCGCAGAGGACAGTCCCTGATCTCATAGAATTTAGAATCTATTGGGAGAGATAAAGTGCAAACAAATATATAGAAATTAAATTCTACATAGGATAAAGAAATAATTAACAAAAGGTAGGCCCTGGATTTAAGAGGGATTGTGTAATGCTTCTTTTAGTAGGTGTGATTTTAGTAAGGAGTTAAAGTAAACCAGGAAGGGCAGTAATCAGAGGTAGAGCATTCCAAGTATGGGGTTTAGCAGGAGAAAATATCTAGAGTCAAGAGATGGAGTGTTCTGTTCATGGAAGAGTCACTATGTTAGTGTCACAGGATTGAAGAATATTTAGTGGGGAGAAAGGCGTTAGAAGATTGGAAAGGTAGGAGGGGGACAGATTATGAAGTTACATATCAAACAGAGCATTTTATATTATTTGTTCTTGAAAACAATAGGAAGCCTCTGAAGTTTCTTTAATAGGGACAGGAGAGGGGAAACAATATGAATCCTATATGCTTAATTTTATTAACATAAATACATAATTTTGAGTAGGTCTTTAAGCTTCATGAGTCTACCAAAAATGTTTCCTCTCACCCCCTACCCATGCACACACAAAGTCAAGAACCCAATGGAGTGGTGGATAGAGAGTTTGACTCTGAGTCAGAAAGATCTATGTCCAAATTTTTCCTCTTTTAAATGCTTCCTATATGTTGCAGACATGTAATTTAGCATCTCAGTGTCATAATCAACTCTGTAAGACTGTAAGTTGCAGAAGACATGATGATCTGCAATGCCAGAGAGAAACTTTCTTTACCAATTACCTTTGCTAGTGAAATCACAGGTCAAGATGATTTCCCTCAAATAACTACAGCTAGAAGTTATAGGAAATAATATCGCTCAGCAAAACAAAGGTCAAAGTCAAGTTTCTCTTAGAAATATCAGATTGTATATTTAGAAATATGTATGTCCTTCTCTACCTTCCTTTCTTTTCATTCCATGTCACTCAAACACATCTGAAAGTCCCACTTCATTGTTCTTTGCCCTCATTATATTTTGGACATACCCCAGAATAATCATGCACCTGCCCTGTTCAAGGTCTTGTGAAGATCTCCTATCATCCTTTTAATAGCCTAATAATGCTTTAATATAGGTAATTTAGTTATACTAAGGTCTTCTTAATGTATTCTATGCCAATTGAGTCTTCCAGTGCTTCTTAGTAAATGGAATCTCTTCTATTCCTAGCCAGTTCATCCTGCTGAGTCATCATTTAAAAGTCCCACCCTAATTTACTTTGTTGAATTAAAATGCTTAGCAGAAAAAGAAACAGAATTCTTTACATTTTTATAGCACTTTTAAGTTTTTAAAGTACATGTATATTTAATTCCTAAAATTCTACTGCCTCCCCAAGTAACTGATAAAATGTGTTGAAGAACCAAGGTTATTACAGATTAAACATACTGTATGGATATATACAACTATAAGTGATGAGCCCTGACTCACTTATTGATCTTTAAAAGTCAACCAAACCACATAATGATTTGAAAACAATTTTATTTAATGAAACTGAATAGTAAGAAAAATGATGTCAAAATGTTTTCCATGTAAAACTATTTATTCTCTCACAAATGTGTGCCACCAATGAGAAGAGTAAACACAAATTTGGTGTCACATGAATATAAGCAATAGTCAAACACATGGAAGATATTTAGATTTTAAAAGTTAAAGTATAGCAAGAAGAAAATAAGTACCACGGAGTTAACAAGTACAAAATGAGCAGAGCCTATGAATGATAAAATCTGAAAGGACAATGAGAATGTACAGGTAGAAAGGAGCAGAAACAACAAAGAACATCATCACTAAATGTAAAGTAGGAAAGCATTCAGAATGGGTCGTTCAACAGTGTCCAAGACTTAGAGAAAGTTCACTGAAAAGACTGAAAATCTCCACTGTAGCAGGAAGAGACTATTAGTTACTATTCTGAAAGCAATTTCAATGAGATTGGTACAGACAGAACCCAGCTTGCAAAAAACTGAAAAGGGAGTAAGAAGTGAAGAATTAGAAGTGCTGCATAGAGATTACACTTTCTAGGAGTTTTACAGCAAAAGGGAAAAGTGATATGAAAATTGCTTGAAGAGATGGCTGGGTCAAAACATTTTTTTTTTCTTCCAGGATGTTAGAAATCTGACCATGATTGCATGTAGTATGCAACTAACCAGTAGAGAAGGTTACTTTGAAGAACAAAAGAAGTTAAGTCTATAGACTATACAAGGAAATAAGGGCAACAAAAGGAAAATTAAATTGTTTTATCATGAAAGAAAGAATGCAGGGTCTTTTTTTTTTCTTGCACATGAGAACAAAACAAGGGATAAATGTCAAATACATAAAGGGATTTTTATGGAATAAGAGAAATGAAGAAATTCATGGCAACTTCAACTTCCAAAGTAAAGTAGGAGGCAAAGTCATCAACTGACAAATAAGATAAAGATAAGGGAGGGAAAAATCTTGTATATATTGTAAAGCAGATAAGGCCCTCTTGAGATTTGGAAACACATTGGTAATCACTCCTATGAGAACTATTTCATTATTTTTCTCAATACCGATCAATAGCTCTCATGGGAAAGGAGAAAAGGTGATAGTGAGAGTCATCTAGAGCTTAGGAATGGCAAATCATAAATTGCCAAAGGACAGGATTCTAATGGAAAGGGAAAAAAAATCCAAGAAAGAAGGCCTGGGAAAAGTTGAATTGGTGAATGATTAAGGAAAGAAGGCAAAGCAAGGAAAAGTAAGGCAAGAGCAGTAAAGAGAGGTTAAAAGATCATGGAATAATGAGGAGATCAGAAGTGAAGACAATTATATAAAGGCAAAAAGAGTGTTGGAAGGTAAGGACTCTTTAATCACAAAAGGACATTTCCTAATTTATTACCATAAACATGAAGTAATTAGGGATGTGGAAGATGAAAATAAGAATGGGTGAAATAGAACAGACATTTCCACCATGGAATTTGAGGAATTTCATTAGATAATTCTTTCCCTTAAAGAATTTAATTAATTCATAAATGAGGATATTCAAAACATCACCATTGTGAGTCCTAAAATCACCACATATGAGGATAGAGGAAGAATAAAAAGTGAGTAAGAAAAGAAAATATTGAAAAAAAAAGACAAATTTTATCCTAGAGCTAAGTAGGTGATAGCATGAAGGAATCTGATCAGGTAGTTATATATAAATGGGCTAAACTTGAAAGGAAGTCAATTTACTGCATTGTGACAAAATAGACATTTAAAAGTACTAGTGAGGAGCATAAAGTACTAACACCTTACCCTGGCCAATTTTTTCCCCTAACGTACCCCTGGATTTTAATAATCTGAACAAATGCCTTGCCTTATCCAGCACTGATGTCTTTGTCTTAATGAATGTTAACTCACTAGTTAATTATTTTTCCAATGAACCTAAAATCCTCTGTTAGATATTTGATATGTATTACATTATAAAGTACAGATTTGTATACTTGTACTCTTTTCAGGATATGGGGAACACTTTGAGGGCACAGGTTATATTAAACATATGCTGAATTATGGAATTGAATCATCATGCACATATCTTGTGCTCTCAAAATTGTTACAAAATTAATTGACTAGGATCATACCTATCAAACCCCACTTCACTACCCAAGTTTCACATGCAGAGTTTCTGCTTACTCCATCTCTTTTTACATATCTTCTCAATTCAACTAAATAAAGCTTCTTTTCTATTTGTTTAAAAATACACCATTTGGGAAACTGTCAAGTTAACAGTGTGGAACCTAGCAAACAATAATATTTATGAATACTAGTATGCTAGCAGATCGAATTTATTGCTATCTACCATAGCCACTCCCTAGGGAAGTGTCTATTGTGTTTACAAAATGGCAGTTTTCTCTCAATACCAAAATTAAAATGGTTGCTATAAAATTTCATGGATTTATTGATTTTTCTATTGCCACTCAGCCAAGGTTTTATTCCAGCTCAGTCCATTGGCAGAATTCAATTTTTTCCATGAAAAACTTGTTATGTTCTGGGCCAAAAGGTGAGTTCTAGTTTTCATGAGTGCTATAAAGTAGTCAGATCCACTTGTAATAGCCAACATAGGTAGGCCTACATTTGTCCCAGAAATGACTGAATTTGCAATCAAAGTATACCTTTAGCATGAGTAGAAAGTAAATGACAAATAATGGAGAAGTTTTTTTCTTATTGTTTGTTTATTTTTTTGAGTAAAACAATAAAGTTTATAGATTTTTAATTTATCCAATGGTTTCAAGCTCCAAAACAACTAATAGAAAGAATTTTTCAATAAAGACTAAGCATAAATTACATTTTGCAACCACTTGGAATGCTTTTGTTAAAGCTGCTATTTTATTCATCCTATGTATTTTCCCTAGTTCTATCACCTCCAAAGTTTGAAAGATAATCACCTAAGGCCTGAGAGAAACAAATTTATTTTACATTATTTTCAGGACGCAATCTCTTGTTATAGGAATGCAATATTCAGAAATAGAAAAGGAGTCAGTTTTATGTCATCAATATGAGTTGAATAGTACTTTTTGACTACATCCATCACAGGAGAACCTAAATAATATTCTTTCCTTGTCACAACCGCAGAATAAGATATAGAACAATAGGACCCATAATAATATGGGATAAGAGAAGTAAAAAGATTAAGGCAAAAACCTTACAACTGACATTTTAAACTCTGCTCACTAAAAATAATTGTCAGATTTTGGACACATATTGTTCTGATAGTCTATTATGTAAAATGGGAGTTACACAAACTAATGTGGCCTCTGTCTTTAAGGAATGATGAAAATTTCTTCCCCAACATATTCCAGAAGTGCTTAGTCTTCATGCTAATAAAACAAATTTAAGGTACTCTTTCTTATTAGTAACATTCAGAGATATATATTTCACATAATCACAAATATTAATTTGAACATATAGTAAAATATTTAGAGACAGAAAGATTTTAGAGACCACTGCAGCCAGCTCTGTCATGTTATAGATGAGGAAACTGAAGCCCAGAAAGGTTAAATGTCTTTTTTTTAAAGCCAAAGAATACAAAGTTTATTAAGGATTCACCTAATTGGGTTGCCTCTTAAGGAATCTAAGTATTTGTAATGCTTGTATTCACAAACGGACCAGATAGAATCCCAGTTAGACAGAGCCTAAGCTGGATTGAATCTGAGCTCCTTCATGGAGGCAAGATGGAACTTAAATACAGAAAAGAGTACAGGAGGGGTCTGGGGGGTGGGCTGGTCATCCAGGGTGATGGGAGGAGGGGTTTAGGAAGGGTCTTGAGGAGAAGTCCAAGGAAGGTCAAAGGCTGGAAATAGTTGGAGGCTATCAGGAGATATCAGACAACGGAGGGTTTGGGCAGGAAGCAGGTGGGGCAATCCAGAGATCTTAATAGGGGCAGTATGGGAATGGATACAGATCTGGATGGCAACCTGGGGAATGGAGTTTTGATGGGATCAAGGGTAGAGAGTGCAAGAGAGCTGAAATGATAATGAAAAGCCCATGGGCTTCCTGAGACTGCTGGAACAAAGGGCAAGATTAGATCTGAGTAAGAAAGGCCAAATTAAGGGGGAAGATTCAAGGGGAGCTCAAAGAGGTTCCCAGAGTCTTAACCCCATCATTCCCCCCTCATACAGATTGAACCCAAATTCTTTTGGGGTAAAGGGTGAAGGTCTCAGCTTCTGAAACTTATTCCTGCTGGCAAGGGGCATAGAGCTGTCCCTGCCTTAATGGGTCCTGTTTAAGGGGCCAGACTTCAGAACCTGGATGGTGCCAGGTCCAGTGGGCTGGAGACCTTGGATTCAGACAGAGGGCTACAGCATGGGCTGTCATCTGGAATTTGATGGCTTGCACTCTAGAAAAGACAAACGTGGCAAGGAGGTTAGGCAAACACACACCAAGCAGGTACAAAAGGAGTATAAAGAAAAGACAATTTCCCTGGCATAAAAGGTAATTTCTCTGGAGAGAATTAAAGATGACTGTGGCAAAGCCAAAACATAGAAGGGCATGTTTGATAGGGTAGTTTTTTTTTTTCTGTCAGATATCCCCTTTCTTTCCAGAATGCTCCACAGATATGAAGAACAAGGAAAACATACTATGAGTAAATAAAAACATCAACTGGCCTGGGATCAGGTCCTAAGGAATGGGTTAAGACTTCCAAAGCCTGTCCTCTTCTTTCATCAACATAGAGAGTGAAAGGTTTTCACAGATTGGGTAGGTCTAGTGATGGGGTGGTGGTCAAATTAGTTTTCAGACTCTCTTAACCTGGTCTGCGTCAATGCCATGGGTAGGGTCATAAAGGGGTTTAGCAATAAAATCAAAATTAGGAATCCAGAGTCTACTAAATCCAGCCATGCCTAAAAACACTTCTTTTTTAGTGGCTGGAACAGGGATAGACAGAATTGTCCTTTTTCTCTCAGAAGTTAAGGAGAGAAAGGTGGGTGTGAGTTCATAGCTCAGATACCTTATGGACTGGCATGCTATCTGGACTTTGTTCAAAGACATCCTAAAACCTCTAGTGCCCAAGAAATTAAGAGTCTCTATGGCAGCAGCCAGAGAAGCCTCCCGGGTGGGGCTACAGAATAGAATATCATGCACATACTGAATTAAGCTACTACTTGCTAGTTTCAGGTACCTTAAATCCCTTCCCAAAGCCTGGCCAAACACATGAGGGTTATCTCAAAAACTTTGGGGCAAAACTGTCCACGTTACCTGATATGGACTTAATTCCCCAGGAAAAGTACATTCAAATTCTCCATTAGGCCTTTTTGCCGGTGGGATTGCAGTGTTGCATGGACATAAACAAGGGACAAAGATTCTATACTTAAGGAATTTTTCAATTAAAGGTTGTAGTCCTTCCCAAGTCTCCGGTTTAATCAGATGCTGACTGAAATGGGGGAGCACTTTAGGGTCTGAGAGGCTAACACCAGCTGGGGTGGCAGAAGTAGCTCTCTCTGGAATTCTCATGTCCCAAGTATTTGTCCTGACTGCCTCCCACACTCTCAAGCAAACCAGGAAAGATGTAGTGAACAGAGGGAAAAGGGAGATGGGAGGTTTAACTAGAGAAAATTGGCTCCCCAATTTCACCATCAGGTCCCTTCCCAACAAGGGGGCAGGGTCAGAGGAGGGCATAAGGAAGCAGTGTTCAAACAACAGATTCTCAAGCAGGCTGGAGAGGGGATATGTCTGGAAACATTTCTTAGTTTCCCCTTCAATGTCTATGACCCGAGGGGTCAAGGGGTGGGTAGGGCAAGAGTGACTGGTTAAAGCAGACAATTTAGCCATGTTAAAGTGGGTAACCTTACCTTCAGCCTTCGTTTTTGCCCAGGGCTTGATGAGAGAGGTGGAGAAATTGGGAGCACTGCCAGCACCCAGGCTTTCCCATCTTTCCAAGTCTTGAGAAGACTGAAAGACAGGATACTGGGGGGTGGATCCACCACTTTTTCATCCTGAGGGACAATCCTTCCTCCAGTGTCCCTCCTGGTCACATGGGCATGGTTCCACAGGCGTTGGTTCCTGGGGCTTCCTCTGGGGGGCACCCTGGAGGGGCACTCCTTGGACCAGTGACCTTCCTTGTGGCAACGAAAGCAGGTTTTCCCACTGCCCAAGTAGCCAGCCTTCCTCCAAGGGGGTGCCCTGGAGGGGTGCTCCCTGGGTCCTTTTCTGGCCAAGGCAGCAGCCAAGAATTGAGCCTGCTCCCTGGCTCTGGCCCTTCTCCTTAGTTCCCTTTCCTGTGCTGCAACGAGGTCTCTGTTTTTAAAGACTCCAAAGGCCGTCTCCAGTAACTGGGCCTGAGGTGTTTGGGGTTGCATTGCCAATTTTTGCAGTTACCTCCTAATATCTGGGGCAGACTGATTAATAAAATACATGTTAAGGATGGCAGCCCCTTCTATGGAGTCAGGATCCAAATTTGTATACTTTTTAATAGCTTCTACTAGCCGGTTTTGAAAAAGGGCAGGGTTTTCCTTTTCTCCCTGAGTAATTTCCCTAATCTTTTCAAAGTTTACCTGCTTTTTAAATGTGATTTTTAGGCCCCCTAGCAAATAAAATACCATATGATTCTTTTTTTCCCTATCCTCCCTCTTCTGATAATCCCATCTGGGGTCACTCGTGGGAACAGCAGCTGTTGCTGGGGGGTATTTTATGGGAGTATTGCTAGCCATATGCTCCCCAAACTTTTGGGCATGTTCCCAAATTTTTGCCTTCTCCTCAACGGTTCAACAGACAAAGAAAAGAATATGCAGATCCTCCCAAGAAAGTTCAAATTGTAGGGATATGTCCCTAAAACCCTCAGTGAACCTAGTGGGGTCTTCCAAGTATCTCTCCAGTTTCTCATTAATCTGAGTGAGATCTGAAAGAGAGAGTGGAACCCGCATCCTGGTTGTCCCACTGGGTGGGGTAGGCACTTCTCTCAAGGGAAACAGCCCTGATTGCCCAGTGGGGACAGGGGCTTGTGGATAAATATAGGAAGTCCCACTTCTTGTGAGGGAGGGGTTGGGGAATGCCTGCTGGACTGGATTAGGCTGCAGGGGAAGGAGATCTGGCTGGCAAGGGGAAAGAACCACTGGTGCCTGAGGAAGAGTAGGGATCAAAGGGGGAGATGCCCCAGAAAGTGCCACAGGAGCGGGGCCTGAGATCTGAGTGAATGTTGCCCCACAAAGAGGGGCTGCAGAGGAAGGCACCCCAGCAAGGTCCATAGTTGAGGCCTGAGGTAGAGTCCCCAAAGAGGGCTGGGTTACAGGCAGTGATATTGTAGAGACTGCCGTGGGGGTGGGGCCTGAGGTCTGAGTGACTGTTGTCCCAGTAAGAAGGCCTGCAGAGGGAGGCATCTCAGCAAGCCCCGGGGCTGGGAACTGAGCGGGGGTTGGGAACGGAGATAGGGGAGGAAGTGAGGCCGAGACCCTAGGAGCCATAAACAGGGGGTCATCCAAAACATCCAATTCATCCCCATTTCCCTTTTGTGAGATGGCTCTAGCTACAACCATCTTACAATCTGTTCTGAGAATGGGGTCCTGAGAGAGTTCGACAAAGGCCCTTATGTAAGGTATTTTATCCATTTTCCCTTTTGGAGGCAATGTAATTGTAACTGTAAAAGGATATTATATTGTAAGGTCCCAAATATGGGCCACACTTCCTTGTCCTCCAGGTGATACTGAGGCCAAAGTGTGTTGCAAAAGAATATCAACTTTTTCTTTTTAAGATCTTTAGAGAAGTCAAATTTTTTCCAATTTTGTAAAAGGCAACCAAGAGGTGAATTCCTTGGGATTGATGAATTTTGTCCCATTTTTTTTTCTGTGGGACTGGAAGTCCTTCCCCGTCAAAAAAAAAAAAAAAAAAAAAAAAGAACGTGGAAGTAAGCCTTGAGAGGAACAAACAAGAGAACAATAATAACCACGTTTTCCCGGATTTCCTTGCACCCCAGTAAATCCAGAGAATTGGGCACCCACTTAACTGACGTTTCCCTAACCTTCCAGCACCCCGAAAGTTCAGAGAATCATGCTTTGGAGGGTATGGCCAGGTCCACAGCCTCAAACATGGCCTCTGGACCGACAACCTGAGTCTCTAACTCTCTAGCGCCCAGAAAGTTCAGAGACTCTGCCTGATATTGGGACCTGAAGCCAGGTCCGAAAATCGCTTCCAAGGTACTTGGAGAGCAAGTAGGGGATAGAGAGAGGGGGAGGCTTACATACCTTCCAGTGTGAGCAGAAGAACTTGAGATTAGCAGCTTTCCGGATCAGGGAACCAAAAAGTTGAGATGTTTTGGGTTCTGGGGACCCCAAAATACAGACAGTCCGAGTCATGCTCGAATGAATTCGACTCAAGCCTTCTTAAAGCCAAAGAATACAAAGTTTATTAAGGATTCGCCTAATTGTGTTGCCTCTTAAGAAATCTAAGTATTTGTAATGCTTGTATTCACAAGCGGGCCAGATAGAATCCCAGTTAGACAGAGTTTAAGCTGGATTGAATCTGAGCCAAGGTTAAATATCTTGCACAAGATGACATACCTAATAAATATCTGAGATGGGTTTGGAATTCATATCCCAACATTCTTTTCACTATGCCACCCAATTGTCTCAATATGATGGATATATATTCTCATAATATTGGCCTTCCTTTCAAATGTTGAGATTGAGACCCAGGCATACCCTCTCATGGCCCTTATCCATGTCTTCCCATTGACATTTTATAAGTGTTCTACTCAATATACTGCAAATATCTGGATTTTTTTTGATGGATGCCAGTGAGTATTTTTTGCTCTGTTTATGACAAGGCACATATAATTTCAGAGTGACTGCATGAATAGTCCATATTTTCCGCACAGATGACATTATTTTGTTATTTCTCTTACAAGTTTTCATGTAATAAAATGAAATCACCTGAATTCTCAATAAAAAAAAAGAATCCATAGATTACTTGTAGTTCCCAATTAAATAGTGATATCGAGTTTTTGCTCTCAAAATCTACTATCAATTACAGAAAATTCTCCAAATTCAGACCTCAGAGGTTATTTCAGGAAATAACTTAGGGCATGTCACTTCAAGGTTAAATGGATTTTTAGTGAATATCAGAGAAGCATGGAAATCAAGAGCCTTCTCTATTGATTGCTTTGGAAGAGGCATAAATTCGTTCATAAACAAAGCAAAATAAATGATGGTAGTGGGAAATGATACTTATTTCAGGACAGATTACACAGGTATACCTATTTGTATATAATCAATAAATAAATATTTCAAGTGCTTAGTATGGGCTACACACTATGCTAAGCAATGGGGATACAAGACATGCAAAATACAGTTTCTATCCTCAAGGATCTTACAAACATATACATATACAAATATTTTTTCCTCAAATACTTTAAATGATAGAAGGAATATCATTGACTATCTAGTCCAACACACATATGAAAATATTTTTCCTTAGAGATTACCCAACAAATGGTAATTTATGCTCTCCTTGAAGATCTTCAAAGAGGTATCAGTTACCTCCTCTTTATGTGCTCCATTACATTTGTTTTTAGCTCGAATTGTTTTTAGATTTTTTTTGAGTTTTTATTTTTATTCATTTATTTGTTCATTTTCAGTGTTTTATAATCACTTGCATATATCTCAGATTTTTGCTCTTCCTTCCTCCTTTCCCCCTACCTTCCCACTCTCTCCCTGAGACAGCATACAGTTTTATACAGGTTCTACATATGCATTCCTATAAAATACATTTTCACTTTAGCCATGTTGCATAAGAATTAAAATGAATGGGAAAAAAATCATAAAACAAACCAATATGTAGTACAAAATAAAATTATCTCCTTCATTCTACAATCTAATTCCACAGTTCTTTGCCTGGATGTGGAGGGAATTTTGCCTTGAGACCACTGGGAATTATTTAAGTCCTTGCTTACTATGTCTTACTAAGTCTATCAGAAAAATTCCTCACACACTGTGGTTGTTGTCTTTCCAGGTCCCTCTGAAGTCTTTCTGTTCATCATTTCTTATAGCACAGTAGTATTCCATTACATTCATATACAAAGATATATTTAGCCATTCCCCAGTCGATGGACATCCCCTTGATTTCTAGTTTATGACCACCACAAAAATGTTGCTATAAACATGTTTGTATATGGGGAATGCTTTCTCATTTTAATGATCTCTTGGGAATACAGTCCTAGAAGTGATATTGCTGGGTCAAAGGATATAACGTTTTTGTAACCCATTGGGCATAGTTTCAAATTGCTCTCTGGAATGGTTCACAGTTCACAGCTCCACCAACTGTGAATTAGTATTCCAACTTTCCCACATCTTCTCCAACATTTATCATCTTCCTGTTTTGTCATGTGTCAATCAGGTGTGATGTAGTATCTCATAGTTGTTTTGATTTGCATCTCAATAATCAATAGTGATTTGGAGCATTTTCTCCTATGACTATAGATGTCTTTAATTTCTTCCTCTGAAAACTGCCTGTTCATATCCTTTGACCATTTATCAATTAGGAAATGACTTGTATTCTTGAACATTTGACTCAGTTCTCCATATATATATTAGAAAAGAGACTTTAATCATAAACACTAGTTGCAAAAATTCTTTCCCAGTTTTCTGCTTTCCTCCTAATGTTGGTTGTATTGGATTTGGTTGTGCAAAAGCTTTTCAATTTAACGTAATAAAGATAATTCATTTTTCAATTGGTAATGTTTTCTATCTCTTGTTTACTCAAAAATTCTTCCATACTCCATAAATATAATTAATATTTATATATATAATATATATTCATGTATTATGTAAATATATGTAATTATGCATATGTTGTATATGAATATAAATATATAGAAATGCAGAACGCTTTTGTGGGTTTATTTTGCAACCTGTAACTTTCCCAAAGTTGTTCATTGTTTTAAGCAGCTTTTTACTTGATTCTCTGGGATTCTCTAAGTATGTCATCATATTGTCTGCAAGGAGTGGTAACTTAATTCCTTCTTTGCCTATTCTAATTGCTTCAATTGCTTTTTCTTCTCCTATTGCTACAGCTAACACTTCTACTATCATATTGAATAATAGTGGTAATAATGGACATCCTTCTTTCACCCCTGATCTTATGGAAAATGCATCTAGCTTATCCCCATTATGTACAATGCTTGCTAATTGTTTTAGGTAGATACTCTTTATTATTTTATGGAAACTTCCATTCATTCCTATGATTTCCAGCATTTTCAGTAGGAATAGTGCTTGTATTTTTCCAGAAGTTTTCCCTGCATCTATTTAGATAATCAAGTGGTTTCTGTTAGTTTTGTTGTTGATATGATCAATAATGCTAATAGTTTTCCTAATATTGAACCAACACCACATTCTTGGTATAAATTCTACCTGATCATAATTTACTATTCTCGTGATAAGTTGCTATGTTCAGTTTGGTAAGATCTAATTTAATTTTTATTTTTTTGCTTCTGCATTCATTAGAAATATTCGTCTATAAATTGCTTTCTCTGTTTTTCCTCTTCCTGGTTTAGGTATTAAAACCATATTTTTCATAAAAAGAATTGGATAGGACTCCTTCTTCCCGTATTTTCCCAAATGATCTGTATATTATTGGAATTAACTGTTTTTAAATGTTTGATAGAATTCACTTGTAAATCCATCCGGTCCTGGAGATTTTTTCCTAGGGAATACATGGATTGCTAGTTCAAATTTCTTTTTCTGAGATGGGGTTATTTAAGTATTCAACATCCTCTTCTATTAATCTGGGCAATTTATATTTTTTAAAGTAATTATATATCTCGTTTAGATTGTCGAATTTATTGGCATACATCTAGACAGTTTCTTGATAGTGCTTTCTCACACTCTTCAGCCTATAAGCAGCACTTTTAAAACGTGGGACCCAGAAATTAGCAACATTTTTGAGAGAAAATGCCAGGATCGTAGAGTGCATTATTATCATAATTGGATCTAATCTTGGAAACTCTCCTTGTGATAATGCTACCTAATTTTTCAATTTTTTTTTTGTTGTTGTTGCTGACTCATATTGATCAAAAAATCAACTGACACCCCAAAGGCTATCTATCGTTACCCGGTCATAAAGTGTTTAAACTCATCTATAAATTTGTCTGTCCAAGTTCTTTGGTTCAGAGAGGTTATTTTGCTGTTTTTTTTGTTGACACCCCTCTTTTAGTGTTCTTTTATGATTTAAGTTCGTTTTTATTTTCTTACCCTGAATTGTATATCTCTAAGTTATGTTATAACATTTTGGGCACTTATGGTATCTCATTGTTAATTTTCTTTAGTTTTCTATTTTGCTAACATGTAATTGAGCAAACTAAGTTATGTTAAATTTTAAATTCCTTCTTAAAAATTCTTGTTTGCTATGCTCTTTGTTTTCAATTGTAATTCCTCAAAAACACATGAACAAAATTGTATTTTTTTTCTATTTATAAAGACCAATTTTTAGTGCTGTTAGTTTATTTCATGAGGTTTACATATTTGTCCCTTATCTTATACTTGTACATTGATTGTTTCATAGCTAATTACAAGAGTTCACATTTATGACTAACGAAGTTCTCATTGTATTTTACTCAGCATTTTATACTGTAATAAAACTGTTGGGATCGTAGTTTTGTCACTTAAAATCTTTAGGTTTCTTTCACAGTTTTGTGTAATTGACAAATTCATTGGGTATGCCATCTACATTTTTGTCTAAATCATTTCCAAAAATATTAAACAGTACAGTATCAAGTGCAGATACCTTGGTGCTTTGTAGTATATCCCTTGACACAATGACATTAAACTTTTAATATCTGTCAGTCCAGAAATCCAGTGTGTTTTGCACTCTCTTGATTTTATTCTACAATGCACACAAGACAAAAAAAATACTAAATTAAACGTTTTGACTAAGGACATATAAATCGATGTGTTCTGGGAATATTCACTATTAAATTTCATTTTAAAAAATTCTAAAGGTTATTGAATTGATATAGATATAAAAAGAAAATCCTGTGAAAATAGTATATCAGATGTATTTAAAATAATGGTACTAGAATCAGAGAACACTACTTAAACGCAAATAGAATTATATACACACATGTGCATATATACGTATATGAACACAGGTGTTTACATACATATATGCATATATATGTGTGTGTATATATATACATATACATATGTATATATATATACATATATATATATATATATATATATATATATATATATATATATATATATATATATATATATAAAACTATTCCCTATGGTTCAAGAAACAGTATTTAACCCTTAGCTCATATATACACTGAGAAGATAAAATATGTAATGTAACATAATGTAATTAATAAAATGTAATTTTGCACTATAACATCATATCATATACTGGTAATATATTTATTATAATGTTATATGATTCAAAATGATATAATATAATGCTAGTGTGCTTACGTAAATATACATGCTTATATATGTATGGACTATACAAATATGTGCAAATGTATGAACACATGTACACAACTTACACTTCTACATATATCTAAATACATATCCACATGGAATCATATTTGGATCCATATTCGCAATTGATATGTGTGTATTTTAAAAATTTACAAAGTATGTATTGGGTGCCTTATGCTCTACTAAATGTTAGGCATAAGAGAGGGGAGAAGTGAAAACATTCCCTCTTCAGCTGATTATATTGAGTTCAAATTCCATTACAGTAGTATAATTGATGTGTCCAGATGAATAAATGTACAGTAGATACAAAGTTGTACAAAGTAATTCTAGAAAGCTCAGGAAAACAATAACTTGACAGATGACAAAAAAAGAACTGTTGTCCACATAGTACCTGAGCTGCACTATGAGAGAAACTAAGGATTCTAAGCAGCAGAGAGAAAGCAGAAAGCAGTAAGTATATTCCAGACACTTTTTGTAAGGGGGAAACTGACTAATTCCTAGGCAAAGACACATGAAATTTTACTTCAAGTGTTCTTTGATTAGAGATGGAAGTGTGTGAAGGGGGATAATATGAAAAGGAGACTGAAAAGATGCATAGGAGACAAATTGTGTAACATTTTAAATTCCAGGTCCATGATTTTATATTTTATCCAAGAGGCAATTGGAAACCATTAAATACTTTTGAGTAGAATACAGACATGATCATATCTTTATTTCAGAAATTTCAATTTGGTAGCTGTGCTCTGGGTAAATTGGAGAGAAAAAGTGATTAAAAGCAAAGAGGCCAATCATGAAGGAAAAGCAATACTCTAGGTGAGACCTCATGAAGACTGAAGCAAGAGTCCAAGGCATCTTAATAGAGAGAAGAGAATGGATGTGAAAGAGGCTGTAGAATCACTGACATGACTTGGCATCTGATTATAGATAGGAAACAAACCAGTGTGAAATGTCAAGAATATTCTTAAAGAAAATCTATGTGACTAGAAGGATGGTGGTGCCTTCAACAATAAGAGGGAAATTAGTAGGAAAAAAATAGTATATAGGGGAAAGATGAAGATCATAATTTAAGACATGATTTTGAGATGACTAGGGAATATTCATATTGAGAAGAACTTTATTCAGGTGGTAACAGAGTTATAAACTTTAGGAGAGAGATCATCGGGCTAGAGATAGATACTTTAGAGTTGTCCCTAAAGAGATGATAATAAAAACCAGGGTAGCTAATGAGGTCACCGCGAGAGACTTTATATAAAATAAAAGGTGGCAGAGCCTTGGTGATGTCCACAATTATTGGACAGGAGCAGGGTGATGAACCAGCTATGGAGGCTGAGAGGAAAAGGTCAGAACTGTAGAGAACCCATGTTCTTTATCACACTGAGGCTTTATATTTCTGATGTGCAAGCGTTCCTTTTCCATCAGGTAACTTGTCCTGGGTAATCAGGATACTAAGGTAAGCCCCTTGATCATACTGAGTTTGCTTTGAGGTAGCAACCAAGGCAAAAATTTGAATATGAAAAAAACACCAAGCATATATGTTGCACAAGAGGCTAAAACTTGAGAAGAATGGTACAACAGTTTAGAAATGACTGGCTCTTCAATTCCATAAGTGTATGTATATAACAGTGCTTAATTAAAATAAGTAATACATTTTACAGCCACTTCAACTCTTTTAGAAATTGTCCTAGAGGAATTGTGATGGACACCCCTGAAAGGAGTACTAATGTTCATGAAATCATATTTCTTCAAGTATTGAAAAAGTACATATAATCATGATCTATGCCTACATAACAAGTATTTATATGGCTTAAATGTATTCTCAATTATTTTAAAACATTTTCCATTATTATTTCAAATAAATTTATCAAAAATGAATTTCTATTGTGTTTAGTATTATATTAACAGAAATAAAACTCTTACCTCTGGAGATAATTTATTTTGCATTATTTGAATTTAAATGAGATTTCTTTTTGGATTCTGGAGTGATTATATTTGTTTTATAAATTCCTTAGTTGCTATAAATTGCCTAGAGTGTTAAGCAAATTTTATATGATGATTGACTATAGAAGACAAATTGTTTATGAAAAATGGTGGGAAAATAGCAATGGAAACATCTTCTATTTCTGCACTTATTCGTTGATGATGTTAGTAAACTGCCCACCTGAGAAACAAAAACAAAAACAAAAGACCTCTACAGGCATCATAAGAAATTAACAACTAGCAAGATTTTTATTGCCTTCTCCTAATCAATGAATCGTAAAATCTTTAAGTGAGGAGGAAGGTATATAATAGGCTTTCTTAATTTTTTCTCTTATTTTTTTATTACTATTATTAACTGTTAAATTCAGGAGGAATTTGGGATTAGTTCTTACCACTATAGGCTTATTTTCTCACTCAGCAGTGAATTGTTTGAATTTTTAGTTCATTTTCAAACAATTCCCTAATATTTATAGATATTCCTTGTGGCAATATTGGTTAAGTTAATCTTTTAAACTTTAACCAAGTGCTATTTTTACATATTAGAACAGTAACTAATGTTTCCCCCTCCCTATTCCTTAAGGAGCAAGGGTCAGCTACAGTCTATTAATACAGGCTCACACCTCAACTTTTATATCAACTCCTCCTAAAATATCATGTTGAAGGACTCATGACTAAATGGCCATGACGATTTTGAAGGAAAAGCAAGATTACTTTAATGTAGATGCAACCCTTTTAATTATGCAGACAAACGCCAGATATATTGAATATATAGGTTTTTAATTAGCAACACTTTTTTTCTGAGATTGAAGTGAAGAAAAATTCAACCTTTAATGCACAAAAAATCCAGGGAACCAGGGCAACCTTCCTGAAATAAGTGTTTTAAAATAAGCATATTTTATTTTAAATACATCCTCCAGGATGAAATGGAAAGAGTTCACATTCTTCCCTTGGAAGAAAGTCGTGTGAACAATATACTTGTCCCATGCATCTGGGAAGCTCAACAGGAATTCTTTATTGGAAAGGCTATTTCCACACTGGCGAGTGGAAGGACACTTTTGTTTGAATATTCACTCTCTCCTTTGGCTGTTTCTCCCTGGACTCTGCCAAGATTTTGTTAATAATCTTCATAATATTCTGAGTGAGAGTGAAGCAAAGATGGCAGAGTAGAAGCAAGGTCTACTAGAGCTCTCCCCTCAAACCCCTCAAAAATCCTGTAAAACTGACTGTAAACAAATTCTACAGCAGCAGAAGCCTCAAAATGACAAACTGAAGCAAATTTCTAGCCTAAGACCATCTGGAAGGTGAGCAGGAAGGGACTGTCACAACCGGGTGAGAGCTGAACACTGTCTGGAGTGGACCATGCTGGCAAGGATGGAGCTGGAGTAGTCCTTAGGGGACTGAATCTCTGGCAGATGCTGTAGTTTCAAGACCTTCAATCCACAAATGCCAGACAGTTTTGGTCAGTGGAAAGAATCTGTCACCTGTCTGAGAGGGGAGTCTGTGCATATACATATACATATATATGTAATACACACACACACACATATATATATATATATACATATATAAATATATATGTACATATATGTATGCAGAAAGAGATAGTACAGGTTAAGCTGAATATGAATATAGTGAAGGGATGACATTTAAAAAAGAAAATTAGGTGTTGAGAGAAGAATGTATTAGGAGAAAGGGAAAGGTAGAATGTAGTGAATCATCTCACATAAAAGAAGCAAGAAAGAGGAAGAAGGGGAGGAAAAGAATGAATAAGTTAGTTTTCCTTTCAATGAATTTGACTTCAGGAGGGAATAACATACATGCTCAATGGGCTATGGAAATTTATCTTATCCTACAGGAGTACAGGGGGGAAGGGGATAAGATGGGGAGAATGATAGAAGAACAGCAGCTTGGTGGAAGAGATAATCTGAAGCAAACACTTTTATACAAGGGCAAGACAAAGGAGAGAATAGAATAAATGCATGAGGGGACAGGATAGAGGGAAATATAGTTGGTCGCTTGCAACATGACTGTTATGGAAGTGTTTTCCATGATTACACACATATAACCAATATTGAATTGCTTGCCTTCTGCTTTGTCTTGTGCTTGATTACTGTCTTCAACTTGGACTTTTCTGCTGTTAGGAAATGACAGACTCTTTTCCTACTGGCCTTTCCCAGCCTCTCCTTCACTTCTTCCACGTCTTTCTATAGCTCCTCCAGGCCTGCCACCATGACTGGCCACCACCGTGAAGAGTAACGAGAGCTGGATTCACGCAGAGAGAAGGCACGGGAATCCTACACCAGGCTGTGAACGCTGCTCCCTCTGCTGCTGCTGCCAGATTGTGGACCTAACTTCCAGGATCCTTTGCCTCTGGAGCAGTTGCGCACGGATCAGACATTCACTGGCGGGAACAAGAACCGCCCAGCGTGACTCTGCTAGCTTGTTGAGCCCACTCCTCCCTTCATTACCTCTCCCTTCTGCTAACCTCTGAGACTAGGCGCTTCGAGACACCCACCTGGAGCCTCCACAAACCTAAGAATAGGAAGTCCTGTGCAGAGGGTAATACTTCTCAGATCTAAGCTTCCTTATTCCACTAAGTTTTATGGAAGTAGGAGAAACATGAAAAGTAGTTTCTCGTGAAACACAACCGTTTCACTACTGTTTAGGGGATGTATTATGTATAGTGGGAAAATAATATAACTTGTGGATGCTCCATATTTAATTTTTAATCTGTGTAAAAGTTATTCATACCTTATGAAGGAAAAGATGCTATTCTTAACAAATCATTTATTTGTTGAAGGCTATCACTTTAATTAAACCCTGTATTAGGGTTTAAAAGTACCTTCCATGTTTTTTTTTTCATAAAGAATATTTCCATCCACCAGAAGGAGGGAAAGAATGAGTTTATTGTGCCCTCTGGAAACAAGAAAGAAGGATCAGGAAGAATAGTTTTTAAGTTGCATAGAATAGTGTGTGCGTGGTGTGTATCTATATTTCACTGAAAATATTTGAGCTAAATAAATGTACAGACTAAAAAACTAAGCAGAAATTTGGGCAGTTTGTTAGTCAAGTTCTGGACATATTACAGCAACCAAAAGACATGTTGAAATGAAATTGCAGACTTTAATGTCGAAACGCTGAAATATATACACGTGTATATATGTATAGATACACATTTGTAAATACACATGTATGTATATATGTGTATGTATACATATGCAAACATGATATTTCAGCAAATATATTTTAAAAAAAAGACATCTCTTTTAAATCAGACTGTAAATTTTGCATGTTTAATGTTAATGTAGATATATATTGTGTTTTATTACTAACATGTTGAAAAAAAAACAACTTTCCTTAAATTAATCTACAGCATTCTGATGGTTTGTGTTTTACTTTCTGGTTTCCTTCTTAATTAAACTGCTTTTACTAGATGTTTAAGAAAAAAATCTATGTCAGAGCATTTGGTTTTAGTATTTGAACAGCATAAACATTGAAATGTAAGTAACATCCACCTAATTGCTATAACACTCTTAAAGATGTTCATTAGGAAAAATAATATTAGTGGAATCACAATCACCAACTGATTATACCAGAGAAAAATAATAGTGAATATGACAAGTGTTTGGGTTCATTCATTGATATGTTGAGGGACAACAAACCTATATTTTAGAATTAATTTCAACAGGGATAAAAAGAGGTTTAGTGTGTGAATATGAAGTATTATTAAGCAGATATTTTTTAAAAATCATTTCTCCTTAGTATTCACGAAATTTATTATTATTCCCTAGCATCACAGTCATTTCTGGATACCCTCTACTTCTTTTATCGTAATTCACTTTACCAATGAGCCTTTTCATGTAGCAAAGAAAAGCAACTGAGAAAAAAAATATGACAAATACATCTGACAGTGTATGAAAAAAAAACAAACAAATTTGTGCCCCTAGTTTCCCTGAATGCACATGTACACCCTCCCACTCCCATCTTTACAACATACATGGGGGTAATAAGCATGGACACCTTGCCTGCATAATACATTCACCTGAAAACTCATATTTTCATTCATACTGATTCATCAGTGAAAATGAGATCTGTAAGAGATATATTTTCTATGGACAAATATTCCAGGAGTCTGCTCAGGTAATTATATAATGTGTTAAGTTTTTCAAGTCTTTTGTTTTCTTTTTCCTATCCTTCATCCCAACCCTCAACCCATGGCCCCAGAAGTTAAGAACGAGTATCTTGAACAGTTATAGAATACAAATGTACAAAATGCAAATAGGATGGAGCCTTGCAACAAAAGCAGTATGAATGATGTATGATTGGAGGTCTAGTCACAGGATTCAGTTTCATCACTGTACCAACCATGTCTGCTTTTGAATATCAGGCAGGACTAGGGATTTATCATTTTCTCTTCAAAAGGATGTACACATCTCTCCCACTTAATGTCCAGCCCTGACACATCTTTTCTCACCAAATGATAAATAAAACAGCAGTGTGGTTGCCACTGTGAACGATGTGAAAATATACTATTTTTTAACTGTACAAAACCTCTCTGATTCAGGCCTTTGAGAAGGTTAAACAATAAGGTCTTTCCTTGATGACTGCTTCCCACCCCTGGTAAGTCTTAATCTTTCTGTGTTCCTTTCCAGTTCTCCTTCATCTTCTCTAATAAAACAAAATAAATACTTGTTAGATATCTTATTCTTGTGAGCTTTCTAATTATTTGAAATCATAGAAACCTAAGTTTTCCCCTAATAGAAAGGACTTCTGGTCACCTGATCTAATATTACATGCACTTCCCCATATAGAATCACCCTACTCAATGAGTCAGGAGAATCAGTAGGCACATTTCTTCTTCCTTACTCTAGCTTTAGAATTCTTCTTCTCATACTCTCAACTAGTAACCTCACTTCCTTTGAGCTATGCTCTTTACAGGTCACTTACGCAGATATTGGTGTAAGTTCACCAAAGCATCTCTATCCTTTCTAAAAGGATTCAGGTCCTGGCTCTCAGTCTTCTTGATACATTCAGGGGTGGGGAACCTGTGCCGCAAGGCCACAAGTGATCTTCCAGATGTTTGAGTGCAACCTTTTGACTGAGTCCAAATTTTTGCAGAACAAATTTTTCTATTAAGGGGATTTTTTCTGTGAAGTTTGGATTCAGTCAAAGGGCCTTACTTGAGGACCTAAAGGGTCACTATGACCTCAAGGTTGAAGAACATTTTACACTCTTGAATATTTGCCTCAAGACAACATTTTCTCTATTGGGTTTACATTACACCTTTATCTCTTAATTTATTTTGTTTTCCTTTTCTAGCTTCCATTTTTCTACATCTTTCTTATAGGGTCACCAACTCTCTGCATGGAGATATTCCGATATTTTGCCTTTCTACACTGTTTCTTCTATGATCTGATCTACTCCTGTGTGTTCACCAATTATTTTTATGCCATCCATTCCAGAAAAGACTCTAATATGTTTATAGTATCTAGGTTTTCCCATCAAGATCATTCCCTATTCTTCATTTTAACTCAATTTATACATTCAACTAGCTGCTAAATCTTGAGGATTCTAGCTTGACACTCAATCTCATATCCTTTTCATTTCCTTTCCCCTCCTATCTCCTTGGCTCAAATGTAGGGGCTCATTGCTTCTAGTCTTATCTGGTCTATAAAAGTAGCCACCAAACTAGTCTTCTTGTCTTTGATTTTCCCCCTCTCTTATTCATCTTCTATATAGCTACCAAAACACAATATCACTATGGTACTATGGTGATGATTATGATTAACATTTATGTCATGTGTACTATATGCTAGACATTCTATTAACCTCATTAAAATATAAAAAAATATATATATATATATATATTCTATTGTCTTTAGGATACAATTAAAAAACAAAAACAAAACAAAACAAAAAGACAAAAACCTCCTACATGACTTTTAAAAACATTCACTGTAGGGAATTAGTCTAGTATCTTACTATTCTCTTGAGAGTAATCACTTCATATCTTAAGTTTCATTTAGAAGAAATGCAAAAACAAACAAGGAAGCAAACAAAAACAAACAAAAAACAGAAATAGCATTTTAAGTAGATCTTATGTAAACTATAAAATTTAGTGACATAGCCAAGCCTAGTATATTTCTTATTGTGCAATGATACTGGGAAGATAGGAATCATTCACGGGTTCCCAAATTTTAGTCCTTTCAAATGAGAAGGAATCACTAAGCAGTGTTGATCTATATGCGTTAAGCTAAAAATCATGATAATCTTAAAGCTGATTCAGAAATTTCTATTGGAAATTTAACTGCATGTTTCAAATCATGTCTATTTATATTAATAAAAATATATTTTATTTCTATGGTGCTTTATAATTTTATACCTATATAATAATTTTAAAATTTATATATATATATATATAATTTATAATTATCAGATTGCATTTAAAACATTATTTCATTTTATTGCATTACAACTAAAGGAATCCTTTTTTGTTATAGGATGATGAAAATTAAGTCAGAAGACAGTTAAGGTACATAACCATTTGTGACATAATGGAAAAAGCATTAGCCCAGTAATCAGAATACCCGGATGGCTTGGATTATAGTTCTGTCATTAACTCTTCTTACTTCTTGTGCAAATCAGTTAGCCTAGAGACACCTCCATTTCCTCATTTCTAAAGTGAGATGGTTGGACCAGGCAATCTGCAATATTTCTTCATATTAAAAAAAAAAAAAACGCTACACACACACACACACATCCACACCCCCCATCTATCTATCTATCTATCTATCTATCTATCTATCTATCTATCTATCTATCTATCTATATACAGAAGCAAAATTAGTGTCTCTATTTTCTTATAGTACATAATTTTGATCAGTTTCCATGTGCCTACTTATATACATTGACATATTTTATGATTCATAATCAAAGATACATGAAATTTAAAAAATCTGATGTCCCTGGTTGTTCTGTAGTTCTAACTCGTTCCTCATTTAATACTAATGTCAATGGTGAATGATAAGGGCTACCAATGACCCTCCTATCTAGCTTCATAGTCATTCATCACAAACATTTCTTATGTATGTTATATGCACACGTAAAAGTGGACTTCAATTGGAAAGAAATGAGAACACTATTATATAAAAATTCCCAGTTATAAGCCCCTTAGGTACTTCCCTTACCTTTACATACATGTTTAATCTTTCTTCTCATCTATTCATATTCGTAAACCAGTCAGGCGACTTCACTGGAGAGAAGACAGCTATACATACATGTCAACATAATTCAGACACTCACTGTATAGATACATTCAAGTTACAGTCTTAGATTATCTATCCGTGACAGGACCAAAAATAATATTTACCATTATGTGCATTATGTGCAGAATTGGAAATTATTTTAGATTTGCTAGATAATATAGCATCTCATTATTTGATGTTGGCAATCACACCATAACTTAAAACTCAGTAGGTCGAGATGCAGAATTTCTCCTCCCACATTAGGTTGCTCTTCTGAATCATCTATTGCTATCTTGTGGTCTACATCCATTATTCCCCAGGCTACAAGTTATTTGATCTTCTTGTACAATGTCGTTTAACTCTCTCACATACTTTCCATTTGAATCACGTTATTTAAAAACCTTATCACTTCATTCCTGAATTGTTGCACTAGACCTTCAATTGATCTTCCTTCAACTAATTTCACTATTTCACTGTTTTATAACCCTTCCTCTTAAAAAATATTAATTTTAACTGTAAGTTTTATATTTCCCTTCTTGTAATCAAACATTTTTAAAATATACACACCGAATAAAGTTTACAGTCCTTAATTCCTGGGAAGAATGAAAACTTTCTGTAGAATCACAGAATGTTAAAGCTTTCAGCAATATTAGAAATTATTTGTCCTTTTACCACCCGCAACACATTAAACAATTTATTTTCTTCATTTTCATTGGAGAGCAAAGCATATGCAAACCATTCCACTTCCAGATAACTCTGACAGTGAGGAAATTTTTCTTTACATCAATCCTGAATTTTTTTCTTGCCAACTTCTATTCAGTATGGTTCATTCTGTTCTTACCGATCAAAGAAAATACATTTGTACCCTCTACCATTTGTACCCTCTATCATAAACAGCTAAGACACCAACTTATTACCTCCAAGTCTCCTTTTCTATAAGCTAAACATCTTGAAGTTTTTCAATTGCTATAGTGTGATAACATTTTGACATCATGATGGCTAACTTCTGGTCACCTCTCCTCAACTGCCCTCTTAAAAAATAAGTTTATTTTCTATTCCATATTATCTGTTTTCTTAAACCCCCTCTGCCATCCATTGAGAAGGCAAGGGATATAATACTCATTAATCATATGAAGTCATGGAAAACATATTTCCACATTAGACATATAATTTTAAAAGGTGTAAAAATGCTTCGAGCTGCATTCTGAGTTCATCAGTTCTCAATTTGCAGGTCAGGACCATTTTACATCATGAACTCCTAGGAGTTTTTGACTATTTTGTTATGATCACAGTTAATAAGTCTTTTCCATTTGATTATATTTACAATATTGTTTTTACTGTGAATATTTTTCTGGTTCTACTCACTTCAGTTTGCATCAGTTCATATCTCTTTTTTTTAATGAAAACTTCCCCTACTGACAGATCTGATTGGCAAATTCAGTGATCTTTTAATTTGTTAATTCTATTATACTTTATGTCCAAATCATATACAAATTTTGAACTTGTATTCATGTATATGTATATATAAATGTGTATAGATATTTATAGATATGTGTGTATGTGTGTGTGCATATATATGTGTGTATATATGTATATATGTGTATGTGTGTGTATGTATGTATGTATATGGTGTATATATCGTGATATGTAAATAGGTCCATGCCTAGTTTCTGCCAGACTATTTTCTAGTTTTTCAAACAGTTTTAACGAAATGATGGGTTCTTGCCTTAATAGCTGGGATGTTTCAGTTTATCAGACTTGCTGTTCCTATTTCCTTCTTTATGTTGTGTACCTTATATATTCCACTGATCAACCACTCTGTTTCTTTATTTGTAACAAATTATTAAGATGATTACCACTTTGTAATACATTATGAGGTAATTATTGGGACCCCTCATTCTCATTTATAATTGATTTCTTTCTTGATATTTTTAACCTTTTTAATCAAAGTAATTTTGGTAATTTTATCAGTATTCAAATAAATAGGCAAAATGTAGATAACATTATCATTTTTAAAAATGCATTGGTTCAGATTACCTATGAATAATTAATGTTTCTTCAGTTATTTATATCTTCTTTTATTTGTGTAAAAATTGTTTGGTAATGCTTATGATTTTATGAAATTATTTTATATCTTTGTATAATGCAACTTAACTGCAGTTTTCTTTTAGTTAACTGTATTGAATTTCTAAATATGGCATTATATCATCTGCAAAAGTGATAGCTTTGCTTCCCTGATGTCTACAATTATTTCTTTAGTTTCATTTTTTTCTCTTATTGTTACAGTCAGTATTTTTAGTAGAATATTGATTTAAAAAGATGGTAGAAAATCTTCCTTTAGCACTCATTTTATTGGAAAGGCTCCTCATTTATCCTCATTACAGATAATGCTTGCTCTTGGTTTTGCATAGATAATACTTACAACTTTGATACAAACTCCAAATATTCCTAAGTTTTATAGTACTTTTAATAGGAATAAATGTTGCATTTTGTCCAAAGATTTTTTCAGCATCAATTGATGTTATTTTTGTTTTTGTTATTGATATGATCAAATATGCTTATAGTTTTACTCATATTAAATCAACTATACATTCCTGATTAAAAAAAAAAAAACAACAAACTAATTTTATCAAAATGATCTTTGTGATATGTTCCAATATCCTTTTTTTTTATTTTATGTAAAATTTTTACATCAAATTTCATTAGAGAAATTGTCCATAGTTTTGTTCTCTCTCTGTCTCTCTATGTCTCTGTCTCTGTTTCTGTCTCTATCTCTCTCTGTCTCTCTCTGTCTCTCTCTGTCTCTCTCTCTCTCTCTCTCTCTCTCTCTCTCTCTCTCTCTCTCTCTCTCTCATTTAGGTTATGAAAACCATCTTTGTGCCATGGAAGCAATTTAGTCAGATTCTTTACCTGTTTTTAAAAACATTTTCTGTAGTATTGGAATTAATTTAAATGTTTGTTAAATGTTTGATAAAATTTAATTTCTTCCTGTTTTATTTTTCTTAATTAGCACATGTAGGGCATGTTCATTTTTTTTTTCTAAAATAAGATTCTGAAAGTATTCTATTTCTTGCTCTCTTATTTTGGGCAATTTATATTTTCTTAAATTTTCATGTATTTAATTTAGTTTGTCAGTTTTATTGCCATACATTTGGGTCAAATAGCTGCTAATAACTGCATAAATTTGATTGTCATTGACTGTATATTCTTTTAATTTTTGATACTGGAAATTTTTTTTATAAAATTAAATAATTTTTGCATATGACAAAGTTTCATAAAGTCAGATCCTAGTTTTATTTATTAAGATTTTACTTTAAATTTTGTTAATCTCTCCCTTGATCTTCAGGATTTCTGTTTTGACATTTGATTGAGGATTTTTAACTTATTCTTTCTTTCAATTAATTTAATTGCCTGCTCAATTCATTGATCTATTCTTTCTGTTCTATTCATGTAGTCATTGAGAGGTACAGTTTTCCCCTAAGTACTGTTTTGTCTACAACCCCAAAATTTTGACATGCTGGCCTCTTATTGCAGAATGGATTATAAACCAGAATCCAATAATATGTTCTTTACAGGAAATACACTTGAAAAAGAAAGACACACTAAGAGTTCAAATAAGCAGTTGATTCGTGCAATGTGTATTATACATCAGCTGTAGCTTTTATTTTTTAAAAAAGGCACAATAATTGGAAACTATTTTGCACAAACTATATGCTAATAAAATATGTCAAAAAATCTTAGTGAAATGGATGAATATTTACAAAAAATAATTAATTGTCCAAATAAACAAAAGAGGGAGTAAAGTATTTAAGGGCCACATCTCAGAAAAATAAATTGGACAAACCATCAGTTAGCTCCCTAGCAAAAAAATCTCCAGGCGCAGATGGATTTACAAGCGAATTCTTTCAAACATTTAAAGAACAATTTCAATACTATATAGATTGCTTGGGAAAATAGACAACAATGGAGCCCTATGAATTACTTTTTATGGTACAGATATTGTACTGATACCTAAACCAGGAAGAGTCAAAACAGAAAAAAAAGTTTAAACCAAGTTTCCTAATGAATTTAGATACAAAAATTTAAATAAAGATATTAGCAAAAAGATTATGGCAATTTATCATGAGAATAATGCACTTTGATTGTTAGAGACCCCGGGAGTTTGGGCCTGATCTCTCAGGCCCACAGGCTTATCTGACCAGCAGATGCCTGTAGGCCTTGGTGGAGTGTAGCTGTAAGCAATGATCAAGGCAGGAGACAAGATAGTAAGAACTCCGTTTATTCAAGCAGTGAGCAGCACTTTTATCTCTTTTCTGACACCAGTGCTCTAAGTGAGCCTATCACCTACAAGTTCGCCCTTATATGGAAGTAATTTACCTTAACCATGATGGCCCAGAGCAGACACATAGCCCCTAGAAAGAAAAACATTTTTGGCTTCTTTGTTCTCTGAAAAGCTCAGGAAAATGGCCTTGAGCAAAACAGGGGCAGAGCCCTTCCTCCCAGCTCCATCTTATTCATGCCTTACCAGTCTTCCCTCAGTTTACCTGAATCTTGACCAGTGAATGCCGTCCAAGAGGCTGGGGGTTGGTAATACCCTTACAATTCCCCCTTTTTGTTTTCACTCAATCTTTCTCTGAGGACGATGATGTTCTGTCTGCTGGATATTAGAGAGTTCTGGACACTATGCAAAGCAAATTTGATACATATTGGCACAAGCAGCAGTACTAACAATACTACTACAAAGCATATCAATAAAGGCGAAAACTAGGTCTTTATATGACACCATGAACTTAAACTATGGAAGAACTGAGTTATTTTTGTAGCCGTTTCTTCAGGTGCAAAATCAACATCTGCTTCCTCATCTAATTCTTCTGCCAATTCAATTAATCTCTGGATTTCCAAGATGACATTATCTGGAATTAGCACATGCAATTGAGCTCTAATTTATTCCCATTGGACTTGTGACTCATTATAGAATTTCTTAGTCAAACAAAAGGCACTATATCTATAATCGCATTGCAATTTGTGTTGTAACTGTAACATAGACACTTCTTCACCAATGACTTCAGTTACCTTTTGGAGTGTATGAATGGCTTCATAAAAGTCATTGTCTATTTTTGCTTGTTACTTAAAGCCTGCAGATACATTTTTCATAACAGCATGCGATTCAGAAGCTTGAACTATAGTATTTTGTGTATTAGAGATAGATACAGCTAATGCATTGGATGCTAAAATAGCTTCTACTAATAAAGTGATTCCTAACACAACACTGGAAACACATCTATGCACCCTAGTAGTTATAGGGGTTAAATGATTGTCTATAATACATAGAACTTCATCACTAGGTGTTCTGTACCACCCATTCGCCTTGCTTACTGTCATAGCATATTGAGGTCTTGTTAGAATAAACACTCTCCCTACTGTCTTTGTTCCAATACATGCTTGCACAGAACAATTCTACCATGTAAAATTGAAATTTCCTGTCATGTTCCGATATGCCTCTAGTTTAGATCTGTTGTCTCTGTCCCATAGAAATATATGTTTGTTCCCTAGACATACTTCACCCATTAGTTGTTAGATTTATTTGGTGATGCTACAGCAGGCGTTCCCTGCACTGTTTGTCCTCCCATTGCTAAGATAACTTTGTCTAGTCCGTGAACACATCTCCCAACCTCAGGAGACCCTTTATAATTGATGTACATTTGTCTAGGAAAGTTTGGTGCATATTTTTACTCAGGTTAGTATGTAAGATTATGACATGAATATAATATTTCTCTGTAGTTTCCCATAATCAATTCTGTCTCCTGATAAGTAGGTGTGTGACAATTCTCAAATGGTAAAAACCCTGTATACAGATGCCAAAGGGTTATGTTTCTCTTCTTTTGTAAGTTACAAAATGGCCTATATTTCATCCTATGAACAAGTCCCACAAAGTCCTTGTTTGACCAAACTACTATTGTCCCATTTATCCTCCAAGTGAATAGATTATAAGCATGTCACATATCTTTCTCATCCAATGTCTCTTGTCTGTCCACAAGAGTGGCACACCAGGGATACCCCTCTACTCCATTCACCTGTGTGTAATTAAAACCAAACCCATTCCAATTCCCAGAAACACCCTTCCGTAGACAAAGTGGGAAACCTGCGACTAGTCCTGAAAAGTTAAAGTATCTCTGAGAGTCCCATTATTATCATGGTCTAGTCCTTAACCTTTAAACATGTGAGAAATATTGCCTTAAATTATAAATTTAGGCATTGTCTCACTCCATGACATCACCCTTAACCATGGTGGATTCGTGATGAATGCCCATCACTGTTGTTCCTTCGGTGCTGGGTCGATGTACGCAGTGTTGTTGAATGTCATGATGAGTACGAGGAGAATAAGAGGAGTCATCGTGACCTATTTGAGTGAATTTCTCCAGAAATTTTTCATTCGCCACTGATAGCGTCTCCTTGCTCCCTGTGACCACTTCACCTTGGTGGTTGTCCTCTATCACTCTTATCCTTTTCACTGGAACCCACACTTCTTTATTATCATCTGTTAAAATACAAACATACCCTTTTCCCCTTGTTAACACTGTATGAGGACCAAAGCAGTTTTTATTCTCCTCGTGCCACATTACTTTCCTGGCTGCTTTCAGGGCACTTGTTATCGCTGATTCAGTCTTTGCAGACTCCTTATTAGGAAATGTTAAGAATTTCATAGCAGCTAATAAGCCATCATTATCGAATTTTTAATAATTTAGAGTATAAACAGCCAATTGTAATTTATCATCAACTCCTGGTCCAACTCCCCTTTTTTGTTTTTGCAAGTAAGTTTTCAGAGAGCGATTTACTCGTTCCACTATACCTTGACCAGTGGGATTATGGGGGATCCCAGTGACATGTAAAATTGAAAATTCTGCCATGAATTTTTCAATGGCTTTACTGATATAAGCTGGACAATTGTCTGTTTTAATGCTTTTTGGTATTGCATGATGTGCGAAGCAATGTAAGAGGTGTGCTCTCACATCTTTAACAGCTTCTCCGCACCTGGCTGTTGCCATTATAAAACCTGAAAATGTGTCAACAGTGACATGAATATATTTTGCTCTTCCAAATGATGGATAATGAGTAACCTCCATTTGCCATATAGAATTTGGACCATCGCCCTTAGGGTTTACAGGGTGACAAGAAGGTGGGGGTAAGAATGGAACACGTTGTACACACTGCTTAACTATAGAGCTGGCTTCTTGTCTAAATACCATAAAGATAACTTAAAGACTGTGCAGACAAGTGTAACTTGGAATGCACTTGTCTTGCCAATTCAGTAGAATGAAATGCTTGAAGTGCATTTTCTGCCATGTCATTACCCTCGGTCAGTGGTCCAGTTAATTTAGAATGTGACCAAATGTGTGTGATATAAAATATTGTTGTTCTGGCCCTTATTGCTTGTTGAACTTCCATAGTTATCTGTGTAATACTATCTGCCCTATCAGGAATATAGGCTGACTCTAATCTAGGTATCAATAGTGCTGTCTACTTGCTGTCTGTGATGATATTGCAAGGTTCTTTCACATACAGTAATGCTTGCAATACTGCATATAACTCATTCTGTTGTGTAGAAGTAAATGTTGTTTTAAATTTATGCATCTCCTTTTTGAATGGAATATACATAGATGCCCTACAATCCTTTGTCGCATCTGTAAAAACATTAACTTCCTCTACTCGTGAGGAAGAGCATTTTTCAGCCCAAGACTGCAGCCACGTGGCAAATTGCTGGCCGAAAGGAATTGGGAGGCCATGATGAAAATTTTGATTAATCAATATCTGCCATTCCACAAATGCTTGCATGCAGTTCTCTATTTGTTGACTTGTATGCATAGTATATATTGTGTGAGGTTCCTGTCCTATTAACATCTTTACTCTTTTCACTGCCTTATGTATTACTTGGGCTACCAGCACAGCATAAGGCACACAAGCTCTGTTCTTTATCTGATCCAAATGTACCCACTCAATAATTCCTTCTTTCTGATGTAAAACTCCAGGGGGTGTTTTCTCAGTAAATAAGGTTATTATTTCCAAATCCTGTGATTCTAATATACTGCTAGTAGTGCACTCCATAATCTTTTTCTGCGCTAATTTCAAATATTGTAGTGCTTCATCTGTCCATTCTCTGTGTGAGTTTAATTGAGAAAGTCCTTTCAATAAATCATATAATGGTTTCATTTGATCTGTTGTGATCCCCAACTGTGGCCTACACCACTGAATTTCTCCTATCAATTTTTGAAAATCATTTGAAATTGTAACTTTGTTGAATCTATGGTAGGTGATCTCAATAACCTTACCACTGAATAGATGTACATCATTGTTTCACAGGCTAGTTTCTGCTGCTCTGATTACATTTACTCTGGAAGAAAAACTTCTTAGAAATCAAGTTGTTAATCAGTTCAAACGCTAAATTTAACTTTTGCTTAGGCCAAGGAATGACTACAAGTTAAAATTAGAAGAGCAAGATCTTTTCTGCTTTAAAGAGCATTACGTATTAATTTATCAATACATTGTCTTGAAAATGAAAATTTAAAACTGTTTAAAATTTTTCCTGCTGTTAGCAGTCACTAAACTTTTATAAATAAAATTAGTTGAAAACCTTCAAAATGATAGTTCTGTTCCCTTGATCTAATCTGGAATGATGAGTTACAATTCACTGTAGACCCAGATGAATGATGAGTTGGAACCATAGGGCAAAAAAATCTTAATGGTTCTAACCTTTACTCAAGTAAAGTTTTACTTCTGTGTCCACTCTTTAAGAACTTCTTTGAACGAGAGGGTTTTTGAATTCCTCGGCTGAAGGGAGGGAGAATTGGCACCAAGTCTTCTCCATTCTACTGGAGAATTAAAAACTTTATCTCTGCTGAGGTGTCTCTTTAAGATTTATACATTTTTCCAATTTGCCTTAGTGCCAAATAATATAACAAATCCTGATCTGTTTTCTTCAGCATTTTTGGGGGGTCTCCTTTAGCAAGGTATTGACCCGTTTTTCATGCTTTTCTTGCATCTCTCTCATTTCTCTTCCCAGTTTTTCCTCCACCTGTCTAAATTGATTTTCAAAATCCTTTTTGAGCTCTTCCATGGCCTGAGCCCATTGGATATCTATTTCGGATGTTTGGGGTAGAGAGGCCTTGACTTCTATGTCTTTCCCTGATGGTAAGCATTGTTCCTCGTCATAAGAAAGGAAAGGCGGGAACATATGTTCCCCAAGAACGTAGCCTTCTATGGTCTCATTTTTCTTCCCTTTTCTGGGCATTTTCCCAGCCAGTTACTTGAGTTCTGAGATTCCTGTCCACCCCCTCCTAGATCCGCCCAACTAGTGCTTGGGGTCTGAGATTCAAATGCTCCTCCCTAGCCTCAGGGCTTTTAGCAGGGGGCACAGCAGCTATTCAATATGAAATTAATTTCTGGTGCTCAGGGTTGGGCAGGGCCACCTCCCAGGCTCAGTTCCCTCAGGGGGTTTATGAGGAGACCTTCAGTAATGGAGTGGAGTTCCTGTCTGCTCCGGGAGTGCCAGGCCACCACTGCCTCTGCCACTGACTCTGCCACTGCCTCCCAAGGGGGCCCAAGTCATGGAAACACTACGCTCCCCTCATGGCCAACCCAGAAGCCTCTCTCACTGACCTGTAGCACCTGGGGGCAGAGGGACCTTCGTGGCCGCTGGAGATTCCATCCCTGAAGCCTGCTCGGATCTGCTCCTCTCTGTGCAGTGTGACCAGGGCAGGGGAGGGCTCCACTGTCTGGTGCATGATGGACCTTTAAGGTCGGTTTTTCAGGGCTCTCTGGAACAGAAATCTCCTCCCCTCTGTTGCTGCGCAGGTTGCACTGCTCCAGAATTTGTGGGGAGTTCTTTTTACAGAAAATTTATGGGCTGTGGGTTCGGAGCTAGCATACATGAGTCTTTCTACTCCGCCATCTTGGCTCCTCCCCCCCCCCCCGATCTGTTTTAAACATCCAATTAGGAGTGACATGTTTCCCTTAAAATATGACCAGAATAACTACCTTTTGATTATTTCTCATTATACAAAAAGCTTTTCTTTTAGGTGAGGCATAAAATAATGAAAATGTTAATCAGCCTGCCTCTGTATGAGGAAAAAAGTTCCCTGATCTCCTCTTGTCTTTCTCTCCACTTTCACAACCTGGCCAGAGTTAGAAAATAGAAAAAGAGAGAGAATTTGACCAACAACTTTCCGATAATTTCCAAAACTTTTATGCTTTCCTTAAACTTCATATCCATGTTGTTCTCTTGGTGGGCTTTGATTAAAACTCCTTTAAAACTGCCCATATATAATTTCCTCGCATTTCTTATCTAAAACTGCATGTAGCAATTATATAAATTAAATAATAATAAGATTAGTTCCTCTCTTTCTCTCTCCTATACTTCTCCCTGATGCTGCAGCCATCAGAGACAAGGGAGGAGGGAGAGGAAAAGAGATAACATTCCAAATTCCAGCTAATGGAGATGACCATAGTAACTCATAAACACACGCACACCGAACATGTAAAGACAGAACACATATACAGACAATGAAAAAAAGAATTCAAAACTGAGAAAAAATTGTCAGAAATTCTCTGCACTATGCAATCCTACCACTTGTAGGTGGATCTCATTGTGGTTAATTGATGGTACCTTTGTCTGAAACGCTGAGTCTCTTTGTTTGGGTAATCTCCCCAATCCTGAGACTCCTGAATGTGAAATCCCCTCCTTTCTTCCTGGGCTGGGTGGTTGCCCACTATGGTGTTTAAATATTGCTGTGACATATTTCCTCGGCACTCTGATGCCTAATGTCCCTTCTTTTAACATTGTGGACACTGTATTTTTGGCCTACTGCCAGCTTCTTCCCTGGCTTTCATCCTGCAATCTCTTTTGAAATAACCTGTTTTCTCACATTGATAGCACTTTTTTCCTTCCTTTTTATTGGTCTCATTCTGATACTGCCACTTCACTTCTTCCGTTACATGAGCAGAAAATATTACCAAACCTACATGCTCACATCTTTGTATCATTTCCTCCACTTATGCATCTCTGGAGTTTTCTAAGGAGCTGTAAGGAGTAGTTTGAGTAGATGCAGCAAACTGCCTGGCTTGTCTATCACAGTCCCCTTCTTCTGCCTGGAATGCACATTTAGCATGTTAAAGAGAAAGTGGAGGGTGTTAAAGCTTTAGGTTTTTCAGAGGCAAATGCTGTCAATTGCTCTCCTACTGCTTGCCAGGTCTGTGTGGAGACTGGAAGTTTATCAATTACCCAAGGACATATCTCCTCAGCTTGTTCCAAGAATTTTCTGATTACTTTTAACTTTAATCTAACTCCTTGGTTCTTTGCTTTCTTGTAATTGAGACTTGTGTAAGCTTTATTATCTAGCTGTTCTGAGGATGTGGTTACCTCCATAGTGCTAAGAACCTAGCTCACTGATTAATAGACCCTAAGGAAATTAAGCAGGTTACTAACAGTCTGTAGTTTCTTCCCTCTTCCAGTCAGCTGAGCCTGAGATCGTGTCGTCCTGTCCTCGTTGTTTTGTTCTCCCGTTTCTGCCAGGGCACCGTCTGGGGAACGCAGGCTACATCTTTACTGGAGCTACAGGTCTCACACTTTTGACCTTGTGCTGATACTCCGAGAAATGGCTCCTGTGGCTTAATTGTCCCTATTCTTATTCTTATTCTTATTTCCTCCACGCCTCACGGATGGGCGCCAGTTGTTAGGGACCCCTGGAGTTTGGACCTGATCTCTCAGGCCCACAGGCTTATCTGACCAGCAGAGGCCTGTAAGCCTTGGTGGAATGTAGCTGTAAGCAATGACCAAGGCAGGAGACAAGATAGTAAGAACTCCGTTTATTCAAGCAGTGAGCAACACTTTTATCTCTTTTCTGACACCAGTGCTCTAAGTAAGCCTATCACCTATTAGTTTGCCCTTATATGGAAGTAATTTACCTTAACCAGGACTGCCCAGAATGTACACGTAGGCCCTAGAAAGAAAAACATTTTTGGCTTCTTTGTTCTCTGAAAAGCCCGGGAAAATAGCTTTGAGCAAAACAGGGGCAGAATCCTTCCTCCCAGCTCCATCTTGTTCAGGCCTTACCAGTCTTCCCTCAGTTTACCTGAGTCCTGACCAGTGAATGCTGTCCAAGAGACTGGGGGTTGGCAATTTCCTTACATTTGATCAAGTAAGACTTATAATAGGAATGCAAGACTGCTTTAAGAAAAGGTAAAGTATCAGCATAATTGATCATATAAACAACAAAACTAACAAAAACCTGATCACCTCAAAAGACGCAGAAAAATATTTTTTTTAAAAAAAGAAATACCTATTACTGCAAATATTGCAGTGTCTTTAATGAAATTATTATTTCTTTGAATTGTCCTTTGACCCACTAATTTCTAAGGATATCATGTAGTTTCTAGTTACTTTACACTCTAAGTCCCAAAGGCCCATTATTTAGTCCATTTTTATTTAAATATGGTTTGGAAAAGGTGTATTTAATATGTCTGCTTTTCTGCCTCTTTGCAAGGATTTATGCCTTACTACAGGTTGATTGTTTATAAACAGCTGAGAAAATTTATACTCATTCTTATATTATTTGGTATTCTCCAGAGGTCTATCATATCCTACTTATATAGTCATCTTTTCAAATTCTTTGTCGTTTATGTAATATTTAGACTTATCTATGCTTAAGGAGTTGGTAAATTGAGTTATCCCACTAGTATAGATTTATTTTTTTTTCTTGAAACTGATTTAAGTTTTCTATCAAGAATTGGCATACTTTTTAACTGGGAAATTGCTGAACAAATTGTAGTATATGATTGTGATGGAATACTATTATAGTTAAAGTAATGATGAGGGAGATGATTTCAGAAAATCCTGAGAAGAGCTATGTGATTTGAAGCAAAGTGCAGTGAGAAGAACTAGGCAATCATTGTTCACAGTAATACCTATATATTTTTTTTAAATTATCAACTGTGAAAGATTTTACCACTCTGATTAATATAGTGATCCAAGACAATTTCAAAACATTAATAGTGAAATTGTTATCTTCCTCTAGAAAGAAAATTGATGAATTCTGGGTGCAAATTGAGATATAATTTTCTAACTTTTCTGGATTTTGTGGGATATGCTTAAAATGGAAATATGTCTTTGGTTGATTTCATATGTATAAATGATGTCATGTTGCTGACTTATCAGTGAATTGGGGAGGGGTAGGAAAGAAAGAGAAAGAGATAATTTAGAATTCAAAATTAAAAAAAAATATATTGAAATACTTTACCAGTTGTGTATGTGCATATATTTCAGTATTGACTTAAATTCATTGTTGATGGTCCTTAGAAAAATGTTGTTTCCTTGATTATCTAAGTTAATCAAGTGTATTTTTCTTTTCATTTGTCTATAATATGACTGCTTTCTCTGCCTTTTTCAAAATGTGGTTTTATTTTATATCCTGCAACTTTGTTAAAGTTATTTATTATTTCAAGTAGTTTTTAGTTGATTGTCTAGGATTCTTTAAATACATCATGTCATCTGCAATGAATGATAACTTGGTTTCTTTCCCAATTCTAATTCCTTCAATTTGTTTTTTTCTCTTACTGATAAACCCAACATTTCTAGTACAAAACTGAGTAATAGTGGTAGTAATGGATGTCCTTGTTTTCCTCTTGATCTTATTGAAAATGCTTCTAGCTTATCCGTATTACATATAATTTTTGCTCAAGGCTTTGGGTAGATGCTACTTATCATTTTAAGGAAGGCTCCTTTTATTCCTATGGTATTGTATACTTATTAGTAAGGGGAGTTGTATTTTGACAACAGCCTCTGAATATCTATTGAGATAATCATATGATTTTTGTTAATTTTGCTGTTGATAAGATCAATTATGCTGATTGTTTTCCTAATACTGAAGAAGTCTTGCATTTCTGGTATAATTCCTACCCAATAAATGGGTATTATTCTCGTGATAAGTTAAAGTAATCTTTTGACTAATATTTTTATTTAAAATTTTTGCATTTACATTCATTAGGGAAATTGATCTATAAGTATCTTTCTCTGTTTTGACTCTTCCTGGTTTATGTATCAGCACCATATTCCTTCAATAAGAAGAATTCAGTAGGACTCCTTCTTTGGCTATTTTCCCAAATTGTCTTCATAATAGTGGAATTAATTTTTCTTAAAGTGTTTGGTAGAATTCACTTGTTTATACATCAGTTCCTGGAGATTTTTTCCTATGGAATTCATTGATAGCTTGCTCGATTTCCTTTTCTGGGATGAGCTTATTAAAAGCATTTTACTCCCTCTTCTGTTAATTTAGGAAATCTATATTTTTTCTAAATGTTCATTCATTTCACTAAGATTTTCAAATGTATTGGAATGCAGTTGGATGAAATAGTTCCTAATTATTGTGCCTGAAAGAAAAAAGTTCAGTTGAAACATAATACATATTACTCCAAACAGCTATTTATTTGAACTCTTAATGTGTCCTTCTGTTTCAAGTGTGTCTCCTGCAAACTATTTATTGTTGTATTCTGCTTCTTAATCGATGTTTGCAAACTGCTTTCATTTTAAGGGCGAGTTTAGCCCATTCCTATTACAACCCATTCCCAATAACACATCTGATTTCTATCTGTATATTTCCCTTATTCTATTCTTTCTGTTTACCTATCTTTTTTCTGCTCTATCCCTTTCTCTAAACAATGCTTTGCTTCTGACCACTACCTCCCTCAATCAACCACCTCTCTCAATCTCATCCTCTACCCCTTCTCTTAGCTCTCATATTACATTGGTGTACAGAACAGGTTTCTATACACTGCTGTGTGTGCACATATTTTTCCTCCTTGAACTAGTTAAGATGATAATGAGGTTCAAGTTTTCCTGCTCCTCCCCAATTCTCTTTCCATTGAGAAAAAAAAAAGCCTCTCCTTAGTGTACCTATTTTTATATGAGATAAATTTTCCCTTTTCTTTCTCTCCCTTGTTCATTCTATGAGTACATCCATTTTTCAACTTTCTATTCTTATTTCGAGATCAACACAACATAATAGACTCACACTCACATCCTATCTCTAATTAGCCTCTTTCCAACTGCCACAATGATGTTAAAATTCTTAGGGATTACATGTGTCGTTTTCCCCTATGTTAGAATATAAATAGTTTAAACCTTATTTATTATTTTATAATTTCTATTTCATGTGTACCCCTTCAAACTTCACTTGAACCTGTGTTTAATGTATATTTAATGAAATAGAGAAGTTAGCTTTAAACATCCCTGATTAAAAATAAAAAGAACAGAACTGAATACAAAATTTGGCAATTTAATTTACATAAATTTCCCCTACAGGATTATATTTAATTTTACTGGATAGTATCTTCATAATAGTATATTCATCCTAACTCCTTAGCCTTCTAAAATTCATGCCAAAGACTCTCATGTCTTCTATCATGATGGCTACTAAATGATTCTGTGTGTGGTTGAAAAGTATTAGTATTTCTTAAGAAATTAGTATTTCTTTCTGGAAACCTGGAGTACTTTATTCTTGACTTTGAATCTCTAGAATTTGCCTATAAAATGACTGGAAGTTTTCTTCTGGGAATTGGTAGACTCTTTCAATTTCTACTTTCTTTTTTGCTTTTAAGATATTTGGACAGTTTTCTTTATAAGGTCTTAAATTTTGACCTCTAGGCTCTTTTATTATCATGGGCTTCATGTGGCACAATAATTCTTAAATTATCTCTCCATCTACAGTTCAGCTGATTTTATCTTTCACATTTCCTTCTATTTTTTTTAAGTTTTTTGACTTTGTTTTATTTCTTCTTCGTGTTTCACAGAGTGATTATCTTCCACCTGACCAATCCTAATATTTAGGGATTATTTTCTTTAGTGAAGTTTGGTACCTTTTGGCCTATATTTTAAAAGTTATTTTCCCCAGCACCTTTGTCCCTTTTTTTTTTTTTTTACCAAGATGTTAATTCCCTTTTCGTAATTTTCCCATAGTTCTCATTCATTTTGTTTCTAAAACTCTTATTTATATTTTTAAAATATTTTTCTTGCTCTCTCCTTTTTTCAAATAACATTGTTAGCTTTTCTGGGTATTTAAATATTCATTTTCTTTGAGACTTTGCTTGCAGATGTTTTCAAGTTTGTGTTTTGAAACACAAACTGTCAAAAAAGTGGCATTTTATGGTCAATTTCTTTTCAGTTGTTATTTTTTCCTCATTTTTTTTTCCAATCTATTTCTTGATCTTAGACTTTATGTTAGAGTTCAGTTTTTCTCATGTCTACTGGGGATGTAGTGATCCTATCTATTAATAGCCTTAGCTTTTATCCTTAATGGCCTCCTTCTTTCACAGCTGAATATGGAATACGAGTTTTCAGTCTTTCCAAAATGGTGTGATCTAATGAGAGTTCAGCTACCATTTGTCTTTGTCCTAGAACAATGATATACAACCCGATATAATCAATTGAGCTATTAAATGTCCTCGTATCCTGTCCCCTGTGTTATTATAGGGGTCATCTGAAATCTGTTTCTGATCAGGTATTCAACTACCACTTCTGCTGCAGTTACAACTCATCGACCATTCCAGTTCCACAATACCATACTCTTAACTGTCATCCACCGTTGTGTCTATGGATATTTCTTCCTTCCTAATCGTCCCAGGATGTCAAAATGAAATTATTTCCCATGGCTTTTTTTCTTGACTTTCTCATTTAAAATTCCCCTGAATTTTTTTCTTTTTTTTTTAGTTATTCTGAATGGGATGTGGTAGGAGAGGTCAGGAAAAATGCTGGCTTCACTTTGCTATCATGGTTCCACCACTCTTTCCACCTTCTCAATCTCTTTCCTAAAATGTAACACCAAAAATTGAACCAAGTTCTCCAGTTGCAGTTGGAACCAGGCACATTATAGCAGTACTAAGGCTTCCAACATCATTAACACTTTGCTCCATAAATGTAAATCAGTTAACCTAGCAAAGTTCTTCTTATGTTATCACTACTTTGTCAGGGACTTTCAAGGACAAAAATTAAAGTGCCCTTGACCTTATATATAATTCACTATATTTAGGAAAATCATAATACGTATATAAATACATGCATACTATAAATATAATACTTTTTTTTAAATTCCATAATGGGTCATTCGAAGTTGAGGGTATGGAAAATAAACTCTGAAAACAAGATTTAATCTTAATACATCTAGACCACAGAGTACAGGAAAGTGGATAATGTTGAATTAATGCGCATGTTTCTCTCCCAATTGAATTGTAAACACTTTGAAAGTAACATCTGTGTTTTTATAAGCTTAGATCTTCCTCCACACTGTCTGGCACAGAGTATTGCATATCAGCAGTCAATTCATATTTTTAATGATTGATGAACACGTATGGAATGAAGTAAAGAATAATGTTAATCTTTTAATAATTTAAGACAACAAATCCATAATTTGTTTCAGTTTTTTGGATAAGGCCCTATAAATTGGTTTATTTGAAATTAATTAGGTTTATAATTCTTCACGTTCTCTGCTTTAAGTGCAGAGAGAGAGACAAAAACAAGGCTTCTACCAAAATATTGTCCTAGCACTATACTTTCTTTCTTGCTGTAATCTCAAATACACTATATTGTCACATGTACACATATCTGCTAAAGATATAAAATATTTTCTTAGACATGCAGCAAGATGATATTAAGTTTCTGTTCCTCTGGGGAGTCCATGTAACGCTCTTCAGTTCAGCAAGCAGCAGCTTTCTGATGAGTTCCAGGAGAGTTTACATTCTGTCAGCATTGGTATTGCTTGTGGCCTTCTTTCAGACTGGTACTCATTAGAGAAGGTTACCATTACAGTTTTGCCTGTTTCTGGCATTTTTGATTCCAAATCCTGATACCAATGAGATAGAGGTAGCAAACTGAATATATACCAGTGCATCAAAGCAAGTCACATGTTGAATATTACAATATACTTTAATTTTTTTAAAAAATGGAAGACAAATTGTTTTGTTTTGGTTTTTTTTATGCAAGGGAAATAGATATAAACTCATACTCTTAAGGTTTTGGTTCTTAAACTAAGTTTTGCATTTCTCATCTTTTCTTTTTTTTTTCTTGAGGCTAGAAGCTTTTTTTTTTTTAATGATTATTTACTCTTTGGTTTCCTTTGTGGTACTTTCTGGTCCTGTTATATTTATTTAAGATGTACCTGCAAAATCTATCTTGCTGTCCCTCTGTTTTAGCTAAAGATAAAAGCTGAAACAAAAGACAGACAGATAATAAAATATCAGTCTTAGAATAGGGATGGAAGTAGAGGAAAAATCATGCCAGTTAAAATTTTTCTCCTTTTTTTTTTTAAATCTGACTTTGTGAGGGGATTAACACAAAACATCACATGATTAGTCGAGTGATTACAAGAACCTTGCAATATTAAAAATTTCCCCAAAATAGAGTACCACAATATAGAAAGACCCATACAAACAAAGGAAGGTTATAGAAGTGGTCAAATATCCTCAATAACTGATAATCAGAGATCCAAGCTGTGACTGATCATGTCTTAATAACATATATTATAACCTTAGTAATGTGTTTAAAAATGTATTCTATTTTTCATTTATTTATTTTTAGTTTTCAACATTCATTTCCACAAAATTCTGAGTTCCAAATTTTCTCCCTATTTCTCTCCTCCGATGCACGAAGATATTATGTTTACCCCTTCCCCCAATCTACCCTCCCTTCTATCACACCCCTCCCTTCCTTTATCCTCATCTTCTCTCTTTTCTTGTAGGGCAAGATATATTTCTGAAACGCATTACCTGTATTTTATATTTCCCAGTTGCATGTAAAAACAGTTTTCAACATTTCTTCCTTAAACTTTGACTTCCAACTTCTCTCCCTTCTTCCCTCCCCACCCATCCCCACTGAGAAGCTAGCCATTCAATATAGGCAAAAATGTGCAAAAGACTTTCATAACAATCAAGTTGTGGTAGACTAACAATATTTCCCTCAATCCTCTCCTGCCTCTCATTTATTCTATTATCTCTTTTGACATTGGCCCTCCCCAAAAGTGTTTACTTCCAATTAGTCCGTCCTTCCATTTGCCCTCCCATCTATCATCCCACACACACTCGATTTAGCCAATTGTCCTCTAATTTCCTGTAGTGTAAGATAGATTTTCATAGCAAATTGAGTGTGCAAGTTATTCTGTCTTTGAGCCAAATGTGATGAGAGTAAGCTTCACTTTTTCCATTTAACCTACCCGCTATTTCTCTGCATTGAGAAAACTTTTTGTTGCCTCTTTTATGAGAGATAATTTTCTCCATTCCATTTCTCCCTTTCTCCTCCAAATATATTCCTGTCTCATCCCTGAATTTTATTTTTAGATATCATCCCTTTCAATTCAACTCACCTTGTGCCATATATATATATATATGTATGTATGTATGTATGTATGTATGTATGTATATATGTATGTGTGTATGTATTGTGTATGTATGCATGTTTACCTTTTCATGCTTCTCTTGGTTCTTGTGTTTGAAAGTCAAATTTTATATTCAGCTCTGGTCTTTTCATCAAGAATACTTGAAAGTCATGGAATTTTCATGGAAATTTCATGGAATAACCGTTTCCCCTTGAAGTATTATGTTCACTTTTGCTGGATAGGTGATTCTTTGTTTTGATCCTACTTCCTTTGAATTCTGCAATATCGTCTCTCAAGCTCTTCAATCCATTAATGTAGAATCTGTGAGATCTTGTGTTACCTTGAATGCATTTCCACAATACTCAACTTGTTTCTTTCTGGCTTCTTACAAGGTTTTTTCCTTAACCTGGCAACTCTGGAATTTGAATACAATATTCCTAGGAGTTTTTCTTCTGACTTCTGTTTCTGTTTATTTTGCCCTCTAGTTCTAGAATATCAAGGCAGTTTTCCTTGATAATTTCATGAAAGATCATGTCTACTCTCTTTCTTTCATCATGGCTTTCAGGAAGTCCCATAATTTTTAAATTGTCTCTCTTGAACCTATTTTCCAGGTCAGTTGTTTTTCCAATGAGATATTTCACAGTATCTTCTACTTTTTCATGCTTTTGGTGTTGTTTTGTGATTTCTTCATGTCTCATAAAGTCATTAGTTTCCAACTGCTTCATTCCAATTTTTAAAGAACTATTTTATTCAATGAGCTTTTGAACCTCCCTTTCCATTTGGATACTTCTACTTTTTAAAGCATTCTTCTCCTCATTTATTTTTGGACCTCGTTTGCCAATTGGGTTAGTCTATTTTTAAAGGTGCTATTTTATTCAGCATTTCTTGGGTCTCCTTTCACAAGATATTGACTCTTTTTTTATGACATTCTTGCATCATTATCGTTTGTCTTCCCAATTTTTCCTCCACCTCTCTTGTTTGATTTTCAAAATCCTTTTTGAGGTCTTACAAGGCCTGAGACAATTGCATACTCATTTTGGATGTTTTGGATACAGAAGTCTTGACATTTTTGTCTTCCTCTGGTGGTATGCATTGTTCTTCCTCATTGTAAAAGATGGAAGAAAATAACTGTTCACCAAGGAAGGAAACTTCTCTAGTCTAATTTTTATCTCTTTTTTGGGCATTTCCCTAGCCTGTTACTTAACCTTTGAGTTCTTTCTTTCTTTCTTTCTTTCTTTCTTTCTTTCTTTCTTTCTTTCACTTCTTACATTCATTTTCACAAAATTTTGGGTTCCAAATTTTCTCCCCTTTTATCCTCTCCCCCCACCCCAATACCCCAAGCAATCTAATTTTCCCTATCTTCAATCTGCCCTCTCTTCTGTCATCCCTCCCTTCTCTTGTCTCCATTTTCTCTTTTCCTCCTGTAGGACAGATGACTTTCTATTCCTCATTAACTGTATTTCTTCTTTCCTAGTACCAACAACAATACTAAACAGTTGTTCCTAAAACTTTGAGTTCCAAATTCTCCCCATCCCTCCCTCTCCACCCATTCCTTTGGGAAGGCAGGCAATTCAATATAGGCCATATCTGTGTAGTTTTGCAAATGACTTCCCTGATAGTCGTGTGTGTAAAACTAACTGAATTAGCCTCCATCCTACCCTGCCCCTCAATTGTTTCTCTTCTCGTCTTTTGATCCTGTCCCTCCCAAAGTGTTGACTTCAAATTGCTCCCTCCTCCCTTTGCCCTTCCTCCCATCATATCCCCCCCGTGCTTATCTCCCTCTCCCCCACTTTCCTATACTATAAGATAGGTTTTCATACCAAAATGAGTGTGCATTTTATTCCTTCCTTTAGTGAAATGTGATGAGAGTAAACTTCTTGTTTTTTTTTCCTCCGCTCTCCTCTTTTTCCCTCCACTAGAAAGTCTCCTACTTGCCTTTTAAATGACATATAATTACCCCATTCCATTTCACCCTCTTTCCTCCCACTACATTTCTCTCTCACCCATTTACCTTAATTTCTTTTAAGATACGGTCCCATCCTATTCAATTCACTCTGTGCTCTCTGTCTCTGTATGTGTGTGCATGTGTGTATGTGTGTGTGCGTGCATGCATCTACATGTGTGTGTATGGACCCACCAACTACCCAGATACTGAAAAGTTTTAAGAGTTACAAATATTGGCTTTCCATGTAGAAATGTAAACAGTTCACTTCTGGTAAGTCCCTTAAGACTTCTCTTTGCTGTTTACTTTTTCATGTTTCTTCTCATTCTTGTGTTTGAAAGTCAAATTTTCTTTTCAGCTCTGGTCTTTTCATCAAGAATGATTGAAAGTCCCTCTGTTTCATTGAAAGACCATATTTTTCCCCTGAAGTATTATACTCAGTTTAGCTGGTTAGGTGATTCTTGGTTTGAGTCCTAGTTCCTTTGACTTCTGGAATATCCTATTCCACGAACTTCAATCCCTTAATGTAGAAGCTGCTAGATCTTGAGTTATCCTGATTGTATTTCCACAATACTGGAATTGTTTCTTTCTAGCTGTTTGTAAGATTTTCTCCTTGACCTGGGAGTTCTGGAATTTGGCCACAATGTTCCTAGTAGTTTCTCTTTTTGGATCTCTTTCAGACGGTGATCAATGGATTCTTTCAATACTTTTTTTGCCCTCTGGTTGTAGAATGTCAGGGCAGTTTTTCTCGATAATTTCATGGAAGATGATATCTAGGCTCTTTTTTTGATCGTGACTTTCAGGTAGTCCCATAATTTTTAAAATATCTCTCCTGGATCTATTTTCCAGGGCAGTTGTTCTTCCAATGAGACATTTCACATTCTCTTCCATTTTTTCATTCTTTTGGTTTTGTTTGGTGATTTCTTGGTTTCTCAGAAAGTCATTAGACTCCATCTGTTCCATTCTAATTTTGAGAGAACTATTCTCTTCAGTAAGCTTTTGAACCTCTTTTTTCCATTTGGCTAATTCTGCTTTTGAAAGCATTCTTCTCCTCATTGGCTTTTTGAACCTCTTTTCCAATTGAGTGAGCCTATTTTTCAAGGTGTCATTTTCTTCAGCATTTTTTTGGCTCTCCTTTAGCAAGGTATTGACCCTTTTTTCATACTTTTCTTGCATCTCTCTCATTTCTCTTCCCAGTTTTTCCTCCATCTGTCTAACTTGCTTTTCAAATTCCTTTTTGAGCTCTTCCAAGGCCTGAGCCCACCCGACATCCCCCTGGGATGTCTGGGCTACTGAGGCCCTGCCCTCCACGTCTTTCCCTGATGGCAAGAGTATGTCCTCATCGTCGTCAGATCCGAAAGTCGGGATCATTTGCATCTGTTCGAAAAAACTCTCTATTGTCTTATTTTTCTTCCCTTTTCTAAGCATTTTCCAGCCAGTTTCTTGACTTCTGAGATTCCTGTCCACCCTCGCCTAGATTCGCCCAGCTAGTGCTTGGGGTCTGAGATTCAAATGGGCTTTCCGCACCACGTGGCTGCTAATCAATGTGAGCTTTAGTTCTGGTGCTGGGGTGGGGGCAGGGCCGCCTCCCAGGCTCAGTTCCCTCAGGGACTTTATGCAGAGACCTTCAGTAATGGTGGGGGTGGGGCAGGGCCGTCTCCCAGGCTCAGCTCCCTCAGGGGGTTTATGCAGAGGCTTTCAGTAATGAAGATCCTGCCTGCTGCTGGGGGAGTCCTGGGCCGCCGCCCACAGCTGCTGCCTCCGCCGCCACCCCCGCCTCTGCCGCCGCCCCTTCCTCTCGAGGGTGCCTGAGTCATGGAGACACCCCAGCTCCCCACTCAGCCAGTCAGCCATCTCTCTCACTGACCTGTAGCTTCTGTGGGCGGAGGGACTTTCCCTGTCACTGGAGCTTCTGTCCCTGAAGCCTGCTTGGATCAGCTTCTCTGGGGCCGCGGCCAGGGCAACACTGGGGTGGGGTCCGCTTTCCGGAGTGCGATGGACCCTGGGGATGGCTCTCCAGGGCTCTCTGGAACGGAAATCTCTTCCACTCTGTTTCTGCACACCTTGCAGTGATCCAGAACTTATAGGGATCTCTTTATACATTAGCTCTATGGGCTGTGGGTTCGGAGCTTGTAAACGTGCGTCTTTCTACTCCGCCATCTTGACTCCGTCCTGTTTAACCTTTGAGTTCTTTGCCATGAGAACAGCGTGCTCTAGGGACATTTAAGTTCTCAGTTCTTCCAAAGTAGCACAGTGAATGGAGTGGAGTTTATTCCTTTCTTGTTCTGTGCTCTGGTCTGGGAGCAACCAAAGGCTTTACTGCCCAGGATCAGTGAGTAGAATTCCTCTCCAGATCCCACCCCATCCAGCTGTCATCTTCACCCCAGGCCTGCCACTCAGGGCTGAGAACCAGATTAGCTGCTCAGTTCCCTAGTGTTCTTTAGGCTGAGAGATCCTAAAATGGCAGCTGTCCCTAGCAATTGCTGCTGCCCTGCGTCCCTGGGGTAAGACCATTCACTTCTCACCCAGGAGAAAGCATTTTCTCACTGATTTTTGAAATTGTCTTTTGTTTTTGTGGATTGAATACTCTGGGAACTGCAGCTGCTGCCCATGATTCCATGCCCTGAGGCATGCTCCAGTCCTGTCCCTGCCAGGAGATTAAACCTCTGCTCCCAGCAGATAAAATAGACCTTTTCTTATTGGCCTTCTTGGGCTGGAAATCTCTTTCACTCTGTGGTTTTGTGGCTTCTGCTGCTCTAGAATTTGTTTAGGGTCATTTTTACAGGTGTTTTATGGGTTGTGGGGGAAAGCTAGAGTAGTTGTGTCTTTCTACTCTGCCATTTTGGCTCCACCCTCCTAAAATGTATTTTTTTTTAAGGTGGCAATTGTTATGTCAAACTGGACATCAGGGAGTCCATAGTTAGTTAAGCAACTATGTCTCAGAAGAGTTGGTTTTTATAAATCATCAGTTACCATTTGATACTCACCCCAAAAGTCTCTGATATTAATATATGTATACATAACTGAATGACAGCTTCTTGACACCACACTCCATCATCAGGATCAGTTGCAACCTAAGTTTAATTCTGAGATCCAAAAGGTGAAGTTATGACTGCCCAGTTCTACAATCTACAATTACTTCTAGTCTTCCAGGTTCTAAGGAATTGCCCTTTTGGGATTGCTCCCACTTGCCATGCAGTTCCGTAGAAATAATGTTGTTCTTAAAGTCAGAAGAGAACTACATTAGAATCTGACCCCCCAGTTATTCATCCTTTTACTAGTTATTCCTTTACCTGATTATAACCTTTTTATCATTCCATCTTCCCCTGTGAAGAGAATATTCCGATCTCCACGTATCATGACAACTGATCCTTTTATTTTTCATCCTTATCACTAACACCAATTTCTCCCATCCTGCAATTCTTTCCCATACCATTGCATCTGAGTGAGTGGTCAAAAATATCTTTCCCTATTTTGACCATTTAGTAAATTATCTAAATTCTAAAGTATCCAATCTGGAGCTGTTGTTTTTAAAAATTGTAATAGATGCTCTCTCCATAGTCATCCAATATCTCCTAATTGCCAAATCTAATTTTTGTTTGTTTGTTTTTCTTAATCTTCATTCTCCTTGACCTCCTTGTAACTTTGACATCATCCATCACTTTATTCTCCTGGGATTTTTCATCTCCCGAGGTTTTTATGATACTGGTCTTTCCTGGCCTTCTCGTGTATCTTATCACTCCTCGGTTTCTTTCTTTCTTTCTTTCTTTCTTTCTTTCTTTCTTTCTTTTCTTTCTTTCTTTCTTTCTTTCTTTCTTTCTTTCTTTCTTTCTTTCTTTCTTTCTTCTTCCTTCTTTTTTCCTTCCTTCCTTCCTTCCTTCCTTCCTTCCTTCCTTCCTTCCTTCCTTCCTTCCTTCCTTCTTTCTTTCTCTTTCTTTCTTTCTTTCTTTCTTTCTTTCTTTCTTTCTTTCTTTCCTTCTTTTTTCCTTCCTTCCTTCCTTCCTTCCTTCCTTCCTTCCTTCCTTCCTTCCTTCCTTCCTTCCTTCCTTTCTTTCTTTCTTTCTTTCTTTCTTTCTTTCTTTCTCTCTTTCTTTCTTCCTCTCTCTCTCTTCTTCTTTCTTTCTTTCTTTCTTTCTTTCTCTCTCTCTTTACTTCTTTCTTTTTTTCTCCAGGTCAAGCCAGATAACCACGATATCACCTAAGACTGTCCTGGGTTCCCTTCTCTTATCTCTCTTCACTACCTTTCTTGATTATCCCATCTGTTTCCATGGGTTCCATTAGCATGTTTGTGAAAATAATTCTTAGATCCTTTTATGAAACTCTAATTTCTCTTATAAGTTCTCATTTTGAATCATTTAGCTCCTTTAAATCTGTCATATTCAATATGTGTAAAAGAGAAATCTTCATATTTCCCCCAAACACATCTCTCTTCTTCCAAATACTTTTTATCACTATTGAGGTCATCAGCATTTTCTCAGGTACCCAGAATCTGAGCCTTGATATCATCTTCAACTCTTCAAACTCATTAGGAATAAATGATCTCTTACCCAGTTTTTTTTCAATTTTTACAACATCTTTCCCCATATATTTAGTCGTACTCTTCACTTATACAGTGACCACTCTGATTCAGGTTATCACCTTAAATCTCAATTGTTGTTGCAAAGTTTTAGTAGGGTTCTTTGCCTCAACCTTTTCCCATACTATATTCCATTCTCCAATGAGATGCCACAATGATTTTATGTTAGCAATTCCAGTACTCTTTTGTTACATTCCTCTGCAAAACTGATGTCATGTAATCAGAGATCTAGTCCCCATGACTCTTTTCTATCATTGGATACTAAGAATGATGTGCTTTATACTACTTGTAGGAGATTAAACTACCTCATACTGTAATGAATATCAGATATGAACAATTGACCTAAGGATTGAGCAGGAGTGAAGCCAGATTTTCTGGGTTGTTGGTGCTGTTGTTTGTTTGTTTGTTTTTTGAAGCCTCTATTTTCACTGAGTTAATGAGTGGCTGAAAAACATTTCAGAAATTGCAACACAATTCTTTTACACTTTGGCTTTTCTTTATTGTCTAACCCTAGCCTTTTCCCTGTTCCTTCTTCAGTTTTTTCCCTAATTCCGTTGTCTATTTCTCCTTTCCTGTTTGTCTCCTTCCTACCCATTCTGAATATTATTCTGAGCTTTAGCTGAACTGTGGATGGGGGTTTTGAGTGAGGTTCAAATATTCATGGCAGTATCCCACTATTCTAGCCAGATCTCTGGCCTTGAGGAATTTGACTTTTATTCTGAGAAGAAAAAAAACATTTTAGACTCTGTTTCGATCTGGCCTTGTTGCACCTATGAAACGAGAATTGGTCTTCCTCTTGTTCCTCACCTCTGATGAGAAGAAATATTAACATTATTTTAATTTTTTCATTTTTGTCTCAAAGTCTGAATATGGATATTTTTCCTGGACACACACATAACTCTTGTTTGATTCCATTCAAAGGAATATTCTTTCTTCAAATTGAAGTAACTATGGAGAGAGTCATATTATTAATGGAGTGTAGTTGAATGAGCATTGGATTAGAGGAATTTAGTGTGTTCCCATTTTAGTTAGAGGAATAATAAGTTGTGTGATCTTTGACATGTAACTGAAACTTATAAAATGAGAAAATTAGACTGCCCTATCTGTTATGTCCTTTCCACCACTAAAATTCTTGGATCCTTTCAAAACTTTTCATATCTCTATTTCTTCCTCCATATCAGCCATCGAACCTTTTCAGTATTCCTTTTGGGGATTTGAAGAGTTATGGAAAATGTTGAAGGAAAACATAATCTCAGAATGGATTAGTTTGCAGATGAAATGGAAACAAAAGAATCACTGCAATGACTGTTGAAGTAAACACAGCATAAAATGGCAAGTCCTTCTACTGAGTTAAGAGGTCAATAGTATATAATACAGAATAAAGGTAAAATTTAAAAGAAATCATGAAGTCTAATTTTGAACAGGACTACAGGTCTCTATCAATTAGTGAGAATGAGGGAAGAAGAGAATACATACTTACAATGTCTACTACATTCCAGGTAGTGTGCTATGCGCTTTTCATAAATATTATATCATTTTATTCTCATAACAACAATGGCAGGTAGGAGCTGTTAATATTCCCATTTTATAATTGAAAAACTGAGGCAGAGGTTTAAGGTATTGCCCAGAGTAATATAGCTACTTTGTTTTTAAGGTCAGATTTTAACTCAGCAAAAGCAGAATAGGTCTAATCAAAAGACACAAGGACAGAAATCATATCCTACTAAAAGGCACCATATTCAAAGAAGCAATTTCATTACTAAACATATGTGTCACAAGAGCTATAGCACCCAAATTCTGATTAGACAAGTTAAGGCAGTTAAAGGAAGAAATAGAAAAGCTATAATATCAGGGGACGTCGATCGCCCCCTCTCTCCACTTGATAAATCTAAGCTCAAAATCAACAAGAAAAAAGTTAAATGTGTGAAATAGACCTTTGGATAAAGTAGATATGATAGATGTCTGGAGGAAACTGAATGGTGATAGAAAGTAATACTCCTTTTTCTCACTGGGACATGGTATATATACAAAAATTGAGAATGTACAAGTCCACAGAAGCCTCATAATCCAGGGCCGAAAGTCAGAGATAGTCAATACAACCTTCTCAGATCATAATGCAATAAAAATTATATGTAATAAAAGGCCACAGAATGATAAACAAAAAGTTAATTGGAAATTACACAATCTAATCCTAAAGAAGGAGTGGGTTAAACACAAAATCATAGAAACAATCAACAACTACATTCAAGAGAATGACAATAATGAGACAACCTACCGAATCTTATGGGATATTGCAAAAGCAGTTGTTAGGGAAAGTTTTATATCTTTCAACGCCTACATAAATAAAAAGAAAAAGAGTAGATCAATGACTTAGGCATGTAGCTGAAAAAGCTAGAATAAGGACAAATTGAAAATCCTCAATAAATACCAAATTAGAAATATTGAAAACCAAAGAAGAGATTAATAAGATAGAAATTAAGAAATCTATTCAACTAATAAATAAAAGTAGGAATGGGTTTTATGGAAAAAATGAAAGTGATAAACCTTTGGTCAATTTGTTTTAAAAAAAAGAAAGCAGAAAACCAAGTTATCAATATTAAAAATGAAAAAAAGTGAACTCAACTATTTACTTCAGTGAGCTTTTGAACCTCTTTTTCCATTTGGCTAATTCTGCTTTTGAAAGCATTCTTCTCCTCATTGGCTTTTTGAACCTCTTTTGCCAATTCAGTTAGACTATTTTTCAAGGTGTTATTTTCTTCAGCATGTTTTTAGGTCTCCTTTACCAAGGCATTGACCCGTTTCTCATGCTTTTCTTGTATCTCTCTCATTTCTCTTCCCAGTTTTTCCTCCACCTGCCTAACTTGATTTTCAAAATCCTTTTTGAGCTCTTCCAAGTCCTGAGCCCACCGGACATCTACCTCGGATGTCTGGGATACAGAGGCCCCGACCTCCACGTCTTTCCCTGATGGTAAGAATTGTTCCTCGTCATCAGAAATGAAAGGTGGAAACATCTGTCCCCCAAGAAAGTAGCTTTCTATGGTCTTATTTTTCTTCCCTTTTCTGGGCATTTTCCCAGCCAGTTCCTTGACTTTTGATATTCCTCTGCACTCCCGCCTAGATCCACCCAGCTAGTGCTTGGGATCTGAGATTCAAATGCTGCTCCCCAGCCTCAGGGCTTTCCATGGTGGGCGTGGCTTCTATTCAATGTGAGCTTAAAACATGAAGTTTACCCTCATCACATTCGACTAAAGGAAGGAGAAGGAGATAAACAGGGTTGGGGGGATGATGGAAGGGAGGGAAATGGGAGAAGGGAGCAATTTGAAGTCAACGCTCAGGGAGGAACAGGATCAAAACACAGAATAGAAACAATGGGGGGCAGAATAGGATGGAGGGAAATACAGTTAGTCTTACACAACACGACTATTATCGAAGTCATTTGCAAAACTACACAGATAGGGCCTATATTGAATTTTCTGCCTTCCCTAATGGAATGAGTGGGGAGGTCAGGATGGGGAAAATTTGGAACTGAAAGTTTTTAAGAACAACTGTTTAGTATTGTTCTTGCTACTAGGAAATAAGACATACAGTTAATGGGCAATAGACAGTCATCTGGCCCTACAGGACAAAATAGAAGATGGAGACAAGAGAAGGGAGGGATGATAGAAGAGAGGGCAGATTGATGATAGGGAAAATTAGAATGCTTGGTGTATTCGGGTGGAGGATGGGATAAATGGGGAGAAAATTTGGACACCAAAACTTTGTCAAAATGAATGTAAAAACTTAAATAAATAAATTTATATTAAACAACAACAACAACAAAAAAAGAAAACAAAAAAAACTGAACTCAACTCCAGTGAGGGGTAAATTAAAACAATAATAAGAAATCACATTGCTGAAATTCATGCCCATAAATTGTACAATCTAAATGAGATGGATGGTTATTTTAAATGATCCAAACTTCCCAGACTAACACAAAAGGAAATTGAAAACTTAAATAATCCCATCTCAGAAAAAGAATTTGAACAATCCATCAAAGAACTCCCTAGGAAAAGATATCCAGGGATCTGTGAATCTGTCATGGTGAGTTCTGTAAAACATGCAAAGAACAGTTAATTCCAATACTACAGAGAATATTTGGGAAATTTGGGGAAGAAGGAGTCCTCCCACATTCTTTTTATGATAAAATATGGTTTTGATACCTAAATCAGGAACAGTCAAAATAGAGAAAGAATATTATAGACTTCTTTCTCTAATGAATACAAATGCAAAAATATTAGATAAGATTTTAGCAAAAGGAATACAGCAACTAATCACAAAAATAACACATTGGGATAAGGTAGGATTTATACAAGTAAGGTAGGGTGGTCTAATACTAGAAAAACTATTAATGCCATTGATAATTTCAACAATAAAACTAGCATAACCTACATGATTATCTCAATAGATTCAGAAAAAAAAAAAAAAAAAAAACTTTTGACAAAATACAACACCCATTCTTATTGCAAACACTAGAGAACATAGGAATAAATGGAACTTTCCATAAAATAAAAGCCATACCTATCTAAAATCTCCAGTAAACATTATATGCAATGGGGATAAGTTATGTGCATTTCCACTAAGATTAGGGCTGAAACAAGAATGTCCGTAATCACCACTATTATTCAATGTGGTGTTAGAAATGTTAGATATAGCAATTTTAGAAGAATAAGAAATTGAAGGAATTAGAATAGGCAAAGAAGAAACCAAGCTATCACTTTTTGCAGATGATATGATGAAATACTTACAGAATTCCAGAGAATCAAGTAAAAAACTTTTTTAAATAATAAAAAAGAAACTTTGGCAAAGTTGCAGGTAACAAAATAAACCCCCACCAGTCTTCTGCATTTCTATACATTACTAACAAGGTCCTACAGAAAGATATGGGGAGAGAATTCCCATTTCAAGCTACGGTACACACTGTAAAACATCTGGGAGTCTCCCTGCCCAAACAAACTTAGGGACCATATGAACACAATTACAAAACACTTTTCAAACAAGTAAAGTCAGATCTAAGTAAGTGGAGAATCATCAGTTGCTCATGGGTAGGCCAAGCTGATATAGTCAAAATGACACTCCTAACTAAATTAATTTATATTCAGTGCCATACTAATCAAATTATCAGATAGTTACTTTCTAGAGCTAGAAAAAATAATATCAAAATACATCTAGAAGAATAAAAGGTCCATAATATCAAGAGAACTAATGAAAGAAATGGTAATGAAGGTGGCCTAGCCCTACTGGATCTTACATTGTATTATAAAGCAGCCATCATCAAAATCACTTGGTACTGGTTAAGAAACAGAGGGCTAGACCAGTGGAATATATTCGGTACTCAATACACAGTAGTCACTGAATATAGCAATTTACCGTTTGATAAAACCAAGGACCCAAACTTCTAGGATAAGCACTCACTCTGTTCGACAAAAATTACTGGGAAAACTGGATAACAGTGTGGTGAAAACTAGGTATAGACCAATGCCTGACAACGTAAATAAGAAGAAAAGCCAAATGGGTATATGATCTATGTATGAAGATAGATATTATAAACAAATTAATGAAGCAAGGCATAATGTATTCCTCAGATATATGTAGAAGGGAATAATTTTTGACTGAACAAGAGATAGAAAACATTATGTAATACAAAATGGATAATTCTGATATCATTAAATTGAAATTTTTTTGCACAAAGAAATCTAGTGCAACCAAGATTAGGAGTGAAGCAGAAAACTGAAAGAATTTTTGCAACTGATGTCTGTGATAGAGGCCTCATTTCTAAAATACATAGAGAACCGAGTCAAATGTACAACAATACAAGTCATTCCCCAATTGATAAATGGTCAAAGAATATGATCAGGCAGTTTTCAGTGAAAGAAATCAAAGGTGTGCATTGCTTTTAATCACTATTGATTAGAGAGATGCAAATCAAAACAACTCTGAGATATCACATTACACCTATCAGATTGGTTAACATGACAAAACAGGAAGATGATAAATGTTCGAGGTATGGGAGAGTTGGAACACTAATTCATTGTTGGTGGAGCTGTGATCTGATCCAACCATTCTGGAGAGCAGTTTGGAACTATGCCCAAAGGGCTACAAAAATGTGCAGAGTAATCAGCAATCTCACTTCTAGGACTGTATCTTCAAAAGATCATAAAAATGGGAAAGGGTCCCACACGTACAATAATATTTATAGCAGCACTCTTTGTGGTCACACAAAACTGGAAATCAAAGGTATACCCATCAGTTTGGCAATGGTTGAATAAATTGTGGTATATGAATGTAATGGAATAATATTGTTCTGTAAGAAATGTTGAACAGGAATGCTTCAGAGAGGCCTGGAAATATTTATATGAATTTATGCTGAGCGAAATGAGTGGAATCAGGACAACTTTACACACAGCAACAACCAAAATGTTCGAGTATTTTTTCTGGTAGACTTAGAACTTCATTACAACGCAAGACTTAAAAAATTCCCAGTGGTCTCTTTAGGCAAATAGCCTTCTTCATCCAGAGAAAGAACTATGGAATTAAATCACAGATTGTAGAAGACCATTTTATTTTGTATTATATTTTGGTCTGTTTTATGATTTCTCCCATTCATTTCAATTCTTCTTTGCAACATGACTATGCTGAAAATGTATTTAATTGGAATGTATGTGTAGAACTTATATAAAATTGTATGCCATCTCAGGGATGGAGGGAAGGAGGGATGGGGAATAAATCTAAGTTATATGGAAGTGATTGCAGAACACTGAAAACAAAATAATTTTAAAAAGTGAAAAGAGGTGCGTTTCAAAAAAAGAGTATTAATAAGTTCTGTCAAAATAAGTAAACTGAGGAAAAAGTGAGAACATGATTAATTGTGGTACTGAACAAACTTGTCAATACAGAAAATAGCAAGATAAAAAGAGTTATACATAATTGGGGAAAAAAAGGAAAAAAAAGAACTACTCATAATGAAGGGCTGAAACTCAGCTGTTCAAACACCGAGGCAATGCTTATTAGAACTGAGCTTATGTAAGCTGGACACCTCCACTCGGGGCCTACAGTCCTTCAATGTTCCCAAAGTAGACTGATTTAGGAGATTTTGATCCTGAAGAAAGTCTGAACCTGTCCTAATCTGAGATCTATAAGTAATTGACAAGTTTAAATATGAGTTAAATACCCGTCTGGTTATCCCATTTAGAGTTCTAAAAGACTTCTGGTGGACTCACTGACTCTTAAGCACCTTGAAAGTTCTGATGGCGCCTCAGTGTCTGCTGTGTGGTAAGACTTTGAAAAGCCAAGAAGATAAAATGGTTCTCAAAAATGCCCCATGCCATATCCTGGAGTCTGGTGATGGACTGAACCAAGTATATTGCAACTTGAAAGCATATTGTGGCATTCAGAGAGAATTGTCAGAGGAAGTTTACCCTAAATGAGTTCTCTGGTGTCTCCTCATGGCATTGAGGTGACTTTGTACTACAGGAGACTGTCAGTGAAAAGGTAGCCCTCTAAGCAAGATACTCTAAGTTGGAAGAAAAAAAATTGAGTACACATATGCTTATGAGCTCTGTGTCTGCTATTTGAGAATCATCCTAGCTAATTCCTAAAAGGCTTATCATCAGCTTGGCATCCCCAATAAGATGAAACAGTTTTCAGCCACAACAAATAACAAAAAAAATATCATCTACCACAAAAAAGAGAGGGTAATATCTCTGAGTAGTTAAGAAACACACTAATGAATTCATATACCCTTGAAGTATTTTACTGAGATACTTCATGCTATATGTTGTCAATCTCCAGAATTTGATTTAAGAAAGAAAAACAGTATTAGGTTTTATGCGTGTTTGTTTCTCTCAAGTTGGTGAGCATACATGCAGAGTTGCATTCAGAACTGTGCTCACTTTGGAGTTTGGATGCACAGAATATAAAGCCATGAAGCAAGAAAGTGCCCCTGACTCAAAATGTCTGTACAAGCCTAAATCAATCTTGTGATTGCTGACACAGCAGAAGGAATTTGTGTTCATTCAGAGTGCATTGCAAAGGATTACTAATATGTCAGTCCGAAAGGGCTCAAATCATCTTGTCTGATTGACCAGTCCAGGTTTTCAGCTTTCTTAGTGATGAGGGGCTTAAGAAGGTCTCTCAAAATAAAGCTTCACATAAACTCGTTGGATATTGCTCTCCCTCCGCACTGGTGAACCAGGGGATAGAGCATTTGCCCTAGAATCAGTAAAATTCAAGTCCAAATAGATTCTCAGATACTTATTACAGTATATCACTCTTGGCAAGTGAATTAACCCCTATTTTCATCAATTTATTCAACTTTAAAATGAAGATACCAGTAGAAATTATCTCTCAGATTCAGGTGAGGCTTGAATGAGATAATATTTTTTGAGATCATACTTTTAAAAGTGTTTAGTGCAATGCCTGATACAAAGTAAACACTTAATAAATATTTCCTTCACTATTGCCTTCTTCCATCTCTTCCTTCCCTTCTCTTCTTTCCCTCCTGTCTCTTTCTCCCTTCCATTCTTTCTCTTAGTCTTCCTCCTTCCTTCCTTCCCTCCTTCTTTCCTTCCTTCCCCACACATAATTTTGTGCAGACATTCCTTCTGTTTCTCAAGCACAAAATTCAATTTCTTGATTCCCTGCCTTTTTATATGTTGTTATCTCTTCTTTGAATAAACTCTTTCTTTCCTCTATGACTATCTCCTTCAGAATTCGTATGAAACACCATCTTAAGCAGGAAAATTTTTTCATTGCCTTCAGGTGCTAGTGTCTTTCACCCCAAACTTCCTTGTAGTAAACCACTTTTCGTTTGTGGTATTTATTCACTTGACATTTTTTCCTCTACATCCCTACTATGCTATTTGTGATGTCTGATAGAATATAATCTTCCTTGAGAATAGAAATTGATTAGTTCTTTGCATTTGGATGCCCAGGAGGCAGCATAACATCTGACATAGAGGATGAAGGTAGGAAAACTGTACTGTCTGACTAAAATTTTGAGTTTCCTTCAGTCTTATTGTTTATTTGACAAAAACACCCCAAACTCTTAAAATATCTTACATTACTTGATGCTAAGCCAGTTTCCCTGAACAATTAAGCGTGGATGTTTTTCTTTTTTTTTAATTTATTTGTTTAATTTTTTACATTCATTTTCACAAAATTTGGGGTTCCAAAATTTCTCCCCATTTTCCCATGCCCCCACCCAAAAATGCTGAGCATTCTCATTCTCCATATCACAAATCTGCCCTATCTTCTATCATTCCTCCCTCCCTTTGTCCCATCTTCTCTTTTGTCCTGTAGGGCAAGGTAACTTTCTATACCACATTACCTGTATTTCTTATTTCCTAGTAGCAAAAACAGTACTCGACATTTCTTCCTAAAAC